>CM049858.1:3753386-4353386 GCA_027422415.1 Schizothorax lantsangensis
AAAAGTATCAGTTTTCAAATCGTGCAGGATGTTAAAATTGTTTTGAAGTCATAACATACCATTCTGCAAGTAACTGTGAGAAAATAATCAAAACTGTTCCTGTAAGTCACACCTCGTGTGAAAAGGAAGTAAAAGTTGTCAGAGTATTACTGCCTCTAGTGTTCATTTCAACTGGAAACTGCAGGGAATCGTACATATAGGTACGTTTTTTCAGTTTTGCAGAAATGTATGTAGAGGCACGTATTTCCAATGAGCCTAGGTTGAATTATTCAGATGAAAAGATGAACTCCCCAAAAAGAGACCAGCAGGGTCCACTAGGCAAAGCAGAGCAGGAAGATGACGTAAGAGCTTTCCTGGGGCCCGTTTCAATAAGGAGGTTCAACCAACTCGGAGTTTAAACTTGAACTCAGAGTTGACTTACTCTGAGATGGGAAACTCTGAGTTTTCGGTTACAGAACAGCTGAACTGAGTTAGTTTACTCAACTCTAAGTAGGTTGACTCTGAGTTTAGCGCGTGCACCACGACTATGAAAAGTCATGATCAGTGGAGCTCCGAAATTACGATTCACCGTGACAACAGCTCCCGCCAAAAAGACGTCAGTACGCGTACTTCCGTCAATGCTTAAATTTAATTCTTAATAACTGTCAATAACTTAATAACTGTTATAATATCAGAGGTGAAAACTTAAATTATTGAACTAATATTCATTTTAATGGTATCCCATGGCCACAAAAAAAAAAAAAAAGGAAAAAAGAAACAAGAACATGGCAGCAGCTACAAATGAAGTATAAAAACACAATTCAATCAAGGTAAAGCTTTAAACATGAAAGGTTCATGGCTGTGGGCTAAATTACTTTACAAACATTTGACATTATCATTCAATGTCTATTTCAACGTGCTGCAGCTTTTTCCACATAGTCTAACACTCTTTTCACATAATTAAATATTCTCTAATTCAACCTGTTACATTTCTTAATTAGAGTAATAAAATTAACTACTGACTTGTAGACAGCAAGCACCAGCACCACTGACAGATGAAGAGGAGATGGTCAAGTATTGGAAGATTTCTCAAATCCAAAAGTAAAAAGAATAACTTGTGCTTTTGTATTAGGAAATAAAGATGACCAAAAATTGTCAATAATTTGTTTATTTAACAGCTGTGGTGGTGGTTATGGCTCGTACTACCCCTCCATCTGGCATCCTTCCATTCAGTAGCCTAATTAGTTTCATTTTCAGAAGGTGCGATGGTGGGGATATGCTTGTCATCAATGCATCCAACAACACTGGAAATCCTGAAGGAAATTCTGATTATTGGGTTACTTCCAGAGGACACAGAAAGATGTTATCAAGTGAACGTCATTTATCAGATTAGCCTCATTTAAACTGATTTCTACACCACTGACCTAACAGTCCTGTGATACTCCTCTTTGATGGATTTGTGCCCAGGAAAAAATTCTCAGAAAGAGTGTGAGAGCGATGCACACTTTCCTTAAAATCTGCATACAGGACTTATAATGTGCTCTGCATCTCCGATGTTTTAAAGAAAACTACCATTTAAAATGGTACCGCTCAAATAAATATATGCACATGAATACGGTGACTTTTTTTTATAATAAAATAAATAATATAAGGTATTTAGTCTTGTTTCCATGAAAAACAAAACTAATTTAAGTGATTTTTTATTTATTTTATTTAGCTAATTATCTGGCAATGGGGTAAGAAAATAAAAATAGCCTATTCTTGTTTCCGTTTGCATGAATATTATTTTTCTTACCCTATGGAGAACAAATATTTTAACAAGACTAAATATCTAGATAATTTTTCATCTATAGAAAATGTATCTTACATTTTTTAACATTTGTACTTGAAATAAGACAAAAAATACTCAGTAAGAAAAGCAATTTTGCAGCGTGAATGAATGAATTTAAACTTCGCTAACACTATAAAAAGGGGGAGGAGACGAAAGAAACTCCGGGTTTACCGAAGAAAACCTGCTCCCGACCAGGGGTGCATTTCCCAAAAGCAACCTTGGTCGCAAGTTCCGTTGTTACCAATAGATTTCAATGGAACTTACGACCATAGTTAGCTAACAATACTTTTGGGAAACACACCCCAGGTTAGGTTCACAGAGTAAGTTACCACGGTAACCGACTCGGAGTATAAGTTACCTCTCTTTCAGAAACGGGCTTGACTTACCCTGCTTTCCCGGGTTTGACAAACCTCTCATTTTGAAACGGAAAACCCAGAGTTTCCCTCATTTCAGGGTTAACATACTCGGAGTTTTCACTTAACCTCCTTTCTGAAACGGGCCCCTGATTATGGGAGACGGTGCTGGGTGTTGTTGTTTGAATCTATATCAGGGGTGTCCAATCCTTTCACTCCAACCAGCTCCAACACTCCTGCCTGGAAATGTTGAGTTTGGATACCTTGATTAGTTCGTTCAGGTGTGTTTAATTAGGGATGGACCTAAAAGGCTTGTTCAAGATGCATTGGTGCTGTGCAGACCGATCGACATATGACATCCAAGTACCGTGAGAGTGACTGGAGTGCAGACAACTCTTTATGCTTTTGAATAGCTCTCGCTGTACTTTGATGTCATATGGCAATCAGTCTGCGCAGTGCCGATGCATCTTGAACAAGCTTGGAACTAGGTTTGGACCTACTCCTCCCTACTTCCTTCCACACCAGGAGGAATGCGTGTACCAGGGGTATCCAACCTTGGTCCTGGAACATCCTGCAGAGTTTAACTCTAACTTGTCCCAACATACCTGCCTGAAAGATTCTAGTAATCATGATGACCTTGATTATCTTAGTTCAGGCATGTTTAGTTAGGTTGGAGCTAAAATATGCAGGAGAGTGGGCCTCCAGGTGCAGGATTGAACACCCCTGAAATGGACAATCTCCATCAGACAGAAAATTCACCCTTTTAGCAATGACTCTGATCCACTACTTGATTCAGGTGTGTTTGAAAAGTGCAGTGTTGGGGTGCCTCCATTAAGAGGGCTGGGAAACCGTCCCAGTCATACGCCCTAATCCTTTTCAGCAAGGTGTTAAAATTTCAACTTTGCAAAATTTGCGAAAAGCTCATTATTTCAACCACTGGGTTCAGATTTTGGTCAGGCGTTCTGTTAAGTAGGTGAGTCTCAGACAAAGCAAAGGCTAAACATCTTTGTTGAATAAATCAGACCTACAATTATGGAATTCCATGAAACAATTCAAAAACAAGTGCAACTGACCATAAATGACAGAATGAAACTGGAAACAAAGACTCACTAAGAAAACACATGAATCCACAGAAAATGATGATGTGACAGAAATAACATTTGAAAAGGACCAAGAGCAACACAGGGCTATTTAGGCCCGTGTTAATAATCAGACTAAGGCAGAAAGTTGGTAACCTTCCTAATAACAGTTCAGAAAACATACTGAACATTAATGGTTGTTGGTCCAACTAGAGCTGGGGTAAATTCTGATTTGTTCACTAAAGCAATAATTGGTGTAAACCAGGGGTTCTCAACTCTGACCCTCAAGGTCCAGGAAAACCCACGGCAACACAGGGCTTGAACCAGGGACATTCTTACATTGAGAAGCGCTACATGCCTGGTCATTTTTGTAGAAATCCCCTCTCATTACTCTCCATTCATGAATTAATTTGGCCAATCAGCCCACTGGGAATTATTTTGCTTTTGTCCAGATGGCCTATCTGCTACTTCCACCAGAAAAAATAAAAATAAAAAACCTGCAAATAATTAATGTCAAATTAGTAATATTTCACTGAGGTAATAGATTTCCCCTTGAATTAGAACTGCATGTTGGACTTGTGACCTTAAGAAGCGATCGTTCAAGCACCTTAACGCACCTGGGGTTCCTTAAGATCATAATGAAACTTGAACTGACGAATAAGCCCATGATTACTTTCAGCTGTATTTAAAAGACACTCATGTGTCTCTGTTAAACTATTGTGATCAAGCATTTGGTTTTCATTAGAACTGTATTCTGCACAAGAAAGAGGAAAAAAATTATGGGAGTCATTATGATCTATCATTGCAGATTTCAGACATTGACAATCATACCATGAATTCAATTAGTGTTTCAACTAGTCTGGTTTGATTCAGCACACATACATTGTCCTGGAGAATACGATTATATAATGAAGAAAGAAGCATAAAAAAAAATGCAAAAAATTTTAAGAGAAAACTGAGACAACTGAGGCTTTGAAAATGCACTGCTGTGTATGCACGGGGCAAAGCTATTTATAAAGTTTTTAGGGGTCAAACACCCAAGCAGTCCCCTGAACCGACTGGAGGTCTCGGACCTAAACTCTCTAGTGCCACCATCAGCTCAAATTTGACTTTTCTTCTGCTTAAAACATTTTAGCCCTTAAACAGAATTGTGTCCCTTCTGTTTTCTCTCCTCATCCTGATTTGATTCAGTCAGGTGTTTTCAATTTATCATTTGCTCGCGTTAAAAAAAATTCTAATAATATATTTTAATCAGGTATGCTTAACTAAAAATTGCAACATTCAAAAACAGCTTTCGTTCATTCAGCTTTTATATAGTTCCAGTGAACTCATCCTTGTTTAAGCAGCACATTTTCCAAAAACTCTGACTTCATCTGAAAGGAAGGTATGATGTGATTCACTGTGGGTTTGCTGTAAAAACCCAAATTGGGTGAGAATGATTTTTAAAGCTTGTGCTTAACCTTATCCAAAATGCCTATATGCTTAATTCTGCACATGAACATCGGAGGTTTTCAAAAGTTTAAGGAAGTTACACAGAGATTTTTAAAAGGTAAAACTACAATTGATATTAATGGATATCATATTATTACACTTGCGAATATAATCAAATAGATATGGCTCTGAGAGTGTAGTTACAGTAACTTCTAATATACTATGTCAATTTAATGCACTAATTTAGTGTGACTGATTTTAAAGAAAATAACACATTAAAAAACATATGCTCCTTGCCCCGTACACAGAATTGTAGCCATTCTATTTGAAGTACCACTTATATTTTGTACTACAGCTTTTTTGCAAATTCAAAACATAACTACACATGATGGGGGAGCTTTAGTATTCAAAAACAGCTGGACCTAATGTAAGGAATGGAACAATTCAGAGATTTTCAACATTTTTCAAAGTGAACCTGCTTTTAACTTGACACAGTGTCTTAAAAATGCAGTGCTCATGGCGTGAGACACTGAAAAACACCACAAAGCAATAGACTGCATGTACACAGACCAACGATTAAAATATTTTGCAGGCAGAACACAAAAACATTTGACAAGTTCAACTGTATGGATTGGTGTGGACAGTAGGACAGAGATAGATTTCAAAGATATGGAAATAAAACAAATAATATATTGACTTATAAATTCACCTTTATAATGTTTATTCAATGTCTCTCCTAATAATGTAATGTCTTTGAATTATCTTCATTTGGAGGCTTCATTTTATATTTATTTATCAATTGTCTTAACAAATACACATTGTAAAAATACACATCTGCTCCATTCTTTGTTTTATTCATCCCATGACTGAAACTATTTGTGTTTGTCTTTGTACACATTAACCCTATCCTCAAGTTATTTTTTCAGGCCTTTTGATGGAAATCACATGACAGGGGCTTGTTCTTTGATGTCTCTCTCTCTCTCATAAGAGTAGTGTAACTATCTACACTGATGCATGTAGAAGAGTGGGATTAAATATGGAAATCAAAAAGATTGTGAACATTTTGACATTTGCATTTAAACTTTGCTGTTTTGTCACGTGTTAAAGTGAGGTGTGTAATTTCTGGCATCACCAAATAAGACTGCAAAAATAATTACTGTTTTCTGAAAGTTTTCCTAAACATTTGTCTGGTCAGTTTGCTCAAACAAACAGTGCGTGTTTGGAAAATGCTACAAAGCCAGTGTTTACTGATTTCGGGAAATCAACCCACAAATGCCTTACTTATAGGTTTTTTTCCTCTTTCTTTCTTTCCTTTCTTTCTTTCCTGAAAATTAAACTGGAAAAGGATAATGCAATTAATAAAAGTCTTTTAACACAGTGGACAATACATTTACAATTCATTAACTTATTAAGTCTGCAACCAAAGCTGTTTTTACCATAATCTATCAACAGAATTGACTTTTTGCAATTACCTCCTTTATATCTTCTATTGTTGTGGACAGATGTGCAACTGTCAAAATTTCTTAACTGGAGAAAAAAAATGTCCTTGTTTTGAAACATCAATTAAATACACTGAAAGGGATTTTAATGTCTGATCTTAATGCCAAACACAGAACAGCAAGGAATACAGGTGTGATCTTCAGGATTATGTTACATCTTGAACCAATTTTGGAGCAACTTGGGGTTAATTTACCTTGTTCAGGGGATACAATGACAGATGAAGTGCAGGAAATCTGAGCACTGTGGCTCGCTGGTGATTTTTTTTTTGGATGACCCAACAAAAACTTCTGCCAACAGCCCCACAGCTCTACACCACTGAATTCATTAATATAATTAATAACGTGGAGTTTAACGTGAACTCGGCAAACATAATCAAACATCTGTTACAGAGATGTCATAAAGACACCAGCCCTGCTTCCTTTGATGGTTACTGTGCATAAGATGAAGTGAAAGCTATAACAGTGTTATCCTTTCAGAGTTAAAATAGCACCCGCGTATTTTAAGCCTGACACTTGCCTGTTTATCATGTACTCTGAATTCTGTCATACCCTCTTTCTTCATAATACTATCATTAATTTAACATTGCACAACTGCAGTAAAGGTAAACATCATAATGATTGTATTTTCAGTTTCACAACAGACACTTCCATTTTGAACAATTAAACCTTTGTTCCAAATTAAGGGTTAATGATCTCAATGTTCTCATTTGTACTGCTGAATGCCAAGATAACCCAAGAGGAGAACGCAGTGCTCCAGAAAACAACAGCGCTGATAATAGGGCAGAGATAAATGTACTGCTTAATAAATTGAATAAATGAAACATTAATGACCAAATGCACAATGAACGCTGAAAAAGGTGAAATGACCTAAATTTATTGGTAACACTTCAGAATAGGTACCAGTTCTCACTTTTAACTAGTTGCTCATTAGCATGCATGTTAATAACATATTGTCTGTTTATTAGTACTTATAAAGCACATATTCTGCTTAACCATATTCTACATCCCTAGTCCTACCCAATACCTAAACTTAGCAACTACCTTACTAAATATTAATAAGCAACAAATTAGGAGTTTATTGAGACAAAAGTCGTAGTTAATGGTTTGTTAATAGTGAGAATTGGACCTTAAAATAAAGTTTGTGAGCCATTTGTTTAAAGTGCACTTTTACAGTATATTGGTCAAATTGAATATCGGTTTGCAAAAAATGTTTTGTTGAGTTTGTCTAAAAGCAAAGCAAATAATACTCCCTATAGAAAAAAAGATTAAAAGAAACAATTTTAAGTAGTATTTTTGCTTGATGTCCATATAGAATTTATAGCTATTGCTTTACTGACTGCAGTAAGATCCTTTGAAGATGTCTTTATTTATTTTAAGTAAAGTAAATTAAGACTAACTATAACATATACATATATACATATATATACATATACATATACAGTATATGCTGTATATATCGCTCTAGCTCTCTCTATAGTCTTATGTGAAATTATTAAGTATGGTATGGTCTTTATAATAATGTTTTATATGAATTGATTTTTTATTAATATAATTATTTATTTATTATTAATTATTATTATTAATATAAATATGTTTAATTAATATAAACATTTTAATTGAATTAAAATGTAAGGTTTGATCCATATAATTTGAGAAAAACAAATAAATTGTTGTAATAAATTATAGTTTTGTTTGTTTGCTTGCTTTTAAGTCCAGATAAGAGAGAGAGAGAAAAAAAGTAGGGCCTGTTAAAATCTGGATGTGGTAGATTTAAAATGATGTATTTCACTCTGTTAATCTTACAGTCTTACTGCTTTTTACTGTTACATTTACCACAAAGGTCTATTTTAATCTGACTGTGTATTTCAACATGTTTAACATCAATGTCTGACTTGATTTAGTTATGCATTTAATTCAATGACTGCTGTTTCAAAATTGCAAAGCTTCAGACTAAACAACATCGTCACACTTCCCCCTGCTCCACTTCATCAGCCTCTGCGTGTGTGAGGGTTGTGTCTCAGATTCCCAGTGGGGCGGAAGGATTGTGAACTGGTGTTTGCCCCAGAGCATGACATTTCAATCAAACGTTTTAGAGTGCTTTCCTCTACCCTTGAGGCCAGCTCAACAGTGTTATTGCTGACTGCTTGAGGGGTCAAGGAGTTGTGCTGCAACTTGCTACCTCAAGTCTCTATGTTCATATTACCAAAGGTTTTTCAGTCTGACCAGAGGTCAAAGTTCACCTACAAAACTGCTTTCACAAATGCTAGAAAGTTTGCTCTGAAATACATATCACTTCAGTCACAAGTTGAGTTTTGCAAACTTTTTTTCAAATTCTCAGACTTTTGTCACTTTCATTGTATGGAAAAGAGCAGCTTTGACATTGTACTAAACATTTCCTTACACAGAGAATGGAAAATCATACAGTTTTCCAACAACATGAGGGTAAATAATTGATTACAGAATTGTTATTTTGGGCAAACTAACCCAGTATAGCCATGTAATTGCTAAATATTGCTGTTGACTAGAGAGAAAGACACAAAATAATGTAGGGCCGGTTACGCAAATCCTGGACCCGCTTATGCAAATAGTGTGGAAATTCTGCAGACTGGATGTCTCTGGCAAACGACTGCTGTCATCCTTCATACCTTGATGTAAATTCCTGTGGAAATCTTTTTTTGTGTGTTTCCTACTGGCTGTACAATACAACTAGATCATTATCACAGAGCTTCAAAACCAACAATATAGTTGTGAGTCAAAATCTGTGTTATCATAGTATCATTGAGATGCTATTATGGTTTTGATTAATATTTTAAATTCATTTTTATTCTTGTATTGTTTTTTGTTTGTGGTATATGTAGTTTTTATAATTTTTTTATAAAAAGAGACATCAAGCTATTTTTTATATATATTATTATTTTTATGGTTTTAGTTTACTATAATAACCCTGATTAAAATTGTTTGACAAAATTATACAACTTATGAAAATGGTGTTAACGTTTATTGCAGTTTGATAATTTAAGCTGAGTATTTTCGTAATGTTCTGAGAATGGTTATTGCACTTAGCTATAGTTGTTATGAGTTATTAGGGTTTGAAAACAAAATGCAATTAAATCTTGAAGGACAGAAATACAAAGACAAATTAAATGCATAGCTCTTTAGAAATATCTAACTAACTAAAACATTCCTCATCATTGAATATGTTTATATTATTCCTAAATACTTGTTTTTCTTCCAGCTTGTTGGCTCACAAACGGACATAAATTAGCCAGAAATCCACAGCAAGTCATCCTGCTGTCAGGGTTCTGTCATGTGTGTCATGTGTTCCCACCTCTTGTGTCCATATTTGGTTTGTTTCCTGTCCTTGTTTAATGTCATTATGAGTTAATTCTGTTCCAGGTGTGTGTGTATGTGATTGTGTTAATTACCCTGTGTATTTAGTGGTGAATAAGCAGAAGTTCATGGCCAGGATTCGTGACATAGCCCCCCCCCCCCAAGGAGCAGCTTCCAGACGCCCCTAAATAATCCAGGAGGGCGGTGGAGCGGAGGCGGAACAGGGGGAGGGACGGAGGGCCAGGTCCATGTGGAAGTGGAGTGCTGTGGAACAAGGCAAAGTCGGCAGAGCAGGAAGCCGGGGCGCAACGGATGGAACTGGAGCCCACCAGGGCGGAGCAGACGGACCTGGAGCCCACCAGGGCGGAGCAGACGGACCTGGAGCCCACCAGGGCGGAGCAGACGGAACCAGAGCCCACCAGGGCGGAACAGACGGGACCAGAGCGGAGCAGACGGACCTGGAGCCCACTAGGGCGGAGCAGACGGGACCAGAGCCCACCAGGGTGGAGCAGACGGACCTGGAGCCCACCAGGGCGGAGCAGGCGTGACAGGAGCCCCCCAGGGCGGAGCAGTCGTGACAGGAGCCAACCAGACCTGAGCAGTAGACCACCTCAGGAAAGCAGACCGGGCAGGAAACCATGGCAGAATCTGGGGGGAACAGAGACAGACAACACCGAGAGAGCAGAGACAGACAACACAGGGAGAGCAGAGACAGACAACACAGGGAGAGCCTTCATGGTCTCAGGGGCCGTGGCAGGACAGGTCTGTGAATCACAGGCAGCCTCCCTAGCCGTGACAGGGCATGACAGGAAATCATAGGCGGCCTTCGTAGCCGTGACTGGGCAGGACATGGAATCACAGGCGGCCTCTATAGCCGTGACTGAGCAGGACAAGGAATTACAGGCGGCCTCCATAGCCGTGACTGGGCAGGACAAGGAATCACAGGCGGCCTCCTTAGCCGTGACAGGACAGGGCGAGAGCTCACAGACGGCCTCCTTAGCCGTGACGGGACAGGGCGAGAGCTCACAGACGGCCTTCCTAGCCGTGCCAGGACAGGGCGAAAGTTCACAGGCGGCCTCCTTAGCCGTGACGGGACAGGGCGAGAGCTCACGGACGGCCCTCCTAGCCGTGACAGGACAGGGCGAAAGTTCACAGACGGCCTCCTTAGCCGTGACAGGACAGGGCGAGAGCTCACAGATGGCCTCCTTAGCCGTGACAGGGCAGGACAAGGATTCATAGGAGGGTACCACTGACACCTCTGGAGGTTCTACAGTGGTCTCCTCAGAAGACGGGTAGAGTTCAGTAACGGTCTCTTTGACCGCAACATGACCGGCTGAGAGTATATTACTGGGCGCTACCACCATACCAGGAGCTGAAACGAGCACCGCCGCTTCAGGAGATTCTGCAGCATGTGCCATCACCTCTGAAGAAGCCGCAGCGAGTGCCATTGCTTCGGTGGGCACAGCAGCGAGTGTCACTACCCCAAGAGGTTCTGCAGCATCCGCCGCCACCTCTGGAGACATTACAGTGGACGTCGCTACCTCAGGCAGTTCAGTGGTGGTGTACGCAGCCCAAACGCAACACAAAGCGATCCCCATCATGGGAAGCGCTTCGGACAGGGAAACTAGTGCAGGAACAGGAGGGCTAGAGTGAGTGGGTTTGGGGATACCAGCTGCGTGTGCAGATACCAGCTGCGTGTGCAGACGCCAGCGGTGCATCCCTCACACTGGAAACCAGACAGGGAACTAGAAGGACTGACCTTGAATCTCTGGGTGTGACAGACTCTGGCAGTTCGGCAGAGACGTGGCGTGACTCTGGCTGGTCAGCTGTGACGTGGCGTGACTCTGGCTGGTCAGCTGTGACGTGGCGTGACTCTGGCTGGTCAGCTGTGACGTGGCGTGACTCTGGCTGGTCAGCTGTGACGTGGCGTGACTCTGGCTGGAGAACTGTGAGTTGGGTGAGTTCATGATGATCCACAGTGGCTTGGTGTGACTCGGGATGACGAGCTGAGACGTGGTGTGACTCTGGCTGGAGAGCTGAGACGTGGTGTGACTCTGGCTGGAGAGCTGAGACGTGGTGTGACTCTGGCTGGAGAGCTGAGACGTGGTGTGACTCTGGCTGGAGCGCTGAGACGCGAAGAGACTCTGGCTGGAGCGCTGAGGCGCGAAGAGACTCTGGCTGGAGCGCTGTGCTTTGGTTGGACTCGTGACGATCAACTGTGGGCTTGGCTTGACTCGTGACGATCAACTGTGGCTTGGCTTGACTCGTGACGATCAACTGTGGCTTGGCTTGACTCGTGACGATCAACTGTGGCTTGGCTTGACTCACGACGATCAACTGTGGTTTGGATTGACTCGTGACGATCACTCGTGGCTTGGCTTGACTCGTGACGATCACTCGTGGCCTGGCTTGACTCGTGACGATCACTCGTGGCCTGGCCTGACTCGTGACGATCAACTGTGGCTTGGCTTGACTCGTGACGATCAACTGTGGCTTGGCTTGACTCGTGACGATCAACTGTGGCTTGGCTTGACTCGTGAAGATCAACTGTGGTTTGGATTGACTCGTGACGATCACTCGTGGCTTGGCTTGACTCGTGACGATCACTCGTGGCCTGGCCTGACTCGTGACGATCACTCGTGGCCTGGCCTGACTCGTGACGATCACTCGTGGCCTGGCCTGACTCGTGACGATCACTCGTGGCCTGGCCTGACTCGTGACGATCACTCGTGGCCTGGCCTGACTCGTGACGATCACTCGTGGCCTGGCCTGACTCGTGACGATCACTCGTGGCCTGGCCTGACTCGTGACGATCACTCGTGGCCTGGCCTGACTCGTGACGATCGCTTGTGGCTTGGCTTGGTTCTTTAACATCAGCAGCGACTTGACTTGGCTTTTTAACATAAGCTGGGACTTGACTTGGCTCTTTAAAATCAGCTGGGACTTGACTTGGCTCTTTAACATCAGCTGGGCCTTGACTTGGCTCTTTAACATCAGCTGGGACTTGACTTGGCTCTTTAACATCAGCTGGGACTTGACTTGGCTCTTTAACATCAGCTAGGACTTGACTTGGTTTGTGACTGGCAGCAATGACGCTACGGGGTGTTGTTGTGGCCGCCATTTTGTGAGCATGCTCTAGCGCGGCTGTGATCACACAATTGGGTGCGGTGTCTCGTTCCTCCGCGACCCCCACAGTGAATGCTGAACCCACAGTCCACAGAACATAATCCAGAAAATGACTTAGTGACAAACGAGGGCCATTATGAATTATTTTCGCTTTTAACGGCTGGTTAAGGCCATCACAGAAAAAGTCTATTAATATACAGTCCGGTAAATCTGAGCCATTAGCCAAAGCCAAATATTCCATGATGTAACCCTCAAGTGATCGAGTTCCCTGCTTGAGGGCTAGTAACAAGGTCGCTGTATCCATACCTGACCAATGTTGGTTGGGAAAGCCGCTGGATCCTTGTTTGGCCGAGTATTCTGTTACGGGGCTGACGAGACGTGAGACATGCGGATCCATATGCAAGCCTTTATTGTGAAACATGGTCAAAACACAGGCAGGGTTGGACAGTGGCAAACAGGTATAACACAGACAAGTCAGAGAGTAATCCTAGGGCAAGCGTGGGTCGACGATCGGCGAACAATATCCAATAGGGCAAGGCAGAGAGATAATCCAGGTACATAAGCAATAATCCAAATGAGGTGCAACCAGAGTCCAACGGGCTAGGCTAAGGGTAAATCCAGGAAACACGGGCAGAAGTCAAACACGGGAAAACTATCAAAAGGCAAGGCAAAACTATGACAAATGAGTGGGCTCCATAAAGTAGCTATCTCTAGGAGAGTGATAAATGCTAAACAATACTCGGCAGAGAGCAAGAGGAAGTCCAGAGCTTATATAGTGTGTGTGATTGGGTGATGGTGATTGTGAGATGGCTCTCAGGTGCAAGCGTGATCAGTGTGAACAGCTGTGTCAATGCAGTGGGTGATGGGAAATGTAGTTTCTGATTGATCTGTAACTGTCTGCGTAGTGTGAAAGTCAATGTGATGGGTGAGTGACCTCTTGTGGTGAATGAGCAGAAGTTCATGGCCAGGATTCGTGACAAGTTCGTGTCGTCTGGTCTACTTGTTATTCCCTGGTGTTTCTGTGAGTCTGCCTTGTCCTGTCCTGATGTCAAGTCACCTTTATTTATATAGCGCTTTTAACAATACAGATTGTGTCAAAGCACTTAACAGTATCAAGTTGGAGGATAGAGTGTCAGTAATGTATAATAATAAGATTAAACACTCAATTTTCAGTTAAAGGCATTTCATTATTGAATTCGGAGATGTCATTGTCTAGCTAAGTTTAGTTTAAATAGTATCTGTGAAATCAAATTTACGATAATCGCTAGAAATTAAGTGTCCCCAACTGAGCAAGCCAGAGGCGACAGCGGCAAGGAACCAAAACTCCCTCTGAGACAGAATGGAGAAAAAAACCTTGGGAGAAACCAGGCTCAGTCGGGGGGCCAGTTCTCCTCTGGCCAGGATATTATTGTTTATTCATTGTTTACTTATTGTTTTAATTAAATTTTTAAATGTATAAATGTATTATATTTCTATTTTTATATTGTTGCAATTTCTAACAATAATAGTATTATGTAGTTAGGTATTTTATTATTAAATTTTAATTATTTGTTTTATTTTTAGCTTTATTGTATTTTAGTCGAGGTCTTCACTGGGGATATGTCTCTGGGGCTCATCGCTGACGATCAGGGCCGCAGACATCATCTCCCGGCGCCGATCCACCATCTGATCCGGACACGGACTGAGAAACAGAATAAGAAAGAAACAACTATTAGCGTAGATGCCAATCTTCTTACGATGTAACGAGTACATCGTGTGTTATGGGAAGTGTTCCCGGTTCCGGTTGATCTAATTAATGCAGCCTAACAATCCTTTAACGGATTTGAATAATAGAAGTGTAGTAGTGTGTTAGGTGTATGTCAGGTTAAAGAGATGGGTCTTTAATCTAGATTTAAACTGACAGAGTGTGTCTGCCTCCCGAACAGTGTTTGGTAGATTGTTCCAGAGTTTTGGTGCTAAAAAGGAAAACGATCTGCCGCCCGCAGTTGATTTTGATATTCTAGGTATTATCAAATGGCCAGAGTTTTGAGAACGCAGCGGCCGTGGAGGACTATAATGCGATAAGAGCTCACTCAAGTACTGAGGAGCTAAACCATTCAGGGCTTTATAAGTCATTAACAAGATTTTAAAATCTATACGATGTTTAGTAGGGAGCCAGTGCAGTGTTGACAGAACTGGGCTAATGTGGTCATACTTCCTGGTTCTAGTAAGAACTCTAGCTGCTGCATTTTGGACTAACTGTAGTTTGTTTATTAAACGTGCAGAGCAACCACCCAGTAAAGCATTACAATAATCTAACCTTGAGGTCATAAACGCATGAATTAATATTTCTGCATTTGACGTTGAGAGCATAGGTCGCAGTTTGGATATGTTTTTGAGATGGAAGAACGCAGTTTTACAGATGCTAGAAACATGGCTTTCAAAAGAAAGATTGCTATCAAACAGCACACCTAGGTTCCTGACTGATGAAGAAGAAGAATTGACAGAGCAGCCGTCAAGTGTTAGACAGTGTTCTAAGTTATTACATGTGGGGTTTTTAGGTCCGATAATTAACACCTCTGTTTTTTCAGAATTTAGCAGTAGGAAATTACTCGTCATCCAGTTTTTTATATCGACTATGCATTCCGTTAGTTTCTCAATTTGGTGTGTTTCACCGGGCCGTGAAGAAATATAGAGCTGAGTATCATCAGCATAACAGTGAAAGCTAACACCATGTCTCCTGATAATATCTCCCAAGGGTAACATGTAAAGCGTGAAAAGTAACGGCCCTAGTACTGAGCCTTGAGGTACTCCATACTGCACTTGTGATGTATGAACCTCGTCATTCACGCTACGAACTGATGGCGGTCAGATAGTACGATTTGAACCATGCTAGCACTTCCACTAATGCCAACAAAGTTTTCTAGTCTATTCAAAAGAATGTTGTGATCGATAGTTCGAACGCAGCACTAAGATCCAGTAGAACTAATAGAGAGATACAACCACGATCAGATGATAGAAGCAGACATTAGTAACTCTAATGAGACAGTCTCAGTACTATGATCGGTCTAAATCCTATGGAAATCCTACAGATATAATTTTTCTCTAAGAAGGAATATAATTGTGAGGTCTACCTTTTCTAGTATCTTTGCAGAAAAGGAAGATTTGAGATCGGTCGTAATTAACTAACTTTGGGGTCAAGTTGTGGTTTTTTAAAGAGAGGCTTAATAACAGCAATTTGAAGGTTTTGGGGACATATCCTAATCAATGAGAATTAATAATAGCCAAAAGAGGATCTAGACTTCTGGAACGCTCTTTTATTAGTTTAGATGGAATAGGGTCTAACATACATGTTGTTGGTTTAGATGATTTAACAAGTTTATACAATTCTTCCTCTCCTATAGTAGAGAATGAGTGGAATTGTTCCTCAGGGGATCTATAGTGCACTATTTGATGCGATAGTGTACTACGGCTGCATGTTACAATTTTATCCTGATAGTATCGACTTGGAAGTAAAGTAGTTCATAAAATCATTACTGCTTGCTCTTGGGAAATGCCAACAACTGTTGTCTTTATTTTTCGTTAATTTAGTGACTGTATTGAATAAATACCGGGGGTTATGTTTGTTTTCTTCTAGAAGAGACGAAAAGTATTCAGATCTAGCAGTTGTTAATGCTTTTCTGTAGGATAGGATCAGTGTTGGGGTAGTTACTCAAAAAAAGTAATTAGTTACTAGTTACTAGTTACTTCTGTAAATTGTATGAGATTACTTTACTAGTTACTGCATTTGAAAAGTAACTTCACTACTTATTACTTTACTTTCCCGTTTCTTAATTTACCATGTAGATACATGGACAAACATAGCCTTATCATAACTTAGCCTGTCCGCATAGTGTTTATTGTATAAATGTATACAAAATGGCATGTAAAACCATATGAAACAACAATATCCCTATCTGCACAAAGAAATATGCCTCACCTGTAAAATCCACAAACAACAGGATAAAGGAGGCTATGGTGGAGTCATTTTAAAATGGGGACAACACACAAGTTTCAAAACAGGCTTTGGGAAACATAAGCACAAAACTCTTCTCCTGAGAACAAAACCAGCTTTTTATTAGATTCATGGCAAAAAAAATGAAGTGGTCAATGAAAAATATAAAAATAAAGGTCACTTTATCCGATAAAATTAAAACAGAAATGCACTTAAGCCCATAAAAAGAAAACAGAAAATTCACGTCATCCCAAAAACATTATTTTCCCCTTAGCTCGCTTTCGTCTGCCTCTAGGAGATGTGGCTGCCAGAGGCGGTAAGTTAACATACCAAGTCACAAACTCTTGATGCACTATTAATGAATTATTGAGAGTGTTGCAATTTCACAATGCACAAAACAGAAAGTGCAACAAAAGTGCAACAGTGCAACAGTGAAAACAGAAAGTGCAACAAAAAGTTTATCTCATAAACTTGATCACATTCAATTAATTTTTATCTCTATTCTTCGAAATAACGATTGTATCGCATAAGTAAAAGTCTTTCGAATCTTTTATCTGACAGCCTGTTCCTCCTTGGGGTCAGAACAATACTGCCCAAGCTGAAAAGCCTTTCAACCGGTGCACTTGACGGTATTGGAGTGTTGACTGCTTTGCAGTTCCTTAATCCTGGGGAACCTGGAGAGAACCTCCCAGTCAGATCCAGGCAATTTTAAGTACTCCATGACTTCAGTCTCTGCTGTGTAGGAAAACTCCTCTTCAAATTCAAAAAAGTCATTGTGACTGGAGGTGGCAGGGCTCTGAACTGCTTGTCTCATCAGTGGCTCTTCAGGAATCCGGGCACGACACTCAGAAATTAGCATGGTTTTAACAGCATCTCTTCTCTTCTCATCTTTGAGCCAGCGGACCTTGAATTTGGGCATTGTGGCAGCAGCCATCAGAGCATCCTTGCTGTCCAAGACAG
The DNA here is from genome assembly GCA_027422415.1 of Schizothorax lantsangensis. Lineage (NCBI taxonomy): Eukaryota > Metazoa > Chordata > Actinopteri > Cypriniformes > Cyprinidae > Schizothorax > Schizothorax lantsangensis. The sequence continues at coordinate 3,770,948 of CM049858.1, forward strand.
ATGCAAATCTGTCTTTGATCGCCTGTGATATGAAATAATGACTACATTAGACAAACATATACAGTTCAATTAACAGCTTTTACAGCCTCATAAACTATACATCAGCTATATTAAACTGTAGGCCTATAGCCTACACTGTAAGCTATTATTTAAGGCAGGGTAGGGACTATTCATTTTATTATTAATATGTGTTTACCTGTACAATAGCACCAGGCATGCCAGCTGTCATCTGGGAAAGGCCATCCTTCAACGCAAGCAACTTTGACATGAGAATCTCCAAGGTTGGCAGGAGGATGCCGTAGTAGCAATCATCTTCTCCTTGTAGTATATCTAATGCGGCAGCAAGAGGTCTTGACACTGCACAATATTCTTAAGGAACTGATACTCTCGCTCAGTGATGCCCTTAACACTCAGTCTAGAAAAAATGGTGTTTAAATCTCTGATTGGGATTTCTGTGATGAGAGACAAGGCGTCATGAGTCGAGTTCCAGCGTGTAGCAGTGGGTATGATGAGCTTTCTTTTTAGCACATCCTCAACCTGGTCTGAAGCCACAGTAGAGCGACTAGTTTTTGTCCAGAGAGCTGCACACTTGGCGAGATCACTTCTGTAAACTGCTTTACAGTCATTGTTACTGGTCAGCCATTTCTCAGGTCATTTTTTGAGATCAGGTTTAGTGTATGTGATGCACAGCGCAGATGAGGCGGCAGTGAAAATGTTTCATCTGATTCTGTGGAGAGTGCTTGGCAACATCATAAAAGTGACCTCCTCTTCCTCCTCCTCCTCATCAGATGGCTCGTCAGAGTCAGACCCATCATCAGGATGGGATTAAAACATTCTAAAGGCTTTTACAAAATTGCTGCCATTATCAGTGACGCATGCTGTTACTTTATGTGATAGTCCAAAGGCTGAATGAACCTGTTCTATTTCGCTAGCTATGACATCGTAAGTGTGTCTTCCTCTCACCCTCTTGCAGGCAGAGCCGCCTTCTCGCGTTTAAAACTAATGCTGTCTATCCAGTGCACCGTCATTCCTAAGTAACTTTTGTTGTTGGCGGACCAAATGTCTGCGGTGGTAGACACATGATCCAGGGACTCAAACGTTCTTTTGAGCTTTGATTCCATGTCTGAATAACACTTGTCCAGGTAATGGGAAAATGTTTTCCGGTCGGACGTTGGCTTGCGAGTCGCGGGTATTTTATCTAGTATTTTTTTAAACCTGGGCGATTCAATGGTTGACAGGGAAGCATATCTTCTACAATGAAGCCTGCAACTAGTCTGTTCATTTCATTTTGTGTTACCTGCTGTACTCCAAGACTTGAGAAAAGCTTTGCTTGTTTAGGCGGGGTCGGCTGCTGAGTGACTCCTTCAAATGACCGGCGAGCAGGATCTTTCGCCACGAGTTTTGTATTGCCATGCTGGGCTGACAAATGCTTAGACAGGTTGCTCATTGAGTTGGCAGCAGTTGAAAGACACTTGTCGCCTCGGCATAGAGTGCATTTCACACGAATATTTTTGTCCTTTCGAGCAATAAACTGAAAGTAATGTGAATATCGCCACTGGCTGAAACCTCCTGTCTCCGTCTCCGTCTCCATCTCCCTCTCTCCTTCGCACCAGCAAGCTACGTCACTCAAATCGATCTCTATGGCAACGGTGCCCGGGCAAGTGCACACACAGACAGCACGCATGCACGGACCACTTAAACAGATCAGATCTTTACACACAGTCAAACAAGGCTTGGGTAACGCAGGAAAGCGCGTTCCTATAGTCTAGTAAAGTAGTGTAGTTACCGATATTTTTAGTGTAATGCGTTACTTTACTTCGTTACCCAAAAAAGTAATATCGTTACTGTAATCCGTTACTTTGTAACTCGTTACCCCCAACACTGGATAGGATACTTTCCCACCAAGCTAAACGAAATACCTCTAGTTTTGTTTTCCTCCAGCTGCGCTCCATTTTCCGGGCTGCTCTCTTTAGAGTGCGAGTGTGCTCATTATACCACGGTGTTGGACTCTTTTCCTTAATCTTCCTTAAGCGTAAAGGAGCAACTGTATCTAAAGTGCTAGAAAAGAGAGAGTCCATAGTCTCTGTTACATCATCAAGCTGTTCTGAGCTGTTGGAAATGCTGAGGAATTGAGATAAATCAGGAAGATTACTTACAAAGCAATCTTTTGTGCTAGAAGTGATGGTTCTACCATACTTGTAACAAGGAATAGAATTTACAGTTTTAGCTATATGGAGTTTACACAAGACTAGATAATGATCTGATATATCATCGCTTTGCTGCAGAATTTCAACACCACTAACATCAATTCCATGTGACAGTATTAAATCTAGAGTATGATTTCGACAATGAGTAGGTCCTGAAACGTGTTGTCTAACCCCAATAGAGTTCAGAATGTCTATGAATGCTGATCCTAATGCATCTTTTTCATTATCGACATGGATATTAAAATCGCCAACAATTAAGACTTTATCTGCAGCCAGTACTAACTCAGATAGAAAATCAGCAAATTCTTTAATAAAGTCTGTATGGTGCCCTGGTGGCCTGTATACATTAGCCAATACAAACATCACAGGGGATTTATCACTAACACGTGTTTCTCTAGATAATGTTATACGCAGCACCATAACTTCAAATGAGTTATACTTAAAGCCTGCCCTCTGAGAAATACTGAGAATATTGCTATAAATTGTAGCAACACCTCCCCCTTTGCCTTTTGTACGTGGCTCATTTTTATAGCTGTAATATTGGGGGGTGGACTCATTTAAAGTAATGTATTCATCTGGTTTTAGCCATGTTTCTGTCAAACAGAGCAAATCTAGGTTATGATCATTAATCAAATCATTTACAAAAAGTGATTTTGTAGAAAGGGACCTGATATTCAGTAAGCCAAGTTTTATAAATTGTTTCTGTGTGTTGTAAACATTTTTTATTTGTTGAACATCAATTAAATGGTTACTCATAAATTGGTTTGGACGTTTTCTGTATTTTCTAGTTCGGGGAACAGACACAGTCTCTATAGTGTGATATCTAGGTGAAGGAGTCTCTATGTGCTGAGAATTAACTGACTTCTGTGACGTGAGGCGGCTAGCAGACGGTCGGTTTAGCCAGTCTGTCTGCTTCCTGACCTGGGCTCCAGTTAGTCAAGTATGAACTCTAAGACTATGTGCCAAATTTCTAGAGAGAAGGGCGGCACCACCCGAGGAGGGATGAACACCATCTCTTTTCAACAGGTCAGGTCTGCCCCAAAAACTCGTCCAATTGTCTATAAAACCTATGCTATTCTGCGGGCACCACTTAGACATCCAGCCATTGAGTGATGACAGTCTGCTATGAATCTCATCACCCCGGTAAGCAGGGAGGGGGCCAGAGCATATTACAGTGTCTGACATCGTACTTGCAAGTTCACACACCTCTTTAACATTATTTTTAGTGATCTCCGACTGGCAAAGTCGAACATCATTAGCGCCGGCGTGGATAACAATCTTACTGAATTTACGTTTAGCATTAGCCAGCACTTTTAAATTTGAAGGTAAAAAAAAAAAGTCCAGGTAAACAATGGACTATGGTGGCTGGTGTCTCTATTTTCACGTTCCGTACAATAGAATCGCCAATAACTAGAGCACTTTCACCAGGTTTCTCAGTGGGTGCGTCACTGAGTGGGGAGAACCTGTTTGATGTTCTGATCGGAACGGAATAGCGGTGTTTTGACCCGCGACTAGGCCGCCTCACTGTCACCCAGTTGCCCTGCTGCGGGGGCGCTAACGTTACCGGAACCGAACAATGTACAGGAGTCCCTGAGCTAATCACATCCAAAGCAGTATCTACAGCCCTCACATTCTTACTGTCCTCAACTAAAGTTTGGATGCGTGTCTCTAGTTCTAAAACCTTCTCTGTCAGCCTAACTATTTCCCTACATTGATCACATGTGAATCCCTCATCGCTGACAGAGAGAGATAAACTATACATGTGGCAAACTGTGCAAATAACAATAGCAGGAGAAGAAGCCATTACTCACCGTGATTGATGAATGATACCAACTTAACTTACCACTTACCACCTACCACTTACCACTGTTGTTTGATGAACTCGTGAAAAACGGAGCGAGAGAGAAATGAAAATGGAGCGATTAAAAAGAAAACAATAATAGGCGCGAATAGCAACGCGAATGGAACCGCGAGTGACAAGCTAACCGGCTAGCGAATGCTAACGCGCTGCACTCGCGGTTTTAAAAGCGAGCGATCAGATTAGTTTGATAGATAATACCAGAAATATGGTGGGAATTAAGTTATATATTATTACTTTAAACAACAGACAGTGAAAGTAAGGTAAATATTCAATAAAAAGCGGAGCTACAATCGCAAACCTCTCAGCAGTACAACAGACATGAACAGACTGAAGCAATCGATCAGCAAAACAGGAGCAGACTGAAGCCTTTAATGATGTCTGCATTAAAGACTATTATTTGAGTTTACCTCCTCGTCTGCGTGTCCTTGTTCCTCCCTGCTGTGTGCACCGTGACACCTGCAGTATATCAGATCAGCACAGACAGCTCAATATGTTTATAATGCAAAACATTCCCATTAAAATACATGTTTTTTCTTTGTAGAGGGAAAATTACTTTTGTTGACCAAAGGGTGACCCAGGTGGAAAGTTGAGGTCAGTTAGCTTAGCATGTAAGAAAAAAGTGCTGAGCTTTATGGAATCTGCGCTGTGGTAAGTGGAGGGAAATGCATCTGTATAATGTCACCATTGTAATGGATGGAATATAAAAAAGAAAAATCACACTTTAACACAACTGAATTTTCCTCCTAGGTAGTATATGAGAGTAAAATAAACATCCAGAGTGCTGGGTGTAAAAATAGTTATTATTCTGTACCTGACACAGTGCTCGGGGAGCACACTCAATAATCCTTTATTGAATGAACACATGGAACATGGGGCTTTGACAAACAATACCGGACATCAGACATGGGGAAAACCAAGGCTTAAGAATACTGGGGAATTAAACGAGGAGAACTGAAACAGTTGAGGAGAAATCAAACACAGACGGAGACTAATGAACAAATGAACACACAGCTGGGAGGAATGAAAATCAAAGAACATGATGGGAACGGGGAACAGGAAAAACCATATATGGACATAAGAGGGAGGGAAACACAGGACATGGGGAAACAGGTCTGACAGTACCATGATCTCAGAAAATTTATGGTAAATATATTTACTGAAATTTATGGAAAAGCACTGGGACCACAAATATGCCATGGCACAAGAGTCAAGTCAATTCAAGTCACCTTTATGTATATAGCGCTTTTAACAATACAGATTGTGTCAAAGCACTTAACAGTATCAAGTTGGAGGATAGAGTGTCAGTAATGTATAATAATAAGATTAAACACTCAATTTTCAGTTAAGGGCATTTCATTATTGAATTCGGAGATATCATTGTCTAGCTCAGTATAGTTTAAATAGTATCTGTGAAATCCAATTGACGATAATCGCTAGAAATTAAGTGTCCCCACCTACATTTCACTACTGATTATACCCTGTATGATTGTGTATGTGACAAATAATAAAGAACCTTGAACCTTGAACCTCCCCAACTGAGCAAGCCAGAGGCCACATGGCTTTCAGAAAATTTCCTAATATGATAAATGAAGTGCCCGAACTCAGCTATATCTTTTGTACAGTTTGTAAAGTAATATATTTTAATGTTTTCCTCACATAACCAGCTTCATATGTATGGCTTTTCTGATGTAGTAAACTTGCTCGATATCTCACCTGGTACAGCACTGCACTTGTGATGAGGAGCTCTTTGAGTTCTATATATATATATTATTGCTGTCAATCGATTAAAAAAAAATTAACTAATTAATCACACATTTTTCTAAAATTTCTCATTTAAGTTAACTTAAAACAATCTTCACACGAACCCATTATAATAAATGACATATTTAGCTACTTGTGCCCTTCAGCAGAAATATACAGAAAATGAATAGTTCTCAAACACTAAATTCTAAATTAAATATAGATGAACCCCTTAAAGCTATAAAAGTTATTGATTTCATCTTTTTTCTTTTGTTCTTGGATTAATAGACATCACAGCAGCTGATTATTAGCTTATTTGCCTGCTATTGCTTTAAAAGCTGCTGCTGCTGAAAGTGACACGGATCTGACATGCATCTTATTTTCTCACAACTCTCTACTAGTCTCTACTAATGAGCGGAAGAGTTGAATGATGAGGGAGACAGTGCTGGGGTGCCTCAGGACAGTTTTTAAACCCATTGCAGAGACATGTTCTTAAATGTGACGCATATATAACATATTGCATGCATGCACACAGTTTTAAGGCAGCTTTAATCGCCTTTTTGGTAACTTCATGCCTTAACTGACGGCATAACTACGACATTGCATGCACGTAGTTTCTTTCGCTGTTTGATATGAAATGATACAGGCTACAGCGCGCGCCGGCACCTTTGTGAGTGTATTTGAAGAGCGCGCGCTACGAGCACAGTATCTTTTCCGCACTCGTTTGACTCGCGCCTGGCGTGGAGGCGACGTTAGAGCACATGTCTGAAACGTATCCCGTTTGATGTGGTCATAAAGACGTTCTGCATCTAAATAAATGCAATCCTTTTCAAGAAAAGTTAATTGCGTTAGCCTTAACCTGAAAGAAATAATCTCCTGCATTAACGTGCTAATTTTGACACCACTAATATATATATATATATTATATATACAGGGGCATAGTTTGTGGGGGGGGGGATGGGGGGAGGTAACCCCCCCAATAACCAAAACTAGCAAGTACAACCCCCCCCCCCCCCCCCCCAATATTTATACCATGGTTAATGGAAACCTAGAATCAGGTTATTAATTAACTATTTAAGTCACTCCTTCGGCGCTTTTATGAGCGCTAGCTTGACGTACTAACCGAACGAACCAGTTATCAGCACAAGATGACTGAAGTGCAGTTGTTTTAATTGTGCATGTGCTCCGCGCGAATCAGTTTATACTCTTATTATAATCTGCGTGTGTTCACCAGCGCGCTCGAAAAGTGTGATAAGATTGTGAGCCATTCCTATCACGAAGCTGGAGGTAAAATGTGTGATCTATTTGAATTCTGTTGAGAAATTGGCACTTTAAAATGCTATGAAGAAAGTTGAACATTATCTATAAAAAGGCAAATAAACTAAAAAGACTGATGAAAAGAGGACGAAACAATCTTGCACCAACACAAAGGCTTATTAAAATATTTTTGAACTACTAATGACAGCCTTTACTAGAATTCAGAACGTTTTATTGTAGGCTTGTTTATTGTGGTATATTTTGTCTAACTTGTAGAATTTATAATAGATAATCTGTTGAGGGAATATATTTTCCCTATAGATTTATACAGTATTACAACTGTGCTATGTTGTAACTATTGTTGCTAAATGTGCAGGCTGTTGTTTTTCATAACAAATGCTATATAATTATTTAATAAAAACAGTCATTATTTGCCTGGTAATGCCATAACAAATGCTACAATTAAGAACTATGGAAGGTGGAGAAGCACCATGTGTCTAACATCCAACAGCTCCGTGATGTCATTATGGAGGAGTGGAAGAGGATGCCAGCAACAACCTGTGCAGCTCTGGTGAATTCCATGCCCAGGAGGATTAAGGCAGTGCTAGATAACAATGGTGCCCCTACAAAATATTGACACTTTGGACACAGTTTTGACCAGTGCTTAATTTGTAAATGTCGAGGTCCCGGAACAAAGCGGGGTGACGGATCCGGCATGTGATTAGAGGAGAGAGAGGTTACGGAGCATTCAGCCGATCACATTGGTGGGCCAACTTAAGTGATTAACAACGTGCATCAGTTGCTTTTATTAGGGTTCGTAGCCTATATGAAAAACCTGAAAAAGCCATGAAAACAGCAATTCCCAGGCCTAGAAAAAAAAAATGGAATTTTATTTCACAAATAGTTATAATTAATCATGTCCAGAATTTCGTGGGGGATTGTTTGTATATCACATAGTTTTACTCATCCCCGCAGCTTTCAAGTTTATAGTGAGGGAAATATTCAATATAGCAAGTAGGTTAGATGAGTAAATAAATCCACACAAACTAGCAGATTAAATCAGTCATTTGAAAACAGTGTGTGTGAACAGTGTGACTTCTATACAAGCTGCACATTGACTACTCTAAAATATATCCAAGTTTCATTTGTGCACTATTGTCCCTTGAGAAATTATACAAAAACTTTTGCTGAAATGTAGGGGGTGTACTCACTTTTGTGAGGTACTGTATATATAAGATACAAAAAGCTAATTAAAAGTAATCTGTAAAAACATAGTAACTTTTTTTTATAATAGCACGCAATGATTTTTTATTCAAATACGGGAAATAAGATTTGTTTGCACCAATTCATAATGTACTGTTTTAAATTTTGACAGTCATCGCAATTTGACATGAGATAAAAAATAAATGACAATGTGAAACTTATGCAAACAATAATTCGGTAACATTTTGCATTAAGGTTCCTTTTATAAGGGGTTTATAAAGGTCTTCATAAATGACCTCATAACTCATTTAAAAATGCATTATAAATCATTGATAAGCAGTTATAAATGTATGAATAAAAAGGGTGATTTTAATGCAATACCTGCCAAATAGTGAGCCATTTTTTTTGTGATCAATTTTTTTTTATTTCTTTTAACACACAACATCACAACATAATATCCACTCAAAACAAACAAAACAAAACAACAGACACATACTCAACACCTTAAAAGTCCAGTCCAAAGGAAGAGAGAGAGGGAGGGATCATGTATGTTAAAGAAAACAAAAAAAAAAAAAAAAAAAAAACACTGCGAATGCAGTGTTACAAACAGATAGCCGACCAGAAGATGGCGCAATCCAGTCCCGCATATTAAGTATGTCTCTTGTATCAGGCACAGAAAACAGATCCACTGTGCAAACATTCCAACACACGGGCTCGTTCAACGGCAGAATCCAAACCATTCACATTCAGTGACAAAATATTTAGAGCATGCATTGAACATTCATAAACCCAAAATTGCATTCAGTAAATGAAGAAAAGCAAAAGCACTCCCATTCTGTAAAGTGAAGTGAAAATGAAGTGAAAGTGAAGTGACATACGGCCAAGTATGGTGACCCATACTCGGAATTCGTGCTCTGCATTTAACCCATCCAAAGTGCACACACACAGCAGTGAACACACACACACCGTGAACACACACCCAGAGCAGTGAGATGTATGTAATGAGATGTAATCGCTGGTGTGCATTCTAGATATCAAGCCACCTAGATGAAAAATCCTCCCAAAAATAAGGTAAAGTAAATAAAAGTATGGATGTCTGTTGTAAAAAATTAAAATAACACAGAGACTGAAACAAAGACAACTATAAACAATAAACAGCTCAGGCCGCACATTACTGAGAACGTAGGTCTGATTGAGCAACAAAAATTTGTGATGATCCGTGACCGATCCACTTCAGCGCAAAACGAGCCTCCCAAAAGGCTCACACAACCAAAAAATTATTGTAATTAAACCTACTCTCCATTAGTCCCCTCCAGAAAGAAGGAGGAAAAAATAAAAAAAGGGGGGGTAGTCTTACCAGCAAAGAGACAATTGTATCGAATAAATATGAGCAATATCCCAGGAGGAGAGAGGAAAGAAGAAAGAAAGCAGGTGGCCCTCCTGCCACCATCTTCTTCCGGGCAGCCGGCATCTCCTCTATCCAGGCCATCAAGCCCCTCCCGCCGGGCCGAAGAGAAGGCGGCCGCCGCCTTCCCGCTGCCTTGTGGAGCCGCAGCAAATGCCCTCTTCTGTGACAGGGAGCTGATAAAATCCTCCGCCTTCCGAAGAGAGTCGAAACTTCTCTGCTCACCCCCGTGCCGTAGCTTAATTACCGCCAGATAAGCGAGGAAGTGCTGGAGACCAAGCGCCGTCATCGACCTCAAAACCGGAACCAAGTTTTTTCTCTTGGTGGCTGTGGCTGGACTAAAGTCAGGAAAAAAAAAGTAGCATGTCATTGTCCTGTGTGCATTTCACCGGATAAGCCTGCCGAGCACCTTTCAGGATCTCCGATCTGTCATGCCATCTTAGCACACGGAAGATGAGAGTACGCGGCCGATCTGAGTTTTTCCTTTCGTCATACATGCGATGTGCCCGGTCAATCTCAATGTTACGACCTTTCAGGGAAGGGATCCACTTGGAAAGATTAACTCTGAGGAAACCAGCCACATCGGAACCCTCCGCCCCCTCTGGTAACCCCACCAGCCTCACGTTATTCCTTCTGCTCCTATCCTCAATATCCGTCATCTTCTCGGTGAGTCGCTCCAGCTGATTTCTTAAGTCCGTGACTGTCCTCCTATCCTCACATGCAGCCGCTTGAACGGAATCAACCCGGTCACGTGTCTGCTTTTTCACGCTAGCTAGCGCCTCCAGCTCTACTCTCAGCTGAGAATTGTTGGTCGCCTGTATGTCCGCTTGTATGTCCGCACGCAGTTAACGCAATGCTGGAATCAGCACGGAATTCACCGCATCTCTTACTGTCGAGGCCATAGCCGAATCAGAAGTGCTTTGCTGCTCTTTAAATGCTAGCTTGAAACCTTTAGCGACAGCATCGTCAATATCCTCTCTGGAGATGGTGAAATCTGTGAATTTTTTCTTTATTGGCGATTGCCCAATCTCTCTTTTCCGATCGCCTTTGACTGTTGAAGTACTCATGATGGATCCGATGCAAAGTGGTTCGAAATTTACTGACAGAATTACAAAATATTTGACTAAGTCAGCAGAGCGAAAGACTACGTGTGCATCGAAGTCGAAGGGTCACGTGATCTCCAAATAGTGAGCCATTTTTAACTCACATGTTAAATGCTTAATATGTATATTTATTAATACTTTTTTTCACTCAAAACCAGATTGCTGATTTACTTCATGATGCAGCAAAAATACACTGTTATAGTGAGACTGAAGGGTTTGTATTTATGGTTTTCTCATTTATATCTCATGACTCATGTCGCTTTTCTTACAATGTTTCTTACCAGAATCTACTCTGTACCTTACCCATGACGCTGCAAAAGTTCATGATGCCTATCCACAGCAGTGATTAGAAACTGATATATTTTGTTTATCAAGATGAAATTATCAAACTTTATTTTTGAGGGAAAAAACATAAAAGCACAACAATGACTTGATGAGATATTAATAATGAAAATTTTAATTCCAATATTAGTTACCTGTGAACCTTAATTTAAAGAACCATTTATTAATGAGTTATAAATGTTAATAACCTGTGAAAGTGCTCCTTAATGTAGTGAACACCTGTGATCCACTTATTAATGAGTTATAAACATTAAAATGTATAAAAGTGAACCTTAATGTAAAGTGAACACCTGTGATCCATTTATTGAGTTAAAAACGTTAGTAACCTGTCAAACTGAACCTTAATATAAAGTAAACACCTGTGACCCATTTATTAATGAGTTATAAATGTTAGTAACCTGTCAAAGTGAACCTTAAAGTTAACGCCTGTGAACCATTTATTAATTAGATATAAACGTTAATAACCTGTGAACGTGAACCTTGATGTAAAGAACCATTTATTAATATGTTACAAACATTAGTAACCTGTGAAAGTGAACCTTAAAAGGTTAGTTCACCCAAAAATGAAAATTCTGTCATTAATTACTCACCCTCGTGTCGTTCCAAACCTGTAAGACCTCCGTTCATCTTCAGAACACAAATTTGAATATTTTTGATGGAATCCGAGGGCCTCCTAGACAGCAAGGGTCCTTACACGATCAAGGTCCAGAAACGTAGCAAGGAGATCGGTAAAATAATCCATGTGACATCAGTGGTTCAACCGTAATTTTACGAAGATATGAGAATACTTTTAGTGCGCAAAAGAAAAAAAAAAGTATTTATTCAAATTCATCTCCTCCGCGTCACCCTAGTGCCATTTTGGAGAATATCCACTGAACGCAAACAGCATATGCTCTTCTGTGTCAGCTGCGCCACACAGATATGTTTTCTACGTTGTACGTACACTTTGATTTGAGCGAAAACAACATATCCGTGTGGTGCAGCCAGTGGCGGACTGGCCATCTGGAGCACCAGGAGTTTTCCCGGTGGGCCGCTGTACAATGTGGGCTGGCCCATTGCGTAAATATATATAAAGAATGAATTATAGTAAGTGTATGTAGACTATATTCCTTCATCGGCCCATTTGAGTCAAAATCTCTAACTAATTTAGCACGCTCTGGCCCAGTGCAGCGGCTCAATAGCGCTTGTCAAAGTCAAAATGTTTGAAATAGCCAATCAAAGTGTAGAAGGCGGGACTTACTGTTCACGGAGCTGAGCTGCGCACCACTTGAATGCGAGCTGACTCTGAGGTTAGATGTAAGCAGCTAAAGAGATTTTTTTTTTTATCCTAAATGACAGACATTAATTTTCAGGGGTGCAAACTACTACTGGCCATTTCGAATTTCTTAATGCCATTTACGATATTAGTCACAACAGCCTAAGATAAGAGTGAATGTTTGTAAATCTCTAATTTCACGTGTCAAAGAATAAAAAAAATATATAAAATAAACTAAAATATTATTCTAAAACTTAATTGTAAATCTGAAGACTTTCACTTTCAATTGATGTGATTAGGAAAGTGATAGATATATTAATAAAAATATACACTGACCAAAATTATAAACGCAACACTTTTGTTTTTGCCCCCATTTTTCATGAGCTGAACTCAAAGATCTAAGACTTTTTCTATGTACACAAAAGGCCTATTTCTCTCAAATATTGTTCACAAATCTGTCTAAATCTGATTTTCCTCACAGGTGTGGCATATCAAGATACTGATTAGACAGCATGATTATTGCACAGGTGTGCCTTAGGCTGGCCACAATAAAAGGCCACTCTAAAATGTGCCGTTTTACTGTATTGGGGGATCCGGGGGGTGGGTCCGAAAACCAGTCAGTATCTGGTGTGACCACCATTTGCCTCACGCAGTGCAACACATCTCCTTTGGATAGAGTTGATCAGGTTGTTGATTGTGGCCTGTGGAATGTTGGTCCACTCATCTTCAATGCCTGTGTGGAGTTGCTGGATATTTGCAGGAACTGGAACACGCTGTCGTATACGCCGATCCAGAGCATCCCAATCATGCTCAATGGGTGACATGTCCGGTGAGTATGCTGGCCATGCAAGAACTGGGATGTTTTCAGCATCAGCAAACCGCTCACCCACACGACGCCATACATGCTGTCTGCCATGCTGTCTGAAAACCAGGATTCATCTGAAGAGCCCTGTGCCAGACGCCACAGTGATTTGCCCAAACGGTTACAGGATTCATGAGACCCCGTGAAGAGAACAGATGAGCTTCCCTGAGACTCTCAGTTTGTGCAAATTCTTTGGTGCAAACCGATTGTTGCAGAGCTGTCCGGGTGGCTGGTCTCGCCTTGGAGGTGAAGATCGATGTGGAGGTCCTGGGCTGGTGTGACGTGGTCTGCGGTTGTGAGGCCGGTTTGCCCACTCAAGTGGAGACGGCTTATGGTAGAGAAATGAACATTCAATTACGAGCTCTGGTGATTCCTGCGAACTGCAGCTCCCTCAGGACATCGAGACCCCGACTTTTCTGATGTTTTGGGATGTCCTGTGACGAGCATGTAAACCTGGTTTTGTCATCACTGCGATGATTGGTCTGCTAGAGATCCCGATATATGATTTAGACGATATTTAAGCATTTTCATAATGACGGTTTTGTAATAGTTTGATAAATGCATCTTGTGGGCGTTTTAAAATTGCACGCTTTGGTTGAGGGGAGACGACACAACGGCGTGCAGGTAAAAACTTGCCTGTAATTAGTACATTTTATAACATGTTGCAAATTAGAGCAGCTTGATATGTGTCCGGCTCTAAGTGGCGTAAGATAATGGTCTCAATAAAGACGATCATGAATTAAATAATACAGCCATGGAGGTGAAGTAAAAGCGCTGAATTAAATTCTCTCTCTGTATATTTGCTCATCATTAGTCTCGTGAAGCCGCTTCATATTGGTTCACTCAGTGGGTTGGTCAGGAAATGCTACAGCACGGCCACCGGTAACTTTAAAAATATTCACTAAAACACCGTAATTATATAAATATTTACTATATAACCATCAATTCCCTAATAAACATCCTAGTAAACACAACTGTGTTTCCCACACATAGTTACCTGGGCGGGCCGCCCAGGTATATTAACGGCCGCCCAAGTATATTTGGTGACACATTTTTGTTTTTATTACTATTATTATCTTACACTTTCTTTTTTTTTTTTATGCGGTGAAACCATCCGCGTGACTGGTTGAAAATCTCCCCACACACTGCTGGTTCGGTCAGGAACTGGACTCCCTCAGACAAGCTCTCTCTCTTTACTTGTGGCGGGCTGCAACAATATCCACCGCCCGCTGCCAATTCTCTGACTTTCAACCCTTTTGGCGCTTTTTTCCCACAACAGGTACTTGACAAACCTGGATTTTTTTGAAAAAACTTAGCTATCGCTTGGAATGTCTCCAGTAGACTGCCCCGCGAGCGCGAATGACTCTCCCGGCGCAGTGTCGCCTCTCTCGGCGTCATTCTGTGCAGTGAGCGGCAGAGAAGCAGCGCAATGGCCGTAACGCAGCAAAATCGTCGTAAATCATTTACAAAACAGGTTTCCAACACCTGTCGCTCTGGTGACTTTTAAATATGACATTCCTGTTAATATGCAGCTTGTTACTCAGACGCAGACAGCATGCCAATTACAGCCAAAACCACCGCATATACGCTTTTTAGTGTAAGTTAGTATATTGATTTTATCAGACGATGTTGCGATTATAAATCAGGATTTAAGGAGTATAGTGAGAATTCCTGGTTAACATGTAAAATTGCGTTTACTATTTATCTTGTTTTATGTATGACAACAGAAAGTATAATGTGAACAGCTTTATTGGCATTGTTGTATTAATATATGACATTTAACACTTAAGTGCCAAAACATCATGACACAGGCATGAATACTTAACATGACATCTGCAAGTTTTATTTATATTGGTGAATTACTTTTTGGCTTTATTTATTTTACCTGTTTTTTTTTCTACCTCATGATTTTATTTTTCAAAAACTGTTTGTCGTCTTTTTTATTTTTTGTACTCTCAGACCCCTCTATTTATGTATAAATAAGATTTGTTTTGTTTTCACAAGGAGGGAGTGATTGTTGAAATAAATGGTTTGTTCAGTTCAGTGGTGGTAATTTTGTCAAAAACACAAGTATCAGTAAATAAATATCGGTTCTGCATATGTTATCGCACATAAACAAACAAATTATCGGTATTGTTCTAAAAAATCAATTGGATCACTCTGTTAACCCAAGTTTGTGTCTTCTTAATGATGATTCTGGTCTCTGTATTAATTCAATGCAAAAGAGAATGTTGTTTGCTGGTTTTACAGCTGTGAAGAAGACAATAATTCAGAACTGGTTTACACCACACATGTGTAGAAAAACATATTGGATCCGTAGCCTCCTGCAAATAGTGACTTGTGAATGTACAACGGCGCGAGTTGGTGGGGCCAGGCCCTCGACCATTGATGCTTGGCAGTGTTTTTTGATGGATATACGTGATTGTATAAAGGAATGACTTTTGTGTTTTTATTGTCCTTCCCTCCCTCTCTCCCTCCCTTTTGATTGGACCTTGAGATGTTGAGTATATGTCTGTTGTTTTGTTTTGTTATATTTTGGATGTTATGTTGTGTTATGTGTGAAAAGAATAAAATAAAAAACTGTTGATAACAAAAAAAAAAAAAACTTGCGACATCTGTGGCATTGTGCTGTGTGATAAAACTGCACATTTTAGAGTGGCCTTTTATTGTGGTCAGCCTAAGGCACACCTGTGCAATAATCATGCTGTCTAATCAGTATCTTGATATGCCACACCTGTGAGGTGGATGGATTATCTCGGCAAAGGAGAAGTGCTCACTAACACAGATTTAGACAGATTTGTGAACAATATTTGAGAGAAATAGGCCTTTTGTGTACATAGAAAAAGTCTTAGATCTTTGAGTTCAGCTCATGAAAAATGGGGGCAAAAACAAAAGTGTTGCGTTTATAATTTTGGTCAGTGTAATTTGCTAGTTCACATGCATTAATTTATATAGCTACACATTGGCAATCAAATGTTTGAAATAATTAATACTTTTTATTTATTTAGTTTTTGAAAGAAGGATTAATTTTTTTGATAAAAAATATAGTAAAAAATAACATGAAATATTACACTTAAAATATTGGTTTTCTATTAAAGATATTTTAAAATGTAATTTATTTCTGTGATCAAAGCTGAATTTTCAGCATCATTGCTACAGTCTTCAGTGCCACATGTTCCTTCAGAAATCATTATAATATGCTGTTTAGTTGCCTAATTATTATCAGTAATTATTTGTGATCAATTAACCAACTAATGGTTTTCATTATCATCAATACTGAAAACTGTTTTCACTTAATATTTTTGTGGAAACTGATACTTCATCATCATTTGATGAATACAAAGTTAAAGAACAGCATTTATTTTAAATATAATTTGTAATAAGTATAAATAACTTTACTGTCACTTAAATCAATTTTATAAAAGTATTAAGTTATACATATATTAATAATACCCTTGACTAAATGGTAATTTTCCATAAAAATATGAAGCAGGACAACTGTTTTCAACATTGATAATAATAATCAGAAATGTTTCTTGAGCAGAAAATCAGCATATTAGAATGATTTCTAAAGGACCAATAGAAAGGCACCATAAAAAAACAGTCCACATTCTGCACTATATTCCAAGTCTTTTAAGCAGAGCATTGTGTCATATGTTCTGACATTATGGTAGGTATTTAACATTAGTGATATTAAACTGTCCCTCTAAAAGAGATGTGTAAATCTTCTTCTAAATTATTTACTAGTTGTCATATAAACCAGAAAAGACTAATTATAATGCAAAAAAGTATGACAATAATAAAAGTATTCAATAATTTAAAAAAAATAGACAGCATTTTTTTTTCTGAATTGTGTGATATGTTAGCCGGTGGGTTTATGGTATGGTGTGGTGTGGTGTGTTGTGGACCGGGTGTGGTGGGCCGCTCTGTGCCAGAAAGTCCAGGGCCACTTTTTAGCCCCAGTCTGCCCCTGGGTGCAGCTGACACAGAAGAGCATACGCTGTTTGCGTTCACTGGATATTCTCCAAAATGGTGCTAGGGTGACGCCCTAACCTTAATGTAAAGTGAACAACTGTGAACCATTTATTAGTGAGTTATGAACATCAGTAGCATGTGAATGTGAACCTTAACCCTCTGGTGCTGTTCGGTCATTTTAGACCGGAAAAAAAAATGTTTCTACTGAATGTCGCTACTTCCTCGGAATGGTACGAAACTTGGTGACTTTTATGGCAGTCGCTATGTGACCACAAAATAAAATCATGCACTTGATTTGAAAAAGCTAAATGGCCGTAAAAAAACATAGTCACACTTGTGTTGTTCGCGGTCAAAAATGACTGCCATTGGAAAAGAATGGGAAATACGCAAAAATGCGAAAATACAGAGAATTTCAGAGAATACAGAGAATCATACACGATGCAGAGTAAGAGTGCACAGCAATAAAGGGGTGACACTCTAAAACATCAAGAGTGCAAAATAGACACACTGTGCCCACCCCCCACAGACACATATATATGAATTAGTGTGACTGTAACACAAAGCATGTTTCTGCAAAAGCATGAAATAAAATCATTAATTCAGCCAAAAATGCAGTCAAAACACAGACACCAAGGAAGGGGTTACACACTAAAACATCAAGAGTACAAAACAGACACACACACTCAAACACACACTCACTTACACACACTCACAGACGCACACACATACTATTATACACACAAATTAACTGGTGTGGCTGTAACAATATGGCAAAATTGAGCCAGAAGACTCAAATAAGAGGTTGAAATCAGATTGATTAATCTCTGATAAACCATTCCTGTTCATTTTTGTTACATTTTTGTTGAATTTTGATGTTATGTGTAACAAAATGCCTTTCTCTGTGTTCAGGTTTGACTGTAGTAAAATTAATGCAAAAACTAACATTTCAAACCAAAAAAAAAAAAAAAATCTAAACCTTTACAAAAAGTTGTCTTTGAGAATGTCTAAATATACAGTATATCTAGATCCATAACTTAATAAAAATAAGTCTTTATGCCTAAAAACCACTAGAGAGTTTATAAGCCTTTTATATAGAGCTATATAGAAATCTAGTGGCTAAACCATGGAATTGCAGATGTTTTTCTTTTTTTACTCCAACCAGATGGCACTAGTCTGACTTCAAAAATTAGATTTTAAAGGCATTGTCTCTATTTTAACATGAAATACTGCCATCATTGAAAAGCAATATCAAAATCTTAGGGGGAAAAAAAATATTTTCAATGGGAAAATATTGATCATAATTATTGCATAAATATTAATTAGTACCATGAAATTCTCTCAAAATACAAAAATTAAAAATATTATGGAATAAAAATATATTACATTGATTTTACTGAAAATGAAAAAAGTTACATTTCGGGTCTTCTGTCAGTTTTGACCACGAACAACACAAGTGTGACCCCCAAATGAACAATACCAGAGGGTTAAAGTAAAGTGGACACAATAATCAGTTGTTTATTAGTTATTAATGAGGTTTTTTTACCCTTCAGTCTCGCTATAATAGTCTATTTTTGCTGCATCATGAAATAGATCAGGAATATAGTTTTGAGTAAAAATGGTATGAATAAATATATTTATTAAGCATTTATAACATGTGAGCTAAAATGACACTATTTGGCAGGTATTGCATTAAAATCACCCTTTTTATTCATGCATTTATAACTGCTTATTAATGCATGTATAACTGCTTTATTCATGCATTTAAACTGCTTATTTATAATGCATTTGTAAATGAGTTATTAGTCATTTACAAACAGCTTTATAAACCCTTTATAAAGGGAACCTTAATGTAAAGTGTTACCAAATAATTATTTTTATTAACAATCACCCTTTTAAAACATCTATAAAGCTGTCTGAACTGCAAACTATTTGTGTACAGTAACCATGTTTATGATAGCACATTATGATTTAAGTTAAGTTACACACAACTAACAGAGGCTAAATAATTGTAAGATTTTATAGAAATCAGTCCTCCTGTCCAATCTTCCTATTGTACAGAAGTGCTTTGTGTATATTTGAACTTACTTTGCTTACATACTTTTACAAATCATACAATGAATGAAACTGACTCACTTCATTTCTGTTTTCCCCAGCTCTGAACAACCATGTATAATTCATCCTTGCAAATAGACAATTCGATGAGGCTTTATTTTGTCAGGGACATTTTGGCTCTATTCTTTGGCATTATTCTTCATTGTGGGAACACTGATCCATTGCTGGTTCCTCTGGGTGTTTCTCCATGGGAACCTTAAATCCAACTTGGTGTGTCCACCGAACATCACTATACTGGAGCTGTTTTTTTTTGTTTGTTTTTTGTTTTTGCATTCAATGCAGACATTGTTATTATCAAATTTCCTTCTGTGGAGGGTGACCGCTTAGCTAATGTTCTCTTTGCTTTTAGTTGGACTTTCTGTGCATGATTCTGCCTGTTTACCTGTCTACCGATTACCTGGATTATCCCCTTTGCTTTGGTTGCCTGACTGGACTGATGTTTGTGTTTGAACCTTTTGCCTGCCTGCTCACCTTTGCCTTTTGTATTAACGTTGTGTATGTTGACGAACTGAACTGCTATTCTGGTTTTGATCATCTGCCTGTCTTCACGTTCCTGTCTATTGAAACTGCTCTTAATAAACTCCCGCATATGGATTCTAACTCAGCCTCAGCATCCTCGTTACAATATGCTGCACACACATAAATGAAATGCTCTAAAACAAAAGGCACAACACTAAGCAAAGTGTCAGTATGGGTCACTGTTTACACAGTCTTCTTTGCCTGTATGGATTGCTGTTTAAAAAAGCTACCCCCAAAAGCCATTTTTGGCCCAGGACAAACCCTGCCTTGGTAATGTTGTCACACAGCGGAAGTCACAACTGATCCAGATAATGGTGACAAATTGAAGATGCCCTGAGAATGTCCAGGAGCTTCATTTTCATTCATTGCATCCCCTGTACGAGCTCACATTGGCCATGTTCACACAAGCAATATGGTTGGCAGTCCTTGAATCCTTAATATGGTTGTGTTGACTCAAAGTGTAGTTATTTAGTGTAGTGACAATAACAGAGCCCACGCATTCTATAACTTACACCTGTACATTTTCAGGACTCACAAAGTCACAACGGTATTTTTGGGAAAAAGCCCTGAAATCTGCAGGAAGGTAGCTCTCCAGGAGCAGGGTTGGAGACCCCTGGTTTAGATCCAGTCACTTTCAGGGATAAAATCATGCTTCAGTTAAACTTTTGTCATGTTGAATGTGATAAGCAGTTTTGGACGTCGTCATCTTTTATATTTACTTTAGTCACTGTCGTTATGGTTATAGGTGATGGTCACAAATAGATTATGGGCTTGACTCCTATTACACATTCATACAGACAGTATTTGAGCCTCTATATTGTAAGCTGCTGTGTAAGCAGGACATTTTGAGACTCACAACTATAAGTAATTGCGGTTGTCAATCCCAAACAATGACTGTGTGAACGTAGCCTAAACTGTAAACAAAACAGGAGTGAGCACAGGTATATTTATATTTCTCTATGAACAGATGAAACAAAGTGAATGAGGTACTTTCGGTGGCTGCTGGCATCAAATGTAGCAATTCTTATTTTGCAGGCTGTAGCAGCAAACCAGGTATGACAATGCCTTTAATCATTATTCCTATACTGTATTTAACAGTAAAATAGCAAGATTTATTACAAAATTTGATCCAGAGGTAAGTCCGTCAGTCCAGACTTACTACAGTATACTACGTGCTGATAGTTTAAATTGACTTACCTGTTTTTGCTGCTCATAAAATATTATGACAAACTCATTGTTTTCTGTGTGCCCAGTTCTCTACAACCATGTGCAATTCTTCCTTCATAATCAACAATTCAATCTCATTTATCAGTGGAGATGTAAGTTGGTTCTGCATGTGTCAGGAACATTTTGGCCTTGCTGTCTTTATTTTCACTTCAGTACTGTGCTTCATTGTGGGAACGCCGATGCATTGCTGGTCTCTCTGGGTGTTTCTCCGCGGGAACTTTAAACCAAACACGGTGTTTCCACTGAACATCACTATACTGGAGCTGATTTTTTGCATCCAGTGCATTGGAGACTTCATCGATTTCAAATATTCAACAGCAGTGAGCTACAACTTAGCTACCTTTCTCATTGGTCTCAGCTGGACTTTCAGACCTCTTATCCAGATGTGCATGTGTATTGAACAATATCTGGCAGTGATTCATCCAGTAACATTCATGAGATTTAAGGCCATCCAGTACAGGACTGCATTGGCAGCAGCAGCTTGGCTAATTGCAGTGGGCAACAGCTCAAGGCTCGTTTCCATCAGAATTGACTTTTTTCGAGATCATGTATACTTTTTCATTTTTTGCATTGCAGTGATAACAACCTCTTTTTGCTCTGTCTCTGTCCTTTGTGCCCTGGAGCGCCCAGGACCAGGTGATCGAAATAACGTAGAAATGACAGAGAAAGACAGACACAATAAAACCGACAGGGGCAGAGCTATTGAGAACCAGCAAAAAAGGAAAGCCTTCAGAATCATCTCTCATATTTTAGCGTTTATCCTGGTTTGTTATTTGCCTCTAGTAGTAGCTTATTTCATGTGCATTGCTGATATAGTCAGTAAACGCATATTTGTATGTGACGTTGTCCCACCTATTCTCTCCATCACTGTAATTACTGTATTAATTTCACCACTATTCAGAATGTATAGTGAAGGCCATCTGAAACACATCATGTGCTTTTCAAAGCTTAGGGGACATTTACACGACACCGTTTTCAACTAAAAATGGAAAACTTTTCATATGTTTTGGACATTCATTTAGACAAGAACAGTGTCTTGGATGGCTGAAAATGCTAACTTTTGAAAACAGGTTTCAAAGTACAAGTTTTAGAAAATTATACCATTATCGTCTCAGCGTAAACTACAAAAATTGGTGAAAATTGTGATCATGCGCATACATTCAGTCTACATATGTGCACAGGCACGTAGTGTCTTCGTGACACTGTCAACTACTGGCCTGGTATGCAAAATACAGCATTTTTAGTTGTTTTCACAGATCTGGGTAAACAGGGATCATTTTGACAATGTTGTCGTCTGTATGCAAAATGACCATAATTGTCGGGAGTATGAGGGTAGTGTCGTGTAAATTTACCCTTAGAAGACAAATGAAAGGATACTGAAAGTCTAATCGAGGTTTAAGGATTATTTCATTTTAGATTTCTTAAAATGGATGTGTAATAGTGTAATATCTCTCTGTGTGTGCTCAACTCGTAATTACAGTCTTTTTGACATAATTGGTATGCTTTTGTGCATTTTAATAAAATAACTAGTTTTGTTAAAAGATGTTACCCTTGTTCTTTTACATTGGAAAATTATGTGTAATTACTATGCATTTGATTAATTAAAACAAATGGAAAATATAACAAAACCCATACAGAGGCTTGAATTTAGATTTTGTTTGAACGGTTTTAATGAAAGCAACCAACAAATATGTAAATGAAAATGTCAATAGCTGAAGTCAAGTCAATAGCTGAAATGAATGGCACATTTTACTATCAACATTGTATAATTTTTTCCTCATTGAATCAGTGAGGCTGCTTTGCAAATCTTAGCATTTTATTTTATAGAGACCTTATGAGATGTTGCTTTTAGTTGTTCACCTGGCAAAACACCTGGCGAAAACATGCAAAACTCTATTACTAATGAAAGTTGGTGTTCAAACATGCCTGTCTACAAAAACTTTCTAAAAGGTCAGAATTTTCTATTCAAATAATGCATCAAAATTTGTTTGGACCATTTCATATACTGTTGAAACTATCACTCATAAACACACATTATGACATGAGCTAAAACAGTAGGAGCAGCCCTTAAACACAATACGAATTGATACAGGAGCATTTATAGTTTCTGATGAACATATGAAACATGATGGATAAGGTACTTTCTGTTGCTTCTGTAATCCTTATTTTCATTTTAAAAGAAAAATTCATGCCATTTGTCACATAGAGAGAGAGTGATTAGTGTTTATTTATTTATTTATTTTATTTATTAAATTAGGAAAATTAAACTAATTCAAGTCTCAATGTTAACAGAAGCACTAGGTGACATGTGAAGAAGTTGGCCTGGAGTTGACCATGGTCAACCAGGGGCAGATTTAAAAATATACTTTCACTTTTCAGCATACAGACTAATACTATCACTTACCTAAAGGAGTACTTACCCTTTTACTATTACCTGCCTTCCACTCCAGCAATCCCCATCCATTTCGTTTTAAACGCGTTTTAGGCGCCATGTGAAGTTATGAGACGCACAAAGGCAAAAAAACATACCAAAGAAAGAAAACAAGGAGCGGTATACTTTTAATTTATTTTAAGTTGGAGAGACTATGGACTCCGTAAGAATAATGTCTTGTGTTTCTTTTGATATTTCCTCCTCACATGACGCGCGTTTCCTTACTTCACCTGCTCAATTTTATTGGCTGTCTGTTAAGTCCAGCAGCAACAAGCAAACATCTGTTTCACACTGAACAAACAGACTGTACATGCTAACCCTTACAGGGTTTCTAACCCCGGGTATGCGGTGCTGCTTTCAAATTACAGGTGTGAAACGTGTCTTTGACGGTGTTTCGATGATCTGGGGTTAAGCGCATTAAAATAGAGGCTTAGGATAAACTTATTGGATGCACTTCTGAATCATCTGTTTTTGCATAGATAGCATATCACCTATCAAACAGGCCTTTTGTGATTATTGGATTTTTAAATGTATTTTATATTTTAATAATAATTTACATGCAGCTGAGGTCAAAAGTTTACATACACCTTGCAAGTTTGAGAAACTTATGGAATGCATAGTCGATATAAAAAACTGGATGACAAGTAATTTCTTACTGCTAAATTCTGAAAAAACAGAGGTGTTAATTATCGGACCTAAACCCCCCACAAGTAATAACCTAGAACACTGTCTAACACTTGATGGCTGCTCTGTCGATTCTTCGTCATCAGTCAGGAACCTAGGTGTGCTATTTAATAGTAATCTCTCCTTTGACAGCCACGTTTCTAGCATTTGTAAAACTGCATTTTTTCATCTTAAAAATATATCTAAACTGAGACCTATGCTCTCAATGTCAAATGCAGAAATATTAATTCATGCATTTATGACCTCAAGGTTAGATTATTGTAATGCTTTATTGGGTGGTTGTTCTGCACGCTTAATAAACAAATTACAGATGGTTCAAAATGCAGCAGCTAGAGTTCTTACTAGAACCAGGAAGTATGAGCACATTAGCCCGGTTCTGTCAGCACTGCACTGGCTCCCTACTAAACATCGTATAGATTTTAAAATCTTGTTAATTACTTATAAAGCCCTGAATGGTTTAGCTCCTCAGTACTTGAGCGAGCTCTTATCGCATTAGTCCTACGTCCGCTGCGTTCTCAAAACTTGGCCATTTGATAATACTAGAATATCAAAATCAACTGCGGGCCAGATCTTTTTCCTATTTAGCGGCCAAACTCGAACAATTACCAAACACTGTTCGGGAGGCAAAACTCTGGCTTTTCACCTTGAAATTAACCCTGATCCTAATAAACGGAACCTGGGTTAGAATACGTTTCACTGCTCAAATCTGGGGTTAACTGTTAACCCGGTATTCATTAACAGCGTTTCACACTGTACATTCCCAAACCCCGGGTTAAGTTCTTATCATATTTGCGGTTCCTATTTAGACGAACAGCGCCCTGTTTAAACGGCTTTTCCCGCTCTGGTTATTAAAAACAATGTCTCTGCTTACAATCAGCGAAGATTGAGGAACACTGATCATAGCTGTACACAGGGATAGCCATTTTTTCATTTAGTAGGGAGGCGATTTAGTGCTGGACATTTATCCTTTGCTGAAACTTTGCGTCTCTGTCATGGTTGTTAGCAACGGCAGACGCCATGGGAGCGCAAGCTTAAACGCGTTTTTAGGCACGACAGACGGCCTTGAGACGCAGAAAGGCAAGAAAACAAACACAAAAGTACCCATCTCTTTAACCTGGCGTACACATAACACACTAATACACTTCTAATACTCAAATCCGTTAAAGGATTGTTAGGCTGCATTAATTAGATCAACCGGAACCGGGAACACTTCCCATAACACATGATGTACTTGTTACATCGTAAGAAGATTGACATCTACGTTAATATTAGTCTGTGTCTTTCTTATTCCGAGGTCACTGCATTCACCAGATCAGATGGTGGATCAGCACCTAGAGACGACCTCTACAGCCCTGAACGTCAGCGGAGACCAGGACATCTAGATGAGCCCCAGAGACAGACCCCCAGTGAGGACCCCGTCACCTAGACAGCCATCAGTACAAGACCACTGGAACCAGTTGAGCCCTCCAATCTGACTTTGCAGCAGTTGGAATTGAACTGCTGTGTCGTCTGGCCAGAGGAGAAATGGCCCCCCGAATGAGCCTGGTTTCTCCCAAGGTTTTTTTCTCCGTTCTGTCACCGATGGAGTTTTGGTTCCTTGCCGCTGTCGCCTCTGGCTTGCTTAGTTGGGGACACTTCATTTCCAGCAATATCGTCGACTTGATTGAACAGAAACTTTTTGAACTGAACTGAGCTGGACGATGCCATCACTGAATTCAATAATGAAATGCCTTTAACTGAAAATTGAGTGTTTAATCTTGTCATTTTACATTATTGACACTATTTTTCCTATTTTGATATTGTGCAGTTGCTTTGACACAATTTGTATTGTTAAAAGCGCTATATAAATAAAGGTGACTTGACTTGACTTGACTTGCAGAATCTGCAAAATGTAAATTATTTTACCAACATAAGAGGGATCATACAAAATGCACGTTATTTTTTATTTAGTACAGACTAGTACAGATATTTCACATAAAAGACGTTTACAATATAGTCCACAAGAGAAAATAATAGTTGTCCCCTAATAGTAATCCCCTTGATTCTTAATACCGTGTTGTTACCTGAATGATCCACAGCTGTTTTTTTGTTTCTTTGTTTGTTTTTGTTTTTTTAGTGATAGTTGTTCATGAGTCCCTTGTTTGTCCTGAACAGTTAAACTGCTGCTGTTCTTCAGAAAAATCCTTCAGGTCCCACAAATTCTTTGGTTTTTCAACATTGTTGTGTATTTGAACCCTTTCCAACAATGACTATGATTTTGAGATCCATCTTTTCACACTGAGGACAACTGAGGGACTCAAACACAAGTATTAAAAAAGGTTCAAACATTCACTGATGCTCCAGAAGGAAACACGATGCATTAAGAGCCAGGGGGTGAAAACTTTTTGAATTTGAAGATCAAGGTAAATTGTATTTAATTTATCTTCTGGGAAACAAGCAAGTATCTTCTGTAGCTTCTGAAAGGCAGTACTAAATGGAAAATATATGATATTTAGGCCAAATAAGAAAAATTTGCACATCTTCATTCTGTTCAAAAGTTTAAGCAGCACAACTGTTTCCAAAAATGATATTAAACCAGCATATTAGAATGATTTCTGAAGGATAAAGTGAAGACTGGAGTAATGATGCTGAAAATTCAGCTTTGCATCACAGCAATAAATTATATGTTAAAGTATTAAGATAGAAAACCTTTATTTTAAATTGCAATAATACTTCACAATATTACAGTTTTTTTCAGTATTTTTCACCACAGATAGCAAATAACTCCTCATGCACTGTCTGCTTTAATGAGCAGAACTTGTGGATACTACTCGGACCTTCACTTCTTTAATAAACGGTGTTATTATAACACCCTCTGTCTTCCCTCTTCACCAGATATCTGTTATGTATAGGCTCTGTATCCGCCACGAATGCCAAAGGACAGAGACACAATAATCCCAGCGTTATAATAGAAAGCCACTTACCTCACGCAAAGACTTAACTGTTGTCTAAAGTAATAAACTCTACCTCTTCTACAACCTTTGTGTGGCAGTTCTTACAGTTATAATGTTTAATAAAGAAGTTTCTTACATATTTATATTCCTGTGAAACACGAGTCACAATAAAAGAGTTTAAAGACATCTAGAAGCAAGATAAAATGGCATGGCTGCTTCAGCAACTGTGTTTCTCTCACATTTGCTTTTGTAACACTATTGGTTAGGTTTAGGGTAAGGTTTAGTGTAGGTGGTACGTAGTTTACAAAGGTGATAGATCTTTAGCTTTTTCAAATAGTCAATACATAGAACAATCAACCATTGTAATAAAACGTCGCCAGATTCACGTTTATCTGTTTGGGAGAAAACTGAATGCTTTCAGCACCACTCAATGGACATTTCAATTCGAAAGTGTAGGAAAACATGCAAGAGGCAACGTAATATAATTTCGTAGAAATGTCGTCACAGGGACGTTCTTCCTGGGTTAGCTACAAATATCTGTAAACTTTCTCTTTCAAAGAGGGAAAAAATACATATGTGTAAATGATTAGTTTAAACTCAAGAAAGCCATAAATGTTAAAGCAATGAATCCTGCTGAGACAATGAGAGTGTCATGATCCAAACATAGTGTGTGTCTTCTCCAGTCCTGGATGTTTGTAATTGATCTCTCAACATACAAACCATGAGTATTTCTCCGTGGATTGTAATGACAGTGTGGAACAAGACCCTGGAGCAGGTCCAACACAAATGCATCTGAGCCCAGTTCCTCAATACACACAATACTGCTTTTCTGGGTTTTACAAAATAACACACTGCATGTTCAGGTAAAGCGCTATACGCAGTATATCTGTTAGTAGAGTTTTGCCAAGGGCAATACGTTATTCTCCATCTGAGGCGAGGATATGGTGCGTATGAGTACTGGGCAGCTCAAACCTGGCTTCCTTTTGGTCTTTAGAGTCAGTCCATAAGGAAATACAAGAAACCAAAACCTTCAATTGGGCCTCAGAATTATTATGTCAGCTTTCTATAAGACATTATATCAGCCCAAGAGAAAAATCCATAAGCTTTTATTTTACACTGATGAAAATACCAAACTCAAGCTATACAAAACTCACTTATAAAGACATAGCATTATTGCTGTTATATAGCAGTTCTAAAATAAAGAATTTAATTTAGAATTCTGTGCCCAAATATTTTGTTTGACCAAGCCCTTGCAACAAAACTGGCTTTTGTACAATTTTGAAAAATGGAATTCCATGCAACAAACAGACAAATGGAATGACTGAAACCTTCCAGTGCTGTTATGAAAAATATCAGCATTCTTGGAATGTCACATCTACAATCAAATTAGGGCATAGTGCTAACTGTTGAATTGTATAAAAAGACTATAAATGCTTTAAAATATGACGTCTTTGTCATGTATTTTAGCCAAACAAATTGTAAATGCACTAACTTTATTTTTTCATTCCTTTGCTAGAATTATTTCTAGCTTACTGCAATTTTCTGCACATTGAATAGAGCAAAGACTAATGAGAGAGCCCATAAAGCAGACCACAAATTGAAAAGGCAATAAAGTAAAATGACCTTATTTTCATAAAGTCACGTGGACTGTTATTTCTCAGCGCTCCTGAACAGATGTGGAAACAAGCATAGGTTACATGTGCTGTACATAATAAAGCCCTTTGCCATGCATATGAACTGTAATATCATCAGTCAGATGGGTGTAGAGCCGTGTCAGGCTGCCCCACTTTACCAGTAACCCTCCGTCCCATACATGCATATTTGCGTGCGTGGGGGGATGCAGGGAGTTAAAACACTGAAAAAGGGAGGAAAACCATCAAAGAGAAGACACACGCTGCTACTTCAGACCTACACTGACACTTAGTGGTGAAGTCTGTGAGCGTTAGCATATACTCAGTGTTTTCTAAATGACATTTGTGCCTGTAAGAAAAATAACAAACTGGAGAAATAAAGTCTGTCAGGACAAGCTTTGATGTTGGCTGGACAAAGCCTTGTCTGAAACTTTAAAATGAGTTTTAAAGTTTGTTAAAATAGATCCAGTAAGAAAAAGGTGAAAGCTAACCAGCTAGGCACTGATAACATGATTTTAACATTTTGTCTGCATTGTTTTAACATGTTATTAAAATAGTTTAGCATGTTGCTAGCATGTTTTGACATGTCACTAGTTATTGTTATCATGTTTTAGCATATTGATAGAATGTTATAGCATTTGGCTAATTAAATTTAGCGTGTTGTTAGCATGTTTTAGCATTTTGTTGTTTGTGTGCTAGAATATTTTAAAATTAGCATGTTGTAACAAGTTGTTAACATGTTTCTAGCATGTTTTAGCACAGTGTTAACATTTTTAACATTTTGCTAGCATGTTGTGAGCATGTCACATTGCAAGCATGATTTAACATGTTTCTAACACATTTTACCATGTTGATACCATGTTTTAATATGTTCAGAGCATGATTTTACATGTTGCCAGCAGGTTTTAATACATTATAAGCATGATTTAGCATGTTTCCAACATGTTTTACCTGTTGCTAATTGTTTTTAACATGTTAGAAACATGATTGAACATGTTTCTAACATGTTTTAAGACATTATAAGCAAGATTTAACATGTTGCTAGCATGTTTTAACATGTTGTTAGCATTATTGATTATAACATGCTTCTTACATTGTAACACATGATTTAACATTTTTTAACATGTTGCTAGCATGATTTAACATTTTCAACATGTTTTAGCCTGTGGCTAGCATGTTTTAACATAACGTTAACATCATTTTTTAGCACATTGCTAACATGTTTTAGCACTATGCAAGCATGTTTTAACACAGTATGATGCTAGCATGTTTTGGCACACTGCTAAGATGTCCAAAGCGAATTACTATGCTTTGCTAGTGATACGACAGTTTCAAATTTGGTCTGAGGAGAAGCAGCAGCTGCAGCTTAAATAGTTGGTTTTGTTGACCTTTTGTTTAGAAATGCATGTCAGCAGTTTGATTATATTTTAACCATGGAATTTTATAAGAAACATCTCAGACAAAGTTGATGTTTAAATGAACCAATGACTCTTGAGCTATGAAAGAGCAAACTCTGAGCATTAAATGCTCTCTGGGTGTGCGTGTCATGAGAAACAAAACAGTGGAGAGATCTCCTCTTTCCATAAGTGCACTTATTGCAGATACTTTTCTTCACCTTTTAACCTTGTGAATGGATCGCTTAAACGTCGTTATATGATGTCATCGCTCATGCATGTTGTCAGCACTGCCTTTCTGAGGTCCAGGTCAGGAAACCTTCCTACTGACTCAGAGTGAAGGAGAGTAAAAGTCTTTAAGCCACCACTGATGAGATAATTCAGTCTGAGAGGCTGGTTTTCAAGAGCAATATGCTTAAATTAGTTTTATAAAGAGCAGAACTTTATTTCAAGTGTGTCAG
The DNA here is from genome assembly GCA_027422415.1 of Schizothorax lantsangensis. Taxonomy (NCBI): domain Eukaryota; kingdom Metazoa; phylum Chordata; class Actinopteri; order Cypriniformes; family Cyprinidae; genus Schizothorax; species Schizothorax lantsangensis. Next base: position 3,801,550 of record CM049858.1, read on the forward strand.
TTACCTACAAAGCTTTTAAGAAAGAGTGCTGTGATACATAACAGCTTTAATAGCTGTGTATTTTATTAGCTGTTACTTCCTGAAGTCTGGCTTCTCCTGATCCTTATGTTTTCAGACTTACAGAGTTGCCTTTTCATATTAATGTTTTAGCAGTACAGATACCGCCAGAGAATTTCCTCAATTTCGGATTACCAAAATGAAAAAAAAAAAAATGTTATGGCAGATTTAATGCAGTTCACTTGACTGTATTTTGACTACTTCTCTCTCCCCTTCTCTTCAAATTTAGGGTTGTTAATGGATTGCAGGACTTCCTGAATCGTCGTCTCTCATTCTAACACAGGCCAGATGTGGATGAGTATTCCCTGATTTTCACTGAGGTCTTCAGCAAACCGTTTCAGACTGTTCATTATGTTCTCTAAATTTTGCACGCTGATGACTGTGTACCATAGATATGTTTTATAGTCAATCAATGAACAGAATTCTGCTGTTTTCAGCTTTTTCAAAAACCTTCAGATGGTGATAATTTTATTTTACAGACAAAAAAAAGAGAAAATACTTTGATCTGTGATATCATAAATACATAATGATTTTCGTATGAGATTTCCGTGCCTTAGTCACTTCAGCAATGACTTCAATTGCTGCAAAAATGCATGAACTTGCATGTCAAGGAAATCTAGTCTTCGTTATGAGAATGACTGGAAACAACTACAAGTTTTCCATTTGTATTGAAGTGGTCTTTAATGCTAGAGTGGGAATTTGTTCAATGCCATAATATTCCTGTTACATTCAGCAAAAGCATCTGTTACAAAATTACTCCTAATAGCAAAAAGTGAAGTCATAGACAATCTAAAACAGATCTTTCATTGTTTTATTTCATTTAGACGGTTATTTTAGGATGCTGTGTACTTTTTATTTATGTCTGGGGGACAAGGGACTCGTGAACAACAACAAAAAAAACATTAAAAAAAAAAAAAAAAAAAACAGTAGTGGATCATCCAGGTAAGTTAACCACATACAGTATTAAGAACCAAGGGTTCCCAAACATTTGAAGGGGGTTATTTTAATAATTTCAGCTATTTTTTTGTCTTGTGGACTATGTGTAAGCATCTTTTGTGTAAAATATCTTACTCAGGACAGTACTAAATAAAAAATAACATGCATTTTGTATGATCTCTCTAATTTTGTTAAAATTATTCACATTTTCACAGATTCTGCAAAGGGTTCCCAAACTTTCGCATTCCACTGTATTTGTAGCACAAACAGTGAGGGATGAGTTATGCTCCAAAGTTTTATACTTCTAACCTCAGGACATATGCAAGAACAAGAAAACTGAATGTGGAAAAGTGTAAACATCATGTGCTGTACTTTGCTTAATTTTATATGAAGCAGCAAATGTCTGGCCTAATAGTTTTTCCTGAAAAATGAAAATAGCATTTTAGTTGTTAAAGTTTTGGCTGATGTACAGAACATGTGTGAACAGACTTTAACCTGTTCTGAGAAATTTCCTTCAGCAGCTCATAAAGTGGATGATTCAGAGGAGACATGGGCACTGCTGACTCGACACTTCTCGCCATTGTTGTGGCTGAAAGCTGACGACATGTGACTCGCCGGTTAACGAATGGAAAATAAAGAGTGTGGGCTATATCTGGAAAGTGTTTGGGAAGCTCAGAGCTGGAGTGGAAAAGCCCAGGGCTGCCTGTGGTCTGCAGGTATGCGCTACAGATCTCATGGCAGCACGTTTACTCATGCAGAAGTGTTTCATAGGCTTGAAAACAGCTGTTAGCGCACGGGCATTCCTGGACAGTTACGTAGCCTAGCACAGAAGCGTGTATTACTCCACTTAAAGTTAATTGGGTGAGTGAGGTGGGCCTTTTTCAGCCCACTTCATACTGAATAATTGCTTTAACATGAATTAGACACATTTGTTTTGCAGCTGTAACTGAGCAATGTAGACCAAACTGAACATATAACAAGCAAGCACACACATACAAATATCAAATCAACATGTAGAATATCTACCATGCTTTTTGTATTTATCACATTAACTAGAAACATGTTCCATTATTGTTCTACAACTGCATTATGTCACAATACATTTTAAAATCTAACAAACTTTTTGTTGAAAGTTTTTCTTCTGCAGTAATACACTCCATACAGACATGGTTCGAATCTCAGGTCCGGCAGGGATTGTTGGTGGGGGGAGTATCCTCCTTCAATACCACGACTGAGGTGTCCTTGAGCAAGGCACCGAACCCCCAACTGCTCCCCGGGCGCTGTAACATGGCTGCCCACTGCTCCGGGTGTGTGTTCACTTAGGATGGGTTAAATGCAGAGAATACATTTCACTACTCTCTATATAATTGTGTATGTGACAAATAAAAAATTATCTATCTAATTTATAGGATTCACTCTTAAACGGAGAATCAAAATGTTGCTGAAATTTACAATAAAACATACTGCAGGTTTTAAAACTCAAAACTAACTCCCAAGTTTAAAATATTAATTTTTCTTTTCTACACTTCTGAAATGCCCAGATTTGAAATCAGGAGAATCAATCACAATTTGCCCTCGACATGCCCCTTAACATGCGTCATTGCCTTCTAAACAACTCATGTCCATCCATCAATTACAAGAATGATACTGCTGTTGGATAAAGATGTTGAGCATCAAACTCAAAAGTTGTCCTGTCAGTGGATAGGTATAAAAAAACTGCACCTCTAAAACTTAGCCTTCGTAAAGATCTGAGCATAAGAAATGCATAACTGCAATTTATTTTTAATGACGTGACTGAGGACTGTTTTGTGAATTATTCTAAACATGTTGCTTTTTTTATTGAAAGAAATGGCAGTGCCAAGCATTTTGTCATCAGAAGGCAACACAGGTGTTTGTAATAAACCTAAAACCAGTGTTTAACGCTATTAAGAACCAAATGTAGGGGAGCACGGGGCCCAGTTGTAACACACATGGTTTAAATATTTCCACACATGCTAGCATAAACAAATTTACGGTATTTGCTGGTTGCCATATCAACACTTTATAGAGAAAAATGTGCATCAAAATAAAAAATAAAAAATCATTTGAAGATATCACGTCACCCTTGGGCATCATTTTGGGGAGTATCACAACCCATGCACGTGCTTTTCCTGCACGTAAACAACGCATGCGTGTGGTGCTGCTGATGCAGAACACACATGCGCTATGCCTTGTTTATATTCAGGGTAGAGTATGCGAATGCGTCATGGTACTCTCCAAAATGGTGCACTAGGGCAGTGGTTTTCAATCCTGTTCCTCAGGACCCACTGCTCTGCACATTTTGCATGTCTCCCTTATCTGACACACTCATTTGAGTTCATGGAGCTCTTTCCTAATGAGCTGATGATCTGAATCAGGTGTGTAAATTAGGGAGACATGCAAAATGTGCAGAGCTGTGGGTCCCCAGGAACAAGTTTGAAAACCACTGCCCTAGGGTGATGTGGAGGAGAAGGATTGTTGAAAAAAGTTGTTATTTTAGTTTTCTTTGCGAACAAAAAGTATTCTCGTATAGCTTCATAAAATTACAGTTGATCCACTGATGTCACATGGACAATTTTAACAAAGCCCTTACTACGTTTCTGGACCTTGATTGTGGTAGTATCCTTGCTGTCTATAGAGGGTCAGAGAGCTCTCGGATTTCATCAAAAATATCTTAATTTGTGTTCCGAAGATGAACGAAGGTCTTACGGGTTTGGAACGACATGAAGGTGAGTAATTAATGATATAATTTTTATTTTTGAGTGAACTATCCCTTTAACTTGCTATATATAGAAAGTTATTTCAATTAGGTGTGCACAAAACAGCAGATAAACAACTTGTGTGCATACTTTCACATGTCATTCTCAATAGCTATGGTTTCATCCACCTATTTTTATTTTGGGATATCTCATAAAAAAACATTGGATGGAAATGCATGCCAAGATGCAAGGCAAGGCAAGGCAAGTTTATTTATATAGCACATTTCATACACAGTGGTAATTCAAAGTGCTTTACATAAAAATAAGTAAAATAGTAATTGAAAAAATAATAATCACAACAATAAAAACAAGGAATTAAAAAAATAATAAATTATATAAAAAATTATTTAAAATGAATTTAAAACAGTTAAGAATAGAAAATTATTATACATAAAATACAGTGCAATCAGTTCGGACGTAGCACAGTGCTCATTCAACAAATGCAAAGCTAAACAGATGAGTTTTGAGTCTGGATTTAAATGTGGCTAATGTTTTAGCACATCTGATCTCTTCTGGAAGCTGGTTCCAACTGCGGGCGGCATAATAGCTAAAAGCGGACTCCCCTTGTTTTGTGTGAACCCTTGGTATTTCTAACTGACTTGATCCTATGATCTGAGTGGTCTGTTAGGTTTATATTCTCTATCAACTCTATAAGTGTAAGCTGAGTGCAAACTATAGCAAACCAATGCAGGCCGTTCACGGGGGCCGGAATATTCAAGAGTGACGGTGAGAGTTAGTAACTGACAATGTAGCATATCTGCAATGTATTTAGGTCCTAGGCCATTGAGTGATTTATAAACGAGTAAAAGTACTTTAAAATCAATCCTAAATGTAACCGGTAGCCAGTGTAAGGAACTGAGGACTGGTGTGATATGCTCAGATTTTCTGGTTCTTGTCAGAATCCTGGCAGCAGCGTTCTGGATGAGCTGCAGCTGTCTAATGGTCTTCTTGGGAAGGCCGGTGAGGAGACCATTACAATAATCCACCCTGCTGGTGATAAAGGCATGAACAAGTTTCTCCAAATCTTGACTGGAAACAAAACATCTAATTCTTGCAATGTTTTTGAGATGATAGTATGCTGATTTAGTTACTGCTTTGACATGACTACTAAAACTAAGGTCTGTCTCCAGAATCACCCCAATCAAAGATTTTTGACTTGATTTTTAGTTGTTTGACCCCTAGAGTCAATGCATTCACTATTGAGAACTTCATCTTTGTTTCCAAATGCAATGATTTCAGTTTTCTCCTTGTTTAACTGAAGAAAGTTCTGGCACATCCAACTGTTAATTTCATGAATGCATGCAAGAGTCAATGGGGCTGTAGTCATTTGGAGATAAGGCTAGGTAAATCTGGGTATCATCAGCATAGCTGTGATAGGCAATTTGGTTCTTTCTCATTATTTGACTTAGTGGGAGCATATACAGGCTAAACAAAAGTGGTGCAAGAATTGAGCCTTGTGGGATTCCGCATGTCATGGACGTCCACTTAGACTTATGCTCTCCTACACTCACATAATAACCTCTCCCTTCTAAGTATGACCTGAACCATTTGAGTACCATCCCAGAAAGCCCGACCCAGTTTTCCAGTCTCTCTAGAAGTATGTTATGATCTACAGTGTCAAACGCAGCACTAAGATCTAGTAGTACCAGCACTGATATTTTGCCAGAATCAGAATTAAAGTGAATATCATTTATTATCTTAATGAGTACTGTCTCTGTGCTGTGATGCGCTCGGAAACCAGATTGAAAATTGTCCAGGTATCCATTTGAGTTTAAGTATTTGTTCAGCTGATTAAAAACTACCTTTTCAATAATCTTACCTATGAAAGGAAGATTTGATATTGGTCTATAGTTGCTCAATATGGTGTCATCAAGATTGCAATTTTTCAGAAGGGGCTTAACAACTGCAGTTTTCAGGGAGTTTGGAAAATTGAGGTGTTCACCATTTCTAAGAGATCTGCTTCTAAACAGTTAAGCACACTTTTGAAAAAAGATGTGGGAAATGTGTCAAGATAGCAGGTTGACGATTTAAGGTGCTGTACTATTTCTTCCAAAATTTTGCTATCAATTGCTTCAAAAACAGACATAGTTACTTCTTTTTGAAATTGCGGTCGAATCTGTGTGACCTTTGCATAACTAGAAGATGTGCCAATCGCCTTTCTGATATTATTGATCTTCTCAGAAAAGAAGGAAGCAAACTCATTGCATTTGCTGTCGGAAAGCATTTCACTGGGAATCTGACTTAGGGGGTTTGTTAGTCTCTCAACAGTAATAAAAAGAGTTTGAGTGTTGTTTAAGTTACTGATTATAAGGTTTGAGAAGAAGGTCTGTCTAGCTGTGGCTAGTTCCACATTGAAAGCATGAAGGCTGTCTTTATAAGATGCTATAGTGAATTTCGAGTTTCGTCTTCCGCCACATCCGCTCAGCTTTTCTGCATTGTCTTTTCATACTCTGAACAGAGATCAATATATCAAAGAAAATACAGAAGTGATCAGATAGTACTACATCCTTAATAACAATGGATGAAATGTTTAGACCTCTACTGATGAGTGAATCTAGAGTTTGTCCACGATTGTGTGTGGGTCCATGCATATGCTGAATCAGGTCAAAAGTGTTTAAAACAGTTATAATTTATTTTGTAGTTTTGATTTCTGCATTATCTATGTGAATATTAAAATCCACTGCAATAGCAAAACAGTCAAACTCTGAGGAAATAATTCTACAACAAAGGCTGGGGGGTATTTTGGAGGCCTGTAAATAATGATAAACAGAATGCGTGGAGCACCTTTCAGCACAATACTAAACAGTTAAGCACACTTTTGAAAAAAGATGTGGGAAGTGTGTCAAGATAGCAGGTATTCAAAAGACAAGTACTGACCAAATGACACTTGCTTGCATTGATAGACATCTTTAAATAGAGCAGCTACACCTACACCTCTCCTAACAGTCCTGCAGACACTTATAAAATTAAATTTAGGAGGGGCTGTTTTATTGAGGATTGTTGCACTGCAGCTGTCTTCTAGCCATGTTTCATTTAGAAATATAAAATCCAGGTTGTTTGTGGTTATTAAGTCATTGATCAGAAATGATTTATTTTTTAGTGAGCGAATGTTTAAAAATGCTAACTTGATGGCATTACTTTGCATCTCAGCAATCTTATTTTGATGCATAATAGGCCGCATATTAGATGGGTCAGCCGTACAGCTTGAGAAGGCCTTAGACTTTCTATCACGTGATAAAACAGAGATAGAGAAAGCTACAGGCACACTGGGTTCCCACTTGTTCTGTAAACATTTGTGAAAGTTGCTGCTATCATAGCGGGGACCTGACACATATCACAGAGAGTAGCTATCAGTTGTTTTTGGTTCACCTACACCAGACCTGAATGGATATAGTGTTCAAAATTTAGATTTTAAATAAAGGAGATATGGTGTTCAAAATTGAGACAAATTGTATTTGGACATTTTCTAGTTGTTAACTTAGCGGTCACTCTGCTAGGACACATTGAGAGGAAATTAATTCATACATCCACTAAAAATCACTGTGAAGTTGCTTGTGAGAAAAGCATAATTTGTTTGGTGTCATTTCTGATGTTTTATAATCTACTATAATGATATTCATATATATAATGTAATGATATTCATCAGTAAGCATTTTTTGTGAAGTAATTTTTCGGCCATTGTATCAGTGTTACTTCATGTCATCCAAAATCGACTATTTTGTAGTACAAAAATGAGAACTGGTTTGTTTCAGACAGCCTGTTGTTCATTCCTGTGGACTAATTACCAAATCGACAATCTTTCCATGACTCAGTCCTCATCATCTCTGCACTCGGCCCCAGCACATGTGTGAAGGCTTGTGCTGAAGAGATCTGTCTCATGGTTGATAGCTCTAAGACTCCTGTGGTTGGTGGGATGTATCACTGATGTATCATCAGATGATTTAGCAATGGGTAAGAAAACGTGACAAACGTGACGCCTGCTCGAGTCTGATTCTTATCATTGATATACTATTTTAGTTTTTAGTATTATATTGAATACATTTTTATTTTTATATTTTCCATTTTTGTGCTGCCATTTTTATTACTTTTAAAAATGTATATCTATATAGTTCTTATTAATTTTTACTTAAGTTTCAGTTATTTTAGTACTTCAAGTTAAATAAAAAAAAGGGAAATAATGTCTTGGCAAGTAGCAAAAATAAATATTTTTTTCCTTCTCGACCATGCATTATAGGCAATGTAAAACACTGCACTGAAATTAGACAAACTTGATGAAAAATGCTCCCTCTGCTAAGGTCACAGGGGAAAATTATGAAAAGTTCCAAGCACATGCTAAACCCTATGCACACTTGAGGACTCACAGTCTCTTGTTTTCTGTTGTGTTGATGCACACACACCACACAACTAATCACAAACCGAGCACCTCAATACACAATCATCTCCTCCCAGTCTGCAGCTATGATCCTGAAATTCCATTCTTGCACAAACAACATGAAGGAGGGGCTTTATTTGCACAGATAGCTGCCAGTTTGATGGTTTGTTTTTGTTTTGTCACTGCCTCACCCTCCTTTCACTGTCTTTCATCTCAGTTTTATTGGTTGTTGTTCATTGGCTGTTCTCTACCTGTCGGAGACAATGTACACGCCTGACTACGGTGAGTCGACACTGTGAGCAGGATACAATCTAGGGCGTTCTGTTACAGACTCAAAACATAAAAGGCCATGAGCTTCTGTTTTGTAGTGTGCTCCAGACATAAGAATTACCCTTTGTTACTTGTCATTCACAACCCCAAGTAACCATAATATGTGACTCATTCAGCATAGAGGGTTTTTGTATGTTGAGGGTTGCACTCTTATGCTTCTCATGTGTGGATCAGATGTTTAAAGCCAGCCATTAAAAGGAAATTCCATCATATTTTAAGGAAAAGTCTTCAGATCCTGGTATGTGGTACTCCTCTGGAGAGATAAAGGAGAGAGAAAATAAGAATGTGAGGAAGAGAGAGAGGGGGAGAGGAAGAGGTCAAGAGTGATGATAGGACATGGCACATTGTCAGAAAACTGTGCCATGTTTCAAATCTCACCTCAAGATCCAGAAAATGAGCCAGCTGAACGTTAACCCTTTTCTGATCAAATGGTACCAAATTGGCATCTATATTGACAACATGATTCATGTTGACTATTTATATGCTAAACCCCAACAAAAGTCTTATTCGGATGGGACTAGTTTTACAGGAGGGTGTTAGAGAAATTTGTGTTTCACAGACTTTCACAGTACTTTGCGATTTTAATTCTGTCCAAATCTGCCATGCATGTGTTTTTCTCACACAACCTCTGTAATAATTCCAGGGCAAATTACCTACTGTTTTTCGGCAAACCCAGTGATCCTGTGAGAAAACTAATCCCATCCGAATGTGAATGTCTGTGATTGCCGACAATATTTTTCTCACAACGTGTTTCCTTGTGTGTTTTGGCCAACGTGAACTACCGTAGATGCTCTTACTACTGGACGCATTTTTGATGTTTGCCTCCCAGCAAAGAAATTTTAATAAAATCAAGCACCAGATCATGTAAACTGTTAAGACGGGCTACTGTAATACTGTTACAGTGCTGTTACTGCTACTGTTTTACTAAAAATAAATAAAAAAATTAAATAATTAACCACTTAAACTAAATTTTCACACTCAAATTCAAATGTTTACCCTACACACATACAATGGAGGAAATAAAAAAAAAGGATTCATTGTAAAGAAAACCCCTTGAACTATAACATATGGGTGTAATTTTTTTATAAATAGCATTATATGTGTTTCAAATATTACAATAAACACTAAAAAACATAGGCGCTTTTTGACTTTTTGTAATTTATTTTTTTTGAAAATCTGTAATTCAGGTTCTATTAGGGCTTGCTCTTTGCAAACTTACTTAGTTTGATGCCAATAGATGCCAAAATGTACCAGAAAAAAGAATTTTTCAAATAACAGCTTCCAAACAGGAGTTACTGCATCATAAATGAAACAAGGGAAATTATCCTATTTTGCACCTAGAAGTGTCATTTTGAGTTTCCTTTGCAAAAACAGGCTATATAAAACAAATTACACCCAGAATCCTATTTTACTATGTGCCATAAGCACTTTTCTTGATTATTGATTGAATTATGTGTCATTTTTATGTTTTTCTAAGTCGTAAAATACACAATTGCATAACCGGAGTGAAGCAAATTTCACATTTTGTGTTTTATATTATCAGTTTTTTTATTTCAGGAGACACAAGACTGTATAAATTATAAAATATATCTAGTCTATCACAATCTAAAATAGAATCCACATCATCCAGCTTAATATCATGCCATTTATGTGCATTCTGTATTGTGTACTGTTTGGAGCTTCACATACCTGCTTTAGATGCCATGCCCGCATCCCTCAGAATCAGCAGCATCAGCAGCATTGGTCCTTTGTTGCCTCAGTAAACAAGCTAACAGCTAATCCTCCATGCTACAAGAGCTGCCTGTCATGGTTCTCTGCCCTTCAGACTATCAAACAAACAAACATACCGGTTCAGCCACACTGCACTGTAATATCATGTATAGTTACTGTATATTCACCGAAATGAATACTGTACACAATTTGATATCGCTATTGATTCATACGAGCGTTAGCTGTGCCATGGCGTTCAAACAGTAAAGATTTCATCAAAAAACCGGAGCAAAGACACTCAAAGCGCGTATACACACTAACCAGAAGCGCGTCCTCTCCTATCCATGACGCGGCTGAGCGCTCTTCATCATCTATAACTTATATTTTTATGTCCAACGATTGCTTTATCCGGGATGCATGTGTTCGCCATTCTCCGTCTTCAAAACAAACCAAAAACAACATTTCCCAGAGTGCAACACCATCAGAGCACAACCGGACACTGAACGCGCACATACTTCCTTCAAACCCAGAGGTGTGACGTTTCACACCTCTCACTGGCTCACTGAAATAGAATGACATGTAATCTGACCTATAGTAGCCTCTAAAAAGCACAGATTTGTACAACATAAGAGGGCTGATTCCATATAAGGAAGGCTATGTAAATGAAGCATACACATTTTTTTCGCGATTTTGGTCTAAGTGGTTTTAAACTAAAGTTACCACAAATGAACCATGGTTTTGCTATACTAGCCATATAGCTTAACCAAGGCATTTGTAGTAAACCTGTGGTCACAGAGATGTTAGTCCCATCCGAATTGGTACATGAAAATCACAGATGTGGGGTGACAAGAATCGAAACTCAAATGTAGTTTAGAAAACTAGTCCCGTCCGATTAGGGCTAAATACTGTTCTTTTTGAGGAGACTCAGACTGTATGTGACAATAAAAAAAATCATGACTGTGTTTTAACAGGCTGTTCTGGAGAGTCTAATCGGTACGGGATCCAAGTAATGTATGGTACAAAAGGTCCTTGCCTCCGAAACTTTTGTCCGTGGGGGGGTTGGTTAGGGGGTTTCCGCATCCGTAGCAAGCATTTTGATAGGAAAGGATGAAGAATACGAAAAAAAATGCATACCTTGCATACTCAGTGTGCAAGGACCTTAATTGTATCAGTTGTATAAGTCGCAGCTACAACAAAACTGCTCTCATACTGACAGCAGTTACATTGCTGCAGATCAGTTTGTAATAGGCGGTCCTGCAGTATCCATCTGTATTCAGCCACATTACAAAATGAACAATGTCTGGAGAATTATGTCGCTGCCAGTGGGAACCTCCTGGAAGTCGTCAAATGTCACTGTTCCCCAAGAATAAACCACATTTCTTATGAACTCACATTTGATTAGCAGGCATCACGATATGGCCCTCATCTTCATCTTTGACTGCAACACATCGCTCTACAAAATGATTTCTAAATGTTCCTTGGCAACCGTGTAACACAAGAACAGCTGGAATTATCACCGCATACCGTTTAGGGTAATTCAAAGCGAAATCGTTGAAATTTACATTTAAATGATTATCACAGCTCCCGTTTGGAGGACCACAGCTGTCTCCTCCTCAAACTCCCACACTCTTATTTTATTGAACACAGATGCTGATCTGACCATTCGCTGCATCTCATGTGACTCACGTTTTGAAAATGGCTGCACACTGACTGTGTGGTAAATGATGGGCTTGTCTTTAATTCTCTCTGAAAGTCTGTTCTTAGACCACAAAGATTTACTGCATATGGATCAAAAACACGTATTGTGTCTGAGATATGTTCCGGTCTGGTGTTTTAGGAGACTCAAGAGACAACAGAGACGGACAATAGAGCCGTCATGTCTTGTTGGGATGGTAATTGAGTGCAGATCTGCACTGGCAGATCAGCACTGGACTGTCAGAGATCATTTCTGAACAAAATTCTGTCATCATTTACTCGGCCCTAATGTCATTGCAAACCCGTACGACTATTGTTCTTCTGTGGAACAGAAAATAAGTTTTGAAAAATGTCTGAGCTGCTCTGGTCTACGTACAATAACAGGAGTCACAAAAATATGTTCCAAAAATGTTTTGCTAACATTCCCGTTAAATGAATTGGTTACACTTTATTTTAAAACAGCTCATATTGAAGGCAGTCTGCCAAAACGACAGCTTGTGGAATGTTCTATTCTATGATGTAATAATGTGGCTAAACACCACCTCCACAGAAGAAGATCAACTTGCTTCTACATCTGCTTCTCAACCCCGCCCACCGATTCTACATCACTGCCTGTTTAGCCCCACCCACCTATTCTACATCACTGCTTGTTTAGCCCTGTCCACTGATTCTACATCACTGCCTGTTTAGCCCCACCCACCTATTCTACATCACTGCTTGTTTAGCCCTGTCCACTGATTCTACATCACTGCCTGTTTAGCCCCACCCACCGATTCTACATCACTGCCTGTTCAACCCCGCCCACCGATTCTACATCACTGCCTGTTCAACCCCGCCCACCAATTCTACATCACTGCCTGTTCAACCCCGCTCACCGATTCTACATCACTGCTTGTTTAGCCCCGCCCACCGATTCTACATCACTGCTTGTTTAGCCCTGTCCACTGATTCTACATCACTGCCTGTTTGATTCTACATCACTCACGATTCTACATCACTGCTTGTTTAGCCCCGCCCACCGATTCTACATCACTGCTTGTTTAGCCCTGTCCACTGATTCGACATCACTGCCTGTTTAGCCCCGCCCACCGATTCTACATCACTGCCTGTTCAACCCCGCCCACCAATTCTACATCACTGCCTGTTCAACCCCGCTCACCGATTCTACATCACTGCCTGTTTAGCCCCGCCCACCGATTCTACATCACTGCCTGTTTAGCCCCGCCTACCGAATCTCAATTGTAGTAGGCAAATGATGAGTGGAAAATACAGTTCTACACAGTAACCAAACGATAAACTTTATTTGATGAACTTTATTTTTTTAACGAAGTTCCAGACCTCATCAGTAAGAACTTGGTCCTTTGTTCACTCATTTTACCGCAGATTCGTTTGCAAACAAAGCACAATTCGACGCAGGATTTTTAGAAAGATTAAAACTGAAAGACGATGCTGTGCCGACTACATTGGATCTGACAGTAATGTCGCAACACAAATTTCCGAGTCTACAATCCGCCACGACTATTCAAACAGAGTGTTCTGATGAGCAGGGTTAAAAACAGGACAGAAAATAGAAGATGTAAAAATCTTGATAACATAATAAGTGGACCTCAGAGAACAGTACAAAATAGAAAACAAAAGCAGTTCATGACCCCTTTAAGGTTCAATTCTAACTATGACTTTGTCTCAATAAACTCCTAATCTGCTGCTTATTAATAGCTAGTAAGGTAGTTGGTTAAGTGTGGGTATGGGGTAGGATTAAGAATCTAAAATATGGTCATGTAGAATGTGCTTTATAAGTATTAAAGGGGTCATCGGATGTGACATGCACTTTTACAAGTTGTTTGAACTGAAATGTGTGTTGGCAGTGTGTGTACACAACCACCCTATAATGATAAAGATCCACCCAGTGTTTTTTTAATCTCGTTAAATAATTTTCCCTTTCTCAAGCCATTCTCAGATGCCTGTCTGTGTGACGTCACACAGACCCAGGCCCCTCCCACAATTGTTGATTGACACGGCCTTCTTACCTTAGACCTGCCCTGAGTGAGCTGTGAACAGTCCGCCATTGTTTCGAAGCCAGAGCAGGAGTAGACAAGAATGGCTCCTAAGCGATTGAGGTGTTTTGTTGTTGGATGTAATAATGAACATAGCAGTCGTCATTTACTCCCGACATCTGAGCAGCTGAAGGCGCAGTGGATTACCTTTGTTTTTGAAGGGAATGCGCCCCCGACCTACCTAAATCACCTTCGTGATCCAGCCTCACCTACAGAAGAAGTGAGTATAAGGTTCTTTTATCAATCTTTGCAAATCGCCTTTCCTAATAACGTGCTAGTTATTAAGTTCTGTGGCTAAACAGTGGCTGTGTTCGAAATGCCATACTATCATACTACTCTTACTATTTCTGCAGTATCCAGTATGTATGCTGTGCATAGTATGCAAATTTTCTGCCTGCATGGAATACCCGGATGACCTACTATATTTGCCAGAATCTGCTAAATATAACTCAAGTACACTGAAATCAGTACAGAAGCTGTGTTCGGAATGGCATACTACCGTACAACTCCTACTACATTACAGTGTGTTGTGTCTATACTGTAAATAGTATGTGAATTTTCTGTATGCATGGAATGCCCGTATTACTTGCTACATTTGCTGAAATTTGATATATGCATCTGAAGACACTGCGTGGGAAACTGTTTCCCAGAATGCAACGCACTCCATATGACGTTTCATCTTCAAACGCGTGAGTGAACTGGAGGCGGGGAATAGTAATTATAAATGTAAGACTTGTATATGTATGTAGGCTATATGCATATACATGTAAACTACAAACTATCGCTGTGTATCTAAAAACAATATGGTTAGAAGGACATAAATTGTACTTTAATCTCTGCGGCACGTTTCCGATCAAGTCAAATGACGTAACCTTTATCTCTATAGCGCTTTATACAGTACAGCTTGTTTCAAAGATATTAAATAATAATAATATTGCAGCAATATAATATATAAATAAAATATATGTGATGCGATCTAGGAAAACCCAACACATGGTGAAATTTTACCTTTTTTATGCGAGCTGGGTTCTAGGAAAACCTTGAATGTAACAACTGAATAGAGTGGTGGAACATGGTAGGCAAAAACCCGGAAGCGAAATTTTACCTTTTTCCCAGAGTAGGTTTTGATTTTGGTTACCATAGGTCTGTGTTCACACAAAAGCTGTTTTATTCTACGACATAAAACACACCAGTACACCCCACTCGTGATTTTTTTAAGCCTTAAAAATGACTTTCAAGTTGCAAAACTGGACATTCAAAATCACGCCGATTATTTTGTATTTTCCAGTTGTAGAATAATTGTAATACAATTAATTTTAAAATAACCAACGAATAGTTTGCATTTTAATTGTTGTTTTTGTTTGCTTTGCCCCAAAATGCAACAATGTCTTCAAAGTTTTAGCTTTTACTTGCGGAGATGGCTGTAAACTCATATTACAATTATTCTGTAAACACCAATAGAGTGGTGGAACTTTAATATGATGTAAAGCCACGTTAAAATTTGTAGGCATGAAGCTGTTAAAACATATAGATTTGAGGATTTCCGGAAGCGATAAAATAACATTTTGTGTACCCACCCTAACAAAATAGCTGAAATGTGGTATTTTAGTTTAATCACTACAAAAACTCCGGTTCCATACAACAAAACGCTCTCATACTCCAGTTACATTGCTGAGTCAGTTTGTAAAGGCGGTCCTGTATCCATCTGTATTCAGCCACATTACAAAATGAACAATTTGATGTCGCTGCCATGGGACCTCCTGGAAGTTTGTCACTGTTCCCCAAAATCCATTTCTGAACTAAATAAGGTCTGCCCTCATCTTCATCTTTGGCAACACATTCACAAAATGACAATGTTCCTTGGCTAACACAAGAACAGCTGGAATTAAGATACGTTTAGGGTTTCAAAGCACGAAATTTACATTTTTTATCACAGCTCTGGAGGACCACACGTCTCCTCCTCAAACTCCCACACTTATTTTATAAAACACACCATTAAGCATCTCATTACACGTTTTGAAAATGGCCCACTCTGTGTGGTGATGGGCTTGTCTTTTTTTTAAGCTGTTAGACCACAAAGATTTTCTTAAAAATTGTGTCTGATGTTCCGGTCGGTTGCTCAAGAGACAACAGAGAACAAGTTGCTAAATGGGACTACAGGCGCTGTCGGATTTCTGACATTCTGTTCATTTACTCGGCCCTAAGTCATCACTATTGCCGAACAGAAAATAAGTTTGAAAAATCAGCTGCTCTGGTCTATTAACAGGAGTACAAAAATAGTCCAAAAATGTTTTTTTCCGTTAAAGTTGTTACACTTTATTTTAAAACAGAATAATGCCAAAACAACAGCTTGTAATGTTCTACAATTCATTTAAACACCACCTCCACAGAAGAAAAACTTGCTTCTAATCTGCTTCCACCCCGCCCACGATTCTACATCACTGCTTGTTTAGCCCTGTAGTTTCCCGTTTAGCCCCACCCATTTTATACTGCTTGTTAGCCCTGTCCACTGATTCTACATCACTTTTTAGCCCCGCCCACCGTTTGCTTTCAACCCCGCCCACCTCAACTGCTTGTTTAATGCAACACACTGCCTGTTCAACCCCGCCCACCGTCTTCTTGTTTAGGAGATTCTACATCACTGGAGCCCTGTCCAGATTCTACATCATGCTCAACCCCGCCCAGTTTTACTGCCTGTTCGCCCACTAATTCTACATCACTTTTACTGATTCTACATCATGCTGTTTAGGAGATTCTACATCACTCTAGCCCCGCCCACCGATTCTACATCACTGGTAGCCCCGCCTCGAATCTCAATTGTAGTACAAATGATGAGTGGAAAATACGTAAGTAACCAAACGTAAACTTTATTTGATCATTTTTTTAACGAATCCAGACCTACAGTAAGAACTTGGTCCTTTGTTTATTACATGTGCAAACAAACACCACATAGAAAGATTACTGAAAGACGGCTTGCCGACTACGTGGTGCAACACAAATTTCCGAGTCTACAATCCGCCACGACTATTCAAAAAGTGTTCTGAGCAGGGTTAAAAACAGGACAGAAAATGATGTAAAAATCTTGATAACATAATATGCTCAGAGAACAGTAAAGCAAAAGCATGTTAAGGTTCAATTAAATGTCTCAATTTACGCTTATTAATAGCTAGTAAGGTAGTTGGTTAAGTGTGGGTATGGGGTAGGATTAAGAATCTAAAATACATGAAGCTGTAAAGGGGTAGAAAGCAAGTTGTTTGAATTGAAATGTGTGTTAGTGTGTGTACACAACCACCCTATAATTGATCCACCCAGTTTTTTTAATCTCGTTAAATAATTTTCCCTTTTCAAGCCCTATGCCTGATGTGTGAGTCACACAAGGCCCCTCCCATAATAAACGGCCTTCTTATAACCTGCCCATTTGAACAGTGTGTACCAGGAGTAGACATGGCTCCCGATTGAGGTGTTTTGTTGTTGGATGTAATAATGAACTAAGTCGTCAACTCCCGAATGAGAGCTGAAGGCGAAACCTTTGTTTTTGAAGGGTGGACCTACCTAAATACTTTGTCCAGCCTCACTAAAATAAGTTCTTTTATCAATCTTTAATCTTACGTTAGGAAACATATACAAAAACTCGCGCACTCTGCTGTTATTTAAAAGGAACATAAACAGAGATATGTTGGCAAATATGATGATTTTGCGTATCTGCTGCAACCCAGGCCATCCGACGTGCCGACGCCTCTTGTTGTTTTGTCTTTTTTTCAAGTGTGAGACCTAAACTATCTTTCTTCGTGGTGAGTTTTTGACCTTTTCTATCATGTAATTCACTATTGCAGACTTTAACACAACAAGAATGTGCCATTTTAAAGCAAATGAAAATGACAATTCTCCAACAACAGAACACCTCGGCTTTGATACCTTACAAATGGCGGCGATACCCAAAATGCACTTCGATTCTCGTGAGTGTGAAGTCACCTGACAAAGACCGATTGGCTTTTTGTCGAGGGAACCAGTTTCATGCTAACAGCCGATCCGCCTACAGAGTGACGTCATAGTTCCCCCACTCTATTTGGCTGATAGCTATGATTTTCAGGAATGGAATTTTGAGAAAAACGGGTTTAAGATCACCCCTTGTGAGACGAATAGTGTAGCCTACCTTGGTTTAGAAAAGCAAGCGCAGCACACTTTCACTTCACGGATTTAACTCTACAAGTTGGAAAAATATGCACAATTAAACTAAATCATCGAATAAAGTGAAAATGAAATGAAAATTACACAAACAGACTAACGCATTCCACATTATATTACCCTGAAGAGGAATTCTCACATCATATAACAGTTTTGTATTGTTTATCTTTATTGATTATAATGGGGGGGGGGGGTTGTGATGGACATAGTCTCTGAACTTTTGATCACCCCTTGTATATTTAGATTGTACGAATAGTGTAGTCTACCTTGTAGTTTACATTTAGAAAAGCAAGCGCAGCAAAACTGTTCACGCACTCATAGGCGGAGCGTGTGTAAGGCTGGGCAAGGCCTTCCCCTGGCCACAGGTCTGAAATTACAGGGGCTTATTGGGGCAAAATCCTGTTTGTTGCATGGCACAAGGGTGATGGTCGGAGGTATGAAGTTCAGGCCAAAGGAAAAATATGACATTACCACCATTCTCCCCCAGCACAATTAAAGCTTGTGGGGTGGGCGAGGATGAAGATAAATCTATAGAAACGACCATAAGGATGTCACGAATAACCCGTCCGTAGTGAAAATGAAATGAAAAGTGAGGAAGCAGTCAATTGCTACATTAAATTTAGCTCAAGGGTGATGTGCTAATGAGTCCCCTCCTCGGTGCAGATAAGTTGGATCAAATTATGTGTTTTTAGGCCTCTTCGGCAGCATTCCACATTGGCCTTACAAGCAGGAGAATATCCAATCACACACTGGTGAGAGAGCTGGCCCTTCAGGGAGGAAGTGGAAAGCCCAGGAAGAGGTTGAATGCGCACACGCTGACTGGGAGGAGCGAACCCCCCTCTTCTTCTCCAAGGAAGAGCGGAAATGGTGGTGGCTAACAAGGACCGAGCGCGCCTTAACATCAATTCTCAGAGCCGGCACATCATATAACAAAGTTGAAAAGTACGTACGATGTAAGCAACTCTGCCCCCTTTGAGTACCAACAATTCATTTGACATTCCCAAGGCCGTAGGCAGCTTTATTGATTATAATCCGCGCCAACGGGGGGGGGGGAAAACATCAACCACCCTCACCAGGTTGTTCTCTCATCTGAGCGTGCTTAAACATTCCGGCCAGAGACTGAAGTCAGTCATCATGTTCTTTGATAATAATGTAAATGTTCTTTGCTTGCTTTACAGGAGCAGGGTTCGAAAAGCCATAGCTGGCAGAGGAGGCAGAGAAGGGCAGCTTTTGGCTGTGGCTAAGGAGGAAGCTATATAATCAGCAGGGGGTGGCAGGGAATATGTGCTCCGCCACCAGGAGTTTGAAGAACCGTGGAAATGAAAGCGTGCACAAAAGGCACCGGTAGTAACTGCCCAGCAGGTACAGTGTTTTTATTAAATTATGATCACGTTATATAGCCTACAAATTCAGTCTTATTAAAACTATTTTGTGACATGACACCCATATCTGGTATTTATGGAAGCCTTTTTTCCGCCACTGTCACTGAATTGAGAAAAAAAAAGTAATTGGACAGAATTAGTCAGAATTAGCTACGAGATATAAACTCACAATTGCGAGAGAGTAAAAATTAAGAGATAAAAAGTCGCAATTACCTTGTTTTATTTTTATTCAGTGGGTACCATATGTGCTTGCCTAAAAGAGAGGTTATGATGTGTGTGTTAATAGGATTACACTAACATTAGGCAAATTTTAGCCTTACCCTGGAGTTGGTTCACCCTCCGCCTATGAATGCACCTGTGCATATAACAGACTGTCATCGGACTCCTCCTCTTTAGTAACTTCATCATCCTATCCTTCATCTCTGGATGTGAAATAGTCCATTATAACATCGTTTAGGGCACTGACATCACCAAGATTGAGCAGACTGAGACGAGCAAGATCGTTTTTGAGCAGCTAACGTTACTTCATACTGCGTTGTTCTCTCGCGCTCCGCCATATCACGATATTAAAAAATAAATAAATAAAAAAACTTTGCGTGCCGTAGTTTACACAGGACTGGCGGGAAATGTGCATTGATACACCTTTGTTATATATGTTACGTGGTTTATTTTGGCCAACTGTTTTTGTGGTGTTAAGAGAAAGTACCTCCTGCAGCGCGTTCTTAACAAAGACGCAGTCTTTTCTGCTTGCTGCAATAAAATAATTTTTCGAATTTCCTGAAAACGTCCCAGCGTGACATCCGACAGGTTTTCCCAGTTCGCATCACATATAAATAAAAATAATATTTCAATTATGCAAACAGAATTCAATTCCCCTGTCAGCATTTGCAGCTCTAAAAAGAACAGTTTATTTACTCTAAGGACAAATAGACCAATTTGTTAGCAGAGGCTATTTACATTAACTCCGCCCACCAATGCCTGGCTGTGATAAACAGCACTGCAAAAGACACATGTAAATCTGTAGTATCAGTGGTGCAGTGAGTAAAACATGAGGAGTTTGCCTTTGACTTGATCGACCTGACTGAGTTCGATTCTGGCTTTTGTCAAACTCGTGCTTCTCCTTTTCCCATCACAGACCAGATCAGAAAGGCATTAAATATTTGAAAAGTGGAAATAAAACGCCTCATTAATAATACAGTGTTATGTATGCTTAGCTGTAGGTAGGGTTTTGTCCCAATAAAGTGGCATTCATCTAATGAAATTTATATATATGATAATTTACACTTAATATGTTATTGCATACTGTTTTATAATGTACTACAGTATTGAAGTATAAATATCTGCCACCTAACTACTATTTACACCCCTGTTGCTAAAGAAAATGCTGCTTTTTTAGTGTAAACAGAATTTATCATTATTTGCAGTTAGTGTAACTAGAATATATCGCTTTTTCCACTTAGTGTAACTGGCAAAAATATCATTGTTCAGTTAAAGACAGCTCAGTGTTGATTCAGTTCTGTCCAATATGTAAAGTTCATCAATTATGAAATGAGTTCATTTGGGCAATATAGCATTGTTTACTAGTATGAAGCCTTATTAACAAGCCTTTCTAAAAAGAACGGTTACCACATTTGTTTGTAAGGTAACAACTTTGACAGCTGTGCTGAATTGATGTTCAGTGTTTGTCATGTGAAAACACTAGAGCATACTACTATGAAATATTTGTTGCTTATTGTATACTGTTACACACACTATTCTTTAAAAAATAGTAGGCAGTATGCACTATGTACTGGGCAGTAAGCAGTAAGCAGTAAGCAAGTATGCCATTTCGAACACAGCCAGTATCATGAGAATGGCATGTCACCCCACAGAAGAGAGGGGCGGGGTGAGCAGAGCTCATTAGCATTTAAAGGAACATGCACTAAAACGGGTTGCTGAAAACAGAGCTGATTTTGACAGGGTAAAAAGGGTGTTGTTTTACACTACCATTGAGAAATGTTAACCAAAGTATGTTATAGACTTTTCATTAAGACCCTAAAGAATCATATCAACTTGTGGAAAATGGGCATCTGATGACCCCTTTAATAAACAGCCAATATGATTGTAATATGCATGCTAATTAATAGTGAGAACTGGTCCCTAAACTAAAGTGTTACCAATTTATTTATAAAATTATTTCTGAATGTTCTCTGAACATTCAAAAGTCGTTTTTTTTATGTTTATAAAAAAAAAATTCTAGGTTATGTGGTTGTTAGGGAAAATTTTCAGGGAACATTCTGTTTTTGTCATTTTGCAACAGGAACTTGTAACTTGTATCAATGATTGTTCAGAACTATATGAGAACCTTGTCAGAACGTTCTGAGAACATTCCAAAAACATTCTTCAGGCTTCATAAAATGTGTATATATAGCACACTCATTACTTCTGAGGCCCTTTTATGATACTCTTTTCCTTTTTGGAATTTGACAACCATTAATCAATGTGTGCTTGTGTTGGAAAGAAGCGCCTTGGACATCGGCCGCTGGGTGTACTGAGTAAATGATGAGAGAATTGTCATTTGTGATAAAATTTTCCTTTAAAATGGCAAAAAAATAGGCGAGGAGAGCGTGCACACTGTTCAAAGCATTCGGTTTCCGAGAAATGCCAATTCTTGGTAATTTTATTAAACCGATACTGACATGTTGATGATGGGAAAGGTATTATCCAGACTATGTGAAATGGTGACACATTCCAGCATACTTGGTGTCGTCGGCGGATGGAAAACAGTGAGACTAGACCAGTGTTTAAACCATCATTGAGCAAGAGTCTATGAAATGCAACGGTGGCCTTGCCAGACTATTAATATAGCCGTGCTGCGAGAGAGACGGTCTATTAGGAAGTCATCAAATGGCCACATATTTGAAATGCCGTAAATACTGAGCAAATAGCACGCAGTCTAGAAAGTATTCACAGCTTTATTCATCCATAAATGTCATTGTTGGTTAGTGCTGGGATATTTAGGACTGAGCTAATTTATAGGTTTTAAAAATGTCAAAGTGGTTGTGTTGTGCACTTTACATTATGAGTAAAAACACAATAAATGACTCAAGCGATATTCTCCGTAATGATTTTGGTAAGAACACCCATGAAATCAGACCAAAGAAAACTGAGATCAGGAAGGTTCCTTTCCCAGCGCAAGTAGGTTACGCTGTGCAAAAAGAACCAATGCAGCATTTGTGGAAAATTCTCCAGGAAAGCAATGGAAAATCATACCAGCAGGATTTATTCTTCTCATCCCTCCTGCAAAAGTCTTCAGATTGTGACAGGCCATATTTAGATAACAGTTCAGTCCTGTCAGTCTCAGAGAGACACAGTGGTCCCTGAAGAAACTGGTCAGGACGTACGAGAGCAGGACGTACGAGAGGCAGGGGAAGGAATTGTGTGTCTGCTGTCTGCTGGAGCAATTTATTTTCACACTGCTTTTTTTCCTCACCAACATTTCAGAGGTTTGGAAGTTCTTCATTAGCCGCCAACGCATACGTCATTGTAATAACAGCGAGCAGGGGTTTATTTTAACAGCCCGACCATTCATCAACCCCATAAACTCTGCTACTGCATATAGATTCCACATCGGCCTCCAGGCCCATTCAGCCAGACTTGTTTCATTTTCCCACTTGATACGGCGACTCAAAGCCACGGATGGCTTAGCGTTTGCCCAGACTCATTAAACAGGGATGGTTTGACATCATCAAGCGGCGGGGCCTCCGGTTACTTTTTCCACTGGTGATCTCTCTATAGCTCCACATGCCAATCATGGCTGGGAGAGCAAGCGTGTCCAACTTTTTCTGATTTAACTAACTGACTGAGGAAGTGTCTGAATTTTGCCTTTCAATATTTGCATAAAAGAGACAAAACTGTGTTTAGGACCATGACTCCATCAGAGTTGACTGTACTGCCTTTCTAATGAAATGTAATAGTGTAATGCAATGTTAAAATGCTTTTTCCTATCTCAGTTTAATGTGCTCAGACAACTAAGTCAGACGATTGTAGGCTGAAGAGTGTAAACACCGTTGTGCTTTCAAAACCTCGCTCTGTTTGTTTGAGCGGCCTGATATGTCAACTTCTGACTCAACCATTGGCGTGAGTTCAGGGTGGTCCTACCTGTTTGTCCAAACAAGGAAGATGACTGCATTCAAAAGTGATTGGAAAACGTGTTTGGAACAAGAGTTTTGGATGGTTTGCATGAGTCAGTGAACCCCTGCTGGTAAATGGTGAACTACTCTATTAAAAACAAAGGGTTTTCACAGTGATGCCATTAAAAGAACAATTTTGGTTTCTCAAAGAACCTTTCAGTGAACAGTTCTTAAAAGAACCGTTATTTTTTTGCTTATCGAGAGGAATATTTGAATTATCTAAAGAATCTTTTTCCACTATAAAGAACCTTTTGTAGAAAGGAAAGGTTGCATGAATGTTAAAAGTTATTTTTGGAACCATCGGTCACTTTATTTTAAGGTCCAATTTTCACTGACCATTAACAAACCAATAACTATGATTTTGTTTCAATAAACTGTTAATTTGCTGCTTATTAATAGTCAATAAGGTAGTTGTTAGGTTTAAGTATTGGGTAGGATCAGTGGTGTAGTCTACGTGATACGCAGGTATACGGCTTATACCCACTAGCAAAGGTCAAGGATTTCCGTATACCCACTTAAAAAAGCGCGAGGATACGTAACAACATCTTTGTGAAAGAACTTTCACACGTTCATTCATAAATTCACCCCACCTGTGTTGCGATCAAAGCACTGACTTTTTGAAAATCACGCTGTGTTTCTGTTGATGACCAGTGCTATTGCGCAACTCTTTCATTTCAACCAACTATAACCGACTGGCTGAGGCCATCCTAAAAATACGCCACTTCTGCATGTCGCCACGAAAGCTTATCATTTGCACGCGTTTTTATGCCTTGCCCATTTAAACATTCAAAAAAGTTTCTAAGCATTCAAACACAGGACGCGGAACAACTTAAATGAGTACTCACTCGCAGTGTTCGGTGCACACATACAGAGCAAACGTAAACTTAATTGAACGTAAACAGTTGAGAAAAAAAACTCTGATATGTATCACATTGAATGTATTGTCTCTTAAAGCTATCGCGCCTAATTTACTAGCTGCTGTCGGTGTCCTTAATGTTAATCCAAGAAATTAAATCAGAGAAAATCACTCACAGCTCTTCACTGAACTACTTTGTAGTTTAACAAGAATTAATCTATATTTAATTTATACAGTGAGGACTATGCAATGCTATTTTATATTTGATTATTCGGTTTCTGTGCCTGGACACCTACAAACTTGAAAAACGTAAACATTGTGTAAATAGCACAAATAAATATATAGAACAAACATATATTAAACTATTTCAAACAGGGCCCACAGGTACAACCTGCACCGGGGCCCCGCAAACCCCAGCTACAGCAGTGACAGATCAGTTAACTGTCCCAAGCATCTTTCACAGTCAACAGTATGTTGAGTTTCTCAGGCCAACATAACTAGCTAATAACTTCAGTAACATTAGTGTGTGGATCAATGAATGCAGGAGAAGGGGAGAGATAACACAGATATGTGTGTGTCTGTGTACAGCAGTTAAACTGAATACAATGTTTATATCTCCTTGTTTCAGATGATGAGAGAGATGAGAACTCCTGGCCAGTCTTGTGGACTGAAGGTCAGGCTAGGGAATATAAAAACAGGCACTCTTAAATGTGCATTGAAAATTGCCAGCTGATAAAACCTGTGCTCCAGAGACCATATTCAGGAAAAATGTAGCTCTTAACTGGCTGAGTTAGATGATTAACACAGTAGAAAATCAGTCCAGTCTCCCCAGCTGTAAATGTCATTGGCTGTCTTGTGTTGCTTATAATAAATTGACATGTTAATGTCACATAGGCCTAAGCAGTCTTTCAGAATGCTGTCAGTTACATGTAGATGCATACTGTACACATTAGTGAGTAGTGTTTATGGGGTGTCGCTTTGAGACGGGTGAGGGAGGGAAAAATCACAGTATGCTCACTACAAAAAACTAGACTACGCCACTGGGTAGGATTAGGGATGTAGAATATGGTCATGCATATAAACTAATAAACAGTATGTTAACAGCATGCATGCTAATAACCAACTAGTTAATAGTGAGAACTGGTCCCTATACTAAAGTGTTACCGAACCACCAATCCCAATAAAGAGCCCAGCAAGAATGCTTTAGTTTTTCAGCTATTTTTTGTCTTCAGAATTGTGTACACTTGGTGTACTTGGTTCTTAAAAATACCCTTATAAGTGTACGCCATTCTGAGGGCAAAAATATGTGACAAACTAAAGCTTTCTGCAAGCAACAAATAAATCCAGATTATTTCATTATATATGTTTTGCCAGTGAACATCTTAGAAATGTTAAGTGGATTGCTGGCTTTAACATCAGCTCAAAATAGTTGCCAGTGAAGGATTTGGGACTGTGCTTGTTTTTCTGGTGCCTTCAGCCAGTCGGCATGTTAGGACATCATTTTCCAGAGTGATTAGTCACACTGAGATGAATAGGAATGCTAATGAAGAGCTTTCTGAGGGTATTTATTAAGCTCCTTCTTTCATTTTATTTGGTGTTGCTAACCGCAAGAATTAAAGTTTGGCATTTCTGTGATGCAAAGTCTTCAGTGTCACATGATCTTTCAGAAATCATTCAAAGAAACATTTCTTGTTATTATCAATGTTGAAAACAATTGTGCTGCTTCATATTTTTGTGGAAAATGTGATGCATTCTTTGATGAATAGAACCAGAACAGCATTTTTTGAACATTCAAAATGTAATTTCCAATAAACAGCTTTCTTTTATAAACTTAATGTGTTCTTTTCAGCTGCAAAGTATTTTACCGAAAAAGTCAATCGTGGGTCAGCGCTCACAACAAGTTTCTGTGTATGTGTGTGTGCAGAGAGAGAGAGAGAGAGAGAGCGGGAGAAAGAAAGCACACTTTGCACAGACAATAAAAGGTAATTTGGGAATGGTCTTTTTTTATTCTATTGTTGATCATATTTTCTTGTTTGGTCAGTGTCATGTTGGGTTCTGGTTCTTTTGCTCTTGTGGACTGTAAGCATCTTTGAAATAACTGAAATAATTTGGCACAATGATTAGGAACTGTAAAGCGGTCAACAGACCAGAAACTACTTCATAGCTGTGCTTTTCCTGGAAAATAATTGCACGCCTTAGAATGTTCATCAACCAATCAGAGTCAAGCATTCAACTGCCCATTTTGATATTTTATTTCAGTTAACGTTTATTTCAGGTGACTAAAATTTATTTTATAGTTAGTTAACTATAATAATCCTGATTCAGTGCATGACTGAAAATGTAATTACATTTAAAAGACCTCTCTCTTCCTCCTGTGTTTAGGGTCATAAAGATGTCATCGTCTGAGCAGGAAGACAGAATGAGGTATAGGATCACTTATCTCATGCACACCTGGGGCAAGATCTGGAGTGGGCGGGCCAACATGTTAAATTTGACTGATAGGGTTGTTTGGCTTTGGGGTTAAAGTGCTCAGAGTTTGACTTTTTACAGCATCCACAGCTCTAGATTTTGTGTGACAGCTGCTCGAAACAGAATGTGGACTACTATGTGTGTAAAACATCTTCAATCTTAAAATCTCAACAGGCTGCTGCAGGACTGCATGACGTGTACAGTACAATATAGAGGCTGTGTAAAGGTGGTCTGGGTGGGATGAAACTCAAAGAATTTTCCATATGTCTCCCTGATGACTTTAACATGTCCTGCCAAACAACTGCAGCCGTCCTGACAGAGAAACCCCCACGGCTCACACGAGCCCGCGCCGTATTTCCCGGGATTAAGTGTCTTTGTTTAGAGCCCTGAATGGCTGTTCATTCAAAGTGATGCCAGTCGTCTGTCTGTGACCCCTTCAGTAATCAAAGTATCTGGTGTTGGAGCATTTGTTCGGTCATAAATACAAATTTCCCACTTGCAGGCTCGAATACTTTGAACATGACCACAATAAAAGTAGCAGTTGTCATCTGAATGAGAATGAAAGCTGAATGCACTTATATTCAACTGCTCTCATGCTTTCTCTGTACCTATTATTTTTGTGGTACGTTTTACTTTAAAACCAGCTAGCAGTTGTAATTTATTAGTTGTATTGGAAGACTCAGGAACAATGATGCTTTTCATAAGCATTAATCATCCATGTATGTTTGTAATTATTCAGCATTTGTATTACATTGCACTGGGTTTCCTGTTGGTTTTAATTAGCTCTGCCTCCTCCTTTAAAGCAAAAATCACAGGACAAATTCAATGCTGCCACCTAGTGTCATGATTTCACAATACATGGACTAAGGTTTATTGTGCCTGTATAATGTGTTATGGGAGTAATTCACTTAAAAAAAGTTAAAATTCAGGGTTATGAAGCCAATGGCAAACCATTTCAGTTTTGAAATTCATTGGTCTCTGTAAACGGCACAATTTCTGTGCTATCTTAACTTGCTAAAAGATTTAAAAAAATAAAGGAGAAGAAAAATAAATAAATATATATATATATATATATGTATATATAACTGAAATATTAACTGTGTATATATGTAAAATGATAAAATGTTACATATATCATTTTATAATTTATATGTATATATATATATATATATATATTAATTTTGTTTACTTTGATGTATTAAAATAACTAAAAAATAAAATAAAAATGAATAACAAAAACTGTGACAGAATTTAAAAGCTGAGACTTTGTTTTATATTAAAAGTATATTTCAACTTTATTTTTGTAATTTTGACTTTTTTCTGAAAATATTACGAATTTAATCTTGTAATCTTACAATTTTATTTTATTTTTTTACATGGCACTAAAACAGTGTCATAGTATAGACATTTAAAAGAAGACAAAAACAACAAAATTACTAAAACTTCAAAATTAATTAAAAATACAAATAAATAGAATACAAAAACAAGCTAATTAAAAATACCAAACAACTCTATATGTCAACTGCTAAAAACAAATAAGATGCTAAAAACTGCTCTAGGTTTAGACACTTTTTTTTTCCATAATTAACTTTACTGTTTAATCAATAGCCAAAGTCAAAGATTTTTATTCAAAGACAAGAGTAAAATTTTCCTTTCTCAAAAATGCACATTTAGATATGTCTTTTTTTTATTATTTGTCCAACACTGTAAAAAATGATTTGTTGACAACTTGACTTAGTCAAGTCATTTTGTTGCATTGATTTAGTTAAGTTTAGCAAACATTAGGTGTCAAGTTCACTCAACTTATATATAGTTGTTGAAATAACTTGCAGTAAATTGAGCCAACGTACTGTTTCAATTGATGAGCATTTAACATTTTTAGTTAAGTCAACTGAAAAACATTGGTTGAACTTAATTTTTCATGTTTTCACAACTATGAACCAAGTCTAATCGACATAAAATAGTAATTTTTGCTCAACATCATAACTTAACTATTTGAGTTTACTGGACTTAATTGCTTTGACAAGAAGTTCTGGATATCTCTCTGGAACCAGATTTTTTATGAAATCAACAACTGCAAAATTGAAACTCTCTGCATTTATTTTTAAACAGATGCATTGCATCCAAAAACACAGACACAAAGAATTATCTTGCAAAGATATAAAAACACTACACAAGAAAAACCTTCACAACAAACACAAACACGTGCAAAATTCTCTATGCAGTGCACACACATCTTAGTGCCAATATAGTACAAATAAAATCCTTGTCATTATCAGATACTGTCATTGCAGGAACAAGTGTACATGCAGAATTCACAATAAGCTGTGTTAAAAAACTACACATTAAACTGTTCAAAAACTGTGTCTTCAATTCCCAATTGTAGAAACATGACAAGGAAAGAGGAAGCAGTACAAGGTAACAAAACAGTTATTTAAAAAAAAACAAAAAAACAAATAAGAATACCAATGTTCCACTTAAAACAATGAGATCTAAAACAACAATGCTCTTAAATTTTAAACCAGTACAATGATTAAACAGTAGCAACAAGGAAAAAAGATTGATTTCTGTCTTATCGCAGCAACTTGCTCTTCAAAGAGTGAACTCTTGCGCTGCAAGAGTCTGATCCAACTCCAATAAACAGGCGCTGTATCACTTCAAAAGTGAATTTTAATTCCTTTGGGTAGTCGAGGTTTAATGCGTACACCAGGCCCATCAGGTTCAGAAAAGCATTAGGTATATCACTCAGGTGACGCATTACCACTTCTTCCTCAATCATCAGGGCAACGTCATTGTAGAACGCTGGGAGAGGGTCCATCACATCTTCCACAACCACTAGGATTCCAATCACCACACCCTTGATCACATCCTCTTCACAGTCACTCGGCTTTATGGAATGTAAACAAAACAAGGCACTATTACTTAAAAGCAATTACACAAAAATAGTCCCCAGACCCCTGCAAATTAAGAGATGTAAAGTTACATTTTCCCTTGTTTTGCTTTACATGTTTCAGCTTACCTCGCATATCTTCATGAATTTTGAAGGAGTCTCTCGCATGTACCACGGCAGGCCCAGCAATGCTGCTGTCCTCATCCTTTTGTTTGATGTCTGTAAAATATAGGATGGTTAAAGAACCAGCTTTATTCCTTCAATCCTTAGTTTTTCTGTATTCGTTTACCCATTCTCCCTTTGATGCTTTTTATGAAAAATAAAAACACAAAAACATTTCAAATTTGCACATTTACACCTGTATACTTTTGTTGTAAATAAATCACCAGTGATGTGGTGCACCAACAGTTGTTTGTTACCTTTTTGTTCAGCACCAAAATATGATTTAATAGTGGATGTAACATGCTCATGCCACTTAAATCAGGGGTGTGTAATATTGCATGTTACTATTATATGTATTCATTATACATTTTAAAAGATTGTATGATTTTAGAAGTCTTGGAATATGACATACAAATCTTACAGGTTACTTTTTAAACACTTACTCTGAAGTCATTGTATGAAAAGATGTTACTATCACTAGTTTTATGATCCATAGAAGAAAAAAGGTCATAGGGGTTTGGACAAACATGAAAGTGAGTAACTGATTACAGAATTGTCATTTTGGGGAGAGAAAGACTGCTTTAAAATAAATTGACTCACATCCTTATCAAGGCTCTCCAGTATTGAAGTGATTTCTGGAATGTCCTCATAACGCTTTGACCTGATTAACTGTAAAAATCAAAATTACACAGGTCACAGTTCACATTTGATGTTGCTTTAAGCAATTTTGAGGAGGCTTGAACACACTGACTATGGTCACAAGTTAAATGCTTCTTCAGAGACAGTTCACTCCTAAATGTGTATACACAATCTTTATAGATGCATGGGAGTGGACAGTGACTTGCCTGATGGCAGTGTTTCAGCTTGTAGTGATTAGGGCAAGCTGGTTGGGCGAGGAAAATCTATAAATCTTGCAACACCACCTCATCGATATGGAGTTGTGCTTCCACTCTGCTTGCACTGTACTGATCCTGCAAATAAAAAAACAAAAAAAGTCAAACTCCAGCCAAGTACACATACACGTTACATACAGAAATATTCAAAAACCGGTTCACCAGTTCTTTTACATCCTCACGTAATGACGTAATTTCTATCGTCCCAGCGAATGAAAATACGCTCACATTCAAATAAACTAATTTGTAATCATAACTTAAGTTAAATAATAATAATAATCATCATCATCTTGGAAAAGTTTCTTACATTAGCGTTTTGCAAAAGCACCCATATAAGGCTCTGATGTGCAAACAGATGTTTTACAAGTCTTATAGATATAAATTGAACTAGTCTTCATTAGCTTTTCACAGAAACGAGTAATCAGCTCATAAAGCTTAAACTATAACGTGCATTCAATAGTAAATAGCAAATTTCATTTACGTTTTCACTGAACAGCTGTTGCATGTCCATCATGTTAAAAATGCTGTTTGATATAACTAATAGCATTTGCATTGTCCAGTAACTTTAGGCGTAACGTTACGTTTTATTTTTTTTAATTAACTTAACTTACATTTCGCCAAATTCAGTGTACTGGAGATCCGAGAACCGCGGCTGTACGTTAACAGTTCGGTAGAACACTCGTGCTCCGAAATATTGGTTTATTTCGAGTCTGAGGGACTGTCAGGAACGTCTGAAAGTGAATAACCACGAATCTGCCTGGCAATGCGTGTGACTGCTGATTATTAATCAAGTTTTAACGTTAGTTCGCAAAATGTGATTGCCTGAAATCAAAACGCGGACGGTGAGCGAAACAAGCCTAAATTAACATTAAAGAAAGCACAAATCAGGGTATACTTACTCATTTCATTATTTGCAGTCCATAAAATCCATCTGTATTTGTTCAAACGCGGGCTCCTTCGTCTTTTCCTGCATGATCAGCAACTTCTCTTGCAGAAAATGGCGGATGGCGCGTCTGTCACAACTGCGTTAAAATAGTACGTCGTCATGACGTAGAGTTTCTGGCACATGCGCATTACACAGAAAATTGACAGAACCTATGTTTTGTTGTTATATGAACTTGTTATTTTAAGTTTTCCATTTCTCTTCAAGTTGAGGTTGTTATAACTCATCCTATTGTGTAGTGAGGCACTGCAAGTTGACAGGATATGATTTCACTTGTCCACCTGACTAAAACTCAGAATCATTTTTTACAGTGAACAAAACAGAAATGATCCTCAAACCAACACACAACAAATGTTTTTATGAATGTAATATGCAAATGCTGCTGCATTTATTTGAGCGCCTCAGCCTGCTGGCAGACGGCACGTCTCTTTCCTCTCCAAACGCAGTCTTATCACAGAGCGCAAGCTGCTTTCCATTACAGGACTGCTGGGATCTGATAGCATTTCATGATAGAACACAAACATTTCCATCCGTCCTGGAGAACTGCAAGGATGCTGAATACAAAATCCTTCAGATAAATAAAAACTACTGCAGCAATTCCGCCAAAACACATGGAAGAAATCTGAAAAGGTTTCTTCCATGTGTCCTCTCTGGGAATGAAGCTCATCCACATGATTCTTAAATACAGAACCATATTAAAATAACAGCATAATACTTTAAACATACTATAAATCTAAAGCGGTTTAGCTATAAATCTTCTTTAGTAAGAGGTTCTTACACACATGCTTACAGTAACTGCAGTCAATGCCTTTCAACATTGGCACAGCTATTTGGACCAGCTATCAGGGAACTTAATCTTGTTATACAAAAATTCCATGAAAAAAAGGGAAAGAGCAAGAACATTAAAGACTTTTTTATATATTTTAGTTTGTTGTTTATTGTCATCATTTATCAGTAATACTGAAGATGACCCGAAACAATAAAAACAATCCCATGTTCTAAGCTACAAAATATAAAATACAAAATACACTTTGTAGCTGTTCTTCATTGGCTGATGGACAAAGCTGCAAAAAGATTTATGCAAGTCCACAGAAATGCTATTTACACTTACATGCACGCAGCATCCAGATGTGAGTGAAGTGCATGGTATATCACGGTAGAGTCAACCACATCAAGATCTCTGATTCATTTGCTGTGTTGAGCTCTGTACTGCAATAATAAATCTAAATTCCCACTGACTATCAAGTTCAGATTGTCTCAAGTGGCTTATGTGTAGTGAGGAGAACAAACCATTTGAGTCAGTAATTTTCTAAAATAAAATGCATAATGCCAGTTACAGTTTGAATGGCTGTTTAATGAAACATGCAACTGATTTCAGATCTTCTCAGAATTACTTGAACACTGACATAAAGCAGATTCAAAATTTCACTTTTTAGAGATCTATTTGAAACACTAAACTCAACTCAATTTATTTCTAAAGCACTTTCAAAATCCACAATGGGCACCAAGGTGCTGTACATAAAAAAATAAAAATAAAAATATTCAGCCCAAATACATACAATTTACAACAGATTATTAAAATCTTAAGAAAAGAAATGCGTTTTTAACATCCTCTGAAATGACCCTAAAGTAGGAGATGTATTTAAGGACAGCGGAAGCTCATTCCATAGGAGCTGCCATGGAAAAAGATCTATCTCCTCTACATTTCAAGCGCGACCGAGGAACCGTCAGACACAGTTGATCCTTGGAGCGAAGAGATCTCGAAGGTTGATGTAGACTAATTAAATCAGAAACATTACTACTAAATGTCTAAATGCATCATTCTTGGTATGTTTTAGTCTTTGATACTGTGCATCACTGCATTCTGAATTCTGATATAAGATATGGATCAATTGTTGAACTGGTATTATTTTCACTGTCTATGATACCTCTGGGAAATGCTATTAATAGACATGAAATATTTTTTTATGATGATGACACAGTTATACATCTCTGAACCTAATAATACTATTAATATTATACCAGATTAAGTATTAAGTCTATTGTACAGTATATGCTGTACAGTGAGTATGATGAAAATGTGGAGATATTACTTTTCCTTTTTAAAATATAATAATAATAATAATAAAAATAAAGTTTTTTGTCTAAAATGTGTTCATAATCTGACTGTAAATAACTGTCACATTTCATGTGTGAGAGAAGCTACATAAATGTGTTGTCTTCCAACAGTCTAACCAAAAATAAAAATAAAAATCTACTGCAACTAGTACATTTTAATAAATAATTATTTAGCTTAAGATGACTTTTGTCTTGTAGATGGCTGATAAAATCATCATAATAAATCTAAAATCTGAGTAACAAGGAAATGTTTTATAAGCTATCAAATCTGACTGCTTCACTATAATCCAACACACACACACAGACACACAGACACACACACACACACACTCACACAGACACACACACACACACACACACACACACACGTTTACTTATCTACTGAGGATTTTTTTATATATAAATACTGTAATCTCACAATAACCGTCAACTTTCTAAATTTATAGAAAACTTTTTAATACACCCTCAAAAGGAGATTTTTATCATGTTTAGCTCACTTCTGGGTGCAAATTTGTTCCTAAAATATGGTAAATTATGTGCACATACACTAACTGTATAGGAATGGGAAACTGAATTGCTCTCAGACACTGGCATTAAAACAGAGAAATGAGCATGTTTGAGGAACAGCCAGCACTTTAGCCAGGCTCCAAAATACAATGTTAAAGATAATGTTCCAGAGGTGAGAAGAGAAAGCTTTATAGTCAAGTCAAGTCAAGTCACCTTTATTTATATAGCGCTTTTAACAATACAAATTGTGACAAAGCAACTGCACAATATCAAAATGGGAAAATAGTGTCAATAATGTAAAATGACAAGATTAAACACTCAATTTTCAGTTAAAGGCATTTCATTATTGAATTCAGTGATGGCATCGTCCAGCTCAGTTCAGTTCAAAAAGTTTCTGTTCAATCAAGTCGACGATATTGCTGGAAATGAAGTGTCCCCAACTAAGCAAGCCAGAGGCGACAGCGGCAAGGAACCAAAACTCCATCGGTGACAGAACGGAGAAAAAAACCTTGGGAGAAACCAGGCTCAGTCGGGGGGCCATTTCTCCTCTGGCCAGACGACACAGCAGTTCAATTCCAACTGTTGCAAAGTCAGATTGGAGGGCTCAACTGGTTCCCGAGGTCTTTTCCTGATGGCTGTCTAGGTGACGGGGTCCTCACTGGGGGTCTGTCTCTGGGGCTCATCTAGGTGTCCTGGTCACCACTGACGTTCAGGGCTGTAGTAGAGGTCGTCTCTAGGTGCTGATCCACCATCTGATCTGGTGACTGCAGTGACCTCGGAATAAGAAAGAAACAGACTAATATTACCGTAGATGTCAATCTTTTTACGATGTAACAAATACATCATGTGTTATGGGAAGTGTTCCCGGTTCCGGTTGATCTAATTAATGCAGCCTAACAATCCTTTAACGGATTTGAATAATAGAAGTGTATTAGTGTGTTATGTGTACGCCAGGTTAAAGAGATGGGTCTTTAATCTAGATTTAAACTGACAGAGTGTGTCTGCCTCCCGAACAGTGTTTGGTAGATTGTTCCAGAGTTTGGGCGCTAAATAGGAAAAAGATCTGCCGCCCGCAGTTGATTTTGATATTCTAGGTATTATCAAATGGCCAGAGTTTTGAGAACGCAGCGGCCGTGGAGGACTATAATGTGATAAGAGCTCGCTCAAGTACTGAGGAGCTAAACCATTCAGGGCTTTATAAGTAATTAACAAGATTTTAAAATCTATACGATGTTTAGTAGGGAGCCAGTGCAGTGTTGACAGAACCGTGCTAATGTGCTCATACTTCCTGGTTCTAGTAAGAACTCTAGCTGCTGCATTTTGAACCATCTGTAGTTTGTTTATTAAGCGTGCAGAACAACCACCCAATAAAGCATTACAATAATCTAACCTTGAGTCACTACAATGCTCTTTAAAACAAACATTAGTAACATTTTATTTTAAGGTCTCTTAACTAGTTGCTTATTAGCATGCATATTACTAGAATATTAGCCATTTATAGTAGTAATTAAGCACATATTAATGCCTTATTCTAAATGACCTTATTCTACATCCATAATCCTACCCAATACCTAAATTTAACAACTACCTTAATAAGCAGAAAATTAGGAATTTATTGAGGGAAAAGTCATAGTTAATAGTGAATAAGTGTTCTCTATTCTAAAGTGTTACACAAACACTTGTGTTTTTGGCTTGCTCAGTTGGGGACACTTAATTTCTAGCGATTATCGTCAATTTGATATCACAGACACTATTTAAACTAAGCTAGACAATGACATCTCCGAATTCAATAATGAAATGCCCTTAACTGAAAATTGAGTGTTTAATCTTATTATTATACATTAGTCAAGTCAAGTCAAGTCACCTTTATTTATATAGCGCTTTTAACAATACAGATTGTGTCAAAGCACTTAACAGTATCAAGTTGGAGGATAGAGTGTCAGTAATGTATAATAATAAGATTAAACACTCAATTTTCAGTTAAGGGCGTTTCATTATTGAATTCGGAGATGTCATTGTCTAGCTAAGTTTAGTTTAAATAGTAACTGTGAAATCAAATTTACTATAATCGCTAGAAATTAAGTGTCCCCACATTACTGACACTCTATCCTCCAACTTGATACTGTTAAGTGCTTTGACACAATCTGTATTGTTAAAAGCGCTATATAAATAAAGGTGACTTGACTTGACTTGACCCAAACATCATTCCAAAACTATGGGGAAAATTTAACTTCATCCAAAGATGTGACACGTGATTTTAATACAGATAATAGTATCAAATCACAATCAATTCCAAGGCATGTAACATCTATAATTACTATCATATAAAATGATGCATTTGCTCTGATTTATGACTGGTTAGGTATTGCAACTTGGTATTGAAGCGGTACTTGCTCTGCAGCCTGTTTGATTGCTTCAGTCTGCTCCTGTTTTGCTGATCGATTGCTTCAGTCTGTTCCTGTCTGTTGTACTGCTGTACTGCTGAGAGGTTTGCGATTGTAGCTCCGCTTTTTATTGAATATTTACCTTACTTTCACTGTCTGTTGTTTAAAGTAATAATATATAACTTAATTCCCACCATATTTCTGGTATTATCTATCAAACTAATCTGATCGCTCGCTTTTAAAACCGCGAGTGCAGCGCGTTAGCATTCGCTAGCCGGTTAGCTTGTCACTCGCGGTTCCATTCGCGTTGCTATTCGCGCCTATTATTGTTTTCTTTTTAATCGCTCCGTTTTCATTTCTCTCTCGCTCCGTTTTTCACGAGTTCATCAAACAACAGTGGTAAGTGGTAGGTGGTAAGTGGTAAGTTAAGTTGGTATCATTCATCAATCACGGTGAGTAATGGCTTCTTCTCCTGCTATTGTTATTTGCACAGTTTGCCACATGTATAGTTTATCTCTCTCTGTCAGCGATGAGGGATTCACATGTGATAAATGTAGGGAAATAGTTAGGCTGACAGAGAAAGGTTTTAGAACTAGAGACACGCATCCAAACTTTAGTTGAGGACAGTAAGAATGTGAGGGCTGTAGATACTGCTTTGGATGTGATTAGCTCAGGGACTCCTGTACATTATTCGGTTCCGGTAACGTTAGCGCCCCCGCAGCAGGGCAACTGGGTGACAGTGAGGCGGCCTAGTCGTGGGTCAAAACACCGCTCTTCCGTTCCGATCAGAACATCAAACAGGTTCTCCCCACTCAGTGACGCACCCACTGAGAAACCTGGTGAAAGTGCTCTAGTTATTGGCGATTCTATTGTACGGAACGTGAAAATAGAGACACCAGCCACCATAGTCCATTGTTTACCTGGAGCCAGAGCGCCTGACATCTTGGCAAATTTAAAAGTGCTGGCTAATGCTAAACGTAAATTCAGTAAGATTGTTATCCAGGCCTGCGCTAATGATGTTCGACTTCGCCAGTCGGAGATCACTAAAAATAATGTTAAAGAGGTGTGTGAACTTGCAAGTACGATGTCAGACACTGTAATATGCTCTGGCCCCCTCCCTGCTTACCGGGGTGATGAGATTCATAGCAGACTGTCATCACTCAATGGCTGGATGTCTAAGTGGTGCCCGCAGAATAGCATAGGTTTTATAGACAATTGGACGAGTTTTTGGGGCAGACCTGACCTGTTGAAAAGAGATGGTGTTCATCCCTCCTCGGGTGGTGCCGCTCTTCTCTCTAGAAATTTGGCACATAGTCTTAGAGTTCATACTTGACTAACTGGAGCCCAGGTCAGGAAGCAGACAGACTGGCTAAACCGACCGTCTGCTAGCCGCCTCACGTCACAGAAGTCAGTTAATTCTCAGCACATAGAGACTCCTTCACCTAGATACCACACTATAGAGACTGTGTCTGTTCCCCGAACTAGAAAATACAGAAAACGTCCAAACCAATTTATGAGTAACCATTTAATTGATGTTCAACAAATAAAAAATGTTTACAACACACAGAAACAATTTATAAAACTTGGC
Source organism: Schizothorax lantsangensis (assembly GCA_027422415.1). Taxonomy (NCBI): domain Eukaryota; kingdom Metazoa; phylum Chordata; class Actinopteri; order Cypriniformes; family Cyprinidae; genus Schizothorax; species Schizothorax lantsangensis. Next base: position 3,840,030 of record CM049858.1, read on the forward strand.
TTACTGAATATCAGGTCCCTTTCTACAAAATCACTTTTTGTAAATGATTTGATTAATGATCATAACCTAGATTTGCTCTGTTTGACAGAAACATGGCTAAAACCAGATGAATACATTACTTTAAATGAGTCCACCCCCCAAGATTACAGCTATAAAAATGAGCCACGTCCAAAAGGCAAAGGGGGAGGTGTTGCTACAATTTATAGCAATATTCTCAGTATTTCTCAGAGGGCAGGCTTTAAGTATAACTCATTTGAAGTTATGGTGCTGCGTATAACATTATCTAGAGAAACACGTGTTAGTGATAAATCCCCTGTGATGTTTGTATTGGCTAATGTATACAGTTCACCAGGGCACCATACAGACTTTATTAAAGAATTTGCTGATTTTCTATCTGAGTTAGTACTGGCTGCAGATAAAGTCTTAATTGTTGGCGATTTTAATATCCATGTCGATAATGAAAAAGATGCATTAGGATCAGCATTCATAGACATTCTGAACTCTATTGGGGTTAGACAACACGTTTCAGGACCTACTCATTGTCGAAATCATACTCTAGATTTAATACTGTCACATGGAATTGATGTTAGTGGTGTTGAAATTCTGCAGCAAAGCGATGATATATCAGATCATTATCTAGTCTTGTGTAAACTCCATATAGCTAAAACTGTAAATTCTATTCCTTGTTACAAGTATGGTAGAACCATCACTTCTAGCACAAAAGATTGCTTTGTAAGTAATCTTCCTGATTTATCTCAATTCCTCAGCATATCCAACAGCTCAGAACAGCTTGATGATGTAACAGAGACTATGGACTCTCTCTTTTCTAGCACTTTAGATACAGTTGCTCCTTTACGCTTAAGGAAGATTAAGGAAAAGAGTCCAACACCGTGGTATAATGAGCACACTCGCACTCTAAAGAGAGCAGCCCGGAAAATGGAGCGCAGCTGGAGGAAAACAAAACTAGAGGTATTTCGTTTAGCTTGGCGGGAAAGTATCCTATCCTACAGAAAAGCATTAAAAACTGCTAGATCTGATTACTTTTCGTCTCTTCTAGAAGAAAACAAACATAACCCCCGGTATTTATTCAATACAGTCACTAAATTAACGAAAAATAAAGCATCAACAGGTGTTGGCATTTCCCAAGAGCACAGCAGTAATGATTTTATGAACTACTTTACTTCCAAGATCGATACTATCAGAGATAAAATTGTAACCATGCAGCCGTCAGCTACAGTATCGCATCAAATAGTGCACTATAGATTCCCTGAGGAACAATTCCACTCATTCTCTACTATAGGAGAGGAAGAATTGTATAAACTTGTTAAATCATCTAAACCAACAACATGTATGTTAGACCCTATTCCATCTAAACTAATAAAAGAGCTGCTTCCAGAAGTCATAGATCCTCTTTTGGCTATTATTAATTCATCATTGTCATTAGGATATGTCCCCAAAACCTTCAAATTTGCTGTTATTAAGCCTCTCATTAAAAAACCACAACTTGACCCCAAAGATCTAGTTAATTACAGACCGATCTCAAATCTTCCTTTTCTGTCAAAGATACTAGAAAAGGTAGTATCCTCACAATTATATTCCTTCTTAGAGAAAAATGATATCTGTGAGGATTTCCAGTCAGGATTTAGACCGTATCATAGTACTGAGACTGCTCTCATTAGAGTTACTAATGATCTGCTTCTATCATCTGATCGTGGTTGTATCTCTCTATTAGTTCTACTGGATCTTAGCGCTGCATTCGACACTATCGATCACAACATTCTTTTGAATAGACTAGAAAACTTTGTTGGCATTAGTGGAAGTGCCTTAGCATGGTTCAAATCGTACTTATCTGACCGACATCAGTTCGTAGCAGTGAATGACGAGGTATCATATCGATCACAAGTGCAGTATGGAGTACCTCAAGGCTCAGTACTAGGGCCGTTACTTTTCACGCTTTACATGTTACCCTTGGGAGATATTATCAGGAGACATGGTGTTAGCTTTCACTGTTATGCTGATGATACTCAGCTCTATATTTCTTCACGGCCCGGTGAAACACACCAAATTGAGAAACTAACGGAATGCATAGTCGATATAAAAAACTGGATGACGAGTAATTTCCTACTGCTAAATTCTGAAAAAACAGAGGTGTTAATTATCGGACCTAAAAACCCCACATGTAATAACTTAGAACACTATCTAACACTTGACGGCTGCTCTGTCAATTCTTCTTCTTCATCAGTCAGGAACCTAGGTGTGCTGTTTGATAGCAATCTTTCTTTTGAAAGCCATGTTTCTAGCATCTGTAAAACTGCGTTCTTCCATCTCAAAAACATATCCAAACTGCGACCTATGCTCTCAACGTCAAATGCAGAAATATTAATTCATGCGTTTATGACCTCAAGGTTAGATTATTGTAATGCTTTACTGGGTGGTTGCTCTGCACGTTTAATAAACAAACTACAGTTAGTACAAAATGCAGCAGCTAGAGTTCTTACTAGAACCAGGAAGTATGACCACATTAGCCCGGTTCTGTCAACACTGCACTGGCTCCCTACTAAACATCGTATAGATTTTAAAATCTTGTTAATGACTTATAAAGCCCTGAATGGTTTAGCTCCTCAGTACTTGAGTGAGCTCTTATCGCATTATAGTCCTCCACGGCCGCTGCGTTCTCAAAACTCTGGCCGTTTGATAATACCTAGAATATCAAAATCAACTGCGGGCGGCAGATCGTTTTCCTTTTTAGCACCAAAACTCTGGAACAATCTACCAAACACTGTTCGGGAGGCAGACACACTCTGTCAGTTTAAATCTAGATTAAAGACCCATCTCTTTAACCTGACATACACCTAACACACTACTACACTTCTATTATTCAAATCCGTTAAAGGATTGTTAGGCTGCATTAATTAGATCAACCGGAACCGGGAACACTTCCCATAACACACGATGTACTCGTTACATCGTAAGAAGATTGGCATCTACGCTAATAGTTGTTTCTTTCTTATTCTGTTTCTCAGTCCGTGTCCGGATCAGATGGTGGATCGGCGCCGGGAGATGATGTCTGCGGCCCTGATCGTCAGCGATGAGCCCCAGAGACATATCCCCAGTGAAGACCTCGACTAAAATACAATAAAACTAAAAATAAAACAAATAATTAAAAATTGAATAATAAAATACCTAACTACATAATACTATTATTGTTAGAAATTGCAACAATATAAAAATAGAAATATAATACATTTATACATTTAACATTTTTATTAAAACAATAAGTAAACAATGAATAAACAATAATATCCTGGCCAGAGGAGAACTGGCCCCCCGACTGAGCCTGGTTTCTCCCGAGGTTTTTGTCTCCATTCTGTCTCAGAGGGAGTTTTGGTTCCTTGCCGCTGTCGCCTCTGGCTTGCTCAGTTGGGGACACTTAATTTCTAGCGATTATCGTAAATTTGATTTCACAGATACTATTTAAACTAAACTTAGCTAGACAATGACATCTCCGAATTCAATAATGAAATGCCTTTAACTGAAAATTGAGTGTTTAATCTTATTATTATACATTACTGACACTTTGTCCTCCAACTTGATACTGTTAAGTGCTTTGACACAATCTGTATTGTTAAAAGCGCTATATAAATAAAGGTGACTTGACTTGACTTGATTGTTCTTGTGGCAGTAGATATTGCAACAGCCTGGATTTCCTGGATTTTTCACCCGTCACCTTTATTAGACGGGACAGTAGGAGGAGAAACAGGAAACAGTGGGGGAGCTCAAACTCGGGTCACCCGAAGTGTATCTGCTCCATATGTTGGAACACTACCTTACCCTTTTCAGACACCTACGTACATACTGTTCACAACATCCATCACTCTCCATCCACAGTGCTCCTCCACTTCCTCCTATCAGCTCACTGACTGCTACTGTCTGCTGACTTCTGTCACAAGTCTACATGTCATTCTGGCCTTACAATCCCACAATCTCTACTCATATTTCTTTTTGCCTTTCACATATCTCAACCTGGATGAATGATCGCCCCCCTTCAGCTCAGACTTTTGCAGACATAACTCCTTGTCATCCCAGCCAAGCCATCAGCTGACCACAACATTACTGTAAACCTGGATTTACCAACACTGCCAGGAACCTGAGGCAGTTGCACCAACTGAGCTTAAAGGAGTAGTTCACCCCAAAAATTAAAATTTGCTGTAAATTTACCCTTAGGCCATCCAAGATGAGATTATTTGCTCATCGTCAGATTTAGCATTACATTACTTGCTCACCAATGGGTCCTCTGGAGCAAATGGGTGCCATCAGAATGAGAGTCCAAGCAGCTGATAAGAACATCACATTAATCCACAAGTAATCCATATGACTCAAGTACATCAGTTAATGTCTTGTGAAGTGAAAAGCTGCATATTTATTTAAAACAAATCCATCAAGGAATTCCATCAAGTGCTTGATCTGTGCATATTTATCTCCTAGTTCAGATGAGACCTTCCCCCTCAGAAAACAATATTATGGATCGACAACTCGTATTTTAGCTGAAACCAGTGAATTGAAGTTAAGAATGTGTTAATGATGCAGTTGCTTCTAACAAACACACTGCTTTTGGCTTCACAAGGTGTTAATTGATGGACTGGAGTGGTGTGGATTACTTGTGGATTATTGTGATGTTTTAATCAGATGTTTGAACTCTCATTCTGACGGCACCCATTCACTGCAGAGGATCCATTGGTGAGCAAATGATGTAATGCCAAATTTGCCAAATCGGGTTCGATGAAGATATAAACTCATCTACATCTTGGATGGCCTGAGGACGAATACATTTTCAACAAATTTTAATTTTTGGGTGAACTATTCCTTAAAGTTACAACTAGTTGTGATGTAAAGGTGCACTAAGTTACTTAGTACTAAATTACCAAGTGACTTATGCTCTACTTGTTTGTTGTTGTTGAAAAATTAAACTTAGTTGAAACATAACAATGTATAAATTGAGTATTTACAGAAGACTCTGACCTGGAGTAATATTTGAAATAAAAATTTGGATTTAATTGCATCAGTAAGCTCATGTTTTACCTTACAAACTTCAATTCTTTAGACATGTGATGTTGACATTTACATTTAGGAGAGAGAACATTAAGTGAATAAATGACTTGTTCGCAGTTTTTCAGTACAACCCTGATCTTTATGCATCCTCCATGTGCATGTAAAAAAAATAAACCATGAAAAATCAACCATAATAAATAAATGCCTTGTCTGATATTCTTTTGTATCAGTATTTTTATTGCATAAAATAGTTTCCAAATGTTATTTACATACTGAAAATGCACATTAGATTATTTCATGATTAAGTATCATCATTTTCAGTGGAAACATATTTTTACCTTAAGTTACGTGAGGCAAAATAAGTTAGAATCAACCTTATGTCAGGATTCTGGACTGTTTGTGTTTTGTTCCCCATGTGCTCCCCGTGACCCAGTTTCTCCCTCTTGTTGATTGTGTTAATCTGGTTCCAGGTGTGTTTCATTAGTCCCCTCATTTAGTCCCTTACTTAAGCCCAGTGTTTTCCTGTGTCTAGCGTCCGGTGTCTATCGTCATCCTGGTTTGCTACGTGTGTGTCCCTGCCTGCCTGTGTTCCCTGCCATTTCGTTCATTAAATACTATTATTTGTAATTCCTCTTACGTCTCCTCGCTCCCCTCACAGTAGCTCAACCCTGACAGAACACCGGACCGACAAACAGTTTAATTGTGTGTTCCTCTCCGTTTTGTTTTCCGTGTTTCGTTTACTGTTTTTTTGTTTCCCGTTGTCACCCCTCATGGATGTCTGCACCCGCCCCGAATACCTCCTCCTCCTGCTGGAGCCGGGGGAGAGATCGCTCGAGGACCATACAAGACTATTCCTGGCCCTGGCTTATCTGACCAGCTACCCGGACGATGCGCTCTGCTCATTCTACGACGCCAGTTTGATCGCTGCGTGCAGAGCGCCGTCGTCCAAAGATGGTCCTCGAGCAGATTTCACCGCCTTCATGGAGTCGATACTGGTGAGAAACGGATCCTCGCTCACTGTCTGTTCCGAGGAGGATCTCGCCAGTACCACTCCAGACCTAGAGCCCAGCCCACCATCTCCCCGCTGTGCGGAGCGCATGCCCAAGCCCACCGATGACAGAGAGCTGAGCCCGGCGCGACCGATTAGCCATCGCCACACGTAGCGACAGAGCTATGGATCGCCGTGGAGCCAGAGCTGTGTTTGCCATCAGACCAGAGGAGAGGAGCTCTGCCCACTGCAACATGGCTGAGGGTGAGCTGTTAATGGATCTGGGACTGTTGGAAGTTAGGGGGGGGCGTTCAATATGGATTTGGGGGAATGGAAAGCGGAGGGAGACCTTATAGACTGAGATGCTGACCTGCCACCTCTCCTCCCTCCTTCGTCGGAGCCCTCTGCTACTTCCATTCCTGAGCCCAATCCAGCGTGGTTTCCCGTTCCTGAGTCCAGCTCAGAGGGGGCTCCTGTTCCTGAGTCATGCCAAGTGAGGGCTTCTATCCCCAAGGGCAGCACCGAGAGCCCAGAGGCTCACAAATGCCCAACCTCCCACCCACCCGCTCGCTCCTGCCTCCTCCTCCACTGTCGCCTGCCAGCCCCTCTGCTCGCCCTCAGCCCACCATCAGTACGGTGCGAGCTTTGCGGGTCTGCCATCCTTCATCGTCGCCGTGGCTGGAGTACCCCTTGCCTCCAGCCTCGAAGCCCCGGACTCCGCCTCGGCCCATCAACCCAGCAGCTCCACCATGGCTCCTAGCTCCCTCCTCTCTGCCTTGGCCCGGCAGTCCACTGCCTCCGCCGGGCTCCCTCGTCCCTCCGGCTCCGCCTTGGTCTGGCGTCGACCATCCTGTGCCTCAGAACTCCACTCCTCCGGCTGTTCCTCGTCCCTTCTTCCCTCTAGCTCCGTCAGACTCCTTCATCCCCTCGGCTCCACCTTGGTCCTCTAGTTAGTTACAAATTGGCTAGTAGTTACTAAGCATCTTGTGTGAACTTTTTACGTTCCAGTTTAGAACTTTGTCATCAGCTGGTTTTGATGACAAGGTAACAACCCACAAGTCAACAACCGCCCAGCCCTATCTGCTGTACAGCTCCTGGTCCAGGTCCTTGTGATCTCAAATCTCTGACAAGGACCTTCACACTCACACAAACCCCCTGGTTTGGGACAAAGGGTATATCACTCCCCAGTCTGGCCTTGACCTGGAGATCACTAGGTCTAAAGGCATGATGGCTTGCTGGAGAGATCTCACCCAAAACATTGTGAACCCTCAAAAAGGAACATGTTACAGTACAAAGAGCTGTTTCTATTCTTTTCAGATGAGATGTGGAAATTTATTGAGCGTAGCTGAAATTCCATCAATGTACCAAATGCTTCCAGATGGGTCCTTTGCACCCAAAGTTTTTGAAGAAACCATCCTCTTTTTATGGTTTCAAACATCTCTTACCCTTACCCTTTAAGCAAGCAATCTGAACAGCAGAAGTCATTTTAAAGGCAAGGAGCAAACCATCTGCATGCATACTAACCCTCACAGAACTTTTTGCAAGAGAACGCTAATTTTTCCATGGGAGAAAACAGTACTTTTCTGAGAGAATGCAGAAGTTTTGTAACCAAAAGCACTTATATAGATTTTTTCCTGCCATCTCACTTTATTTCCATCACCACATCCCTGTATGTGCACTGTACTCAATGTCACAGCTCACTGTCTTTGTGTCTGACTCTGGAAGACAAAGTCACAGAATCTCTGACCTCTTGCTTCACAAGAACACATTTACAGAAAGAATATGGATCGTTGTTTTTATGCAAACAAAATGTGGTCAGTCAATCTTCTCTCTTATAGACTAATGTGGTGAATATGTGGATAATCTTCAAGAGAAACCTCCCAGCACCATCATGAACAACACCGTAGTCGCAAGACAGTCCTTCAGGTTCCTGGGCTCTGCCATCTCACAGGACCTGAAATGGGAGTTCATTGTGAAAAAGGCCCAGCAGAGGCTGTACTTCCTTTACCAACTGAAGTTCAACCTGCCCCAGGAGCTGCTCACCAAATTCTACTCGGCCATCACTGAGTCTGTTCTGTGTTCATCTGTAACTATCTGGTTTGGTTCAGCTACCAAATGAGACATCAGAAGACTACAGCGGACAATACAGACTGCTGAGAGGATCATTGGTGCTCCCCTGCCACCCTCCAGTCATGTAGGGTAGAGTGGGGGAAAAGTTGGGAAAAAAACTCCGAAAAAAAAACTATGGACTATGTTGACAAGAGTGATGTAGAAGTTGTCACCATGAAGCTTCCACTGGTGATGTACCGGAGAGAAAACAAATTTTACAGTAAATGATCTAATTTTCAGCAGTAAGAAAAAAAGTGTTTTAAAGCTTGTTGTTTTGTAGAACATCACAGTTATATATGACATGAGAACAGTAGGGCCTGTAGATAGAGAGTACGTGTTATTTAATAAAAATATAATTATATTTTCAGAATGACATTTTTTTTCTCAAACATAGTGTGTGGGGTAAAACGCCCCCAGCCAGGTGGGGTAAAATGCCCCCAGGGGCAATGGGCAATTACTGTAGTTATTCTGTTCTGAACATCAAATCCTTTGTTTTTCCATCAAATTAATTCGATCTAGTTGTTTGAATAAAAATATTTTGACTTTATATTTAAAAATTACCTCAAGTTAACATCAGGTAGCTAGTTAGCTAGCCAGTTATCATCAGCAGGGGCGGATTTAGTGAATTGGGGGCCCCAGGCAAATATAGGAATGGGGCCCTATACATTTGCACACATTTACCTAGATCAACCTTGAAGTTTCTTTTTTGTCGTGATGCTTGCTGCTGCACAATGGTGCCCAATAGTTGTGTCCAATATTTCTACATTTTTCATGTACATGTTATAATGGGATTCTTTCATTTACATTTACATTTATTCATTTAGCAGACACTTTTATTCTTTGATGTTGTAGACCACGAAATAGCAATTGATTTACTGTTGAGATATAAGTTTTAACAAAAAAACTAAATAAATTATAAAATGATAAACCTCACAATTAAACCGTTAAACCATTTTTTTAAGAAAAGGAATGAGTCAGGAGTATAAATTATTATTAAAATGGATTTATGTGGGTGGATTTTCGCATTGGTCTGAATAAAAACTGCAGACTGGATTATTGAAAATGCACATTCATTCTCTGCCAGTAGGAGACTACCAAATGGTTGTAAACAAATCCGCTCATAAATGATACTTTATCAGGTCAAATGAAAATTATTTTTTTTATTTGTTCTAAATGTACCTTAAATTAATACTTTTCAAGTTTTTTTAATACTCTAATCAACATGGGCATGGACACATATGGATGCTTTATGCAATATATGTATATTATTAGTGAAACCATAATTAACATACACATAGCATGAAGAGTAGACATTTTTCATAGGTTATAGATGTTTTTCAAAGAAATTGTTCATGTCTATTAGACACATGAAAAAAAAAGAACATAGAAATACCAGGTTCCCATTACTTCTCTTTCTTTGCACTGAGCAATTAACTTACACAAACCTGTTGACATTTTCACAGGACAGGGCAGCTCTTCTTCTGAACATGCAAAATGTACATTTATTATTTATTATTACATTTGTTTGCCTCTCTGTGCCACATACTGTATTTTGATGCAGCTAAATTCTCAATAAAACTGTTTTCATTGGTATATTTTTCTGTTTCTGTTGTCAGACAACAGGATGAATATGAAATAGTGACTGAAACGCGATCCATTAAGACTACATAAGCTCTCCTTTCCAAGATGTTAATCTGCACAAAAATCCTGATTTATAATCGTGCCGTCATCTGATAAAATCAAATAGGCTACACATAAGATAAAGACAATAGCTGTGCTGTGATTTCGGCTATACTTGCATGTAAAATTAGAGAAGCAACATATCTGTGTTTTAACCGCGTGCTGAACAGAGCAGAAGCAGAGAGAGAGAGGTATGCGCGCGCTGGGAAAGACAGAGACCTCGCGCTTGCGCGGCAGTCAGCGTCAGATGCATAATATTTTCATTTGCTACAAGCAGGATACACAAGAAGCACGTTCAACTCAGACACGCAGACGGTTGTCGTGGTAATAAACACAGTAAACCGCAACCGTTCGCGTGTCCGCGCTTAATGCGCATCTCTATATGAAAAGCTTTTTAGGGGGCCCTTGGCTTTTGGGGGCCCAAGGCAGTCGCCTACCTTTACCTAATGGGTAAGTCCGCCCCTGATCATCAGCTAACTTTTTATTTTTTTTAAATAGACTATTATAATTGTGTAATTCATAATTATTGATTATCATCTTTTTTTTATTTTAAGCTAAACTGCCTGTATTCTGATTTTTCTGTAAATGTTTAAAGCAAATTGCTTTGCCAGACTGGGGGGCATTTTACCCCTTGGCACAAAAACATTTTTTGTTAAAAATCTAATGACATGAAAACTCTGGACATTTTTCATACTTGGTTTATAATTTATGTCTACTTTCAGCGCCTGAAAGTAGTCCCCAGCTCAGTAGCCAATGATATAGCTGGGGTCTACTTTCAGGCGCTGCGTCATATCATTGAGCCTGCTGCACCCATGGTACGGCAGCAAAGTTCCTTGATTATTACCCCGGAATGAGAGTATAGTTCCTAGCCATATCAGCCTAGAAAATCACAACTTTTCATTTTCCGTCGGTCTTAGTACATGATGTAACTACAGAAGAGTCAAGCTTTAAATAGGAAAAATATCGAAACTCTTTGGTTATTTTTGATGACCAAATGCTAATGGTCTAATCCGATTCAATGAACTATGCTAAGCTAAGCTAAAAGTGCTACCGCCAGACCCGGAGATCGGCTGAATGGATTCAAAAACTGTAAATCTCAACTTTTTAACTCTAGGGGAGATGTAAAATGAGCCTATTTCCAAAAAAAGTGGAGTGTTCCTTTAAGGGGGGGCGTTTTCTACCCTACACTTTGAGAGTGAGGAAGAAGGCAGGTAAATTCATCTCAGATTCCACTCACACTGGCCACAACCTCTTTGAATGGTTGCTGTCAGGCTGGTAGGGATGGGAGAAACAAACCTCTTCAAAGCTGTGATCAACTGAACCAACTGCTTTGCAAAATGATACACTGTTTTGAAGCACTTGAAACACCACACTCTAGCGACACCTGCTTGTCAAAACCATGTAACAGCAACAAGATCTAGATAATGAGACCTTTTAGAAAAAAAAAATCTAATATTTTCACAAGACTGTAAATTCCATTAAATATTTTTAATTATAAACACATGTGCTTGTCATTAAAGTGGTCTATAGAACACTAGAAAACTGAAGGGATAATGCTATGACTCAGGAGGAGGAGGATAATTGTATTTTAAGGTGCAGGTATGATTTGAAAGAATAATACACTTTATTTATTTATTTTACAAACCTTTATAAGCCTTTGTGTGAAAGGGTTATAGCTGCAAAAATTAAACTGTGACAAGAATAAAACAAGACAGAAATATTACTGAGTTTTTAAGAACATAAGTTGTTCCAATGTTTTAGCATTTAAACAATTTTTTTTGCATAGAACTTCTCCTGTTTTGGAAAAAAATAAAAAATAATCACATGGCACAAATTTTGCCCAAAACTCTAGTGGTTCCATGTGGCTTGTTCTGTGTATTTTTAAGTATTGCTGTACTTCAACCATTGCATCTGCAGTGAAACTCTGGACCTTTTGTGTGTCTATCTTATTTTATTGTCCAAGAGTCTCCATAGCTTCTCCTCTCCATGTCCCTGTCCTCCTGCTGAAATTGTTGCTGCTGAAGTTGATGACAGGGGTGACTGTGGTGGAAGCAGTGTTGATGTTTCATGTTATCACTGCACTGTATTCAGCAATACAGTCTTTGACTGCAGCATCAGCGTTAACTGCACTGCCAAAACCAATGGTCTTAAATCTGCGCTCCAAAAGGGTGACTTTGGACAACATCCTTAGGATTCTACAGCTCCAATGCCTTGTTTTAGGTTTTCGATCAAGTTATTTGTGAGATCAGTTGCTGTTGCGAAAATTTCGGACACAGTGTGCAATGACCTTAAGTGTGCAATGACCTTAAGCAGAAAAAAGTTATTTAGTTAGTTGAAACTGAAATTATAAGTGTTATGTTAGAGCAGTAATCCTAATCATCAGCCGAATTTAGGAGATACACACCTGAGATCCTTTATTTGAACCATTAAAAAAAAATTCTAATGTGTTTGCTTTTTAACTTTGAATAGCCAACAAACTTCTCTTTGTTTAGTTTTTTTAACGCAATGTCATTCACTGTACACACAAATTCAAAGCGTCGCGTCAGCGGCACTCACGCTCTTGTATTAAAGCAGTGAATGATCTTTCCAGAAATTACGCAGAAATTACCCGCTTTGAAACTGCAACATTAATTGGTTTAATTGCAGATGAGTGACAATTCAACTATATCCAATGAACAATGAGGCTAGTATTTTGCTGCCCTTCTTGACTTGTGGACTATTATCTGATGCACTTTGGTCGAGCTGGGTTAAGCATAAATGGTGGTATAAGTGTACGTTCTGATTCAGTATAATTATTTAATCATCTAGTATTGATTTAGCAACATTAAACTAGTCTTGCAGTTCCCATAAAATCCAGGTGTTTCCAGCAGAGCTCAATTAGTCTGAGAGAGTGGGATTCAGAGATGTGTGAAGTGTGGCAGATGAGGATGAAGACATCTCCAGGGATGATGTAATCCTCAGATGAGAGTCCTTCTAGAGTGCTTGCTAATTCTCCTCCTCTTCACGGAGGACACCAGCCCCATATCAATATTTCATTCATGTTTACTGTGTGCAACTGTACAGTTGAGTCTGAGCTGCTGAGTACTGATTAAAGATTACCCTCTATGTGTCTGACCTCACTGATCACTACCTACTGATCAGCAGGACTCCAAGTGCTCAGAATGAAAGAATCTCCTCTCCTCATGCTGCTGTGATGAAATACACTGTAACCTCACAGCAGTGTAGAGAGACTTCCTCCCTTTGTTAATTATCTTGAGCATATTTGAAGCAGATAAAGTGATTATATGGCTGGAATAGAATTACAGTGAGACACTGAGGGGGAGAGGTAGAGAGTGAGAGCTCATAGGTGGATATGTCAGCATGTGCACCAACAGAATAAGGCTCAGGTTTTTTAATCCAGCTGGATTTAAACTCATCATTAAATGAATAGTTCATCCCAAAAAAAAAAAAGAAAAAATGCTGAAAATGTACTCACCCTCAGACCATCCAAGATTCTTCATGAGAACAAATTTGAAGAAATGTAACATTACATCACTTCCCCACCAATGGATCCTCTGCAGTGAATGGGTGCCGTCAGAATGAGAGTCCAGACATCTGATAAAACCATCACAGTAATCCACAGGTGATCCACACGACTCCAGTCCATCAGAGAATGAGAATGAGAGAATGAGAATGAGCTTTATTGCCAGGTATGTTTACACATACAAGGAATTTGTTATAGTGACAGAAGCTCCACAGTGCAACAGAATGACAGCGACAGGACTGGACACAGATAATAAAAAGAATAATATACAAATATACAAAATAGACAATGCACAAAATAGAAAAAACACAATATATAATATAAACAATTATGTATGTACAGGTATGATATGTGCAAATTTTAAATGTAAATAAGTATGTGTGTTAAGTAAATAATGTATAATAGTGCTGTGTGTTCCACGTTTATTGTCAAGTGTTCATGAGATGGATTGCCTGAGGGAAGAAACTGTTCCTGTGCCTGTGCGTTCTGGTGCTCAGAGCTCTGTAGCGTCGACCAGATGGCAACAGTTCAAAGAAGGAGTGTGCTGGATGTGAGGGGTCCAGAGTGATTTTGCCAGCCCTTTTGCTCACTCTGGATAAGTACAGTTCTTGGAGAGTAGGGAGGGTTGTACCAATGATTCGCTCAGCAGACCAGACTACCCTCTTTAGTCTTCTGAGGTCAGATTTGGTAGCTGAGCTGAAGTGCAGAGGACGGATTTAATAATAGCGGAGTAGAACCGTTTCAGCAGCTCCTGTGGCAGGTTGAACTTCCTCAGCTGGCGAAGGAAGTACAACCTCTGATGGGCTTTTTTCACAATGGACTCAATGCGATTGTCCCACTTCAGGTCCTGAGAAATGATGGTGCCCAGGAATCTGAATGACTCCACTGCAGTCACAGTGCTGTTCATGACGGTGAGTGGGGGGAGAGCAGGGGGGTTTCTCCTGAAGTCCACGATCATCTCCACAGTTTTGAGCGTGTTAAGCTCCAGGCTGTTAAGACTGCACCAGACAGCCAGCTGCTTAAGACTGCACCAGACAGCCAGCTGCTCAACCTCTTGTCTGTAAGCAGACTCGTCACCGTCTAGAATGAGGGCGATGACACACAGAGGGGACTTTAGATGTGCAGTAATTGGTGTAGAGGGAGAAGAGCAGTGGGGAGAGGACGCAAGCCTGGGGGGGCACCAGTGCTGATCGTACGGGTGCTGGATGAGAATTTACCAAGCTTTACAAGCTGCTGCCTGTCTGTCAGGAAGCTGTTGATCCAATGACAGACAGAGGTGGGCATGGAGAGCTGAGTTAATTTGGGCAGGAAGAGTGATGGGATGATGGTGTTAAAAGCAGAGCTGAAGTCTACAAACAGGATCCTCACATAAGTCCCTGGTCTGTCTAGATGTTGCAGGATGTAGTGCTGTCCCATGTTGACTGCATCATCCACAGACCTGTTTGCTCTGTAGGCAAACTGCAGGGGGTCCAGTAAGGGTCCAGTGATGTCCTTCAGATAAGCCTAAACCAGTCTTTCAAATGATTACATGGCCACAGACATTAGAGCCACAGGTCTGTAGTCATTAAGTCCAGTAATTTTGGGTTTCTTTGGGACAGGGATGATAGTGGAGCGTTTGAAGCATGAGGGGACTTCGCACAGCTCCAGTGATCTGTTGAAGATCTGTGTGAAGATGGGGGCCAGCTGGTCAGCACAGGTTTTCAGACAGGCTGGTGTCACACCATCTGGGCCTGGTGCCTTCCTTCTCTTGTTCTTTCTGAAGACCTGACGCACATCATCTTCACTGATCTGCAGTGCAGGAGGAGGGGAGAGGGGGGTTGCAGGAGGTGTGAATGGTGTTTTTTCAAACCTGCAATAAAACTCATTCAGATCGTCTGCCAGTTGTTGATTCTCCACAGTGCTGGGGGATGGTGTCTTGTAATTGGTGATGTCTTTCAGACCTTTCCATACTGAAGCAGGATCACTGGAAGATAATTGGTTCCTTAGCTTTCCAAAATAATTCCTCTTTGCCACTCTGATCTCTTTTTCCAATGTGTATTTCTGTCCCCATTCCTGCGAGCATCTTCTTTGGCCTGACGGAGCTGTCTGAGTTTTGCAGTGAACCACGGTTTGTCGTTGTTGTAAGTTAGGTGAGTCCTGGTAGGAATGCACATATCCTCACAGAAACTGATATATGATGTTACAGTCTCTGTGAGCTCGTCCAGATCGGTGGCAGCAGCTTCAAAAACCAATCAGTAAGGTAGAAACAGGCTTGTAAATCCTACTCTGCTTCATTAGTCCATCTTTTTACAGTCCTTAATACAGGTTTAGCTGATTTCAGCTTCTGCCTGTAGGTTGGTATGAGATGAACTAAACAGTGATCAGTGAGCCCCAAAGCTGCCTGTGGGACAGAGTGATATGCCTCCTTTATTGCTGTGTAACAGTGATCCAATATATTACTGTCTCTGGTGGGCATGTAACATGCTGTCTGTATTTTGGCAGTTCACGGGAGAGATTTGCTTTATTAAAGTCCCCTAGAATGATTAAAACAGAGTCCGGGTGATGTTGTTCTGTCTCTGTGATCAGATCAGTGAGTTTCTGTAAAGCTGAGCTCACGTGCGCTTGCCATGGAATGTAAATACTCACGAGAATGAACGAGCAAAACTCCCGCGGCGAGTAGAAAGGTACATCTTCTTTAACACAGTTACATCTGTACACCACCTTTCGTTGATGTAAAAGCATGTCCCGCCGCCACGCGATTTCCCCGTTGATTCTGCGTTGTGATCTGCTCTAAACAGCTGAAAGCCCGGCAGACTTAACGCGCTGTCCGGAAGAGCGGATATTCGCCAGATGGATGCTAAGCAACGGCGTCCGAAATCCGCGCTGTCTGAGCTTTACGAGCGTGCCGGCTCGCTTCCCCCGTCTGCGAGTCCTAAAGCGTCTGAACAGCGCCGCTGCTCCGGCAACTACAACGTTCAGCAAAACGTCTGAATAATCGAAATCCGGTAAAAGATTTTATGGTGTGTTCTGCCGAATATTCAGCAGTTCATCCCTGGTAAAACTGATCGTGTTTGAGAAACAAAAAACAGGGGAAACTAACAAAAATAGTACAAACACTGGAGAGCTAAGCACTGTAGCTGCCATGTGCGGCGCCATCTTAGATCGCTTCTTAGATCAGTTAATATCTTATGAAGTGAAAAGCTGCGGGTTTGTAAGAAACAAATCCATCAAGACATTTTTAACTTCAAACTGTTGTTTCTGGCTAAATATCTAGTCCTCTATCCATCATATTAATTTCTCCAGTGAAAATATCTGAATCAGGAGTGAAATATGCACCGATCAAGCACCTTTTACAAGAAAAAAATGTCTAAAACAGTTCTAAATGAAGATGGAGTTTGATGTGAGAGGACAACGGCATTATTATGGATTATGGACTGCCAGGCTCATTGGAAATACGTGTCTCTACATACATTTCTGCAACACAGTAATTATGTACCTTGCAGCACGTTTCGCGGCAGTTTCAAAGTGAAATGTCCAGAGAGTGGCGCTAAAACACACGTTTAATATGTGACCGTGACACGTTTTTATTAGTTGGTACATGCACGTATTGCAGTGTTTTTATTATGCTGCTTGAGGTACGTTTTGCCGCCATTCATAATTCAAATATCCGGTGAGTGTCGCTAAAGATTAAGCTCTGTGAAGTTGGAAGTATCCCCTACACCAAATCCAAACCTAAACCTACCCGAAAGTGTTAACAAATGCAAAAGTAATATAAAAACGTATTCGCTGATGCAGCCATGCTATTTTAACTTCCTTATGCAGATTTGAGCTGTTTTGTTGAACTGTAGTTTGACGGGATTCGTACCGGAGCTCTTCATCACCTCAGTGCAACGCTGTATCGCGTGAGCTACCGAGTAAACTTACTGAGTTGGTAAACTCATACATATGAAGCTGTATATGTGACGACAACGTTCAAAAGTATCAGTTTTCAAATCGTGCAGGATGTTAAAATTGTTTAGAAGTCATAACATACCATTCTGCAAGTAACTGTGAGAAAATAATCAAAACTGTTCCTGTAAGTCATACTTCGTGTGAAAAGGAATAAAAGTTGTCAGAGTTTTACTGCCTCTAGTGTTTATTTCAACTGGAAACTGCAGTGAATCGTACATATAGGTACGTTTTTTCAGTTTTGCAGAAATGTATGTAGAGACACGTATTTCCAATGAGCCTAGGTTGATATTTTGGCCAGATGCAGTTTACAGTTAAAACATCTTAGGCTGTGTGCCCAATAAAGCATTTTTAGACTGCAGAAAAGCCAGGGGCTCAGCTGATAACACCCAGCCGAGAGTGCTTCTGCAGTGCAGCGTTTTTTTTTTCTTTTTGTTCAATTAGGACGCTTTGGCTACTATAAGGAATATCTGTGGAAGTGTATCTGATTTTGCAGATAGTTTATTTATGAATATAAAAATGTTGACACAATATAAAGTACTTGCTCTGGCCCTTGTTTTAAATGATTTTGTTCTGTTGTTGTACTTCTTGTTGTCGTCTGTCGCTGTTGTACAAGTACGATGTGGCGGTTGGTCGGTGTGGAATTTGTCCCACTCATTTCCACTGTGGTTGGTTAGCTGCCTAAAAAGCGACAGTCTTGAGTGCTGCGTTTTACTCAAAGTTGAACATTCTTCAACTCTAGGTGCAGAGAAAAAAACGCCCAAGTGCTCAGTGTGAAAAAGACGCTCAGCACTCGGCACATGCAGTGCTCCCATTGAAAATAATTGAAAAAATACACTAGCCTCTGGAAAAAATGCTTTGGTGGACACGCGGCCTTAATGATGCAGCTGGTGAAGCAGGTGGAACCAAAGGGATGGAGGCTCGAGACGTAACTAGAAGTCTGGAATCCAGTAGCAAAGAGTTGAAGGGATAAGGGAGCCGATAGGTCGAGGGCCGAGGTGAAGTCCACGGCTCTTTGGTCAGAGCTGGAGTTAGAGGATAATCTCACAAAGTCAGAGCTGGAGACCAAGAGATCCGAGGCGGCTCTGTACCACTGAGTGGTGCCACTGAGAGAGGAGCAGAGGGGCTGACAGGAGCCAGGGGAGACGGGGCCGAAGGACTGGCTGATGCTGGCTGAGGAGGAGGAGGCTGTGGGAAGCTGAGTGGGAGTAATGTTGCCGAAGGGGACTTTAGACTGGTCAATGAAAGAAACAGCGGATACACAGCAGATTCTGAGCTGGGTAGAACCAGAGGTCACAGGTATTATCCTCTTATAAATCCTCATCCTCTGCGGCGGGAATGTGGGCAGGGCTCCATTCCATCCACTTGAATTTCACTAGCACACCCACCCACACTCTTAAAAATAAAGGTGCTTCAAAAGGTTCTTCAAGCGATGCCATTGAACAGGGGTCACCACACTCGGTCTTGGAGGGGCGGTGTCCTGCATAGTTTAGCTCCAACTTGCCTCAACACACCTGCCTTGATGTTTCAAGTATACCAAGCAAGACCTTGATTAGCTGGTTCAGGTGTGTTTGATTAGGGTTGGAGCTAAACTCTTCAGGACACCGGCCCTCCAGGAACAAGTTTGGTGACCCCTAGCTGCCATAGAAGAACCATTTTTGGTTCCACAAAGAACCATTCAGTCAAAGGTTCTTTAAAGAACAATCTCTTCCTTACCTTTTTATAATCTGAAGAACCTTCTTTCACCACAAAGAACCTTTTGTGAAACAGAAAGGTTTTTCAGATGTTAAAGGTTCTTTATGGAACCATTTAGACAAAAAGGTTCTTCTATGGCATCGTGAAGCACCTTTATTTTTAAGAGTGCATACACTGTCACCAGCTCAAGCACCAGGTCAGACTTTCAGTCAGGGACTGGCTCTGGGGCGATGATGGGCTCAGGTGCTGGTGCTGGTATCACAGCAGGCTCAGGATCCATGTCCGTGGTGGGCTCTGGCAACGGCTCTTTGCAGGGTGTAGGAGGCGGCTGGCTAGGCGCTAAATCCGGATTGGAGTTGGCAATGTCCTCCTCAGAGGGGCAGACGATCAACTCCAGTCTGTTGTTCACCAGTACCCTCTCCACAAACATGCCAAAAGCCCCCCCAAGGTCCATCTCTGTTTTGAAAAAAAAACAGCATATGCTGGTTAGGTATGTTTTTAAGCATGGCAGCTGGTTTGAGCTGGTTTAAGCTGGTCCTTAGTTGATCATGATCTGGTTTAAGATGGTCCTGAGCAGGAGCTAGTTGCTTAGGACCAGCACATAACCAGCTTAAACCAGCTCCTGACCAACTAAGGACCAGCTCATACCCATCTTATAACCAGCTCAGGAACAGCTTTAACCAGCTCATGACCAGCTTTAACCAGCTTATAACCAGGTCAGGAATAGCTTTAACCAGCTCATGACCAACTAAGGACCAGCTTAAACCAGCTCAAACCAGCTGCCATGCTTCAAAACATGCCTTACCAACCTATGCTGTTTTTTTTCAACAGGGCTCACCAGGCAGGCCTGCCTTAGATTGCTCGTTGAGGCTGGTGTAATAAAAGAAACAAAGCGAGCAATCAGGGAAGTGGTTTAAAAAGTACTTAGTGTGGTCCTCCGGCTTGTTATATTTGCTCCAAACAGAGGAGGCAAACTGCTCCTGGTCCATTCTTTCTTGTTGGGTTTGATCTACTTTCAACAATGGTTACAATAACTGCACGATGATGGAGAATATCAGACAGGAACACTTCTTTATTAATCCACAAAGGAAACTCAGGAGATCACAGGCATAAAATAAAGCACAACCACGTATAACACTGACAACACCAAACAAAGAACTGAGGGAAACTAAGGACTTAAATATATGCAGGTCTAATCAACAGAACTAAAAATAGGTGAGGAAATAATGAGTAACTATTGAAAGCCAATAGCCTCTTGGGCAGTGTGCCGACATGTAGCACCGTTGCACTTCTGGCATCCCGAGTCCAAGTCCTGGCTTGTGGACCTTTCCTGATCCCGTCCACCCTCTCTCTCTCCCACTTCGCTTCTTGTCTAAAAACTGTCCTGCCATAATAAAAGGTTAAAACGCCCAAAAAAAAAAAAAAAAAAAAAAAAAAATTCTATGGAAACTAATAAGAAACACAGGTAGGCAAACAAAGAAATCGAAACAGAATTAAACAGAACATAAACCTAACACTTCACAAGACATTAACTGATGGACTGGAGTGGTGTGGATTATTGATTGATTGATTGATTGATACTTTATTAATCCCCAAGGGGAAATTCAGAATTTATATTGTGATGCTTTTATCCACTGTTTGGACTCTCATTCACTGCAGAGGATCCATTGGTGGCTTCAAATATGTTCCCATGAAGAAACAAACTCCTATACATCTTGGATGGTCTGAGGGTGAGTATACGTTTTCAGCAAATGTTCATCTTTGTGTGAACTATTCCTTGAACTCTCTGAAAGGGTGAATGTCTGTGAATATGCTCTGATGGGGTAGTTGTGACATTTTTAGTAGCAGCATTTTCCATGGTAATTTCATACCAATACAAGTTACAATAGCTCTTTTGTGCTATCTCCCCAGTGGCTAGCAACTGTGGTAAAAATGGTTTTGGACAATTCATTTTATGGTGAACATAAACCTACATTGAAAAAAAATGGTGTAGAAACAATTTTCACTATTACTAGAAAACCACTGTTAAATTTCGCAATTAATTACAAAGCAATGGCAAGTAACACATTAAATCAATAGTATTCACTTACATACTCCAGTAATCTTTGTAGTAGTTTTATTTACTGCATCGAACAATCATTTTTACAGTGTACCGACAGACAGCTAGAAGCTCAGTAGTCTCCACTGCTCAGAAGAAAAACAGGGATTTGGGGGCGAAATATGGCCAGGATATGTTCTTTTGTGACTAACAAAACCAGTGTCTGCTTTCACTTCCCATTCCCATAGAGACGCTAATGTCATCATGCTGCTAATTAGCTTCATTTGCGTAGGCATCTGTAGACGGCTCATAGCTGCAGTCTGAGAGCATAAACTTCACCCTGAAACTCCTGTTGAATTATCCTGTAGTTTACCCTCACAAGGGTTTGACAACCAGAAGCAAACGAAGTACGAATAGCAATAGATACTACTTATACAAAGAAACAAATAATGTTAGATATGATTTATACTTGTAGTTATTTGCTAGTCACTACAAGCAGTCATGTGAAAAAAAAAATGGTCACACTTTAGTTTGAGGACCAATTCTTACGGTTAACCAACTATTAACTATGACTTTTGCCTCAAACTCCTAATTACTGCTTATTAATAGCGAGTAAGGTACGTAAGTTAAGTTAAAGAATGGGGTAGGATAAAGGATGTGACGTTCAGCTAATTTTGCTAAAAATATGTGGGCCACATTTTCTCCATAACACAATAGAAATAACACAATTTAAAATAGACTGGAAATTTCTCACTTATTTTTTTATGTTTTTTAGTCTCTGACTAACCTACTATTGATAGTTTTCACGTGACGTCACACCCTTATAGGAACGCCCACCTGGCGGGCAAAACAAAGCTTTGCTCCACTGACCGCCAGCTATTTTTACACAGATTGCATCAAGTAATAATGTAGTAAAACGCAGATATTAAAAGGCGAGATTCAGTAAACACCTTATTGATGATGTATATTTTGTACAGGCAAGAAGATGAAGCCAGAATATAAATGCAATGTGCAAAGTTTCACATTAAATGGCTTCCCATAGAAAACCATTAGAAGGAAAACACTGAACCGTTAAGCGGATTGCGTTCATATTCCGGTCTCATCTGCTTGCCTGTGTAAACTATGCTTCATTAATGTGGTGATTACTGAATTTGATCTTTGAATATTACGGTTTTAAATATATTAAGGCGCTTTAAGTATTTTTACAACGTTTTGTCGCACTGTTTATGATTGAAATTTTGCCGCGGGTGCTTAATATGGATTGCAAATGGCCAAAACTTGCATTTTGTTCAGAAATACCTTTGTTTTATTCTTTTGAGAGGTGATCTAAATATTTGCGGCTGTGAAACAGATGAAAAATTGACACGCTTTTGCAGCAGTTCTATGGATGTTTTGCCCTCCAGGTCTTCGAGCCGGTCACGTGACTGAAAACTATCAATTGAAGTTCTTACATGAATCTTTTGTGTTTCTAATAGTGTCTAGTTTTTGTAAATTGCATGGAAACCAGTGTGTGTCATTTTTTTTAATTATTATTATTATTGTTTTAAACCCAACAGGAGGCTTAAAACATAAAATGTAATTGTCCTTGTCTTCTGCCATACATGTCACAGTTCATGCACAGACACAGTCACCAGTGAAGGCCCTTAGGACGGTGTGTAGCTCCATCATTGTTGTCTGTACATACTGCAGCTCCAGTGTGATCTACGGCTCAGGTAAGTGACTCACAAAAACTGAGTCTTCTCTTCAGGCATAATACTCATCATTGGTATCGGATCCCGCCCTAACATGTTTTTCACCACTAGGTGGCACCATTCCCAAAAGATCAACATCACCTGCCCGCACTTTCTTTTCCAACACCATCTCTTCAATGTAAATCTCACAGTGCCTTTAACAATAAAGCAGGCTACATTTTTCCATGAATCTGAAAGCAGGTTGGCATTTGTTGTACCGTTTATGGTGATTTTATAGTAAATCCATATGTAAATATCTGCATTTTGTGCAAGTGTTATATATTCTCCCACTGTTAAATAATGTAATTTTAATAAGAAAGTGACAGACTGAGGTGTATCTCCTGAGATTGCTTTTTTTAATAGGCAGTAAGCAGGACAGTGGGCAAGCGGTGATCTAAGCCAGTGCGAGGAGGTAAATGTCATGCACTGCTTGTTTTTATTGGAGGTTCTGGTGCAATCTGCCCTTTTCCGTTCCTGGGACCTATTGTTTAAATAGGAGCTTTTAATGCAGGGCACCAGATGGGCCCTCAAACAAGTGTGGATAGAGGCATGTTTACCGGTCAGCGGTGTGTGCAGAGCAGGTGAAAATATTGAATACCCTGCTCCGATGGCCGTGAGGCAGACGTGATACTTTTGCTTGTAAAGCTTTATTAGGCATGTGCAATTGTGGAGAGGATATTAGCATACAGAAGGGAGGATATGAGAGCAGATATGTGCAGCGATTTGAAAACACATTTAAAGGGAGGTGAAGCCGTTTCTGCACTAGATGGGATGCATCATTACTGTATTATTTGAATAAGAGCCTGTTTTATGACAAAAGTGCCAAATTAGCATAAATGGCTGATGGGGAGGGTTTTATTCACCTTATTTTGCTACATGGAAGTAAGCTATTTTCTGTACATGTGCCAGACTTCCGATTCATTAGCTGCTGTAGGTAACTAGCTAGAAGAATGAAAAAGTACAGTAAATGGTAAAACTATTTGCTCTACAAACCAGTGTTTATGATTATAATATTTAAATGTTTGCGATATCAAGCAGCAAAGCTGACTGTTTTTATACAGGTAAAAAAACTAGAAGCAAATGTCACTCGCTCATATGTTAAGAAAAGGTGGATAAAACACACGTCTTGTGTTTGATGTTTGAGATTAGCAGTATATGACAGTGATGCATATTCCACAAACAGACATATCACATTTTTCAAGATGCTCATAAATAACGCTATTATCTTTCTCTATGAAGACAATTTTTTTCATATTACTGTGACATTTCAGTAATCAGCGCGGCTCTGAAAAATGGGTGTAATGGCCCAATTACTGTCTTGTGTTATATAGGACATGTCGAGGATTGCGTGTGTTTGAGCACCTGGCTCTCTGTCAACACAGGATCAGGTCACTGTGTACATTACGCTGCTCACAGCCATCGCAGCGAACGACAAAGACTGCTCGGTTTCCTGTGATTAAAACTGAAGGCCAATACTCACCACACAGGGCCTTTGATTAACAGCCTCGATTTTTCGTTGGAATATCTTGATAATTATGTAATTATGTTCTTTTTTGTTTTGTTTTTTTGGTCCATACAGTCTGCTTCTGATGCCACACGTCACCAGGTTTCTGGGTCCAAACACTCCTTCAGATCCCAAAAGCAAACAACAAACAGTGCTGTAGTACTGCCTGAACCTTTATCTCCATCCTGAAATCTCACTCAGCCAGACAGTGATTTCATTTTTTTCTGAGTATGTAATATATTGGTGTCCGGGACACCATGAGACCGGGTACACTGTGAGTTTTTAAAAGCTTAGCCTAAATGTGTCATATATACGTAAACAAACAGTGCTCATAAACAGCTGCTGAGATAGTATTCCCATTTGAAACGAGTAGAGGTTTGGACTTTAGCAAGCAGATAGAAGTCACTGGTAACCAAAACTTTTGGGTCATTCTGTGTCAGCTCAACCAGAGGTCCCCGGCTCAAATTTTTGATTTTGTAAATATTTTTGTCTAAAGAAAGACAGACATGTATAGTGATGAAAGCCAAAATATTAAATGTCATGGATGAATATTTACGGAGTAATCCACTATTTTGTTGAGGGGGGTCAAAATGGCAATTTTCACCTGAGATTCAAAGCCAAATTACAGGGGGGTAAAAATGACTTCAGATAGATGGCAGCATCATAATGTTATTTTTTTACACAGAGATTGGTAGGCCTGTTAGTAAAATCTGTGGACTTTAGCAATCTTTGTTGCATTATGTGCCAATGGTGACCATTCAAAAATGGGGAAACAGCACTTCTCAAGTTTTTTTCTCCAAAGTTTGAATGCCTGTAACTCGAGAAGTATTAAAGATATCTTAATGCCCTTTTAGATATCGTGTCTTAAACTTTCCTTGTGGCATTTTCATTTTTAAGGCCCTATATGGTTCGGTTCCAGAGATATTGGAATTTTAATATTTAATATTTAATATTGACCCACAAAACCAAATGTGGGTCAATTTGCAAAAATATGATTCTTCTTTTCTTTTAAAGAGGAATGTCTGAAAAACAAATAATGTTGAAACTAGAGATGTATCTCTTTACTTCTGTCAAAATAACTCATTGAATATGCCTGTCTGTGTCATACATTCTTTTTCCAAAGCTTGCATGCCTATAACTCTGCCTATTTAAGAAGTATTAAAGATATCGCAATATGATTTTAGATTCTAGTTCTTAATAAACTTTAATTTTTCAAAGCCCTACATCATTCAGTCCCAGAGATATGAGGATCTCAGTGAGGCTCCATTTTCAGATTGTTGAATATTACCTATTTTCAGCGGCTGAAAACCACGTGACACCACATGGAAAATCAGTCTTGATTGAAGGCTGTGGACCAAAAGTAAATGCTGTATTATATACAACTTTGTAATGAAATGTGAAAATGTACTTTTTGATCAAATTCACTTACAGCATTGGACAAAATAATGTGAATACCAGGGAAGCATGCAATATTTCTTTATGAAGGTTTTAACACCATTTGCATTTAATACAGCTTCCAACCTTCTTACAAAAGATTCAGTCACACTTTATTTTAAGGTCCAATTCTCGCTATTAACAAACAATTAACTATGACTTTTGCCTTGATAAACTCCTAATTTGCTGTTTATTAATAGTTAGTAAGGTAGTTGTTAAGTTTATGTATTGGGCAGGATTAGGGATGTAGAATATGGTCATGCAAAATATGTGTTTTATAAGTGCTAATAAACAGCCAATATGTTAATAATAGGCATGTTAATAAGCAATGTAAATGGTGAGAATTGGTCCCTATACTAAAGTGTTACCAAAGATTCCTACAACATCTGAATAGTTACCAGTTGAATGTTATCTTTCAGAACATCTACCAGTTGCTTCAATCTTCTCTCCAAAACTGTCCACAGTGGTTTGATAAAATTCAAGTCAGATTTTGAAGTTCATCTGGCGCTCCATCTGTCCAGGTTTTATGATCACGACACCATGTTTTTCACATGTTAGCACTGGTGTCTGTGATTGAAGTTTGAGCTCTTTCATGGGCGGTGGCTTTGTGAAGCTCTCTGTGGTCGGTTTTTGAGGAAACGGTGTCTTCAAGCTGAATATAAGGGTTTTTTTGTCACTCGGTGAAGTAGTTCTGTGTTGTTTAGACACAAGCCATCTCAGTGATCGACCGTCTCTGACATTCACTTTTCGGCCACTATTATTCTTCTTGGATGAAGTCTTTCCATAGTGGGCAATTGATGTTAGAAAGATATCAAATTGACATCAAAATTGACATAAAAAAACAGGTCAAATATGCAAATCAAACTGACGTCAAAAACTTGACATCAGTTTGACGTCAAATTGATATCAAGTTGCCTGCTGGGATGATTTTTATGCAGTCATAATAGTAAAGATTCCTATTTAGACCTTTTTAATGATGATTATTCACATTATTTTGTCCAACCCATGTATATTCTCCACATTTCAATGCAAAAAGTAAACAAAATGTTAAAGCAAAAAGATAAAGTAGAAATGAAGACATGCTTCAGTGGGATGTTTTAGCCTATCCCACCCTTTCTTGTGGATCATCATGGGACAACTTTGACCCAGGAAATTGAGTTTGGGTAATTCTGACTTTAATGAACCAACAACCATGAATTCCACGTTGTGGAGACTGGAGAGTCACTGGCTGTGCTTGAGAGCTTTACATACTTTTACATGTATGCATCTGACAGACATTTTTCATCCAGAATGTCTTGTGGTGCATTCACAGGTAAATATTCTCTCAGCATGCGTCTTCCATAGAAATCAAACACACAACCTTGGTGTCTACAGGAACACGGGACGTCTCGAGACCAAAACCACAAGAACAGCTTATTTCTCATGCAAGTTCAGTATTGATCATTTTGAGCAATAATCAGGATACTCATCCTAACACATCACACAGAAAACCACCACCTTCTCCTCTGGCCTTACCAGCTGCCCTTTGACCGGTGGCCTTTTCATACTGGCCATGTGCTGCAAGACAGAAGGGTCTCCTCACATTACTCACAGGGACAGCCGAAGAATCGGTGCAGGACGCCCTCGCCAAAACCCCTCGGACAGAGACAGATGACCAGGAACCTTCTCCCTTCAGTGGCTGTCAGCATGGGCGTCCGTCACCAGCTAATAATGGCGGGAGTCAATGGAGCAGGGTTCGGGTCAAGTTTGGAGCCTTCAACGTGGGACTGTCATCAAGCAATCAAATCAATCATATTCAGCGTTAGGAGCCAAGATCTCGAAGGGGAATCTGTAATGGACTGTCTCATTCTAGCATGTATGATGGCCACTTTTACAGCTAGTTTGTGAAAAGACAATGAGTGAAAGGGTGAGAACAGACAAAAAGATTTACAACACAACAACAAGGGTCAATAAGAAAAGGCACAATGGCCATCAAATCATGTAATGCCTTCTTGCCATCAAACAATAGGAAAAAGATTCACACAGCAACATTTTATTGCTCCTGAGGTTGCTCTTTGAACATTTATCATCCATGTTTCATCAACTTTATCTCAGAAAATTCATCTAAAATTCAGGAAAAAGTATCAATGAGACATTTTTACATGCAGAAGGAGCTGTAATTTGATGAGAAATGTGTGAGATCATAGTAAAAATCTTCACTTGCTCTTGTTTTTATCACATCTGGGTAAGTTTCTGTTGATTTCATGTTATGAACACAAAGGCTTGCAGCAATAAAGTGTTGGAATATTATGTTCAGGAGAAAGTGCAGAGATGCCACACTGGAATGTGTGGATTTTTTTTTTTTTTTTTTAATTACGTTGTACATGAAGATTGTTGAAGTATATTTTACAATAATTTCTACTTCAAAGTTTCATGTTTAATTCAATGTGTTACTTGTAATTTCTTCTTTTGTTATTTGTGAAATGTACAAGCAATTTCTGAGTTAATTTTTGTTTTAAGTAAATCCTACACCTTTTTTTTTTTTTTTTTTCATTGCATATGAAAACTAATTTTGGTTCTCCAAAGAACCTTTCGGTGGACAGTTCTTAAAAGAACCATTTTTTCTTAGTGTAAAGAACATAATTTAAAACACCTTTTCCCACTCTAAATGGGATGTAACATTTATGGAATGAAACTCTAATGCCAGTAAAGAAGAAGAAGATTGTAAGACATCACTCTCATGTCTCACCTCTGCTGGCGATGCTGAAGGAATGTGTCCTCAGATAGAGCCTCCTGTCATGTGAAATACCAGAGCCACATTCCCCCATTGACATTTGAGATCCACTCCATCTCACTGAGGAAGACGATGAAATACATCTTCCTTTTGCATTGGCCCATTATGTGCAGAAGACACGGCATCAGGATAAAAGATTGTGTCCATTGTGTTGATCACATTAACTGGGTAACCTTTAATATGGGACTGGAGCTTGGGCTACAGTTTTCATTTTATTAACTTCATGACTGTAAATATGCTACAGTAAAAAACAGTTACTTTGTTAACACTAAATTGCGTTTCTCTGTACAGTGAGAAATTTTAATAAATCTAATGTGGCATTTCAGTAAATTTACAGTTTTTTTTTTCAGTCACATAATTTACATTCCCAGAACTCCCTATATGACAGGTCACATTAGATGGTTTTCCATGGAAATAACTATGTTTATTCATAGTTTTTCTTTTCAGTTATGCACATAAGGGTTTTATGTTTCATGTTATATTATTAAATGGATTTTTATTGAATTATTTTAGTGTCGTGTGTGTTACCAGGATGATGTTCTGTATTTGTGTGACTGTGCACCTTTTGTATATCAGTATATTTATATATTTTTGTATATTTTGTATATTTATTTAAGCTTGTGGAAACGCTACTTGTGATGAGCTTTCATTTATCAGTTTTTGATAGTTGTGAGAGCGTTACCAATGGAAAACTGAATTTAAAATGATGTTACAGCATCTTGACCAAGTCTTGACTAATATTTGTCAAAGTGATATCAAGGTGCCTGCTGGGTTATAAAGGTACAAAACATAGTACTTCAGCAGGTATTTTAGTATTTTAACATTATATCAGTTTGTTTGTTTGCTTGTTTATTTATTTTAATCTGTAAATTTAAGTTCAACACACAATCTAAAATGCCTATTTTTAACCGTTAAGATTTTTCTTAGATTTATTTATTTTTCAGTGTTGAAAGCTGTCATCTATAGTAACTCTTTTGGAAACAAGCAACTGCCCAGTTATGCTGGTAAACATTTTTGAAAAACAAACAAACATTAGTACAACAATTTAAAAAAAAAAAAAAAATTAGCTTTTATTTTGCCATTTTGAAGTTTATTTGGCATCTGAAGGTATGAGTTATGAAGGGTTATAAGCAATGGTTGGTTTTTTGCAGTGTTAGATGGCACACTATAGACCTATTGAGGCAGACACTTGGGGGTGGGATCCTCTGACCTTTTAACCTTTTGACCAGTAAGCCACCATCCTGCAACTAACTAACACTCTAGCAACCACCCATAACACATTGTGACTGGTATCGTTTGCATGGGCAATCACTACACACATTTCGGTTTTGCAAAAAGCAAAATTTTGTCTCAGTTTCTAATTTCTTCTGTCTTCATTTGTTATTCACAATTTGTCATTATAAAGCAATGATTTTGAAACTTACAATAAGGTAAAATATGACATAATTCAAAAAAGATTATGAACCGCAACAAACGACAGTGGGTTTTCGATTTGATTATCTAATCACATTCCTTGTAATCTCCATCAGTCCTCTCAGACCCTTCCAACCCGGCTCATCACGACTGATCATGTGACTGATCACAAATCAGCTCCGACGAGCGAGAGCAGCACATGGAGAATGCTGGTGATTAATGTGAGGGAGAATTTATTTCTACACAATTAGCATATTACAGATTGTCTCAGATCACACCCTGTTCAGACCTCAAGGGCCATGATACTGTGGTCATATGGAAGACATTCAAATATTCTGAACTGGACAGAGAGATAGATAGATAGACAGAAAATTTCAAACAAAAGAAAATGTACATAGTGTAGCTGTTTGTTAAGCAATTAAATAAGCAGGGCTATTTAAATTGTGTAAGTGATATACACTGAGTAACTAACACAATCTTACTGCATTGTATCTGTCTTACTTTTTGGCGAATAGTGGCTAATTCTTATGAACTCGTAAGTTTTCGTATGATCTGCTTATGCCCCAATGACGGTTATGTGTACAGGTGGACCTAAAAATTGACATTGTATGAATTCACCACCTTGTGAAATACATTTACAGTTCCATTATCTCATGAGATCAGGCTGAAATTACCATCTTTATATTAGAATAGTCTTGATTCCAGCATGACTAAGTATGTTTTATTACTATGGATATGAGCTAGAATACAATCTCAACGGATGGCTTGCTGTCTCTTTTACCTTTTCTCCAAAGTGTCGTCCTCCACACCACGGCCTACCGTGTCCACCTTCCTGCGCTAACTAAGCGCGGATCAAACTCTTTGTCATGTCTAGTTTAAGGCGGATGTAAAGGCATTGCCTTAAGCTAAGCATCTGAGCTCATTTACAGAGTCTTATTATGCAAACCACTCCCTGACGCCCACAGCCTAATTAGGACTAAATTAATTTGAGTCCAATCTTTTATGTCTCTGGCCCAGGCTGTACCACTTCCCTCCATTTGCAGAATCATATTAATGTTCGTGTGGGAGCACTACTGCTGCAGATGAAAAGACTGATACAATTAATTAAGTCCTGCCTCTGTTCTTGCCTCCTCTCGGCAGAGAAACGATAAGTGCAATGAGCTGCCTCTTATTAACCCCATTATATGGGCTAATAAGGAAGATCGTATACAAATCAAGGATGATGCACAATTATACGGGAATGCAAATGACGGGAGCTAACGAGCTGTGTGTCAATGTTGGAAATGCTTTGTTTGGGAAACGCGACATTCAGCATTCTTAACGGCCTCGTGTATTTGTGTTCCTGTGTGAGCGTCTGCGCGGGCATAATTGCATGTGCATGCCAACGAGTGTTTGACGCTCTTCTTGCATCATCTTCTTTATTTAGTGTCAGTGCGGTCAAGCAAATGGAGCTGCTACACTTTTAAAAAGGTTCTTTATTGGCATCAGTGGTTCTGTGATGGACTTTTAACATCCATGCTTTGCACAAAAAAATATTTACAGTAGAAGTTTCTTCAGATTATTAAAATTATTTTATGGCACTGTTACAAAAATACAACTTTTGGAACCTTTATTTTGCAGCCTGAAGGTGATTAGTGAAGCAAAAGGCTGCTTTCAGAACCATGGACAGCAGCCATTGAGTCCCAGTGTTTTCAGGCTGTGTTTTCAGCACTCAAATGGCTTTAGCTTTGATTCATAAAACGTTTCATTCATGGTTCCGTTTGGTAATATGGGTATCATATTCCGACTCCAACTCCATTGTATGCATGTATGGTCCATTTATCATGACATATTAACACGCTTTGCTTATCCTTGCGACAGAATATCTGATATGTCTTCACATAAGCTAGACATGAACCATTTTGCTTTTCTGATTCAAAGAGAGCTTCATAACATTGGAAGGTTTAGAGATAATATAATCATGTAGTGTTTTGTGTGGTTGGTGTAATAGCATGTGCCCGCCTGTAGGAGGAGCAGTGCAAATGACCCTTAACCACACATTGCTTATATAAACCCAAAAACTGAGCCATTAAACATTTAGATTTGATTATTTACTTGAACTGTTTAGGGTGTGCAAGTCTGTTTAGAGAATGCATGACTCTTTGAATAACTATTAATGTTATTTTCAAACTCCACAACAATATTGCTCACACAGATGCAATAAAGCCTGCTCTAGACTACGTTTTACTTTTGGCATTAAATCACTGAGCTTGTGAACTCGTATGGCATTCGTTAGGATGCCCACATTTGTCTTGTTATGAGTTTCGAGTAATACGTTGATAAGTCTTTACTGTGATCGCATTGAGAGGGGGCTCGTGGCCAGTAGGGGAGGGGCGCGCGCCGGCCGAGCAGCTGTATGCAAATGAGACGCGACAAGCACGCGCCACACAGCAAACACGCGCACATACGGCCGGTGCGCACGCACACAATCTCATTAAAATGCCATCGAAGTGCATTGTGCTGGGTAAGACCTAGACAAACAAACTTCACAGAATGTTAACACAGAGCAAAACATGTTCCGATAAAAGGAAAACGAGCGAAGAGTCTGAACTTAAGATGAAGTTAAATATTAGATGAGCGCAATCCATTTGGGTGCAGATGCATGATTTAAGCAGAACTTTAGATGGTGTTGAGAACGTTTGAATGGCGCAGCGCAACTATGCATGTTATAATTAGATATATTTAGGAACATCTGAGTCTTGCGTGTCGTGTTAAACTCCGCTAGTGTTGTAATATTTGTGAAACTGCAGGGGAGAATGGTGGCAGGCGCATATCTCAATGCTCGAGCAATTATTTGACTCGGTCATACAGCAGCTTTATGCTAATGAGGGGAACAATAGATGAATGCAAACCCGTGCAACACGTCTGTCCAATTATGCGCGCAAAAGAGAATTTAAAGCAACTGTTTCACGGAGTAAAAATGAGATCCTTTGGTGCTGTGATATAAACCTTTAGAGTTAAAGTCTGCGATAGAGCTTTCCATGTGCATTTGTTGAAATATAACTTACTGAAGATGATTCTAAGAGTAGCCTAAAATCATTTGGAATTCACCTTTTCATTTCTTACTTTGACTCTCTTTTTTCTGTTTATGACTCAAAATACACCACGGATGATTTTATTTAAAAGTAAACGAACACATGTTGTAGTTTGAAGAGCATCAGTGAAGTGAACACTGGTGACATTTATTAATGGTGGAGCTGCTTGTAAACACACTTTGTAAGTGTTTTTTTTTTTTTATTAAACTAAGCTATTGTAGTTAATTATAATTACAGGAAATGTGTGTAGCTTGCGCTGCAATGGAAAGCGTTAAATAAAACATTCTGGCAAACGCTTCAGTGTCTGAAGTTGTCACCGGTCATGGTGGTTTGAAGAAATGCAATGATGGCTGACCCCTGGCTTGACCTCGAGGTCAGTGCTCATCTTTGATTGCGTCCAGCACGCGTCTCTCTTTTGGCCAGATTGTTCGTGTATCCCTGTAGAGGTCAATTTGCTTTTCAAAGGCAAAAAAGCCTGTGACGGCTGGCCAGACGCGGCCATTGTGTTGAGAGATGAGGGCTTCTTCTGATGACTTATGCATGCGTTAGCCAGCTGATTTATACTGCCCTCAGACAGACGCGTGGCTTTACAAATCTCTCTAATGTGCAAACACAGGAAGCGCTTTGGACAAATCTAGCATGTTCGTGTTTCATACGCACTAATTAATAACGTGCGATGTGTAGCTACTTTATGGAGCTGCCTTTTTAGTACACGCTATTTACACGAAATACGCGTGAAACGGAAACTTTAACCTGTAAACATGGGCGTCACAATCACACAAAACAATTACCCCATCCAAATTGTTTTTTTTCCTCGAAGATTAATTTATTTAGCATAATATTGCATATTTTACAAAATGGCTACTATAAAATCGTCCTCTCTTGTCTATATTCACTTCAGCTTTAGCTTGTGTAATAACTTGCATTGTGTAGGCCTACTGCAATTATTGGCTCTCATGATAAATTATTGAATAAATGCAATTGTAATGCATTGATCACTTCTGCATTTAACATATTTAAACGCATTCTTAATGAAAACGACAAATTATAAACAGTTTAATTATCAATACTTGATAAGATTTAGGGGTATTAAATTATGGAATGATTTATCTCATCTTGCAAAAAAAGTTCCTCTTTAATATGTTATAAAAGAAGAATAAAGGATCATTTAAATGCTGCTCTGTAATAATTTATTTTGTGCTTTTTTATGTATTTTATGTACCATAGATGGTTTGTTTTTTTGAGTATATTATTTCTGTTTTTTTTGCTCTCTCTTTTTTTCAACATATGTTGTAATTAATTTGTAGTCATTTGTATTTATATATTTGTTATTGTAATTTAGTTTTTCTTTTAGTTTCATGAGTTATTTGTTTTTTCATTGTTTAGGTGGAGGCTCTAAATAAGCCCTTTGGGTTTTCTGCCTCTCCCTGCACAGTATATGGATTGTATTTTTTATTTATTTATTTTGTGTGTTTTTATTGTATCTATTTTACCTTTGTGCAAAAAATAAACTAAACTAAACTAAACTAAACTGTACAGTTTAATTCAAAGTAGGTCGAAACATACATATGTAAATCTGCACTCTGTAATAGTTAATGCTCCCGATATATATATATATATATATATATATATATATATTGGTAAAATGTAAATATTAAAAACATTCTAAATATATAATGAGACATTCCCCATCACAGCTCTAAACTAAGCATTCCGAAAAGAACTTTCTTTGTTGTCGCTCATTCGAACTTGTGATTATGACGACGACGATGGCCAGTGAGTGACATTTCCTTCTGCGCCCTACAGCCGCGGCACGCGCTGCTCTCCATACATCTCCATCAGACCGTGAACGGAGAGCAGCGCGCATTACTACAATACAGGCCAGGTACATCTGCTCTGTAGCGCCCGGTCCGAGGCTCTCAGCCCTCCCACGGGCAATTCCGCAGAGATCCTCGCTCGCTCCTGATTGGACGAGGACGCGGCGACGAGGGGCGAGAACAATAACATCATTCCGGCTTAAAAAGAGTGCAGCTATGCGTCTAGGAGCAAAAGCATCTCTCAGAGGGAGGGAGGCGGACGGCGCGTTTGTGGCTCTGGATCTCGTCTCGTTGTGCCTTGTCATCCTCGCCTCATCATGCCCAAAGGATTCCTGGTGAAAAGGAACAAGAAAGCAACGCTCGTTTCGTACCGGATACGCTCGGATGAGGAT
Organism: Schizothorax lantsangensis; assembly: GCA_027422415.1. Lineage (NCBI taxonomy): Eukaryota > Metazoa > Chordata > Actinopteri > Cypriniformes > Cyprinidae > Schizothorax > Schizothorax lantsangensis. The sequence continues at coordinate 3,875,176 of CM049858.1, forward strand.
GGAGGATCCGCTCCAGAATGTCAGATCGCGCAGATCGCCTGGCCTCCACCCGCGCCCAGCGCCTCCAAGCCGGACAGCATCACCTCAGCGTTCCCGTCGGACGGAGCAGAGGCGCCGGTGCCGGTCCACAGCGCCAAGCCGGTGCAGTTCGGTAACCCGGAGACGGTGTACCAAGCCCTGTACAGCCCCACCCGGCCCATCAGCAAGGAGCACGACAGGAAATATTTCGAGAGGAGTCTCAACCTCGGCTCGCCCGTCTCTGCCGAGTCGTTCCCGACTCCCGCTTCTCTCACCAGCCTGGACCATCATCTTCTGTTCGCGCCGGTCGACTTGAAAATCGGCACCAGCAACAGCAACCGGAGCGGAACGGCGCCCGTTATCCGCACCGGCGCCAAAAGACCTTCCTCGGACGCCGCAGAGCGTAAAAGCAGCAAAAGCGCCAAGAAGCCCAAAGCCATACGCAAACTCAACTTCGAGGACGAGGTCACCACATCCCCGGTGCTGGGCCTGAAAATCAAAGAGGGGCCCGTGGAGCTGAAGCCCCGAGCGTCCTCGGGCAACACCAACAAGCCCCTGGGGGAGTTCATTTGCCAGCTTTGCAGAGAAGAATACTCGGACCCGTTCTCTCTGGCACAGCACAAGTGCTCCCGGATAGTGCGGGTGGAGTACAGGTGTCCCGAGTGCGAGAAGGTCTTCAGCTGTCCGGCGAACCTGGCATCCCACCGGCGCTGGCACAAACCGCGCGTGCCAAACGCGCCCAAACAAGCCCTCCAGCCCGCCAAGCCGTTCCCCGATGAGTTCCCCGGCGACAGAGACTCCCCGAGTCCGGGTCTGTCAGAGTCCAGCTCCGACGACGGGCTCTACGACTGCCAGCACTGCGGGAAGAGGTTCAAGCGCCAAGCCTACCTGAGGAAGCACATCCTGGGACACCAGGCGCTCCAAAATCAGCTCCTCGGAGAGGCTTTGCGCACCGCGGAGAGCCCCGACATCGTGCCTTTGGAGGACAGCCAAAGCCCGGCTCCGCTCAATCTGAGCCCCGCGGACTGTCTCGCGTGTCCGGTTTGCGGAGAGAAGCTGCCCAACCGGGCGAGTCTGGAGCGACACCTGCGCCTCCTGCACGACGACTCCCAGGCGTTTCCCTGCAAGTTCTGCCCCGCCACTTTCTACAGCTCGCCGGGTCTCACCAGGCACATCAACAAATGCCACCCCACCGAAAACAGGCAAGTCATCCTTCTCCAGATGCCCGTGCGTAACGCCTGCTGAAGACGAACCCACAGCGAACCATCTATTTTCTTCATCCAACCCCTCGCTAGAAAAGTCTGGAGAAAAGTATTAGTTTGGTCCTTACAAAGGTATTTTTCTAGAACCCTTGCACACATGGTAATGTAATAGCTCCTAGACCTAAGATATGTTCCTGTACCTCTGCCTTGAATTCACATGCTGTGCGTTTCACGTCTGTAGCTTTAATCTAGTATGTGAATTACGGGACTGAAATGTTCTCTCTCTCTCTCTTCGTACTGAAATCTACATCAACAAATCTTGAAAACTTTCCCTTTAGTAGCCAGAAATGCCTTTAGAGAAATACATCAAACTACTGCCTTAAGAACTCTTCAGTGTAATGATTGTTTTTGAATGTTGGCACACAATTACAGCTTACTATCATGATGTAAAATTACTGTAATATGTTTATTTATTTATGTATTTATTTATTTTCAATGGCTTTGTGTAATTTATGTGTGACTTTTCTCCCGTGTCACATGTTGCTGTCGAGATCATCTTGTCTTGGGTTTTGTGCGCTCTCTTGAAACGTGAAGCTCTTATAGATGCAATCTTTTTCTACGTATACAGCTTATTTTCCTAAATGTTTGCTACCTAGCGCTTTATATGTGAGTCCGTGTTGTCTACTCAAATAAAATATTTTCAAAATGAAAAAGCTTCTTGTTCGTGCATATTTGCCACACAATCCCACCGTGTACTATTTAGTTCATTTGAATAACATTGGCAGTTACTATCGCTTAATATGAAAACTGTACATGGCAACGACCTTTCGTTTGGACGTTAAACACAATGTGAGCACATTATTGTAATTCCAAGAGCCAGTCACTCCATGCACACGTAAAGGTTCCAGCCTGTATTTATCTACAGATTTATACAGTTAACAGAAATGTATGACGTTAAGAACAAAGTAGGGGTGTAGAAGTGATTATTTTTGAGCAGTCTACTACTGCAAAGTTAATATGCAGCATGACCAACTGTTATTGCAGCTACAAGGTGTTTTTCCACTGGTGTCAAATGCTCAAATGATATAAAGCCAACCTCTGGCAATTCACACATTTACAGTTTCTATTCCAAACCCTTTCCATGCTTTAAATGGCAGCAGTATTGACTTTAAATTGGTCAGGTCATTCTGAAGTCACCATGTAAGCTCTGCTTGATCAATGAAATAATGTAGTTGGCACACTGTAAATTCATCTGAAATCATTTAAAGAGTGACAACAGCCTTTGTAATAATGAACTCAGAAATGTACAAGGGCATGAACCTGTAATGCATTTCAGCACAGGCATTATTGATTCTGAGCCAAGTGGGATACATTTTTCTTTCTGTGCGTTTTTTTTATTTTGACCATGAAACATCTCTAAAGAAGCAACCTATCCATCTTGCGCTCTATTAACATAACATGTTCCTGAAAGAGTCAATATATCAGCATATAGGATAAAATAAGCTGATACAAATCAAATATTAAAGGGTGTCATCAGTTCACAACATGTACATCTGATTGTTTAAACTACTGAATCCTCTGTGCACATTATATTCATCTGTAAAGTTCATACACCACAGCTGTCATCCGTTTCTCACTAATGATTTTACTCTTGATTCAGTTTATGCAGAACCATTACTTTATACATGTTCAGAGTGCAATTGGCAAGAAAAGGAAAAAAAAAAAAATATGTTGTTTTGGTCAGATTTTGTGCGCGCACACACACACACAGTCAGTAATTAAATGTGAGTGTGCTGGAGGCCACCTGCATGAGCTGGAGGTGTTGGAGCGTGTGCACCTGTACTCCGGTCTGTGCTCACGGAGCAGCAGGGGAGACAGATGGGAGGGGGGTCAGGTTACCCTCAATATTCCCTCTGCTCCAGCAACAGAACGACCTCTAACCCCCGAGCATCACTTCCACCCACTCGCTCGAACACACAATATGGCCATGCATTCTCTCACAAGATGATTTCAGACACACATACAGTACAACAGCACATCATCATACAGTTTCTCCAGGTCAGAAGCAGGACAGCGAGAGGTCAAAATCAATGCTGTATTTCATGCATAAAACACAGGGCTTCGATAATGACAAAAATGACTTCATTTCTTTTGCTGAACTCAGTAAAGGTGGTATTTGGACTCCAATGACTTTCATTTTGTGACAAAAGACACTCATTCAAGTGTTTTGATTTTTGGGTCAACTATACCTTCAAAGAGGAGATTTAGTGGACAAATAGTAAATCAATGTAATATTTATTCAACATTTAGGTTAAAACTGAAGTGTCTATTTTAGTTAGTGGAACAGGGCACCATTTACTTTCCAGCATTTTTAACCACCCTTGTTGCAGTTCACTTAAAGACACTGTAATATATATATACTGTATATATATTTAAAGTTGTAATTAAATGTTATTAGAATATACTCTACCAGAAAAATACTATCTCAGCCTTTATACTTCAAAACTTCATGTTTAATTCAACGTTACCTGCTGTAATAATTAGTACAATTTTCTAGCAATTTCAGAGAGAAAACGGTTTTAAACCCAGCACCAATTTCTTTTTCAATGTGGCTTTTTTTTGTAATTCCTAAAAATTCTTACTGTTAATTGTGACAGAATTAGAAAAACAGTTTAAATAACAACATTGTAGGACACAGAAATACCCATGAATCATGAAACAAATGCATATAAACATGAACTTCAAATCGATTTAATGAAATGTTTCGATTTCTTCACATTTCTAGTAAAGATAAAGCAATTACTTTTTCTATTAAAAACAGTCTGATATGTTAACATGATGAAATCTTCAAGCTTCCTTATCTTCAATGTCTTATACAAAGATTATATTACAGGCATTAATATATTTATATCCTTCAGAATTTAGAACATTCAAAGAAAAAAAACAAAAACAAAAGAGAGAGACACAATATAACAACAAAGTCTACACTGAACATGTCATCATCATCATCATCAAACAGAAGTTAGGCCAGTTGCAGTATTTTCAACACAAAGCCCATTTCAAACCCACATCGTCCCAGTTGAGATTTGGGCTGTGGGTTTGCATACATTCATCAGCGTTTTTCATTCAGAGCGTGGAAGAGAGAAAAAGTATCAGGCGAAGCGAGACAAAGACAAGTGTACAGGTAAGGCAAAGTAGTGCAACATGTGTCCTGTTGCAGCCTGGGCGGAGCCTGCAGCGTGTGTAACACCTGGCCTCCATGGCAACCAGGCCGGGTCTCTACGGGAACAGAGAGGGGCGGCAGGAGAGAGAGAGAGAGAAGCGCTGGCATGCTGCTGGTACGGTAAAGGGCACTCGGAGAGGCACGCGGGAATCGGGGAAGCAGGTGGAAAAGAACCCCCATCCAGCATCTAATCAGACAGAAGCCGCTCTCACAAAACGCAGACAATCTCATTCAATTTACTCCAGTGAAACGTAAGACTCGTCGTGTAGGAAGTGTGGGGGCAATTAAAATGGAAAAACTCGGTCAGGTATTACACAGGCACTGTGAACAGCTCCCTTCACACAGCTTCACCTGAGGAACTGGAGGCTTCTCCTTCGTTTAGTCAGGTATAGTACGATAGCAGATATTTCTCCATATATACACACACAACATGAAACAAATATATATATATTAATCAAATCAAATCGAAAGCAGTGTACATCCAAATACAGAGGGAAGAAGGGAACAAACATGGACCACCGAGTGAGTGCAAAAACATTGGAATGTCTGAGTAGATTTACATGACAGGAACGGGACAGGTTCAGTTCACAAATGAAGAAGCACACGTTCATGCTACACCTCGACTGAAATACAAACGTGCCTTTTCCATTCAGCATGTTGCATAAATCAGTTCCGTAAAATGATCAAACGAGTAGCTTAAAAGTAAATCATAATAACAAAAGCGATTTCATTGCAGTCTATTGTACTTTAGACGCCACTGATTACATTATTGAAATAGAAAAAGGAGGAGACTGGCTCTTTTTTTGATGATTCAAGAGTGCCAGTATTTTCTCAGACTGGCCCAAAGCGCTGTAAGAGCATCTCAGTGCTGCAACGGGACAAAAAGTCTCTCCCATATGCATCAATGATTCAGTTTTCAGTGTTTGACATGAAGAAAAGCTCAAAGAATGGGACAATGAGAGTATTAAAAACTAGCTAATGCCTCAGGGTTTTTGAAAAGTCTGTCGTAAGGACATATTTGGGACAAATCGCAGTCCAAATGCAGCATTGCTGTGAAAATCGCAATTCACTTCACATTTTCAGATTTGCTTCAGCGTAAATTCAGTTTCTCTTTCTTCACGGCAGGTGAAGCTACATAATTTTACGACAACTTTCAAAAGGAAAAAAACAACAGGTGGAAAACATTAGAGTCAAATGATACATTCATCCACAATGCAGTCTGCCGGCCGGAGGAAGCGTTCAGTTGGAGGACTTGCTGATGGCGCTGGCCGAGCGGCGGAGCTTTCCAGAAACCCGGTTCTTAGAGGCGCGGGGTATGGTGGGTGAGACCTGGTCGCCGGAGTCATTGGTCGTCACAGTAACACTGAGGTCAGCGCTCGTGCTGCAGCTGAGGGAACCTGGGAAATCAGGACAAATTACACGCAGAGTGAAGAATCAGATATGATATTAATACGCTTGCTTTCAAACTGATAGCATGCCACTGCTGAAGCGGAAAACCTCCTCTGATAGAGACGGATGTGAATGGAGATCAAGTAAAGAGCTGAGAACTCAAAATCAGCCTGTTAACCGTCATTCTACAAAGCACTTCCACTTTGCTGCAGAAAAGAAACATCAATGGAATGAGAGAAAATATGGATTCTGCTGGCGATCTGAGACACTGGTACTCCAGAAAGCATCTAAATTAAACAAGCTTCCTGCTTTGTCAAGATGGCATCTGCTTGGCTATTTTCTTTCTTTCTTTTCGACCGTTTTCTTTTTTTTTATGGGCATCTCAAGTTTCTGCGAGCAGATGGTGAGGGGAACATGCGCTCATTGGAGAGGACCTCCACTCCAGGGCTTCTTTGAAAGAGGGGGAGGAGAGCGGAGAACAACAGTCTCAGCATGTGAAAGGAGTCGGGGAGGAGTAAACGAGTGCGGGGCGCTGTCCACAGAGACCATCTCAAGAGGACTCGGGATGCCAGCACGCACCTCCTCTCTAACGCTGACTGAACTATCTGTCGTGCCAGGGATTTCTGTCATTTATCCATCCGAGAGACGACTGGCCGTCTTACGTTTCCACACTGAAGCTGAGCCGGGTGGAGAGTGTAAAGATCCAGAAGCGCTCGTCATCACAGTGATCGACTAACTAACGTCTGATCATCAGGTTTAATTTAAGCACGGTGAATCAATCATGCAAACCCTGGAAATGTATTTCTTTATCAGAACCTCTCTTGTTGTTTCATTAAACACCATCAAAAAAAATACATATATAACATGGGCCAAACACAAAATAACTATATATAAATATATAATTATATTTTAAATGGTTTTCTATTTTTTTTATACTTTTTGTAATATATTTTAATGATATTATTTTAAGTATTATTCAGAAATACACTTACATTAGGAAAATATGAGTGGACACACCAAAATGTTCCACAGGAGAATAGAAATGTATTTATTTTATACACAAACCCACTCAAAAGTTTGGTGACACGTGCTCATTCTTTATAATGATGATGATTATGATGATTATTCACTACTTAGAACTATGATGGTTTTTAAACAGCAATGTTGTTTAAAAGAAGAAAAAGCAATGTTTAAAAAAATGCAAAAAATATAAACCTTTCAACTGAAACGGAAAAAAGCTCAAATCAGTTTAATGCTTCCAAACTTTTCATTGGTAGTGTATATACCAAATCTAGAACTTTACAGTGACCTTTAATGGTACATATTCAAATTTATACCTAACAATATAGTCAAAAATTGCGACTAACAGTATATAATCAATGTTACAACATTTCATCCCAAACTACATATTCAGAATTTATATAATTATTTCCTGTTTGGCCTTTATATATATACATATCATTTTTTTTTTTTTTAAGTAAGTGGCCCTCATTCCCATTGGCTCCCTGCAGCAATCCAAACAAAAGCGTAAGTGACAAAGACATTTTCCAGTAGGGCAGGTGTTAGTGTCAGATGTGGCCTCAGGCAAACAGACACACGCCAAAGGACAAAGCAACAGGAGAAAAGAGGGGGAAAAGAGAGAGAATAAAGCAGAAACATGCAGGAGAGGAGGATGGCGACCCATTCATGCTGCTACTGTGTTACGATTACTCCGCCGGCGTCCATAATCAGAGCGCGCTCAGAACAGCCAGCCCCAATGCAGCTCTGCCTCTGTGTTCCTTTAAAAGCTCCGAGCAGACGCAGCTCATTAGTGGAAATAAAGAGGGGAAGATGAGAAGACGAGCCGGGGAAAGGGGAGGGGCTCTCTGTGACAGAACGCAAGCTCCGTTCAGACCGAGACTCTTACCTTCCGTTACTGTACTGACACCTGTAACACACTTAATCTACAGAGGAAGAGAAGACAATAGAGCAACACGTAAGCTGTGCACCGTCACGTGTGTGTGTGTGTGTGACAGAGAGAATGAGAACACTGTTGAAAATATGGGTGTTAGATGTTAATGCTGAGGGGTGAGGGAAGGACAACACAACAAAATGTTAACAAACACATAACATACAGTGATCATGACTGTGGCTGTTAACACAAGCAGACGGTGAAACACATTTCTATTCACACTGGCCCACTTCACTTCTTCGTTGTGTTTTCTGAGAATGAAAGAATGTTTAACAGGAAACAGAACAGAAAAGCTGCGGGATGCAAAACACACAAACCTGTGATTTAACAGCTCTACTTCAAAAGGTTTTCACGATATGTGCATTAAACTTGTGTTACATAACTGAAATCTGAAATGACTTCGGCCCAAACCAGAGCACGAGGCTCTTATTTCTGAGAAAAGGTGATTGTTTGGTGTTTGCGCTGGAATAAGTCACAACAGTGCAAGGTGATGATATAACAAAACATGATATTTTAGAGTTTGTTTTTCTATTGGTGAGAGTGTAAATGATATTTGTGAGGCGCTGCTGGCCTACATACCTGTACATGTTTAATGAGACACACTAGTCTGTTATATTTCAGAGAAACTCCTGTCTACCATCTATGATATTAAACAAAATCATTGCTTTCAAAATCAATACTTTCAACTCAATTAGATGACTAATAGGCACCAAACCCTGCGTGGATACAACCATACATTTCTATTCCCTTACACATAGTTGACCCTGACCTCAAAGCTCTGTTCCAAAACCTAGTGAGCTGCCTACATAGACAGCATTTGAAGGCATCATATAGACATGCCTTCGACGACTGGCAGCAACATTAGTAATATTTGAAATATTATAATAATAATGAAGTATTACATGAATATTACAATTTAAAATACCTGTTTTCTATTGTATTACATTTTAAAATTTAATTCATTCCTGTGATCAAAGCTGAATTTTCAGCATCATTCATCATCATCTTATTATAATAATCTTATGTTGAAAACATTTGTGTTGCTTGTATGTAAATTGTGATTTTTTCCAGATTCTTTGATGAATATAAAGTTCAAAAGAATAGCATTTATTTGAAATTTAAATTGTTCAACTTTACTGTCACGTTTAATCAATTTAATGCATCCTTGCTGGGGGGGGGGGATCTTTCCGTTCAGCTTAGAATGCTGTCTTGGAAAGTAGCTGCTTATTTGGAAGCGAACTAGGTTTTGTAACAGAGGTAACGTCTGCAATAGTGGAATCTTCATCATAAGCTCATCTGATACACTGTGCTTCATTTTGTGTAAAAAAAAAACACCAAAACAAGGAGGAAAGTCAATGTGCTCAATTCACTGTCATATAAGAGGGAACATGCAGGGTGTAGTGAAAAGGTGAGAAAGAGAGAGAGACAGAGAAAGACAGGTTTGTGTAACAGACGTGTGGGGCCACATGCCTAATGGAGGAAGCAGGCAGAAAATCTTACAGTCCAGCTTGGCCCAGAGGTAATCCACGTCCCAAATCATCCCTGGCCAACGCCTGCCTGCTGTCATGGGTGAGATGGTGGTGAAACATGGAGCATCGTCAAAGACTGTAACCCACACAGCAGCTCAAGCCCTACTCGATGAGGTGCCCAGAGCCCCAGGCCTGTCTGAACTCTCATCTATGGGTCTGGACCATGCATTTATGAGGGAATCTATGGCTCTGTTCCAAAACCCTGTGAGCTGCCTTCTTGTACCTGTCTACTTGTCCCCAATTGTAAGTCGCTTTGGATAAAAGCGTCTGCCAAATGACTAAATGTAAATGTAAATGTCTATATAAGAGGTTATCTCCTGAAACCACTTTGTACTGAAGCCACAGCAAAGGCTTCACTAAGTCTACACTGAAACAGTGAAACTGTAACTCACGTCACATTGTAAAATTAGGAAAATGGGTGAATTACTATGTATCCAGTTTATTTTCAAAGGAATTCCATTAACAATAAAATGGTTCCAAACATTGGTCACATGACATTGTAATTGATACTTTAAGTGCAATTATAAAGTTATAATTATATAAGTTATATATCTCAGAATCAAGAATCATCATGATGCTGTCTGGCTAGGGAACAGAGCTTGCATTTTGTGTATGTATATGTAGAACGACTTCTTTCCAATCTAAGCCTGCATTTTATGGGTACATTATTAATTAAATTATTAATTAGTAAATAAATATTGACTTTGGTTTTGTAACACAAACAGAAGGAAAGGAAAAAGAAAAGAAACAGGAATGACAACTGAGGTTAAGCACAAGAAAGAGTGAACATGAGAAAGCAATTAGAACAAAAGAGAGAGTGAGGCCAACAGAAGAAGAAAAAGAGAGAACAACAATCTGGGGAAGCAGTTTTTGATGTATTTGATGGAGGTACAAGAAACCCTGAGATGCAAAAGAAATGGAGTTTGAAGTGTCTAATGGATGAGATTCTCATTCTCTCTGAGTTCTGTGAGCTGCTCCCTATGCAGTCAACAGAGGTCACCGCAGCGATTTTCAACACCCTTCTAGGAGAGAAATGGGTGCCGCTAGAGAAATCAAAACTGTCAGAGCATCATTCTGCAAAATGATCCCAAAGAATGTGTCCTGAATAGTGCACTACACCGGCACTGCTGCATTCAGGGATTGGGTCAATTAACATCCACTTGCAGAACAAAGTCCACAAATTAAAGAACAAATAATGTAAATAAACTCGACAACATGCACTGTATGCCCAACCAAACAAATAGAACAGCTTTTGTCATTCTGGAAATGAAAAAAAGATAACTGAAGATTCGAAATCCACAGTATCCTGAAAAACTGACAAAAATGAAGATGAAACTGTTTTCAGAATTATGACTGTAGTATGAGAAACAGGGTAATAACTAAAATAAAAACAAAAAATGCTTGAAATAAAATAAACTAACTGAAACAAACAAACAAAAAATATATATAAGAAAAACCTCAAATTAATTTTATTTCAGCTAGTTGGCAAAGGAACATTTCTCATTATGGTTTAGTTGACATACTAAAATAAAAATGATATAAACTAAAACTAAAAAAACTAAACTTAACTATATAGACATATTAAAAAACAAAAAACTAATAAAAACACACAACATTACTAAAACTTTAACTAAAATTAAAATGAAAACAGAAAATATACAAATTAAAATGATTAACAAAAATGACAATATACTATATAACACTGATCAGACTGTTATCAAGGGTCCCCACATCGGTTTGCCAATGAATTTCCAGTCATGTAATTATTACATAAAAATATATATATTATAGTGATTGGACTCACAAATAGCATTTCTAGCCAACTAAATATTTTAGAGCTGAGCATAAGTAGATGAAATATATATTCACTACAGAAGACATTTCCAAGACGTTTAAAGATTTGATTCATTTCCATGACGTTTCAAGGTCTAGAAATCAAAAATGATATTAACCTGTAATTTCCTGTTGGGACCCTGATTCGTTTAGTATTTTGCAAGTGTACTTTAAATAGATTTTTAACCACATCACTTTGTGCTTTCAGTTATGTAATTCATTAAGCTGTCCTACAGCGCATTATCAGTTTGATATACTGGGCTTTCACAGTCGAAGGCTGTATTGATTTTATTTTGACCGTCTTAAAATGAAGCGCCTGAGCGGTCAGTTCACCTGTGCATCATCCACCCTCAGCTGACAGGGCATTTGATAGTTGCACATTATTTTACCATATGTGCACTTGCAGTGTACTTAATGTACCATATGTAAAGTAACGTGGTTTAATGTTAGATACTGGGGTTAGATTCACTTACTGCCCAATTGTCATAATATTGTAAATACACAGTATGTACATGCAGAACGGGATGGTAAAATAAATTGCTATCAACAACAGGAAATAGGAAAGGAAAATAAAAATGGAAACAGTGTCTCACCTGCACCTCCCGTTGGCCAGTAGCTGGGGGAAGGCGAGAAGACCTGGGCAGCAAAGTCCTCAAAGGTCATGTTCTCCTTGTGGTTCTGAATGATGGCCTCCAGATAGAGAGCCCTCTCCTCATAACTGAGAGCCCGTCAAGGAAAATCACATTTACATAACAGCAAATCAACACAGCGTTTGAAATTACCCAGCAACAACGAATGGACAATGGGACAATAAAGATAATCAAGGAAATCGAACAACAGCACAGATCAAGACTGGGAAGGAAAAAACTTTTTTTTTTTGATGCTGTCAGACTAAAAAAAAGTGACTCCTCTGGAGTTATTCAGACGTGTTGTGTGAGGAACACCCCAAAATTCATGCATGCATATTCAAAAATGGTGAATCAAGATGTTTGCACCGTGTTTGATGCCAATGACGCCAAATGCCACCGGGTCTCATGAGTTGTGTTGGTTTGAATATGCAGAAGTGCAAGGAAGCTTTTAGAGATCTAACAGTGGGGGGGCAAGAACAGAAGAAAAAGCTTACCAAAATAACTTTGGTCGGCTTCTGACACAAAGCTATCGTGTGACTGTGACTTCAGAAGCCAGAACCAAACACACCTGTGCAAGCCAATTAAGATGTCTTAGAACTACTTGCAAATTAAAGAGAAGTGAGTTAAACTGGGATTGGTATTAAGGAGCTGAAAAGCCCTGATATTGTATATATACACACACATAAACACAAATAAATTTAATTATAATAAAAATGTAGTTTCAATATTTTTAAATGTTTAACAGGTCTCACTAAGGCTGCATTTGTTTAATTAAAATACAGTAAAAACTGTAATATTTTAATACTTTATTTTAATAATAATACTATTAACACTATTTTAATAATATATATAAAACTGTAATATCATGAAAACATTATTATAACTTAAAATAGCTGTTTTCTATTGTAATATATTTTAAAATGTATTTTATTCCTGTGATACAACGCTGAATTTTCAGCATCATTACTACAGTCTTCAGTGTCACATGATCTTCAGAAATCTTTTGAATATGCTGATTTGCTGCTGATTGTTTTTGCAGCAATATATTAGTGCTATCAATCGATTAAAAAAAATTAACTATCGTACTAATCGCAAATGTTTTCTGAAATTAATCGCGATTAATTCCACCTAACATTAAAGTTTTTAAATATACTTTTATATTGCAATAATTTCACATTCAATCTTCAAATTAATGTACAAACAACATAAAGACAGTATATTTTTAATATTTGTTTAATGGCATCTTTTTTATGACTGAAGGTCAGTATCACTGATACCAATTAATACTGATTTCCCTATAAAAAATGTTCCCCTAATATTTAACCATTGACTATAGCCATTCAACATTACATTATAATTAAGAGCTATCGATTTTATCGTTTATTAGACTAAAAATAACTTCTAATTTAAGTGAACTTAAAACAATCTTCACATAAACCCATTATAATAAATAAATATAATTTAGCTACCTGTGCCCCCCCAGCGGAAATATACAGAAATTGAAAAAAGGTATCAAACACTAATTTCGAAACTAAATACAGATGAATCCGTAAAGCTATAAAAGTTATTGATTTACTCTTTTTTTTCTTTTGTTCTTGATGAACAGACATCACAGCAGCTGGTTAGTAGGTTGTTTTGGCTGCTATTTCTTTAAGAGCTGCCGCTGCTGAACGTGACGGGGATCTGACATGCATCTCATTTTCTCTCAACTCTCTTTACTTATTCTGACCCATTTCAGGTCGGATCCATTCCAGTCTCAACTAAAGAACTGACGAGTTGAATCGAGTGTGTTAGATCAGGGGTTCCCAACCTTTTTTACTTCGGGGGCCCCCTCCTTCTCCGGTCAATTTTGCAAGGCCCCCCTATGCCTGACATTTCCTCTTATACTGTACTTCTGCAGCAGAGAGAAAAGTGTTTATTTTTAAACTTTTTTTATTAACCAAAACATTTGTTTTGCCTTATTATTCTTCTAATGCATGTCATAAAAAAATGTAAAAAAATAACTCAAAATTCAAACAAACTTTAAATTAAAGCTATACTTCATAACTTAAAAGGAAACCCTCTGCTCAATTCTAACTTTTTTAAATAATATAAATGCTATACCCTCTGCTCAATTCTAACTTTTTTAAATAATATAAATGCTATAAACCTATATAAAATAATATAAACCTGCCATACCAAACAGGATAACAGGGAGATGCCAAAGGACCACTCACTAAACCTGTCCCATTGAACTGGACTGACTGAATATATACTGTTTGTACCCATAAAAAAATAAATAAACATACAAATGAAAAATACAGCAAATCAATTTTTAATCTGTTGAAACACATCGATCTGAAGACGGGATCAGTCAACAGTTCCTCCATCAGAGCGCATCTGATGCTCACATGTCTATAACAAGCCTCACAAGATCCTCCTCTATAAAACACTCACAGGATATTAATTTAGACAACTATGCAAATATTGAGATTTCACACAAAAATATGATAGGGATCAGAGCCCCGAGAGCGCGCATAATTTGTGAATCATATAACGCGTGCCTAATGTACGACTCTGATACACAGGAGTGTCATACATTAGGCACGCGCAAGTTTGTTATTATTACTCTAATCGTCTTTACCTTTACATTAGCGCGACGGTTTGCTTCATACAGCCCAGAGATGTAGTTTGCGTGCAGCGGTTGGAAGTTTTGAGCCAATGTTCAGTCTGTATTTAACAGTGCGATGAGGCTTGCTGCGCCGAGTCCGAAGCAATCAATCACAGAGCACGAGAGAGGCCGTGCTTTGATCATTTTAATTTAACACATTAATAATGAAATTAAACAATTATAGGATAATATTTAAATTAATTTTAAGCCATCTCGTGGCCCTCCTGGAGGATCACTGAGGCCCCCTAGTGGGCCGCGACCCCCGGTTGGGAACCCCTGTGTTAGATGAGGGAGACTGTTGGGCTGCTCCAGGCATGTTCTTAAGGTAACTCATATAGCCTATAACATATTACATGCATGCAGTTTTAAGGCAGCTTTAATCGCCTTTTTGGTAACTTCATGCCTTAACTGAGAACGACATTGCATGCTCGTAGTTTCTTTCACGATTTGATATGAAATGATACAAGCTACAACGCTCCGGTGCCTTTGTGCGTGCAATTAAAGAGCACACGGTGCGAGCACAGTACAGTTTCCGCGTTTGACTCGTGCCTGGCGCTGAAGTGAAGATGGAGCGCGCATCTGAAACGTCTGCCGTTTGATGTGGTTGTAAAGACGTTCTGCGACTGAATAAATGCACTTCTCGTCAAGAAAAAAAGAGACAGAAGTAGCAGTTATGAGTGGGGTGGCCAACCCCAGGCTCCGCCCCTGCATCAACGGCATTAAATAATTTTAACGCGTTAAACTGAAAAAATTAATTAAGCGCTAATTTTGACAGCACTAATATATATATATATAAATATAAGTGACATATGTGACATTTTATACATTTATTTTTATAAATTTTGGATTCTTTGATGAAAGAAAAGGTCAAAGTACAAAATGCATTTGAAACAGAATTTCTTTACTTTGATCAATTTGATTCTTTCTTGCTGTATAAAAATTAATCAACAAAAGTGAATTATTAAAAATGAGCTTAAAAGTGTGTATTATAATGTAGAAGTCCTGGCGACAGCATATGCTTAGACTGCATGGAAAGCAGCAGTGTGAACATACTGCTAAACATCTCCTTTTGTGTTTCACGGAAGAAAGTCACACAAGGTTTGGAATGACATGAGGGTGTAAATGATGACAGAATATTCATCTATTTCACATGTACAGGAAGCTAAAATAATCAGGGGAAATAAATTAAAAAGGAGCTGTAGCAGAAGGCTTTCAGAGAAAGGGCCCAAAAACTAAAAAAAAACAAAAAAAAAGTTGATTACGGTTCGCTTTAATTAAAGCTTTGCTTTAGGATCCGGCACATTCCAGTTGGCATTTCAGGGCAAATGGCAACTTCACATAATATTGTGGGCACTTATACTATGGCAAATGAAACAAATCAGATCTTCCAGCAGACTCCTGAAGCCATTTGCACTGGAGGAGTCATTACACACATGGTGAGCGTAGCCTGTTCAGTTACAGCTACAGTCCGTTAACCGTCCAAACAAACGCACGAGCAGGTGTTTCTGTCTTGATGTGCACATACACACCAACGCAAGCCTGGCAATCACTCAAAAACTGATACACGCATACAATCTGTGTGTACTGCTGTATTTATATGTATATAGCGTGCATGTGTGTGTGCTCTAATGTCTAATGAATAGGTTGTGGAGTGGAGGCAGGGGCGTTCCAGGGCCACATGCCTGCCTGCTGAAATTCTGGAGGGCCCCACTGATGCCATTCCCATCTCATTAGGGAGGCTGCTTATTCCGCCAGGCGCTAGGCTGTTGCCAAGGCCTTTGCACTCCATCATGACCACGCTGTCTGCAGCACAGCGCTCCGTGTTCGAGCGAGCCAGCGTGTGTGTGTGTGTGTGTGCCACGTGCCGGCGCAGCAGGGGCTGAGGCAACCGTGACAAATTGTTGAAAAGGTCCGTCTGAACCCAGCACTGACAAGCACCTGAGCCTGAGGGCTGCACACAAGGAGAGAGCAATCTGCTTCACTTCTGCATGCTTTTCTGCTAAAAACACGCAGCGGGGAGGGAGGGGGCACACGTATCTGGAAGAAAAACTTTATGCACATTAGTCTGAAAATAAAACCGGCCATCTCTGGAATCGAAACGACCAGCAACAGACGGCACGCGGCATTCTCAATGTGTACATACAAGTCTGAGAGCACTTGCTCGAAGTATTATCTAAAAATGGCAGGTTTTGCTGCTATAGAAACATGGACAATGTTACGGTAAAGAGTCTTTATGGCTCGCCAGGAATGAAAACTAAAGATGAAAGCGTTACAAAAGGAATAATACGAAATGGCGACAGCAACGTAAAGAGCATTAAGTAATGGGAGCAAAAGAAAAGTGCATGTGCGTGAACTAGAGGACAGGGAGAGAGGGAGGGAAAGAGAGGAATGAGAATAAGGGATAATAAGCCTGATGCCACTAGGTCAACAGAGCCATATGGCGTTCCATTATCAGAGATGCAGATGACTTAAGCGTGGCTCAGCTATTGAGATTCCTAAAACAAATATTGACCTCAGCCGGAGTCACCGCTGCCATCGGCCAACATGCACTCTCACTTCCTGAGGATGAAAAAAATCCTAACCTCTCATCTATTGAACAAATTTATGCAGCGGTCACAGCACATTATGTATCGTACATTCATCTGCGCCTAAATGATGTTTGCGGCTTCTGGCACACCTCTGATTTTCATGATACCACATAGACTCGGCAGCTGTTTGCATAAATGTATGCTGGTGTTCAGATGTGGGATTTGTTCTTTATTGAACATTATAGCATGAGAAAGGCGTAGACAGCTATGCATCAGGAGTCAAAACAATCAAGCTGCATTTGCTGGCATGATTTGTCTGCCATCTCCTCTCCATCTCAGGTTTCTCTAATTGTTGTGGAACAGGTTGTTCCGTAGAATGCGTGAGGTGGGCTGGATGACGGTGGTGTGGATTAATTCAATAAAGCAGAGAGCAGTGACGCAGGCTTCGCACACCGTCCGAGCGCTCGTCTCTGTCGGAAGCAGGGAGAACGGAACATACAGGAAATATGCTGAATGTTTGCACGGACAGAGGTCGCTCGGATGACACCGTTCCAGTACAGAAAAACAAACACGGGGCAATTCTGTATTTTACGCAGGCGAGCGGGAACCTACACAATTTGCCGATGAGAAGAAAGTTATCTGAAGTTTAGGGATTTCCCAACGTGATTGTAATTTAAGTCACCCTTACAGCACCTGCGATGGACAACACTCCAGTCCGATGCAAACCAAGCATAGTGGGAATTTCCAAAAGCATTACTCGCAAGAACACAACTCCCAAAGGTCTGTGCACCCAGAACATCTACACAGAATGTTCTAGAAAGAGCTGGAGAGAGGGATGTGGTGTCAAAAGGGCAAATTTAACATCCCCCTGCCATGTAAAATAATGTGATGACCTCATTCGAGCACAGGTCAGATTGTGCGTAGATAGGAGAAAGGGATAAAAAAGTGTGTAAACAAAAAGTACAATAGCGCTGTTACAGCACAGAGGGAAAAACAGATGAAGCAAATCCACTTTGGAGCAAAAATGTCCTCTAAGCATTTTGCGGAGGGGTTTTAACAGATAATGCTCTTTTTCCACTCTTTTGGAGGCCACTTTGCCACCCCACAGTGCACCAGGTGACAAAGGCGAGGCATTAAAGGCTGTCGAGAGCAGAAGCCCAGGGGAGCGCACAGACTCATTGAGTATTCAGGAACAGTCCAAAACAATCTATTCAACTGGGTCTTCAACCAGAACACTCTGAAGCAGAATACGGTCAACTGTATCAACAAAAGATTGTTTCAAATGGTAGGGAAACATTTGGATTCGAGTACGAATCTGAATCGATCCGTGTATAGGGGTGTGAAGATGTGGATCTTCTACAATGATATCGTAATTGTTGTTTTAATGATGTTGAAGCAGACATTATTGAGTATATTGCACACTTTGCAAAACATGCAACATTCATTGAGAACGCATGCTGTTATTGTGATGTAGTCTAGCTTAATGCAGTTAGAATGACCTCAGAATCCAATATATGGGGGCCAAAAGGGCCCTGTATGAGTTTTTGGTTCATAGGGTTAAGCAATATTACAAGCAAGGGTGTGGGTTTCTTCCCAAATATCAGTGAGATTACAAATGTGATGGGTTATATACAACTGTACAATAAACAAGAGGTATTGGGAGTTATATCTTTGACTCAGTATTCTGTTTTATTAAATATTCTTTTTTTGGCCATCAAAACTAGTCAAAAAAAAAGCCATAGCAGAATCGTTGTGTGCCTCTGAGCAAAACACAGTGGTGTTTCATTACTGATTGAATCCGCGTTTTTTTAAATAATTAATTGAGGCAATAATTAGTCACTTCCTTTGCTCCTGAAGCCATTTGAATCAGTATGTGTGAAGTATCACTTCATTTTTTAATTTTCTTATTTCAATATTAATTTTTTCAAAGCATTAATATTTGTTGATTACATTTAAGAATGTGTCATAAAATAGGATGCATACATCTAATTAGGTTAGAAAACAATGGCATTATAAAGATCAAATAAAGGGAAAAAATGGAAAAGTTCATTCCCGTCATGACTGTGAACAAACCACTGCACAGAAAATAAAGAATACTCTTTGGGAGTCAGCTATCCACTGGCATAGAGCAGCCAAGATACCAGCACAAAAACACACTCCGCTAAATACTCCAATTAATTTCTGGAAAAAAAAGAAAAAAAAAATATTAAGTAATTATTTTAAGTGTGCTAAAACAGATATTTGTTTATATCACCCAAATCAGCCATCATGAAATTATAATTTTTCTGACGTGTGCGAGAGGGTGATAGAGCGAGATGAAGAGTATGTGTGCTGTTGTCCAGATGGTAAGGGGTGGCCAGTGGGGAATTGAGAGGTCAAGCACTTTGGCAGATCAAAGCCAAGGTCAGGTGGCAGTAGTGGCCATGTTCAAGGTGCACAGGGACTCAGAGGGCCTCAGATGGCTTCTCATTAGCAGTCAGCTCAGGGGCCAGACCCCTGAGACCGCCTTCTGAACCCATCCCACCCTGAAACCCCTCCCCTCTGTCCACACACACAACAAAAGATCTCACCCCGCAGGACACTTCAGCCTGGATATAACACCGCTGACTCAGGGTCACAATGCCAGTTTGACAATACACAGAAATCTATCATTAACATGCTCGAGGAGATAAGGAAGTAGCAAATGACGCAGGCTAGGAGCAAAGTAGCTGTGGTTAAGATTACATCATGAAATATGACAAAATTGTCCTGTTAATGGACTTTAGTCAGAGTAGACACAATATTTAGTGTGACATAAATGAAACAAGGCTGTGAGGGATAGACATGCATGACATGAATATCAGGAAAATCTTAAGAAATAAGTTTAGAAATTTCTTAAAATAAATTCTAAGTAGTTCATAATTTTCTTAAGATTTTTTTTGTCTGATATTATTATTTTTTTTAAAATAAAATCATCAAACATGATATCATTTTAAAAATTAAGTTAAAATTGGAGGTTATCCTAACTTTAAAACATTATTTATGATTATTTTAAGGACATTCTTTTCAAGAATTTAATTTCTTCTAAGTTTTGTTTTAGAACTATCTTAAGAATAAAGATAAGAACATTCTGATTATTTATTTATTTATTTTTGAATACAAAATATTCTTACCTTTATTCTTAAGTTAGAAAATAGGAAGAAAATAGCAGTTTAATAGCAAGAATTTTCAATAGCAAGAATTTTACACTTAATATTAATCTGGCCCCAAAATCATTTCTTTTTTTTTTTTTGCATTTTTATTCAGTGTAATTTTTTGGGACATATTTTCAGTGTTTTGTTGGCAATCGATAACAAGAAAATGGTGTCTCCCCTGACCAAGGTCTGTAAACATTTATTCAGAAAGGTTAAACATATAGTGATTTTTTATTTTATTTAAACCTACATAGCACTTTGATCAAATGGAACAGGTTTGTGACAGAGCACAGATGGACATGCAATCTCAGAGGCCTGAGGAAGAGTAAGAGCCGTTGAAGTTGGGTTTAGTGTTTTATTAGCATCGCAGGGGTCAATTAGCAAACAGAGGCTTGAGGCCTTGCACTGCTGTGTCTGGTTAAGCTGAAGAAAAGCGAGGTCTGATCGGAGATGGAGGCCGTAATTGAAACATAAGGAGCCTCTGGAGTTCTAGCCTGAAGCAGCTGCAACAGTCATAATGTTCCCCTCACTAATGCCAGCTACACTATTTCATTCACGCACCATTCTAGCTTGCTGTTAAAGGAATAGATCACCCAAAAATAAAAATTCTGTCATTAATTACTGACCCTCATGTCGTTGTCATGTCATTCCAAACCCATTACGGTTGAACCACTGATGACACGTGGACTATTTTAAGAATGTCCTTACTACCTTTCTGGACCTTGAACATGCTAGTTCTGTTGCTGTCTATGTAGGGTCAGAGAGCTCTCAGATTTCAGATGAGTCAACATTATTTTAAATTCAGAACATTCAGTTTTACACAATAATTAAGGAATAAAACAGAAATCACTAAAACAAAACACAGGAAAATAACTACAAACAGTGTAATATTTTACTAAAAATTGACTGTTCATTGTTCACCAAAGGTCTTCCTCGTTACACTGCTATTAGAATGTTATTTTAATTAACCTCTATTACAAACAAATATGATGGACAGGAAATTTTAAAGAAAGACATTTAGAGTTTAAAGAGTAAATGCAAATTTCCGTCATTTCACCGCTGTCACTATCAAGACACGTTAAAGGTTAACAATACGTTTCTGCGCGGCCCTCTCTTATTTGGCCTCTGAATGGGCTCTTGTGAGAGGATGGAGAAGTTGAAGAACTGGAGAGTGACCATGCATGCTCAACCTCCACTCCAGCCAAGCACCAGCCATTAACCTCGACCAATCACATTGACCTTGCCGTCTAGCCGGGGAAGAGGATAATTGGCTGGTTTAGAATAAAAGGACCCGCTGCTTTTGGGATATTGTCCGAGCGAGTGTACTGCTGACATTCTCCGTCGGTGAATGGAATGTTCTGCATACAGATGCCTCTCTGCATTTCTGCTGCACTTCTGCTCTAATTAGCAGCTGACACCATCAGTCAGATCAAACAGACGGCGCGGCCTGACTCATTTCCACAGTCACAGCTACACTCCTGATTACATAGTATCACCACCACAGACTGAGAGGGGCTTGATCTTGTGTTTTCAGCAGAATTTTGTAGAAATCGTGCTCCGTGAGGGGTACAAGTTGTCCCCGTTAGTATTAAGAACCAGCTAGTAATTAGACTGATTTCAGTGCGTGAAGCTATCTATGGTTGGTTTTTGATGAAGCAGTGTTTTCAAGGTGAATGTTGAGGTGTGCTGACACTTTGCTGCAGGAGTTCTGTGGGGTTTACAGACAATCCCTCTTAGTGATCGACAGTCCCTATCATTCACTTTCAGTTCTTGCCCACTATTCTTCTTTGCTGCTGAAGTATTGCCATGCTTTATGTTCGCAGTCATAATCTTAAAGACGCTCCTGCTAAACAGGCTTCATGATTTTTTGGAAGCCTGACAAGTCAGCCATTTCATTGAGTGCTTGTACTAAACACTGCTGAACACAACTTATAATACACTGACATACAAACTAGACAATACAGACAAGGAAAAGATTATCACAGCATTATTATTATTATTATTTTTTACTTTATCCTGCATAAATGATATCAACCCCTATAATAATAGGTGTTCACATTATTTTGTCCAAACCCTGTATAAATATAATCAAGGCCTGATCACATTATTAAGCAGTATACTTCAGTTTTGACACAAATGCTTAGCATATGTGTACAGCCAAACACAGTCTTGATAGTGCGCGCGTGAACACAGTAGCTTGACATGCACACTAGTAATGCTAATCTTTGTACTGTGTCTGTGCTATTTCTCTTTATAAGTGATACACATGTAGTGTGTATCTCTTAACTTCCTCACATACGCACTTGCCAACACTGGCATCATTTGTTGTTGCTGTCTCTAGTAGTTTAATGTTGTTCTGTCTCATACATTTATATATCCATTCATAGGCTAGGCCAGTTTTCCAACCTTACTAATTAGTGCAAAAAATTTAAGCGCATGTGCAACCTGAGCGTACAGTGTGAAAAAAATCTGGACATGTTATTCTGATGACCAAATTTATTTATACATATACCTGTTTGCATGGACACTTTTCATAAGACTGTGATGGCATGTTTCAATGGTCATCAGCATCATAAAGCCTCCAAAGTTGTTTTTTACATTTTCATTTAAAAAATATATGTACATTTATAACACTATAATTTGTATTATATTACCAGTGCATCAACTTAAAAAAATCTTGTTAACGCTAATACAAGGGTGTTTCTAATACATCGCCAATTTGACATCGTTCTGTCTTCTCATTGCCGTTATCAGTCTCTCTCTATTTCTTCCTTGTTTGGAATGACGGGAAGACGAGTTTTTCTTTTGCTATTTGAGCCAATAGGAATGCAAAACATATATATTTATGGTAGTCTCCCATTCACTGCTATAGAAGTTTACCCAACTATGATTAAAAAAAAATACACTTTTGGTTTTAAGTCACCTTTTCACTATCGCTGATATTTATAGCATTTTACCCCCTAGTGGCAGTTGCATAGAACTTTCAAACTGGTTGTGAAGCACTGTTACCCTCTGTTTATTCACTATGATGAAATGAATGAATAATGATAAATGATGATGAATATGATGAATATATCTACATAAATTACCTAAAAAATCTAAAAGAAAAAAACATGGTAGGTTAATAGTAATAATAATAATAATAATAATCAGAAATATGATAAAAAAATATGAAAAAAAAGTGTTTAAAGAATAAAATTGTAGTGCAAAAAATTTGCACTTCATAGTTTTGATTAGACTACATCACGTCCTATCAGACGGTTACATACGGCCAAGCCGCAAAAGTTCAAATGTTTCACCGCAACCGAAGATCGGTTGAAAAAACTCACATACACACACATGCAGCTCCCGCACTACTCTACACTGGAAATGCACGACTTGCAAGACATGCAGCATTTACAGAAGTCTACTCAGCCCTAAATGTTAACTCAAAACAGACACTAAATGCTCCGCCAATGAAAGAAGTAAAGTATCACTTCTGTAACTAATGAACCATTTATGAGGGCTTTTAAGGGATGGAGGAAAGTGTGTCGAAAAGCACATCTGAGAAAAGCTAGCAGCGAGAGATGTACCGATAAAGAGAGAGAGAGTCTTTCCTCACAAATGGACTCGATGCCAGTTACCGTCAGCTCCAGTGCCCATGGGATAGCAGGTGTTGATTGGTGGCTTTCTGTGGCACCGCTGTAAGGGTACCTGTTGTCACGGTACTGGACGGAGGCGCAAAGCACATCTCGGTGGAAAAGCCCAGAGGAGGTGTGAGGTGATTATGGGATGGATGGGGGAGGGAAAGAGAGGGAGAACTCCGCAGGGACGAGTGAAACAATGCTGCTGATGTGCTTGTCATTAGCTCAAGGCCCTGGCGTCTCATTAGTCAGCTTGTTCTCAGAAAGAGACGATGATTACTGATCAAGAGCGCCAGAGCGAGCTAGAGAGAGAGAGATAGAGATGACAAACTACAACAAACAAGGGTGGGGAAGCATCAGAAAGCAAAGTAATGTCAGCTTCTGAAGAATATATGTGTGTGTGTGCATCTTCCACTTTAACGAGAGGCTAATTAAGCCCAGAGCCCAGAGCTGAGGGGACAGGAAGGGGAGTTAAGACAGGTTAATTGAACCTCCAGGGGGACGTTCACACCCTCCACATCTCACCTCTCCAGCATCCATCTCAGGGCGAGACGCGGCGACGCAGAATTACGAGCGTGACATCACTGCCCATGCAGATTCCCACATAGAGCTGCCAGGCCGGCCGAGTCTGAGCGCAGATTTACCACGGCTCTAAATCAAACGTCTACGGTTTCTCTGCGCTACCTGAGCGTGACACACAAAGGCTCCTCTGCCTACGGCGCTCCAAGTATCGATCCGATCTCCGGGTCAAAGGAAAGGGCTTGTCGGCATACAGGGAGAATGCAGAGAGGTCAACGGGTCACAGCGGACTGAAAGATCCGCTGCGGTGATACAGGTGGCACTCATATTATAGATCTCAGGGGAGCTGTTGAGTAAGGTGAGATGTATGTGACGCAGCAGTTTTCCAGTCTGACCTAAAGACTCTAAAAGCTTTAATGCAGCATTTCTGAGATAGGAATGCTTAAAGTGCCCCTATTACGGGTAATGAAAGGTTCATATTTTGGTTTTGGGAGTCCCAAGCAACATTGTTGACATGCATGTAAGGTCAAAAAACACTTTCATTGTCTTATAATAGGCATTTATTTTTACCTTATTACCTTGTTAAAAGTGGGCGGACAATATGCTAATGTTTCATGTTGACGTCAACATGAAACGGCTTGGGACTCGTTTTAAAAAGGACTCGTTTAAATGATTTACAGTTGACTCTTTCTTTTGAGAGACAATAACTTTATACACAGTGCACTTTCAGATTTAAAACTTTGCAGGATGTTTTCATTCACTTAGAGCTGTGTTACACACTGCATGAAAGCTCATTTTCAAAAAATCCATAATAGGGGCACTTTAAGAAACTTCTGACGCTGTGGAAAGAGCCAGGAAGTGGGAACAAACTGGATATTGGATGCGTCTCTCTGAAATTGGTCACTGGTCAGTAAATGGCAACGGCAATGAAACAGAGTCACTTTTGCAAACCCTAGCACTTCTTGTGACAAACCACAGGCACTGAAATCATTCAAATCGATTGCAAGATTTAGTAATCATTTTCCTGATAAAATTCAGATTGTCGGATGTCCAAACAGACGGAGCTTTTTTACTCTTTGAGTCACAGACTGGTAAAGGCTTTAATGTGACATGCAATGAGGGAAATAATCAAGCAAACAAACCGCTACTATAAAAAGGCAATTGGCAACAGCAGCGCTTTTTAAAAGAAGATATAATAAGATGGAGCCATCAAGGCAGACGCATCTCAAGTCAGAGGTGGGCAGTGCAGGTTCTTTGAAGAGCTCTTTTGTATCAGACACGGGGCTCTTTGTGATAAAAAGCTCCAGCATTTATAAAGCCCTCCTCACCGAGACAATGAGATTAATTCACAAGCGAATATGCATTGGGTGCTGAATAATCAGCTAAACATGCCGATCTGAATGGACGTGGACTGGAAGAGAGAATCTGTGATCCTCTTGTAAGGTATCAGACAAATGCATGAAAAAATAATAAAGCCGTTGAACAAATGCAGAAATATTAATTCATGCGTTTATGACCTCAAGGTTAGATTATTGTAATGCTTTATTGGGTGGTTGTTCTGCACGCTTAATAAACAAATTACAGATGGTTCAAAATGCAGCAGCTAGAGGTCTTACTAGAACCAGGAAGTATGAGCACATTAGCCCGGTTCTGTCAACACTGCACTGGCTCCCTACTAAACATCGTATAGATTTTAAAATCTTGTTAATTACTTATAAAGCCCTGAATGGTTTAGCTCCTCAGTACTTGAGCGAGCTCTTATCGCATTATAGTCCTTCACGTCCGCTGCGTTCTCAAAACTCTGGCCGTTTGATAATACCTAGAATATCAAAATCAACTGCGGGCGGCAGATCTTTTTCCTATTTAGCGCCCAAACTCTGGAACAATCTACCAAACACTGTTCGGGAGGCAGACACACTCTGTCAGTTTAAATCTAGATTAAAGACCCATCTCTTTAACCTGGCGTACACATAACACACTAATACACTTCTATTATTCAAATCCGTTAAAGGATTGTTAGGCTGCATTAATTAGATCAACCGGAACCGGGAACACTTCCCTTAACACATGATGTACTTGTTACATCGTAAAAAGATTGACATCTACGCTAATATTAGTCTGTTTCTTTCTTATTCCGAGGTCACTGCATTCACCAGATCAGATGGTGGATCAGCACCTAGAGACGACCTCTATAGCCCTGAACGTCAGCGGAGACCAGGACACCTAGATGAGCCTCAGAGACAGACCCCCAGTGAGGACCCCGTCACCTAGACAGCTATCAGGAAAAGACCTCGGGAACCAGTTGAGCCCTCCAATCTGACTTTGCAGCAGTTGGAATTGAACTGCTGTGTCGTCTGGCCAGAGGAGAAATGGCCCCCCGACTGAGCCTGGTTTCTCCCAAGGTTTTTTTTCTCCGTTCTGTCACCAATGGAGCTTTGGTTCCTTGCCGCTATCGCCTCTGGCTTGCTTAGTTGGGGACACTTCATTTCCAGCGATATCGTCGACTTGATTGAACAGAAACTTTTTGAACTGAACTGAGCTGGACGATGCCATCACTGAATTCAATAATGAAATTCCTTTAACTGAAAATTGAGTGTTTAATCTTGTCATTTTACATTATTGACACTATTTTCCCATTTTGATATTGTGCAGTTGCTTTGTCACAATTTGTATTGTTAAAAGCGCTATATAAATAAAGGTGACTTGACTTGACAATGCTGCAAAATCTGACAAGGACCAAAAATCTACTTCTAGTTCCAGTGATAAAAATGTTATACAGGTCTTTCTACAGCATCAGTGGTATCAGCTTTAAATCATGCCTTTACCACACGCTGTTTATTAGCAACATGCTACCAATACAGTTTGACCACTGACAGTCAAAGATGAATTACATAGTTAAGTGTTTTAATGGCCACAAATGAAGAGCATGACACTGCAATGTGTGTGTGATAGAGATGGGTCATGCTGATTAACCCAGTAACCAGTACTGTGTTGAGGACGGTGTATTAGGTTAAACTAGGGCTGTCGCGGTGAAGGAATTTCCCTTGCGGTAATTTTGAGTGGCTCAATAGCGCGGTATGCGGTATTACTGCACACATATATATATATATATATATATATATATATATATATATATATGTGTGTGTGTGTGTATATAAGATTATATATATAATCTGTGTGCAGGTGTTACGATGTAACGAGGTCAAACCAATGAAACCGAAACTAAATCCCTTTGAAACAGGAAGTGAAGTAAACAGAAGAGAATGACAAAATAACGGTCCACATAACAAAACATAAACCTGACAATAAGATTGTTAGTCTATTGTTAGCCTATATATATATATATATATATAACAGTTAGTTCTGATCCTCGAATCTGACTGACAAGATACGTTTTCTGTTGATATTTCACCTGCGTGTTCTATCCAGACGGGCTGTCAGTCAGTCAGTGCAGTTTCATTGTTGCGTCACACGGTGGCGGTAAGGGACTGTCTTTGAGTGGGTCTTAAACCGTTCATTCAACTACACGTTCAAAAACGCTGATTCATTAGAGATATGTAATGAACAAGCTGCTGAAATAATTTTAACTTTGAGCGCCACTTTTAAAGGCTCAGCTGACCAGCAGAGCGTCGATGCTAAGACAGATTTCACTTTCCTTGGACATGACAACCTGTTTTCCCAAATATACATGACTCAGCCTGAAGGACAGACTCAGGTAATCGCATGCGCTCAGTCGATCTCTCTCATTCGCTGTCTGTTTAGGCTTGTTAAGTGCAAATTTACTGAGCCTCTGTACAAATCAGCATGGTACACATTGTTATCATTACTAATATTCAGTACATATGCAATAAGTATAAAACGAGAAGGGCGTAATCTTACGAAAAAAAAAAGGAAATACCGCGGTTGCTGCAGTTGTTGCATTCCTCTGCGGTTATGCTCGTCAATAGCGCGGTATTGCGATATTGCGGTTATCGCGACAGCACTAGGTTAAACCTAGTCTTTGCTATGAAAATGCACCCTAAGAAATGTGTCTGATCAGGGTCCGGTAACATGATCCAGCCTACAGTAACTACACATAACTCTCTCACGATTCATTAGTAATTCAGGAAATCCACAGCTAGTTCATAAAAATGTGTAGTTTGAAAATATGTAGTTCTGCACATTCCTGATGTGTGAATGTCCAATATGTGGAGTTGAGCAGCCTTCTGTTCTTTTTGTAAGATAAAACAACAATATAAATAGTTTATCTTTAATAGTTTTAATTTCAGAATGCTTGAGCATTTGATATTGGTTCTGAATATGTGAAAGACACCGTTTACTTAATTTTTCTTTGTTCAGTTTGTTTTGTTGGTTCTTTTTGTTTGTAATTCGTTTACAAAATATAGTTTACTGTAATAAATTCTTGGGGAAAAAATTGTGATGTACTGATGAATGCTCGAAAGCTACATGGAATTGTTTATTTTTAAAAACTTTAAATAAGCATGCTAGTTTTATTTGTTGTATTTCAGTTGTAGTTGTAATTATTTTGGTACATTAATTGGGTGATTCTCACGAAACCATTAAAACACCATGGCACTAATGATTTTAAATATAAAACGTGTAATTTAGTAAAATAAAAAAACATCAGAATGAAGACAATACAGTTCTCTACCTTGCACAATGTGTAATTTCAACATTAGAATTAATAATTTTTCTATTTTACTGCATTTTCTGCTGAAATTCTCATTACCGCAATGCGTCCGGCTGTGTTTGAATGTCTGTTATGTTGTAATTTAAACAAATTAACAAAGATATTTAGAAAAAATAAATAAATGAATGTTCCACTATATTATTTTAGATGACAGAAAAAAATATTTACTGAATATTCATGTATAATAATAATGAAAAAAAGTAGGAAAATGATGTGTCCATGCCTGATGTTCTCATCCTCCGCAACATGTTTTAAGGACTGTTTAAACACACATACAGAATTTAAATCCATTTTGATTTTGAGTGAAGGAGCACATGGGCCAATTACTTCAAGATGGCTACCAGGTAAGATCATCTTTTTATATCTCTCCAGTTAAATGTTAAAAATTATATTGTCAGAATGTTAACACGACATTTTGATTATCATTACCGAAACAGGAAGTTTTCTACATTTCGAAAATTGTTAGATTTACAATTTTTTAATGAAAATGTACTTTATTAAGGTCTAATTATATGCACTGAGAAAAAATTAGCAAAGCCATCATGGCTTCTCTATTGTTAGCAAAACATACTGAGGCACCTCATCCTCCGCAACACCATTCTCATATACCGCAACCATTTAAGGCCAGTTGCGGTAAAGAGAACTTATGTTTCGGGAATGAGAATTTAAGCATATTGTGTATGACTTTTAAATATCTCTTATGAATTTAATATTAATTTAAAATTTGCTAAATATTGATATTTTGCTTTATGATTTGTTTCATTGTAGACAGTCAGCAAGTGAGAAAAAAAAATCTTTAGCAAAGGCCAGGTTGACAAAATTCAGGGAGAAATTACACAGCAACCAAGAACTGCTCGACGAGTACAGAAGGAAGGAGAGAGAGAGGTTAGGTTTGGAGATGTTACAGCAGGTGTAATTAGCAAAAAAACACCCTACAGTGTTAGGAAATGTACATGAGAGTACACACACACACACAACCCTTTAGCCACTACTATAACAGGGATTTGGTGCTGGATTAAGTGTACTGTTCATACTGTGGGAAATTCCCGCCACACTAAGGCATGTTGGTTGTGTGACTCTTAAAGTGACAGCAGCCTAATAAATTTGCTGCACTCTGTCATTAATTTTAAGTAAAAACAATATACATACAACAATATATATTACATTTAGTAATAATTTAGTAATAATTGAATTAATAAATAAAGTTATTTGTTCTTCTGTTTGTAATTTGTTTGTTTATTTTCTTGTTTACTTAATTTTTCGATTCATTTCAAAGACTAAAATTAAGCTCTACCCCACCCCACAACTTCAGGCCCAGTATAGAACACACACACACACACACACACACACACACACACACACACACACACACACACACACACACACACACTCAAGCACACACAAGCATCAACTCTATACTATATGAAGATGTGTACATAAAAGGTTTTTCTCCCATGTTATGAGACATGCTTATTTAATGTCATGCTTTCTTTCCGGTTCCAGGTATCAAAAACGAAAACAAACTGGCAAAATAAAGAAAACTGAAGAGCTGACTACAAAGCAACATGAAAAAAAAAAAAGACAGTGGCGGGAAAACTCAAAGCGTTATTATAAAAGAAAGAAACAGCTTAAAGCTGTACTAGACAGAACACCATCTAGTGAGGAAGATGATTCACTTCAGCTTATTCAAGAAGCAAATGAAGTTCAAGAAAATCTTCAAGAAGCTGCCCTAAAAGAACAGCCATTCTTGTCTCAGCAGGTACATGTCCCAGTTAAAAAAAAATCAAATTTCCAATTTTGTTAAATAAATCTATTTTAAAGGTTGACTGAACTTTCAAATGTTGAAGTCAACATTATAAATACGTAAAACTATAGTTAATTTAGTAGGAACAACTTATATTATTAAAATATTAAAAAGCAGGAGCTTAAAATGTCAGGTTTTATGGTCAGGTCCAACTAATTGATCACAGATTATGCTCCTGAATAACTTGTGTAATTTTTGCCAAAATATTTATGACGACAAACATTTGTTACTAAGATTTAACATTCTAGCTTTTTAGTGTTTTTTAAATTATATTAACAGTGATAATAATAATAATTATAATAAATAAATAAAATAAAAAAAGAATAAAAATAATTAATATTAATTATTGTAACATTCACTCTAATAGTGTCTTGAAATAAAACAGGACTAAGATTTTCAATAAGTATATCTGTATGGTGTACTGAATTCTCGGTTTGGTCTACACAAGTTAAAGTAACTGAGTATAATTATAATTTTAATAATTGTAATTAAGTTAAACTAAAACAACATACACTATTCTCGAAAGTCCCAAAGCTTAGCAAGCTTATCTGTCTTTTAAGTTTTTGAGTTTCCAACTACTTTTTTTTTTTTTTACAGCGTAATGACATCAACTCAACTCCCCCAAAAAATGAGATACAGGCACCAAGACAAATAAATACATCTACCCCAAAAGAATCACCCAAAACGAAGAAAAGAAAAAAAACACTGTCAAAATTGAGGGGAAAGTTGCGCAACATGGAAGAGAAGCTTCTGGAGAGGACTAAAGAGACTATAAACCTAAGGAAAAGACTGGGAAGACTTGAGAAGAGGGAGAGAAAGCTGGGACTTGTGAACATGGAAGGCAGAGAGGTCCAAAAAATATCCAGAAAGAGAAGTCACCAGAGAATATTACCCAACAACCAGAGAAGATTAATGTGTAGAATTGTTAGCCACTTCTTTCACCAAGATGAAGTTTCGACTGTAATAAATGGCAAATCTGGTGAAATTCGAAAAAAGGGCCAGATATTTCGCAAGAGAGCCTTGACAGACAACATGGCAAATCTTCATAGAAGATTTCAGTCTGAGAATCCCAGGCACAAACTTTCCATGTCTCAGTTCTGTAAACTCAAGCCATTTTGGATTGTCCACCGTAGAATAAAAGACAGAGAAACATGTGCTTGTAAAACACATGAAAATTTTGGCCTGAAGATAAAAAAGCTGCATCAGCTAGGAATCGTAGCCACATCCTCTCCAAGGGACATTGTGCAGGCCAGTGTGTGTAGTGACAATGATATGTCCTGCATGTACAGGACATGCAGCAATTGCAAGAATAAGAAATTTCCCACAACACTGGATCCTTCACTGAAAGAAAACATCATAATATGGGAAGAGTGGGTTACAAAATCTGTACCAAAAAAAAGTACAGGTGGGCCCACTGAAGAGAAGGAAGTGAGGAATGTTTTTCTTGAGAAGAGACATACCTCCATTGAAAAGCTTGTAGAACTGACACAAGACCACCTCTCAAAATTCTCAAGACACATTTACAACATCAAGCATCAGTCAGAAAGACTGAGGAAATTGAGAGAGTCCCTTACCGAGAATGAAGTAGTGGTTCATGTTGACTACAGTGAGAACTACGCTTGTAAATATAGCAGAGAAATAAAAGAAACTCACTTTGGAGGTGGCAACCAGCAGGTAACCCTCCATACTGGAGTTATTTATCTCAGTGGGGGGAAGGTGAAGTCCTTTGCATCGCTTTCAGACTGTCTTCAGCACAATGCCATAGCCACATGGGCTCACCTTGACCCGGTACTGAGGAGCATACGAGATGAGCATCCAAATGCAAGGAACATCCACTTAATTTCAGATGGGCCCACATCTCAATACCGGAACAAAACCAACTTTTATCTAGCCTCGACAGTGCCATTCATGAGAGGATTTAATTGTGTAACATGGAACTTCACAGAGGCATCCCATGGAAAGGGTGCTCCTGATGGAGTGGGTGGTGCCTTGAAAAACCTGGCTGACAGAATTGTGTCCTACGGTACCAGCATACCAGATGCTGACACTCTTTTTGAGCAGCTAAATCTCAATTCATCTGTAAGGCTCTTTAAAATTATGGAGGAAGATGTCAAAACTAGTGCCGAATTAGTACCACCGGACCTGAAGACAGTACCTGGGACAATGAGAATTCATCAGGTGAGTAAACACATTGAACAACATTTTCAAACACAACGCAAATAGGCTAAAGTAACTTTACCTAAAAGGAGAAAAAGTTATTTTTTATGTTTAGTTGCTGGATTAAATATTCTTAAAGCTGTAAATAAGAAATGGTTTAAAATAAACTGAGTACCGAAATGTTTAATTACTGTGGAAGTATAAGTATGGACGCAACTAAAAAGAGACAGTTATGTGGGTTCATTGAGGTAATTTCCTGAAAACTCTAAAAGAGAGAAGTTTAAGATTAAAAGATGTTATTTATCTGTTATTTGATATTAGTACGTCTGTATTTAATATCTTTAATATTTAATATCTGTAATTCAATCTAAAATTACTATTCTTTTCTCTGTTAGCTGACATCGACAAAACCAGGCCTTATCTACACCAGAGAAGTGTCCTGCTTTTGTGATTTTGCCTGTGGATGTTTCAGTCCAAAGGAGTTTGACTTCCGAGACAATGTGGAGTCAGAAAAGGAGAACGCTGAGTCAGTTTTGGAAGTAGGAAAGTGGGTCCTTGTACAATATGACGGAGAACTGTTCCCTGGCACCATCATGCAGGTATGAAGAAGTATTTGGTGCTATGGATGTGTTGTTGTTTATGAAAAATCCTTACGTTTATTAATTTATTTATGTATTTGTTTATTTATTTATTTTTACTCTCTAGATTGTAGATGGTCAGTATGAAGTTGACACAATGAGTTGTGCTGGACCAAACAAATTTTTCATTCCATCCATAAGATATGAGGGAGAAAAAGTCTGGTACTACTTTGATGACATAAAGGGCATCATTCCAGAGCCACAACCTGCCACATCCTCAGCTCGACACTTCTGTGTGTTGCCTGAGATCTGGGCAAAGTACACAAACAAACATGTGTAAAACACTGACACCATACGATGTTCATTTGCATGCTACCACCAAGTGAAGCAGAGTGTCATTTAACCTCCTTAAGTGCAGTTAACTGATTTTTTTGTATTGGATTTTCCTGCTTACACCACAATCAATTAATTCAATACCTTGCCAATTAATTCATATTGATTTGTTTTTTTTTTTTAATTTTGAAACAACCACTATGAAATAGACAACTTCCATAAATTAGAAGTGTATGGTGTGTTTGATGATTTAGGTGTATGAACACTCTACACATCTGTTCTTGTTGTGTAGAACTGTTGTGTAGCATTACATGTACACTGTTCTTGTTATGCAGAACATGTTGTGTAGCGTGTAGAATTAATATACATGTGACAAGTTCTGACAAATCAGAATGTGTTTTTTTTTTAGTGCCATAGTAAAATGGTTCAAGTTTTTTAGGTACATGTTGAAATGTTGCCCTAGTTATTCCTGTTGTAATGTTTTTCCTTATTTGTTTTTTTTTTGGCTTTTGTATTTTTAAGCACTACACAATAAAACTGTTTTGAAATTGAATGCATGATTGTGCAAATATTATCAGTTTTATTCTACATTATCTCAGACTAGTATACTAGTCTCAGTATAAATCTCACACTAGTATACTTATTATCATTACCAAAATAATTAACCTCATTTCCGAAACCTATGTATCATTACCGCAACAGATGTTCATTAGATGTTAATTTAATTCATAGAAAAATAGTACTTTGATTTTAAATCCATGTGCAGAATCTACAAATTATGTTCTTTCAGGTTTGTCTCATCATTTTGAAAAAATGTCAGGTTTCATCGAAATATTAAAAAAAATTTGGTTGTAAATTGTGGAAGGCGTTGCGGTAATGAGAGAAATCAATCAAAATTTAAAAAACTGTTAAATTAAAAATAAATATTATTTCAGAATTTCAAGTAACTGTGCATGACTACTAATAATCCATTTTTTAAAATGTGAAAATGTATTTGCTTTTCTAAGAGTGTTGATGTTTCCAGTCTGTTGCGGTAATTAGATTTTTTAGGACTTATTTTGGAAATTATGTTCAAAAAAGGTGTTAAATGGTAAGTAAATTTTTTTTATTAATGTTCACAGCGTTCCAGACTTTGTTACTAATGTCTTAAAAAAAAAAAAAGTTAATTTAAGCATTTTTAAAATTTTCATGCTTGAAATTTTTAAAACCAAGATTTCGTGAGAATCACCCAATTAAACTAAATGAAAATGAGAAATATTGTTTTTGGCAACTAGCTGAAATAAAGTAAGTTTTTTGTGTTTCAGCTAGTTTATTTTATTTCAAGTAGACAAGCTTATGGTTTTAGTTAACAATAATAACCCTGAAATTAGTATCACTATGAAATTATGATCACAACAACTTGAACAATTAGAAATGAATGAGAATGCATCTAAGTGGGGATGGGGAAAATGGTTAATAGACTTCTGGTTTAGCAACTCTTTCTCCCATTTTCTCTTTTCACTTAGTTTTTTTTGGTAATATCTGCCTGCAGGCGCTCCGTGCAGTCAAGCGCTCTATTACGAGGCAACAATTAAGCAGGACGTGGAAGCCGGCACCTGGTCCAAGGCATTCAGTGGCTTTCAGCAGCAGCTGACTGTACAGTGTCCTCCACACCAGGTGGTCCTCCTTCAATGACATTAGCTAGTGACTCCAGGGTTAATAAAGGGCCCGCATTGGCCCAGTGTGCTTGCACAAATCCCATTCACTTAGCCACAGACACTGGCTCTTTAAATGGGCTGACCAAACAATGTGCTCTCCCAACACCCACATAAAGAGAGCTCAAACACACAATTTGGGAATGTTACTTGTCATCAGAAAGCATACAGGCTGTCTTTAAAATGTAAATACATCTTATGGATGTACTGATGGAGCAGCTGTATGTTGTGCCACTTCATTCCTACAAAAAACTGGGCTCCTTTCCTGCACAATTACAGTGTTGTGGCAATGCAAACCTATCTATATTTTATTACATTGATCCTGAGATCATTTTATGTTTGTTTACATAATAATAAGTTCAATTAATCAAGCAGCACGTCATCTAAATCAGAAGATTTTAGCTTCAGTGTCAAGGATATTATAGTTTTGAATTTTTAAATTAGTTTTTATTTTAATATCGTTTTCAAATTTCCTATAATTTCAGTTTAGTTTTAGTTAGTTTCATTAATGGTTTTGTTAGTTTTAGTTTAGTTTTTATTTTGTGAACACATTTCTATTTAGATTTTATATATTTTAGTTTCAGTTTTAGTAATTATAGTTTAACAGAGTTAATGGAACACTTCCAGTGTAGACCAAACCAAGACATTTCATTTTAGCAAAGTTGAATGTTTGCAGTTTACAGTTAACTCTTGTGCAAACCTCTTAATAATGAAAATAAAATAATTATTTACAATTCAACAAAAAACAAAAATATGCAACTTATGTATACAATTTATTAATTCATATTCATTCATATTAAAGATGTAATCTTGTTTAATATGCCAATAGTTTACAAACAACAAGCTAATCAAGGTTTTCAGAGTCACTAGACAGTATCAGGCAGTTGTTTTTATCAGGGTTGGAGCTAAATTCTGCAGGACAATGATGACCCTCCAGTGCTGGATTTGAGGAAACATGCCCTGCGTCCCAATGTGCATACTATCCACCCTATCTGCCCTAAATAGTATTAAAAATGACTAATCTCACATAGAATTTAGCATGGACAGTGTGCACATTGGGACGCAGGCATGTTCTTTGCAATCGTCATTGAAACTCTGTAAACTTTATTTTTGTCCATCTGTGTTTTCAATGCGTTTATTTGTTGGATCTTTTGCACAGACGAGCCACCGGTGCACACTACTGTATGTCCCGTCTCTCCCTCTATGAACGTACACTATAAGAAGAAACAATCTAAAATGCTTTGGAACCTCATACTACTCAAAAATAAATGCGATAAGGTGATTTAAATGATTTTTGCACTGACAAAATGACTATGTCAGCTCATCCTTAACTCACTCTCATGTTGTTCTCGCACGTCTAGCACGTTTTTAAACGTTCGTGCGCTGTAAGGTGTGCATTATTATTATTTCCCATGTCATATTTTATAGTTATTTCCCATTGCATAGCCCGCGCCTTGTTTTTTAAATGCAAAAACGCATTCTCTGTGAATAGCCGCTTAGGACGCAGCTCACGCGCATGAAGCGCTCCATTTCCCTAAACAACCACAGGTCCGATTTTCTGGCACAGAATGAGAGCTTATTAAATCACGAACACGATTATTTATTTTTGCTAATTATTATTTTATTTTAGTTAGTTTTTCAGTTACTGTTGTTAGTTTAGTTTTAGTTTTTCATCTATTTAGAAATTTTAATTTTATTTCAGTTTACGAAAATGATTTTTGACCAATAGTTTTAGTCTTAGTTTCAGTTTTCGTTTACGAAAATAACCTCGTTCTGTGTACAATTTCAATTATATTTGTGTTTTATCAAAATTAATGAATACAGCACAATATCTTTCAGGGATTAAAAATCATGAACTACGTTACGTGATGCAACGTTTTGAATTGTGACATTTTTATGGCAATACTCAACTGTCAAGATTTTGGATGTTTATTGAAAGAAGCCTCTTTTGCTCACTAAGATTGCATTTATTTGATCAAAATGCAGTAAAATAGTAATATTGTGAAATATTTTTATAATTTAAAATGACAGTTTGCTGTTTGAATTTATTTAAAAAAATATATATTCCTGTGATGCAAAGCTGAATTTTCAGCATCATTACTCTAGAGCAGAGGTGGGCAAACTAGGCCCGCCAGAGTTTTCAACTGGCCCTTGAGGCAGTTGGTCCAAAATGGCTAATTTGATGCAATATTAGTGTAATCCAATAGATGGCGCTGTAGCCTGTAGTGCGGTATATAACCCCTAATTTGATTTTTCCCTGATCTGTGGCACGTTACGGCTCCGGCACGGCCACCGGAGCTGATCGTGGCCACTCTAGTCAATGCTTGTGTTCACACCAGCCGCACGCTTCAGAAGCATCCCAGAAGCGGCTCTCCACGCTGCTTCGCTAAAGATAGTCGCCTAGTCTATTTTTGACAGACGCCACGTCCAAGCCACACAGCTCAAATACAAAATAAAAAGTCTAAATATACACAGTGCGCAAAACTAACACGATGTTAATAGTAAAAAAAAAATAGCATGGGTACTGTTTAAAAATGCTTAAAATGCTCTGTAGACTTTCCAGTATAAGAGAACAAATGCCAGTGTTATCCTCCTGCTCAGGGGCACTGTAATTTCGTGGGAAAAACATGGAAATAATTTGTTGTTTTATATTGCAAATATTATGCTTTCTTCTGTTTTCTACACACATTTTTATGAAAATGGATATAGTACTGTATTTTCTGGATTATAAATTATGTTTTTTATCATCTGAAACGTGCTGCGATTTATATTCCAAGGTGACTTATACAAAGCAGTTAAGGTCAAGTGCAAAGCGCACACATTTGGATTGGTGATGAATGAGAAAGCAAGTGAGTTTGTATTGTGCATTTTCCAGCAACCACGCCGCTAGTTTCAGTTTCACTTTAAATATTTAGGCTGGGTGTTTTTTTTTTTACTTATATTTTCGTTTATTTTTCTGTTCTGAACACTGCTAAATTTACGGGATTTTTTTTGTGGAGTGAGGGGAATATAAAGACATGCTTCTAATGTTTGTAAATGTTTCGCTTATTTTCTGAATGAAATGATAAAATGTGTCTTATACATCAATCGACTTGTACACCAATGCAACTTATTTGTGTGTCATAAAGTTCCCATAAAAAAACAAGGTAGAGATGGTACAATAATAGAACTGCCATGTATGTACAAGTATGCATACAGTACAGTAGTAAGTGAGTGTCGATTTAGAATAAAAAAAATTATGTCATACACATTGTGCAGCCCCTCACTTGATGTGGCCCTCGAGTCAAACGTTTGCCCATCCCTGTGTCACATGATCCTTCAGAAATCATTATTATATGTTGATTTGCTGTTTAAGAAACATTTCTTATTATTATTTATGTTGAAAACACTGAAGACTGGAGTAGTGATGCTGAAAATCACAGGAATAAATGTCATTTTTAAATAAATTCAAATAGAAAAAAATGAAAATAACATTTCACAATATTAATATATTTTACTTGTATTTTTGACCAAATAAATGGAGCCTTGGTGAGCATTAAAACATAAATATAAAATAAATTGTGATATTAACTGCAGGAGAAAAAGATTTTTGTCATTATACTTCTGGGAGATCAAGACAAAACCTATAGGCTGGTGTGGAGGAGGAGCTATAGACACTTTCCAGTCATCCTCATCCTCACTTCACAGCTTTGTGCACCAACCGTGAATAAGACTCATATACATGACAACAGCTATAGATCTGTAGTGGCTCTGCCACAGTAATTAAAAGGCTGTATGAAGCGTTTGAAACCAAGACGTGCAAATCACAATGAAATGCTAAGTGCTTCCATTTCAGCAACACACTGGATTGTCTGGCAATCAAAAGAAGCAGAAAAAATAAAACCAAACACAGACACGTAATGAAGTTCCAAACAGGCGCTCAAAAGTGAAAAGGTCTCTGGTTGAGGCACTACCTTATAATGAGCATTTCCTAAACAAGCAAATTAACAGGAATCACAGGGAACATTACGGCATTATTACAGGCATCCAGCGTAAGGTTCTGAATCTGACGGAGGAACATTAGCAGAGCTTTAGCCCTTCACCAAGCAAACTGCACTCTTCTACTTCACAATGTAAAGAACCTCCATTTCCACATCAAAGCCAGACCGGAAAAAAGCAGGATGCACACTTTTATGTCGCTCTGTGGTTTTTGCTGTTGTTTTGTTTATTCGCCCATCCTCTTCGCAGAGACTCCGTTTTGTGTGAACATGCAAATGGAGAAACACAAGGACATCCTTTAGCTCAGAACAATCACGGGCAGCGCGTGGAGGAGCCGTCTCTGCCTTTGAACTGTTTAAAGTGGTATTAATGGCCAACTTATAAATAATCAACTAATTCCTCTTTAAAGATATCCGCCAGTGGGGCACTGGAGACTGAGAGCGCTGTAGTCTTTAAAGAAGCAGCACTCTGTGGCCCGGATGCGCAGTCAAACAACCGCACCAAGCTCTGCATACTCAGAAAAACTACTGTTTATGATCAAATTTGAAAGCTACGCAACCATTTGCAGCTTGCAAAACTTGCAAAAAAGTGTTTTACTTGTGTATGTTGCAGGTTGCCCCCTCAGTGTATTTCACCGTGTTGGAATGACATGTTTCACTAAACGTCAGAGAGAATCCTCACACTCATTGGCTGCCGCCTCTGTAGATATGCTAATAGCATAGTGAAAATTCTATAATAGAACACACTTATTATTAAAAAGAAGTTCATGCTGCTCCACGTTGATAGATGGCAGTGCAGCCAGTGTTGCCAACTTAGCGACTTTGTCGCTAGATTTAGCGACTTTTCAGACCCCCCCTAGCGACTTTTTTCCAAAAAAGTGCCTAGTGACAAATCTAGCGACTTCTTGGACAAACCTTAGCGAGTCTCTTTGACTGAGAGTCTCTCGCTGGTACTACCGCACGAGAGCGATATCTTGCTTTCACAGCGCGCACACACCTCCCTCTCTCTCTCTCTCTCTGCTCTGTTCATCGAGCGGCAGAGAGGAGCAGCACTTTCAGTTAAAATAGATGATGTTGCTTCTCTAATTTTACATGCAAATATAGCCGAAAACACGGCACAGGAATTGTTTTTGTCTTTGCTTATGTTATGTATATTTGATTTCATCAGACGACGGCTCGATTATAAATCAGGATTTTTTTTGCAGATTAACATCTTGGAAGGGAGAGCTGGTTATTTAGTCTTAAAGGGCCACATTTCAGTCACTATTTCATATTTATCCCATTGACTGACAACAGAAACAATAAATTATATAAATGAAAACAGTTTTATTGAGAATTTGGCTAAATTAAAATACAGTATGTGAGCACAGAGAGGCAAACAAATGTAAAAGGCAATACGACGCGATGACGTCATGAATATGCTAATTAGCGCATGACGTCATCTGGCGACATTTAGTGACTTTTCAAACTGGCTTTAGCTACTTTCCATTGAAAACAGTTGGCAACACTGAGTGCAGCATCTAACAACTTTGCAGCATCGGTACACAAGGAACAGCAATGCTAATGCTAGCTAAACAACTACTGAGTGCATCTTCAAGGCCCAGTCCCAAATGGCACCCTAAACCATCGCTGTCTTCCTCTGAGTCCAAGCTTTCGTGACGTAATGCTGCTTTGACTGCAGAAGTTGCATCGAGGGCGCTCACGAGCACCCTTCTGAAAGATAAAATGATGAATGGCACACCCTACGGCCTCGTGGACTTAACGGACATGTGCACACAATGGCCACTGTAAGTCCTCAAGAATTAAAACGAAAGTGCACATGAAGCGAGCCATTTGCGACAGGGCCTAACAGACACTTTATTTGTGGTGCTCTCTGCTTTTCTGTTATGTTTCTATGGACAGTGTATTACCTTAACCCTGTAAAGCCTGACATATGAAATAACAGTCAAATATTCATATACAATAAATAATTTTATGAAATTGAACAGTTCATTGAAACTTTGTGAAAAAAATGTGTTTTTGGTTGAGTATCATATTTGATCCATCAATATTTTTGGCTCATATCATGACAGTAAGAATGTGAAGTTCATACTCCAGAAGGAAAAAAACAAAATATGCAATTTGGTGCTGATATTTATATGGCCAAAAAGTAAGATGAAATTCTGATAGCTTGTATGTTAATGATGAAATCTGTATAACAGTATAGCA
Source organism: Schizothorax lantsangensis (assembly GCA_027422415.1). Lineage (NCBI taxonomy): Eukaryota > Metazoa > Chordata > Actinopteri > Cypriniformes > Cyprinidae > Schizothorax > Schizothorax lantsangensis. Next base: position 3,916,884 of record CM049858.1, read on the forward strand.
TATAAATAAAATGATATAAATATCAGTTGTCACTCTATATCTCCAATAATATATATTATTTTTATGATCAAAACATATAATGCAAAGCAATACAATGATGAATGAGTGATGAACAAATAAACGTTCCTCAAAATCCTGATGATCATATTTGAGACTTTTCTTAAAAAAAAAAAAAGACATCTGGATAATCAAGTAAAACAAAGCTGCTTCAGTCCAGTGAGTGTTCATTTTGAAATATTACTAACAACAACAGAGTTCTTGCGTGTACTTTATAAAAATTAAGAAGATTGCACAGCAAAAACAATTGAAGTTTGTACAATTATACAGCATGTAGTAGATTGTGTACAAGTTTCGATCACGTTGATCATTTAGAGGCCTTAGAAATTTGTGTATTAATTATGATAAAGTTGGCTTTATAGGGTTAAATACTTTTCCTGTGCTCATACTCAATACCCAAGAATATTCCTCATGAGAAATCATTTCTCATTTCTGAAAAAAATGGGCCTTTATACACCTATACTTTATCTGTTGTAGTGTGCTATTATTTTTAAATTAGCGTCAATGCTGATTTACAAAAACAACACAACAAAGAAAAAACGTATCACGGGACATACAATATAGTCGGCGGCTTATATGGTGGCTGACATTTGAGTGACATTTAGGGAAGAATTGGATATGTGTGGCATAAGAGAGGATAAGCAGTCTTCATTCAGGCCCGGAGAGCCAGAAACGAGTGAGCGAGCTCTGGGAGATTGAATGGCAATCAGAGCACTGCTGATATTCACCGATTGAAGACTCTTTCTCACCATTGGAGGATTTCAGTATCACAAGAGCCCTAGAGGCAGTATTCTTATCAGCAGCGGCCTCAGACAAAGAAACCTCCCGAATGAGAGATGAGCTTTAACGAGGGCCGCCGCTGAACAACCGTGACGATTAGCGAGAGGAGAATCAGGCATGCGTGAAGACACAAACACAAAGACACGCAAGCCCTCTCCCGCAAACAAACGCATATACATCCTGGCACGCACGAGCCTCGAAATGAATCTTTTGAGAAAGACCGTCGTGCGAAGAATACCTCCGCTACCGCAGGCAATCTCATTCTAATGAGCGAGAAACAAAACACAAACAAAACAAAAGCAACAGTGCTCTGGAAACACGCGCTCTCGTACATTCAAATACTCCCACACTTAAGTGCTCAAGCTTGCCAGAATTGCTCATTATCACTCCCTTTACAAGACTATAGACAAAGCGCTAGAGACAAAACCCACACACGGCTCATCAATGCGAACGTGTTCATTGTGCACACGGGCGACAAACAAAAAGAGGAGCGACATCCATTTGGATAACCTGAGAGGGCTAACAGCTTTCTCCCAGAGTTGGCAGCCTGAAGAGGGAGGAGAAGAAAGTTCATTAATTAAACAGGGCTTGGGCAGACAGATGGAACCGCTAGCTGGATGCTAATTACTCTGAGAAGACGAGCAGGTTTAACACTCGTCCTCCCCTCCTCCGCCATCAATCACAATTAGCACGGCTCCGAAACGTCCATCCTGCTCGGTGGACCAACAACAGGATGAGCGAGAGACGGAGATAAAAAGAAACAGAGGCAGGAACTATGCTCAGCTACAGCGCTTCATGTCCGTTTAGAGATTTTTCCTTGGGTATGGACGGGAGGTTCATGCGCGACAAACTTACCAGACCAACATTTCTAGTGACTGAATACAGGTTACAGTCAACCGATATCTACACTGGCTGAGTGTCTCTGGCTCAAGAACGTAAGCTCTTGGAGACTAACATTTAGATTATATTTGAAATCAAGTTGCAGTTAAGCATGAGAGAAATGTATGTACACTACCATTCAAAAGTTTGTGATCAGTAAGTGTTTTAATGTTTTTGAAAGAAGTCTCTATTTATTTGATCAAAAAGACAGTAAACACTGCACATATTGTGAAACATTTTTAAAATTTAAAATTTCTGTCTTCTCTTTGAATATATTTTATTTCTGTCATCAAAGCTGAATTTTCAGCATCGTTACTCCAGTCTTCATTGTCACATGATCCTTCAGAAATCATTCTAATATTTAATTAATATACATTAAATTTAATGAATTGATATGCATTCTAATATGCTAATTTGTTTCTCAAGAAACACGTATTATTATTAATGTTGAAAAACCTTGATACTTCTTTTTCACATTCTTTAATAATCATAAAGTTCAAAAGAACAGCATTTAATTAATATGGAAATAATCTGTAACCATGTATTGCCACTTTTGATCAATTTCATGAATCCTTGCTGAATAAAAGTTAATTTATTTTAAAATATAATACATATATATATATATTTATTATTAATAGTAAAAATATATTTACTTATTTTTACTATAAGAATGGTAAAACCATCAATGTCCAGTGTATTGTGTGAACATTGTAAGTGAATGGGGACAGACAGTTAAATATATAAATATTTCATCTAAACAAGAACAGGTAATCAGCCATAACAGACCGTTTCACAGTGTGCATGAAAACACGATGTGTTTGTAGAGCATTTGATATTAAAATCAAATCTACACCCTTGCTTGGAGGCAATCGTTTCTCCATTGTTTCACATTTAATACAGTTGTCTCCCATGTGCACAAAATAAACAACAACAACACAGCAGAAAACACTATGGCAGAGTGCAAAAACACAAGCTGGCAGGTGCCAACAGGAGCCGCTCTCACGCTTACAGGCGCTTTAGTAACGTCACTCCTGAGGGAGCATTAATAAAGGAGCAAGCTCTGCGTAACTCTACCTCACACACACACACACACACACACACACACACACACACACGCTGGGGGATCCCACCCTGATCTGGCAATGGCTCCTCCATTCACAATAGTGGCAGAACATAGACAGATGTCAAGCATGAATGCCTAATGGAGTGCTAGTGATTTTTTTTTTTTTTTCACTTTGTGTGGGAGGAGACGGCGGTTCAAGTTTAAATGTAGATTGTCAAATTCAATCACATTGGCGCAGACGTTCTGTGATGCAAAAAATGTCCGAGCAACAAACTGCTACAACTAAGCTCATTTTTAAATGATATACTGTCCTTACTAAAGCAACCATTGCTATTCCTATAGCGCATGGAGACAATTTTGATGTAAGTATAGTATACTGAGTATACTGTAGTAAGTAAGACTAGTATACGGTTTAAAAAAAAAATCTTGATTGGAACCTCTCTATTCCACAAAAGGTTCTTTATAGTGGAAAAAGATTGTTTAGATTTTTTAAATGTTCTTCACTAAGAAAAAAAGAAAAAAGCAAGGTTCTTTGGGGGAACTAAAATCTTTCTTCACTCTTAAAAATTAAGTTTCTTAATTGTCATCTATGGTTCCATGAAGAACATTTAACAACCATGGAACGTTTGTATTGGAACTTTTCACTAAAATGTTCTTTGGGAAACCAAAAAAGCCCCTTATTTTAAACCTTTATTTTTAAGAGTCCAGAACACACCGCCAACCACTCAGAATTAGTTTTGCGCGAGCAAGCACCATACAATTGTTTTTAGAAATTGCAAAAATTAAGAATGAAATTCAGTCCCATACCCTCATCCTCTTTACAAGCATTAAAATTGTGCTTAGAGAGCAGCAAAACAGAAGGAAAAGGGAAATATCATCAAGTGTGTATTTCATTTCAGGTTGATAAAGTATGAAGAAGTTTGACCCAGTAGCATGCTGTACTCATATCGAATTAGACACGGCTCGATGACCCGGGAGTCTTCCTGCTCCCTGCGGAAATTTGATTAAAAAAGCTATTGAGGATTCCGAGCATGATGATGATGTGCAGAAAAGAAAGCCCAGGCAGAGCCAAGGCTGGATAAACATGAAGTACATGAGATTCATGCACACACCTATTACATCTGCCACCTGTTTTTGTCCTATTTTGATGTTCTGTCACGGAGTTGTTTACTGACCTGTGTTTAAGTCCTGGCTTTACCATAAGAGAAAATCCCCCACGGGCATTTGTGTGTGTGTGTGTCACTATTCTTTGTTCCAGGCATCACGAGCAGCAGGAGGGGTAGAGAGAGAGAGAGAGAGAGAGAGAGAGAGAGAAGAGTAATGCTATGAGTCATTCAGTGTTAGAGAGAGAGAGGGTGGGAGAATACTTGAGTATTTCATATAAAGAGGCAGCAGTGAGACGCCATATGCCATATGGGCAAAACTGACTTTCCACTCATGGCTGGGCCTGACAGGCCTGTGGATGGGAGCCCCCCTTGAATGTGTGTGTGTGTGTGTGTGTGTTACTTACAACTTACTGAACACTGTGCAGTATATACTGCTAACTATTTGTGAAAAATAACTGAAACCGTAGGTATTATTTCACACAGTAGAAAGCTACAACATGTGTACACACACACACACACAAACACACACTTCATATATATATATATATATATATATATACATATGAAGAGTTCCGATGCAAAAGCCTCTAAGTGCCATCTGAAATTTTCCTCTAAAATGAACATTTTTATCAGGCTCCTATACTTATGTTCAGTAATTTCACTTTAATTGCATAGAAAGGACCTATACATTGCCATTAGATTAAAATTACTGAACCTAAACATAGGAGCCTGATAAACATGCTATAGCCCATATAATGACAATAATGACAAAGCAAGAACAACAGGATCAACAACAAAAAAGGCTCAGCAAAAGTCACTAAACTGCAAAACAATAATCCTATAATAGTAAGCGTGTAATTTATTAATGCTGGGAACTCATAAACCCTTAACATTTCAGCAATATTGTTCAATTTAAAATTCTTTGTTCAGACAACTGTTTAACTAGTTAAGACAGCATTCTGATGGTATAACATTGGTTTTTATGTTGTTATTCACATTTTTTGTAAGTAATTCACAGTTCTTGTCAAAAGTCAATAGGTCCCATAAACTGAAAAATATGTAGTTCCCTTATTTTCCTTTCCACATTGCATGTTTAATTTAATTTAATCTTGGAGAACTATCGTTTTGCTTTTTTAATTAACATTTGTATTGAGTTGTTTCATTTCTGCACTACTAACGTCACTTCAATGAATAGTCAGGAAACTTGAATAACTGAGCATTGAGGAAAGCGCCACAACTTCTGAGCACCTTAATTTTGGTTCTCTGCGAAGGCACATATTTTTTATCTGACATATTTCAATCATAATTACCATTTGGCAGTGTCAAATAATGAGCCAAGAAATCACCTATCAAATTAGAAATGGAAAGCAATAAGTGCAGTATGAAAACATGCTATTCAAAACACAGTCCTGAACGTGTGCAGGTCTGGACAAGAAGAGAAGGACAGAGAGAGACTGGGTGGGAGAGTGAGTTGGCGTAACTCAGTGATCTGAATACACTGGACGTTGTCAGGACCTCCAGTAACAGCTGGTGAGTTGGGAGACCCACTTAAGCACACAGGGGAGGGGACTCTTCAGTGTTCTCCATACAGCCATTTGGAAAAACTGCTGCACCATTATTTGAATGCTGTTATCTACTATTATATTATGTTGGTCTATTATTGCAGTATCATTAATTTCATGGCCTCAACATCATGCAAAAACAGTTAATGGGGTCATTGGGACAGCCTCCTCCAGTTGAACTAAATGGTTCTTAGCCAGAATAATCTGCAAAGTGTCGACAGTCAAATGTCAGACTCTGCAATACAATACAAGAGAGGAAGTAGGCTCAACCCTGACATGCATTTCAATATAGCGCATGGATCCTGTGATTTAATAAGCAACTAATATGAACACAGTCAGATCTGTGCTATATGGCCGGATGGCCACAATGACAACCAAACAATCACATTCATAATCCTCATTCTAAAACGCTGATACTTTTATTATGGTCTACATGAGACCACATCCTCAACTTACCCTCAAATATCCATCACGGGTGCTAAAAGCTGAATCGCGCATGACTGACGGCGGGCAGGAACAGATTATGGCTATTGATTGGTGCCTAGAGATGGATCTGAGCCTGGAGGAGAGAGGGAGTAACTATATCGATTCTTGTTCATCAGGGGAGGCAGCACAGAGACTGAAGGTCAGTGAATCTCTGCTTCACTTCTTAAAGGCCACTGGTCTGCCATCGCAAACCCCACGTGGACTGAAGCATGTCAACTTCACTCAGAGACTGACAGAGAGAGTGAAGAGACAATGACACACTGACCTTAGAACAAGGAAGGGCTCAGTGGTAAAAGAGTTAAACCAGCTGCCCACTTGTCATATCTACATAACTCAATGATGATACGGGATGTCACGCACATGGACAGCTGATAGAAGCGGTATTTGACCTGCATTGAAACAGGACATCTTGCAAGTCAACGCAAAGCTGGCTGAATTAGGAAAAACAGCACAGCGCAAACATAAACCATTACCATGGACAGCATCTGAAGACCTGTTCACACCCAGACAAACATTCGGTGTGACAATTCATGCAATAAACTATTTCATTTGAATGAACGGCTGGCAATGCTGTTAAGTGACTGACAGGAGCATTTTCATGCCATCAGTGCGATCTGAGGTTTTTTTAACGAAGAGCTGGTGCATCGCACTGAGAAGAAACCTGGCCAAACGATCGGATTCACCACTTAGTCTCCTACCCAGAGCTGAGTAAATGTTCAGCAGCTAACAAACATGGTCATATGCACCAACTCCAACTTTTTAGTCATAATGTAAATGATGTAAATAGTTAAACGGATAATGTAAATGATGTAAAAAAAATCAGCTGGCTTGAGTCTAGTGTATTTAAGTTTGACATGGCTTGTCACTATTCACTGCCATTACATGGACGTGAGCGAGCGGGACATTTTTTTTTTTCTCTCCTTTTGTGGTGTGAAAAAGAAAGGTCACACGGCATTAGAACAACACCGGGATGAGTAAATAATGACTGAACTCTCATTTGTGTGTGAACAATCCCTTCAAGAGAGCCCAATCTGCTCCTGAGCAATATGAAGAATGTCAACAAGAGTGAGAACATGAAGGAACAAAAGGCTCAGGAATCAGCTGAAGATGAATTTTCTTCATTTATTGATCTTGTAATATATCCCAAGTTTCTGTGCGCAGGGCTTCAGCATGACCCACTTCAAACCCGCAGCAGCTGATGAATCAATAATCACGACACATTATGCGCAATGTGAAAGGTGTCAGCAGGAGCGGGGACTCTCCATTCAAGCTAAGCCCTTTGGAAAAGCATAATCCCAGATCCGAGCGGGATAGAGATCCATAGATTAGCTCCGAACATTCACCTGCATACACGGACAATAGAAGGCAAGGGTGTGGGACAGCGCAGGGCACAGGGGTGGATTGCAGTGCCCCATGCCAAGCGCTGGTGGTCATTTCACCAAAACCCATCCAATTAGAGCTGAGTGATGGTGTAGCCCGCTGGAGGCCCCTCCATCTCTGCGGCAGGGCCAGAGAGAGACACCTGCTTTTATCAGCCTGTGCAGGGAGCACGAGGACTCGCTTTGAAGAAATATTCAACTAATTACGCTGGAGCACCAAGCACAACAAGCAGGAAGATTGCAGGGACCCCGACCATTGTGAAGGAGAAAACTCCAGAGAACATTTCATCTCCGCACAAAAACAGACTGTGACTGTGAGGCAAGGTCATTGTTCTGACGGGGAGCGACAGATTGTAAGAGAGAGAAGAAAGAGGACTACATTCACACTGCAGTGTTTTTTCCCCCTGATGTGTGATGCAGATCTGTTTTTGGATGAGAGTGTAAACGAATATGACCATTCCATTCTGGGCCGCTTTCACATGTGGAAATAAACCAGATTTTTCATAATGTGACTTCAGTGTGAACAGTAAGGACGAAACCGAAGCTATTTTTGGTCATGCTTTGAGAGCCTGACATATATAGTCCAAGGTTGCTCTAGACATCCTGAAGTCATTTAAGACAATAGTGTTGAGGAGCATGATGAAACTGAAGTAGCAGCAGATCTTTCATATTGTAATGCACATCTGAGTAAGAGAAAATGTAGGGCAGGAGTTGGTTCAATCCATCGGTTGTTGATTTGATTCTGAGATGTGGGAGGCCCGTCTGAATGCGAGTTTGCAGTCGATTGTAAGAAAGGGGAGGGGTTTAAGCAAACTAAATGATTGGAGGAGCCTGGCATACATCACAAGATAGAAGTCTGCCGCAATTTTATTGTTAGCTAAAACTAAAACTAATAAATAACATTAATTGAAATGAATCAGAAAAAAATAAATAAATAAAGATTACATGGAAAACCTAAACTAAATGAAAATGAGAAATGTTGTCTTTGCAACTAACTGAAATAAAAGCTGAAATACTAAAATTGTCAAATTAAATAAACTCAAAATTGAAATAAAAAATAGGCTAATTAAAGACAATTTTACTAAAAACAAAGAGCAATAAAAATGACAAAAGCATGTAACAAAATTTCAAAAACTGAAATTGCAGTGAAAACTGAAAATATAAAAATAAAAAGCTAATTCAAAATATGAATAGTAAATAATTAATACTAAATTAACACTGGTCTGTCATATCACCAGAAGATCGAGTTATGACATGTCACATGTTGATTAAAAATATATATGCATGGTTTACTAACAATAGGTTTTATAACGTTAATAAGATTACTGCATTTAAAAAATAGATGAGGTGAATTTTTTTTAGTGATGACTTGAAAATATTGCCCTGTCTCTTTACCCTCATAATTAATCACTGTTGTTTTACACATGTGGGTCAATATAGGAGCACCTCCTGTTCAGGTCAGTGTCTGTCATGGGACAAACTTCATCTGTCACAACCTCAAACCAACAACAACATGATTTGGAATCAGGCCTGTGTTGTGAACTTGGACAAAGAGATGGGATGAGCAATGGAAAGACACACAGAGAAAAACACACACACTTTTGTGTGAGTGTAAGAGGTGACTGTCGAGCAGATGTTCCTGTGACGGACAGATAAGAGACAGTGGTGTAGAAGCAGCACCCAAAAGCAGATCAATTATTCATAGAGACAGATCAAGTCATTGCAGGAAGCTGTGAAAGCAGAATATCCTTAATGGTCTTTCACACCCTATTCACAAGAGACAATTAACAGTCACACACACACCCACTCACAATAATGATCACACTGACGCAATATCACTGCAGACAGGAAAGAGCAGAATTAAAAACCAGACATGATGCGGCAATATCTAGTTATGATCTGTTCCTCATAGCGCTACAGGTGTTAAATAAACTTCATACGCAGTGCTATAGCAATACCTGACTGGCCAAAACAGACTGCTAATCTGAAAAATTAATGTCATCAGACAACCGTTTTTCTCACTTGCCCAAACTACCATTCATAGTTTTGGTGTCAGTATGATTTTTTTTTTATATATATAATTACCTCATTTGTAACAAATTATTTCTATTTCAAATAAATGCTGTTCTTTTGAACTTTCTAATTAGCAAATCTATTTTTCTATTTATCCTGGAAAAAAATAAAATAAAAAGTATTGCTGTTTTCACAAACATATTCAGCAGCACAACTGTTTTCAAACTGATAAAAATAATAAATGTTTCTTGAGCAGCAAATCAGCATATTAGAATGATTTCTGAAGGATCATGTGACACTGAAGACTGCAGTAATGATGCTGAAAATTCAGCTGCGCATCACAGGAATAAACTACTTTTTAAAATATATTCACATCAAAAAATATTATTATAAAATATAATAATAATAATTCACAATATTACCGTTTTTACTGTATTTCTGATCAAATACATGTAGTCTTGGTGCACAGAAGAGACTTCTTTCAAAGAAAAAAAAAAAAAAAAATCACTCGGCACTTTCTTCTCGGATACCAAAATTATTTCTTGTCAAAACAACATATTGTGACTATATTTTTATTTATTTGGAAAGCAGACAGTCAGCTGATCATTATTCTAAAGTAATGACCTTTTATGTTAGCGTTCCTTTTAGATATTATTTTGTGAAAATTACCAAATGACTTTTTTCCCATATAGCATATAGGAGTTTTTCTAAGCAAGATACTCAATCATTGGAGAAGGGAAGACATTCATGCAGATAAAAAGGTTATGAGACAAACAAATGTAAATTTTAGCCGTGGCATAAGCATGACAATTGATTCCCAGCCAATGAATTATTGAAAATTAATGGACACTCGAAGTGTATGGCTTCCACAGTTCAACTTGGGAATTGATTTGTAATAATTCATCAGCCGGAAACAATTATTACTTATATAACAGACACAGCGGGTCTGTTTCAATCTTCTCCCTAGTTCAGCAGAAAAATATGCACTACTCAGGCATTTCTAGGGCCATTCCTGTGCACTCAATCTTTTGCTCCCTAAAAACTCCCACTATACACCATAAAAACCATTTACTTACCAGGAAAAGATGCCACGTCTTTGCCAGAAATGGATGAGCTGTACTTTTAACAGCAACAACAAAGAACACCACACAATGCCAAAAAAATAATCGCTTGTGCTGTGTTATACAGCAATGGTGTCTATAAACGCTATAGCTACATATTAACAAACTACCTCATTAATCGTATCACATATCATTGAGATATCAGCGTCAATTTTAAGTGGAAGTCATGTTCACTAGAAAGATCCACGGCATAGGGAACTACAGAGTGGAATGAGACACACTCACAGTGTGTTCTACCTACAAGTACAAAATTAGTGTCAAATCACATACAGAACGCTGTGATCTCACAGATAACTGGTTACCAACCATAAAGTTGAAGGATACAAACTCTGGTAAAGTGGCAGTCGAGACTTCACAGCCCTGCTGGCATTGATGCACGTGGCCCGCACCAGACTCGGCAACAGCGTTCCAGTCACTATCGCCCCGTCGAACAGAGGCCCAAAGAAAGGAACCTGCTTGAGACAGAGCAAATAATGAAGAAATATTGTTTTAAGTTTTAAATGCAAAATCAATTTACATGAATTCTCGACCCCATGTTGCATGCGATACGTGTGTGCCACAAACAGACAAAAAAAAATCAATGTGTGGGACAGCTGAATCTAGCGGATGGATAATGCATCACTTCCATTTGCCAAGGTTTGCTTTTCTCGAGTGGATGAAATGAGAGTTATTTGAGTGGAACAGCAGATAACAGAGACACGGCTGAGGGAATTTCACTAATTGCAGCTGGTGACATGCTGCAGGAACCATACATCCGACAGCATCCAGGCCACTCAACACACACAGCAGTCAAGTCTCGTAGAGGTGACGTGTTTGTGAGACATTACAAATGATACACGCTCGGTTTCTCTGGGGATCTAGTGGCAGACGCAGGAGGAGGAAGATGAAAGGCAGCTTGACCGCGATGAGAGTGGCGTGCCGACAGTGCAGTAATGGACTTCCAGCATTAGTGCTTTCAGAGAACAGACAGGAAGAGATACCATCCAGCCACAATCTACATCTCCTGACAATCAGCGAAACATCACACATCCTGACCAAGATCTTAAGACGCCCCGGGAGAGGCATTTCACGTAATATATGAAAATCTGGTAAGTTATGGTAGACGGCTGTGGTTTTTAATGTAACGTAATGTCATTATCTTCACGACGAGGGACATACCTGGGGTTTTTTCATGATCTGAACAAAGAACATGTGGTTTTTCATTGGGTAGATGATGATGAGGATATCTCCGAAGTCGGTGGGAATGATTCCTCGTCTGTAATCCCGCGTGTGCTCCGACCACACGATGTGCACTTCATCGTTTCCCAAGTGACGAAGCTATGACCAACCAGAGGCAAAAGCATCAATAAATCTGACATGCAAACCAATAAAATACAGTCAATATTAGTCATTAACATCATGAGGGCTGCACATCAGGGAAAAAACAATCACAGATAGTCGTTTTCACTGGGCATATGTATTGAAAAACTAATTCTTAGAAAGACATTGTAAAAGGACCGTGGGCATCAAAAAATCTCGCAAACCTGTACGTTTTCTTCATGATCAACAATATTTCCAGAAAGAAAAGAAAGACTGTACATTTATTTTAGTACATAACAGCTGAAATTATTTTGGGAATTTTCAATCTGAAGTCAAATGAGCAACAGAAATTGGGTTCATTATGTTTCAATCATTTAAACAAATTGACTTTAGCCAGAAAATTGGACCGTTTCATTTTACATAAAAATATACATACATTTGTAGGAAATGCATTTTTCGGAAGCTAATTTTTGGGACCTCAGGAACATGAAATACATGGGTGCTGAGAGTCTGATTAATATGTAGTTGTAATGTTGAAGCACCAGCAATCTTTTGCAATAATTTGTTTAATGTTGTACACGAGGAAAACTGTATATCAGAGCAGTGGGCTCAGAGATGTGCTACTACTAGCCGTCAATCCTGTAAAGGCTTTTATATTCAGACAGGAGATGCTGAAACAATAACCAGTGGAAATTGGTTCTAGTATGAGTCAGTTCTGATTCAGATAGCTAGAGAGCATTCTGGAAACGACAGGCAGAATGACGACTTCTGTTAATGCTGATAATCTTGAAATTTTCAAATATCAAACAGTTAATCATCAACATTGAATTGAACTACACATTGTTTCAGTAGCAATGTGGTTTTGAAATAACACTGCACTTATGAACACTACTTTTAGGTATTATATGGAGGTAAGATTAACAGAAAATGCTATAAAACAGTCAGTTCCCTTCAGAGATTCATTCATATAAAGTCATTCATGCAAATCCGAGAAGTTTTGTGTGTCACGAATCATGTGAATGGCCTTTAAATGTCAAAGCAAAATTTCCAGAAAGGTGACAAGTTTGCAAGTATGCAAATGTGCATACCAATCTTTTTAATAATAAATTGAAAAGAAGAAAACAAAATGGATAAAAAAATACATATATATTACAATGTACTTGACTGAACAATAAATCTACGAAAAAGCGACCTTTTCTATTTATTTCATTTTATTGACTTGAAGTATATAAGTGTATACTATGGAATCTATTGTTAGCAAGCAAACTGAGTATGACGTGATAGAAATGTTTGCTTATATCACCCCAATCCAAGCCTAGCAATGCACACATAAAGTGACAAAAATGATTTTCCATACAACACACAAGTGGTTCTTTCTGGGGCTCACAGCATCATTTACTGTTACTAAACAAAACACAAGCAGCACATAAAGACTTCATTCCAAATAATTAACAACAATTAAGTGGACTATTACCAAAATGGTGAGAAATTAAAGTGACCTCTGTAATCAAAAAAGAGGAGTCTTGGAAGCATGTTGCTGCGACGGCGCGGCCTTAAGCGAGCTCCTCTCAATGGGTCGTTAAACATCTGCCTATGCACCCATGCCTAATGAGCCATTACCAAAACATGTCCTCTTCACCAAAAATGCAATTACCACATTTCCCCATAAGCCCTTAATTATGCTAATGGGCTAAAATTAAACAAATCCACAACAAGCTGATTGGGTCGGCGCATACCGATCCATTTGGAGAGTCAGCAGAAGAATTGGCGGCATGTAAACAGGTTGGGCGGAAAGAGGAAATACACAACACATTGTACACATACACCAGATGCCATTCTCAATGAAAGGGAGCAGATGTTAAAGACTGCAGAAACCTGAACTTTAGAATAGGCTTAAGTAGAGCGCCTGTGAAAGTGTTGTGGGTGGTTGCTACGCATTGCTAAAATGTTCCATGCGGTTGCTAGGGTATTCTGGGTGGATGGTGGGTTTTTCCCACACAAGCCAATAGAGTCCATCTCTAAGACCTTCTCATGCACTGGTCTCCAGATACGGCTCAGGTTCTTCCACCAATGAAAGACTTTGGGATTTTTCACCCATTTTAGCATCCACCAAAATGACAGTATACCTTTTTTCTTAAATCTTATGATTTTCAGTATCATTCCTGTCTATAGAATAAACAGTATTTAATCAGGGTAACCGCACATACTTGATTCAACAATAAATACATACTAATTATAGGTTGACTGGTACTTAATTTTGCTAATATGATAATATGATGCAGGACGTTTTAATTAGAAACAAACCTATTTGAAATGCCTGTGCTTTACTATAGCCAGCTGTTCATTCAATGAGATGAGGGAGATAAAATAAGAGAAATAAATTACAATTCTTACAATTATTTGTAACATATTAGAATATAAAAAACAATAAAGTAGATGTTGTTACAACTTATCAACAGTAGATCACAAGCAATCGCTTGGCATACCTGCATGGTGCTCACTGATGACAAACCATGAGCCTGCAGAATGTGCAACAGCATTGTGTCTTTCACTATTGGTGCACTACTGGTGCATATTTAGGAGTTAAACACACACAAATGTAACCACAAAGGAAAGCTGAATTTTCCTTAGGCCCATATTTTCTGAGTTGGGGACGTGTCAGTGAGAAAATATGGAAGACAATACATGCACCGTCTGTATTAATGGTACATGTGTTCAATTTGATTAAATTATTATTATTATATTATATTTTTTAGGAAAAAAAATATTGGAAAAAAATGCACATGATTTATTCATCTTTTTATGTACAGTTAAAATTTTGTTCAATTTAATTAAATTATGATTTATTATTTTTTTAAGAAAAAAATTATTGAAAAAAAATGCACATGATTTATTCAACTTTTTTATGTACAGTTAAAAAATCTTAGGCAGAATTTTATGTAGAAAAGGTATATCACCATCTTGCTTTGGCCAAAGTGACTTAAATGCACCTAAAATTGTAATTATGACTTCCCAACTTGTAGACAAAATTCCTAGAAGAACATGAATGCCATCTGAGCGGCGTTTGACGTTTTATGTAGTCACAGTACCACGTTTTCGGTCCCCAAATTTAAGACCTCTATTAAAGGGTAAATTTAGACTTTTTTCATTTATGCTATTAAGGACTTTTCACTACCTTACATTTGATCAATATATACTTGTTTAAATCTAAGGCTTGTCCAGTACAAACAATAATAACAGTGACATTTGCATTAGCAAACACAAAACTATGAGCCACATGTGCGTACGCTCTTAAAAACAAAGGTTCCAAAAGGAGGTTTTCACAGTGATGCAATAGAAGAACCATTTTTAAGTGTGTGGAGCATAACATACACATGCAGACTGAGCAAAGCAAGAGATGCCCTCAAGCTTAAACGCTGCCTTGTAAAGAAGCAGCGTCCTTCCCTCTGCAACAAAAGAGTGTGTGTGTGTGTGTGTGGTTGGATGACCGGCTGCCTCCTGACACCGTGGCCTCGCATGGCAACACCCTCCCAGTAACTGCATTACTAGCCCAGCCAGCTGCTCTGCTCCGTTCTGCCCCCCCAGCACTCAATTGGATTCACAAATTCTTCTCTTTTTCCCTCTCTTCTTTCCTTGCTGTCGGCTCTTCACCCCTCTTTTCTCTCGCTACCTCTTAAAGTTGCATTTGTAAATTAGAGTAGTTACTTCCTGTCTGCCTGTAGCTGATAAAATAGCCCTTTCACCCCTCCCCACACACGTGCCGCCCAACAGTCGCCCTCTCTCGCTGCCAGAGCGGGAGCGCGGCAATTACGGGGTCTGATGGCCAAAATGAATCGAGCACGGCTCGTGGCACACACGCTCCCTCCCTACACCGAACGGAGGAAGCGGAGTGTGGCTGCGATGGGCTAATATGAGCTCTGACGGTGAGAGGCTTCAATGTCCGGGAGCCTGATGAATTTTTCTCTCTGCAGGCCAGCGCATGATCGGATTGAGCGCTCAAACTAAGCAGGTTCCTACCGGCTCATTTTGCCAGCGTTAACCTGCTAACGCATGTCGATCGCCGTCCCGCCGACACGGGCGGAATTCGATAGCAGGGCCCTGCTGGTATCCGGCAGGCCTTTGGCCCTTGCGGCGTGAGTTAATGTGCTGATCGGGGCCCCGGTCACAGCGCACGCAGGAGTCCAGAGAGAGAGAGCTGTTACTAAACCTGCACATGCTCGGCTCCCTCGCTGACGACGGCCTCACAGCTCTCAGCGGTCTGACAGAGCCGTGCAATCAGCAGCATGCTCCAAAAGTCACGCTCTACATGCGTGTCACTCACCTGCTGTCAGGTCTGTACGACGAACTGCAGTCATTAAATCACCATTTTAAATCAAATAACAGTGTTTTTAGGGTTTAGTAAACATTTATGTCACAGTATTCTCATAAAAGTTTGGTTTTAAGAAAACAAAAAAACAAAAGGTATATATACACGTGTCAGGACCCACAAATCTAATTTGCTTTGACTTATTCAAATTAAAGCTATTTTTTAATGCACAGGTCGATAAAAAAACTTTTAATTTTTTTTTTAAATGACTTTTCTTTAAAACTATTTCCTTAAAATTTTAAAAACGTATTTTGTGTGTGTGTACAGTATGTGTGACAGAGGGACTGTGAGTCTTTATGCTCTTATATACTATTTATTTGCAGATTTTGCTCACCTGCTTTTAAATAAACATCACATTGGTGATGTTTCTCTGGTGTGATTTAACTTGTCAAGTATTTTCAGGTGACTATGGTGAATGCTTAAATTCTAAACCTTCATCATACAGTTTTACATGAATGTAGCCTTTCATGGCATATTTAAGATCATTTTGGAGACTAGATATTAGGGCTGGGAGATATGGCCAAAAAACATCTCAGTATTATATATATATTTTTATTTTCTACATAAAAAAAAAAAAAAAAAAAAAATGGATTAAAAAAATTGCAACCATGTAGGCAATGCCATATATTATGTGCAAAAAAAGGGTTAAATCACATTACATTCTAACATTTTTACATTTCAATCAAAAAACAAAAATAATGCTTTTTAAAGCATAAGTTCAGGACAAACTGGATTGTACACTTTCCCTGCAGCAGCTCACTCTGTGTCCCCCTTTTTTTTTTTGTCAAATGCCCTTGTATCAAACTACTTTATATCGATATAAACATTATTGCCTCAATTCCATATCATTTCTAAAAAAATATATCGACATATCATACAAACTCGATATACTGCCCAGTCTTACTAGATATTATTACCGGTACTACATATGTAAATGTACTCAATTTCTCACTCAATTTTATTGCTTCTCTCTTACTGCGTGACAGAACAAGGGCTAATAGCAGAAAGCTTAATAGTGATAGCAATAGTAACTAAAAGGGTGGGTTTACATAAGGTCATTTTTAAAACTGAAGATCATGACCTTTTTCCTATCTCATTTCCTCTCTGAATGTAAAGTGACTGGAAAGCCTGCACTCCTGACAAAGCAGTGGCATTTTGTTAAACTTCCTTAAAAATTATGCTCATAAATGCTGCTTTTTAAGACAACTTTCCACCAGTTTCAATCAATAAATCACCCCTTTGTATGGTTCTTTTCAAGCAGGAAATGAGTTGCTTGAAACTACCTTTTTAGTGATGGAGTCATCCGAGTCAGAAGGCATGCGAGTCGACACATGGAAGATGACCTCCACGTTGGAGGTAGCGTAATATGGTGCTGTGCTACCTGTGCTGCCATTTCTCTGCAAACCACCCATAAACCCACAGTGAGCGGACAGATTCACCTGAAAGAGAGAGAGACATAAACTTCCATATGCTCTGACAGTCCCAGGACATGACATCCGCTCACTACAGACTCATAAAGTGGATTTGATGTGTTATTTCACCTCCCATCCAAGCCCAGAGACAAAGTCCTCATAGGCCTGACTGCCCTCCGTGTTGGACAGAATGGAGTATTTGTCCTCCTGGCCTTCTCCAATGTAGAACACGGCAATCTTGTGCGTCTCTCGACTGGAAACAAAAACACACGAGACAAACTGACATCATGCTAAACGTCAAGACATTTGAGGTGTCACCATATTTGATGTGGTCTGTGTATGTAATTAAAGTGGAGAAACATCTCAAAGACGAAATGGGATGCATCTGAGATCAATTTTAAACACCATAATAAAAGGGTCTGAATACTGACGCAATGTAATATTTCAGTTTTTTTAATGTAAAAATTAATAAATAATAAAAAAAATTTAGCATAAGGTTGCATATATAATTTAAATATATTTGCTTCATATTTTCAACTCTTAAATGTATATACAAATTGAGAAATGTAAAAAGGGTCTAAATGATTTTAATTTCTGGCCGTCACATTTTTTCCCCCTTTTTGTTAAAAGATACAGTTTCATGTGGTACGAGAGTTAAGCGCAAATTATAAATATGTAAACATGATGCTTTTGGCAAGTTAATAATTGATAACAATTAATTTTAACTCATAGCTAATAGTTCTCTCTCTAAAGAACAGATGTGATTTCTTTAAAACATGTACTGGTAGCCTATACATGGCACCACCTTTGCAGTGCTCGTTAAATCATATATTGTTTTATAATCAAAACACGCTTTAATACATTTCTTTTTGCAAAGAATGGTATAACTTCACAGCTATTTGCTAATAAATCAAATCCAGGTATGCAGTGTGTACATGTGAGGCGTGTGTGTCTCTTTGGGCAGTGTTGCTAAGGAAGCGTCATGCCCTTGCAGTGTGATGTTTGGCATGCTCAGTCAGCGGTTGCCATGAGTGGGCCGGCTATGCATGCGGAGGGAAACGGTGGCCCGATCCTGGGGGTATTCTTTAATAAGCCTCTGTAATTAGCCACTCTGAGCGCCTATTGATCGCTGTTGGCTGAGAAGTGTGGAGCTGTGATCAGCCAGACGTGGGCAGGATTAGGCCGTGAGGAGCGGAGTATCTGAGAGTGGTCTTAAGACATGTCTCCTTAATAGTGCTTTTAAAGGATTTAGCCACTCTCTGTAGACTGGCATTAGGCTGCATGATTGAGCTCTCCAAATGCATGCTGTTGTTTGCTGCTGATTTTTAGCGTTAAGTGCTGAGGAGTCAGACAGAAGGTTACGAATATGTTTCCATGTCGCTAATTTACTTGGTGTGTGATTATGTGTATGAAACTTTAAGGCACGGGCATCAGATGTTGTGGTCTTCTGAAACGAGCAGAAACTCTTACCACTGCCTCGAGTCTAAATTCTTCAGCTCTCTCAAGAGCTTAGAGTTCTTCTTTAGAAGATGAAAGCTTTTTCTATGAAGAGAAATAGAAATGGAACAGTCATGAAAACCAGAAATAACTTTCCAAAAGATAAATGCTGAGACAGAGGCAAAATCACTCATTGTGTCTTTTTTTCAATGTTAAAATATTTTCTTCTAGTCCAGTTCAACCAAAGTACAACCAAGTACTGTAAGCAATCTGTAGGCTTACTTCTCTGAAGATCGTAAACACTGTGACACCACAGCATCATAACATTACTCGTGATTAAAAACTGAAATTCCATAAAAAAAACAAATACATCTAAAATATTTAGAACCAATGCAATTATATTCACACATTTTGTGGCAGGTTCATATATTCTGACTTGCAAAGAGGCCCTCAAAAAAAAAAAAAAAAGGATACTTTGGAAAAGTAGTGTAATGTCCAAGCTGCTCTTTTCCATTCAGAACGAACAAAAAGGCCCCATAAAAGCATATTATTTAACCATTGCTTGAACTGTCAGAGCTCTACCTCTCTCAAACATAATTATAGTAATTTCAGTATATAATTAAAAAATCATTAAAAATTAACACAGACATTTAATGTGAATAATGTAAAAACAAGTATCAGTGGTGATAGTCCCATTCTGTAAATGGAAAATGTCTAACAAAAATCACTTGATAGGTTCAACAAACAAATCATGTCAGCGCATAACATGATTTTATCTTAATTTTTGTCTTAATTCTTTGTTTAATTTAATGAAACACTTTTATTATGTTCTATGCTGTGGAAAGAGAACAATGGCAAAAACAAAAGACGTGGGATTTTAGAAAGTGTCCACCTGTCCTCAAGCTTACTCCTATCAAAGAGAAGGAAATCAACCTGTTTAACAATTAGAAATACTTGGGAGACTGTTGTTCATGATTATTTACATATTAAAGGAACACAGACATTATTTGTTTGGCTCAGAATTGATCTACAAAAGATGCTTGTAGAAAAACAAAGTTTTACTGATTTTATTGAGTCTTTGTAATTAAAAAAAAAAGTCAAACTATCTGATGAAACAAGCAGAGGTAGTATCTATCTACAAGAAGAAATGTTTATGGAGCAGCAAATCATAATTATTAGAATTATTTGTAATATAGTAAGTAAAAGCTGCTGAAATTCCAGCTTTACCATTACAGGAATATCATTCCTACTATTTTTACTATTTATTTTTATTTTTATATTCAAATAGAAAACAGTTATTTGGTATTGTAATAATATTTCACAATACTGCCATTTTTACTGTACTGCAGTATTTACACTGTACTTTTTACTGTTTTTGATCAAATAAATGCAGCCTTGCAATATGTATATTTGCAGCTATGTGACTGATTGTAAGCTTGTTAAAATCAAAATGTATGATTTATGTATTTATGTATTTATTTATAAAACACTGGCAGCAAACCAAAATTTCAGATATTCACAGAAAGTCTTCTCCACCATAGCTCTCAAATCTCATTCACACACATTCAAATTGTGCATCAGGAATGGTCTCAAGACTCGTAAGAAACAATGTGTAATGATGTGGAAAAGAGCAGCTTTGCAAGTGGGTGACTGAATTTTCATTTTGGGATGAGCTACTCATTTAAGAATGTTTTCAAGGAATTCTCATGAAATACTGTACCTGCGATCCCATGAGTTCATGCCGAGGTCGTTGAGGAGGAGTCTGCAGAGGTAAAAAGCAGATTTTGGCTCGTGGTGAGTGGGCTCTCTCTGTCTCTCTGCTCTGACGCTGGGGTCTTCGGTCTGTCGCCGGGCCAGCTCCTCGTCCTCCTGCTTGGCCTGTCTGTGGATGGCATCCATGATGAGCCCTTCCATCTCAGGGTTCATGCCGATGGGTGGAGATGGCGGCTGGGTGAGCCTCAGCTGGGGCTGCGGCAGACACTCGGGGCTGCTGTGGCCAAGGTCTTCCAGTAGCTGGTCCAACACATCCACGCCATCTTCCACTTCCAGCTCAGAGGAGCATTTACTGGAGCGCACGGAGCCCTGCTTTTCAGCGCGAGCACCATCGTGAGACGACTGATCTCTGTTGCCACCCAAACTCAAGCCAGTGTCATCTAAAGTGCGGAACAGAACACCGCCGTCCCACGAGTACTTTCCCGAGATGTCCCTGACGATGACGCGCACCTCAGAGGAATGATCCCTCGGGTTGATGCTTACCGTGGCCGTGCTGGAACTGTCAGAGGGGATCTGCAGGTATGAGACTAGTGTGCTGTCATTGAAGACGAAGAGCTGCAGATTGGGGCTTTTGAAGACTTCAGAGGAGAGCTCGGAGGACTCTACGTAGGGGTTGTCGTGGTTCTCACTGACCAGGCTGTTTAAGAGGGCAGGGCCGCCGCTGAGAGGATGGTGGCCCAAATGATTGACTAGGTGTGACATTACCATCCGAGCAGTCAGAGGAATCAGCTCTAGGCTTCTCCTTTTCTTTTCTGGGATATGAAACAACACAAGTTCAGTCAATTAGAAAACATACAGCTTGCAGGTATACACAAAGGATTAGTTCACCCAGAAATCACAATTCTGTCATGTCTTTATTTATTTTAAAAGGGACAAAGTACAGAAATTAACATTCAAATAAACGCTAATGTATCCGAGAAAGGTAATGTAAAAAAAAAAAAAGAGAGAGAGAGAGAGAGCGAATAAGGGTACAATACAGAAAAGAGCCCATGCAGCTCAGTTAAATACAAATACGTAGCACATCATACACAAATATAATAAAAGTTTCATATTAATATAGTCTTGTTATGGATGTAGAAAATAACCATCTATCTAAAAGACTGTACTATCAAGAAGCCAATTCCTTAAATTCTATTTAATGAGTAATAGGATGTACATACTGTATGTATAATTACTCTCATGTCATTACAAATCAGACATTGGTTAATCTTCAAAACACAAATGCATATCTGTGATGGACTGATGGATTTATGGAGTTCCTCCATTAAAAGTTCATGTAACCAAAACTTTGATGTTTTACAAAAGTCAAACATTGTACTGTAATCATAATCCATTTGAATGGAAGAGTTTAATCTAAGCCTTCTGAAGAGACAATCGTTTAATATGAAAAATATATGTAATTTAGGCTTTTATTCACATAAAAAATTGATTGATGCACATACATACAACACATGCAATTTGGTAAACAGAAGCTCAACAGTACTTGCTTGATGAGCGAGAACAAACCTTATTGGTCTTGTGCATCAATCAAGCACATCTGAGCTTCTGCTGACCATTTATGATGTGCTCTATGTATGTGTCTGTTCATCATATAAAGTGATCATGTCTCTTCAGAATATTTGGATTAAACTGCTCGATTCATAAGGATTACTTTTACAATCTCTTTGTGAACTTTTTGAAGCGTCAAAATGTGGAGGAACAGAAAACTCTCAGGTTTCATTAAAAGTGTATTCATTTGTGTTTCCAAGGTGAACCAAAGTCTTATTTGGAGCATCATAAGTGTAAATGATGACATAAATATAATTTTTGGGTGAACTATGCCTTTAAATATAAAATAATGAAGTTTTTATTGCCTCATCAATGTTATGTAGAAATCTGCCCATTACCCTGTTATATTACTCCACTCTGTGGGATATGTGATTCTGATAGGTCAGTTGTGGTATTCTGTGGGTCCACCGTTTTCACTCGCGACAGACCAATATGTCGCCCAGGCCAATTAGAGGGCCAATATTTGGAGGTTTGCTATAATTTGGCTGATTCAATGTCATATGTCAAATTGATCTATTGGTAAGCCCCTCCCTTCGAATGCAGACTAGCCAATGGCAGTCGAGTATCAGTTGCACGGGGAGCGAAACTCGAACATCTTTAGGTTTCAGCGCCATAGAGAAACATTGGAAGATCCGAAGCTCGCATCGGTTTTATGGGGTTTATGCTTCAAAAATGGAAAAACGATGTGCCTGGGGTACTTGTAACACTGATTCCAGGTATCCTGAGAAGATGGACAATTTAATTAATTGTATTACATTTCCTGAATCCAAACAAAACAGAGCAAAATGTCCCTAAGTATTCAATCCCAATACAAATGAAGACAAAAACGTTCATTTTCTGGTTTTCATACACTCATTAAGTTACAATTTTCATCTGCTCAAGCAGAACGTTAATGCTATCTTGTGCTTTAGCAAGGTATCTCTGGCTAAAACTAGCTAACGTTAAAGTTAGTGAGTCCATGCTAACGTACAAACCTAAATAGCGGACTGTTCTCGCGTCTTGTACAGTTGTATGTCAAAAACACATAAACGATGGTCTACATTTCACTGTCTCTTCATATTAAACTGGTTAAATGTACATTAATTTAATCGTACCCTGTGATACATGAACAGTGTTGATCCTGCATGTAGTCATCCGCGATCGTGATGACCGACCGTAATATGAGACTTCTCCCGCTTGCATTGTGATCTGTAAACCCTCGCTTCGAGTTACCCACCGTATTTATTTTTAAATATTTTATAAATCCCTCCATGG
Source organism: Schizothorax lantsangensis (assembly GCA_027422415.1). NCBI lineage: Eukaryota > Metazoa > Chordata > Actinopteri > Cypriniformes > Cyprinidae > Schizothorax > Schizothorax lantsangensis. The sequence continues at coordinate 3,940,419 of CM049858.1, forward strand.
AATATTTAATTCCCATTTGGTGGCCTTCTGTGTCCAAAATTGTTCAAAAACTTCGTGGGACAAGGTTTTCACACTGCAGCTGTTTGTAAAACAGTGAGCAACTCCGTTTGTTTGTCAGAGGGAGCAACAGTAACTAAGGGGGGCGGGGCTTACCGATAGGTCAATTGGTCAATAAACAGAAGAGTTACTCATTACTTGTATCAGTTTTAAAATGCATGGCCATCTTATCAATTTCTATTTTTAAATTATTTTTTTAGTAAATATGTACAACAATATTGGCCAGCCTGATATGTACATATTAGTATAGGCAACGGACACTGAAAAATTCATATTGGTCAACCACTAGTTGTGTCAGTGGCAATCCATTCCCTACATAGTTGTGCTAGTTTCATTTCTCTCATATCACTCTGAACTCTCTTCTCACATAATCAAAAATTAAAACTGAAATCAATATTTAATTTTCATTAATTTAATTATTATTTGGTAAGTAGCCATGCAAGTGGGATAATTTACAGTCAGCTGGCCATTATCACAAATTCCACATCTCTCTGGAATACTTGATTCTGATTGGAAAACAAAATCAGGTAAATATTTTTTGTATAATGACTGCTGTATGACTGACTTTTTTAGGGTAATACAAGTCCCGGCCGGCTGACTGTGTACAGTATTTTCCCTAACTTGTTCACAAAAGCTGGTCGCTATACTGGCTTTTAGCTGTCATGACCAATGGAGGCCATTTTCCCACGTTTGCACCATGTACACGGGTGTCCACACAGACACCTTTAAAATATCTATTCATTCTCCCAAAACAGACTCAAAGGGCTGCACTAATGAGCATCACACCTTTCGTGATGAGTGAATAGGGCTCTGCAAGCACTATGAATTAAAGTCCTCTGAATGCTGAAGACCTCTCAAAGTGAGAAATCTAGCGTTGTCATTAGTGGATATTAAGATTAAGATGAGAGAGAGAGAGAAGGGGGAAAAAAACGAAGTGCTCACATTGTGACAGTGCTATCAATACCATCATCCCCATCAAAGTGGAAAAAGCTCTTTGCAAAGACGAGCAAGTTGCATTAGGGATGCACAGAGCTTTGAAGTGAACTAATCAATATGAGCTAGGTAGTGGGATATTGCTTATGAGTTGCTCTTTGGCTGAGGTTGTTTGTTTTTTTCGTACACAGAGATATAAAAGGCATGTCAATGGATGGAGATGTTTGCATTGCAAAAGCCAGCATTCTTTTTCTTCCTCTACTCCACAGATATAAATGTACTGTCATAAAAGACATCCCTGTTGAAAGAGGAAAGAAGCCCCCCCCACAGCCCACCCCCACCAAAAACAGATGACATTTGATGACATGCCAAGGTAGAAAACACACAAGAAATATTGCCTAATGGATAAAGCAAGGTCGGAGGAGGAAAAAATGATTTCTTTAATAATTGGCATAAATGGGCTTGCTTTGAGTGGATGAGGGAACTAATGCACACCTCTTTAAAATTCTATTTCATTTCACATTGTGCTACATTTGCTCTAATATGATTCACGAGAGCTCAGGATAAACTCACAGGACAAATTAAAAATGTTCCTTTTTTGTACGTTCTTTTTTCTTTTCAAGGGAGATGCAGCAGTTTCACAATTAATGCTGAAAAATTTGGCACAGTAAATTTAGTCAAACTTGCCTTTACATTATAGACATTAAAGAGTGATTTGTGTTGATGTGAAGCAAAAATTCTTACATTTAATAAGGTTTCATGACAAAACTAAACAATTAATACTTAAAGGTGCACTGTGTAATATTTAGGATGATCTATAGACAGAAATGCAATATAATATACATAACTACGTTTTCAGAGGAGTATAAAGACCTTACTTAATGAACTGTTATGTTTTTATTACCTTAGAATGAGCGATTTATAACTACATATACCGTGGGTCCCCTCACATGGAAGTCGCCATCATGTTTCTACAGAAGCCCTTAACGGACAAACTGCTCTACAGAGCGCGTATCGTCACTATGTTGTTCTCACGAAAAAACACTGACACAATGATGAACAAGTAACAGTAATATTCGCAATGACATCGTTTATTGAATAATTAAGTAAATATAATTCCTTAATTTACCTTTGTAAAGAAACCTCATTGCTCTCTGCGGTCTCAGACGACGGCATCTTAGCCCTGTATCGGCCACCGTAGCTTCTCTAAAGGGAGGGGTGAGCGGGGGACTGAGCCGTTGGTTGCAATTCGCAAACTCAACCGCTAGATGCCGCTAAAAACTACACACTGCACCTTTAAGGTCAGGGCTTGAAAACGAAAAAATAATTAAATCGAGCAGAATCTCTGAGCAGAATCGATATTTTAACGTTTCTGTTCCTGCGTTCCTCATGTATTATTATCGTTCCGAAACCGGTTAATACCGGTTAATAACATTATTTTTTTTTATTATTTCTTTGCCTATAATAATAATAATAATAAAGTACAGCGTTTTCTTTACTCAAAAAAAGAAAAAAAACAACACAGAAAATCAGGTATCTTAACCCGCTGCGCTTAATCATAGCCAATACAGCATCGTCTTTTATAGATTTGGGCCAAATGTAGCCTACTAAACAAAAGAAAAAATCTGCTAACGCTTTAACGACATTAAAGTATTTTTTCAAGATATTTAAAAATGTTTGCTGCATTGTTTACGCTCTTATAAAATTGCGTTTTGAAAGGGAAAAAAACATAGGCTAAGTCGCATTTTATGATTACGTTCAGAAATAATGTAGGCTAAAATGCTGGTAAAAGCAGAATGTTTACAAACAAACACAGTTAAAGTTCCCTTCTCTCCACAACAAATCCTCTAAAGTTAAGGCAATTTAAAGCGTTTAGGCTATATAAACGTAAAGCCAAAAACAAATTAATTTAAGGTGAAACTGATGCCTACCTCTCTCATTCGACACGAATCCAAATGTTTTCATATTCGCGACGTATCTGGATGCTAAAATATTATTATTCATGAAATAGGCTTTGTGCTTCACTCGCATCGATCATCATCCTTCGCATATCAGCATAGTGGTCACGCTGAATGCAACAGATTGTACAACGGAGCAGTGCTAGTTATTATATGGTTCTTTAACTGTATTTTGATAATGAACAGGCTGCAATATCGCAAAAATATGTTGTCTGTGTGCGCGTCAAGCGCCGGCGCGATAGCCATACTGGTATACAGAAGCAAGAGATTCAAAACAGTCAAGCTTTTGCAAAGTAAAGAAAACTACTTTCTGCTGTCGTTTTCCTTTCCGTGAACTTTGGATCGTGTCACAATAAACCGAAACTCAGCTCTTTTTTTTTTTCTTTCGTTTTGTTAATCTGTCAATGATTTAAGTTAAATATATTTCGTGCATAGGCCTATATACTGTATATTCCTTTTTATGTAAGCCTATAGTTTTATTCTGTTTTCTCCTTTCACAGAAGCGCTGCAGGTGCTTGTGATCTGTTGAATCCATCTTACACTATCCTCGGATAAACTCGGATAAACACATTGCACATTGCCATTGCGACTTACCAAGAGTTCACAGCTGAGCGCGCGGGCATTTCACGAGTTGGATGCATCAGCGCCACATTTGCAATATAGGCCGTAGCCTACTACTTGAATTCTTGATTGGTTGACAGCAAATTTCAAATATTAAATGGAACGATAAAATAACGTTATTAACCGGTTAATGGCCATTTCAATTTTTTGATTCTGTTCGGAACTATAAAATTTGATTTCGTTTCTGGTTTTCGTTTTCGTTCCTTGAACCGGTTCAGAGCCCTGCTTAAGGTCATGAAATATAGTTAAACCCACTATATATAAATACATATTTGGAACCACTAGTATTAGTATTTTACAAATCAACTTAAAAAGGGCAATAAATACATAAATAAATTAATAATATTATTTACCCCCCCCCCCAAAAAAAAAATATATGTGAGAAGGGTTAAAAGTGCAAAATGATGCAAACCTTGTTAATGGTCTTAAAAACAGGCACTTTCTGTTTTTTTATTTTTAATTTATAATTTTATTTTGGGGTGAAATATGACCTGGGACAGTTCATGACAGATTAGTCATTTGACAGATGACATTTCCCTAGGCACGATGTAGATAACATGCTGTAAACAACAACATAACACGACTGCAGTAAGATTAATTGCACTCTTTATGTTCCTCCTGAAAGCAGAAAGCAAAAAGTCCTTACCTTCAGCCACAGTGAGGAGATTTCCGAAGTCTCCCATAACATTGTGGATGGGTGGTGGTTCAAAGCTCTTGACATTGCCTAAAGTAAGGAAGGGTTCATAGTCTGTCGACAGATCAGCAAGGCTGAGGAGGTAGTGGCTCTGTTGAGTGTGCAGGTTAGACCCTGATACACAAGTGTGCAGCACCTAAGACAGCAGAACAATGAATCAAGTACACCAGTGATACACTACAAAAATAATGACTAAAGAAAAAAAAAGATTTGTGGGCCTAATACAAAACCCTGGAGAACACCTTTGGAAAAAAGGAAGATTATTTATTTAATAATGAGCTGCATTCTTTGTTGTTCTAGACTGAATTACAAATACAAAATGTAATGCATAAGATACTAATGGCATTGTTTAGATGTTAATGCATTTTGAAAGCCTAATGAGAATGCGTCAAATAGCGAGCTCTGTTAGGATCAACAACTCAGAAATTACTTCAGCCATGAAGATGCTCTTCTTGGCACTCCACTGAGATGCATTAAAAATAAATCTGTAAAAGATTGAAACATTGTTGTTACACCCAGACTGTGTGGTTGAGCGCTACAGGGCCGCCATATGGAGATGGGACGATATTTACAATGCTAAGCCAGGAAATCCAGCGAGAGGGGCTTTATGGGCTAATAATCTATTTCTCCAGTGATATGGGAGTGTATCGATGTGCAAAAACAGATGGCCATGGCTCTATTGGCTGGAGAAGATAAGACACAGTCCAGCACAGTTTATCATAGTGCCTGAACAGGTTTGCTCTGTTTGATTTAATTAAGGCTTTATCCCTTGGCTCATTCTCAAACACCGCACACTCACGCAGCAAACAACCACCCTGTAAGCTACATAAACACCATCAGATATAAATTCATGTTGTAAAAATACCTAAAAATATAACAACTGAACTTTAATTTTGCCACATAATCACCACCATAGAGCCATTAGTGCCATCTGGCTCAAATGGAAACTGCTGATAAATCAGAGGTAGGGGTCCATTCAAAGGTGTGATGGATCATCTCTTAATGTAAATCAGTAACAGACCATCTTACAATGGACTTCAGTCAGGCCATATTTACTTGTAAGGTCAGAAATTTCTTGAGCAATAAACTGACTGATTTTCCTATTAGCAAACAAACTGGTGCATGTCACCTAGTATAGCAGTCATATAGTGACAAAAAGAGAGAAAAAAAAAACTAATTCAGGAACTTTACTTAAAAGTATAGTTCACCCAAAAATGAAAATTCTGTCATTAATTACTCACCCTCATGTCGTTCCAAACCTGTAAGATCTTTGCAACACAAATTAAGATATTTTTGATGAATTCCGAGAACTCTCTGACCCTCCCATAGACAGCAAGGATCCTAACACGATCAAGGCTCAGAAACGTAGCAAGGACATCGTTAAAATAATCCATGTGACATCAGTGGTTCAACCGTAATTTTACGAAGCTACGAGAATACATTTTGTGCACAATGAAAACAAAAATAACCACTTTATTCAACAATTATGCAACGTATGTGATTCTCTCCATAATGGCACTATAGGGTGACACGGAAGAGACGAATTGTTGAATAAAGTCATTATTTTTGTTTTCTTTGCACACAAAAAGTATTCTCGTAGCTTCATAAAATTATGGTTGAACCACTGATGTCACATGGATTATTTTAACGATGTCCTTGCTAAGTTTCTGAGCCTTGATCATGTTAGGATCCTTGTTGTCTATGGGAGGGTCAGAGAGCTCTCAGAATTCATCAAAAATATTTGAATTTGTGTTCTGAAGATGAACGAAGGTCTTACAGGTTTGGAACGACATGAGGGTGAGTAATTAATGACAGAATTTTCATTTTTGGGTGAACTATCCCTTTAAGCGTTAAACCCTGTTTGCCGGGTTGTTTTTGTTTTAGTTTGCTTTTTTTATTATGTAAACAAACTTTTATTTTGTTATCTACATTTTTTTATTTTTTTCACACACAACATCACAACATAACATCCACTCAAAACAAACAAAACAAAACAACAGACACACACTCCGTGTTTTAAAGGTCCAATCAAAGGGGAGAGAGAGAGGGAGGGAAAAAGTAACAACAAAATAGGTCCTTCCTTTATATAATCACATATGTTAGAAAAAAAAAGAAAAAAAAATAGAAATAAAGTAATAATAATATGCAATCCAATATGCCTCTCCACACACGTGCGGCTCACACCAGTTCTACATCATCGTCCTCCTCGCAGCCGCAAAACCAGCAAACAGCCTTCTCCTTTGCATTAAGTTTCAAGAAGACACACACTTGTATCAGCAAAGCAATCAGTCCGCAGTGAGGAAGATAAAACCAGGTCTACATGCGTCCACAGATCCATGACAACAGGACACTCCCAAAACACATGAAGAAAAATACCAGATGACGCAGTGTTACATATCAGGGCACCAGAAATAGATTTACGGTGTAAATATTCTAACACACAGGTTCGTTTAACAGCAGAATTTAAGCTCGTCACATTCAGTAATAAAATATTTAGAGTATACATTAAATATTCATAATCTCAAAATTGTATTCAACAAATGAAGAGAAGCAAAAGCACTCCCATTCTGTAAATGACATGTAAACGTTAGTGTGCGTTCTAGATATCAAACCACCTAGATGAAAAATCCCCTTAAAAACAAGGTAAAGTAAATAAATGCATGAATATCTGTTGTAAAAAATAAAAGCAACACAGACAGAGATGACCAACAACTATAGACAAAAAAACAATCCAGGCCGCACGTTACCGAGAACATAGGTCTGATTGAGCAACAAAAACTTGTGATGATCCGTGACCGATCCACTTCAGCCCACAACGAGCCTCCCAAAAGGCTCACATAACCAAAACATTATTGTAATGAAACCTACTCTCCATTAGTCCCCTCCAGAAAAAAAAGAAAGAAAAAAGGGGGGGTTAGTCTTACCAGCAAAGGGACAATTGAATCGAATAAATATAAACACTATCCCAGGAGGAGAGAGGAAAGAAGAAAAAAGAAAAAAGAGATCTAGCAATCATCCATATCCCTCCCGCCACCATCTTCTTCCAGGCAGCCGGCATCCCCTCCATCCCGGCCACCAAGCCCCCCCCGCCGGGTCGAAGAGAGGGCGGCCGCCGCCCTCCCGCTGCCCGGCGGATCCGCAGCAAACGTCCCACTCTGTGACAGGGAGCCGACAAAATCCTCCGCTTTCCGAAGAGAATCGAAGCATCTCTGTTCACCCCCGTGCCGTAGTTTAATTACTGCCGGATAAGCGAGGAAGGGCTGGAGACCAAGCGCCGTCATCGACCTCAAAACCGGAACCAAGCTTTTTCTCTTGGCGGCTGTAACTGGACTAAAGTCAGGAAAAAATAGTAGCGTGACATTGTCCTGCGTACATTTCACCGGATAAGCCTGCCGAGCACCTTTCAGAATCTCCAATCTGTCATACCATCTTAGCACACAGAAGATGAGAGTACGCGGCCGATCGGAGTATTTCCTTCCATGATACACGCCGTGTCAATCTCGATGTTACGACCTTTCAGGGAAGGAATGAAAGATTAACTTGGAACTTGGAAAGATTAATTCTGAGGAAACCAGCCACATCGGAGCCCTCCAGCCCCTCTGGTAACCCCACCAGTCGTACGTTATTTCTCCTGCTTTTATCCTCCATATCTGTCATCTTCTCGGTGAGTCGCTCTAGCTGATTTCTTAAGTCCGTGACTGCATTCCGATCCTCACGTGCAGTTGCCTGAACAGAATCAACGCGGTCATGTGTCTGCTTTGCCGCGGCAGCCATGGCCTCAAACTCCTCTCTTAGCTCTTTAACAGAATTGTTAGTCGCTTGTATGTCCTCGCGTAGTTTACGTAATGCTGGAATCAGCACAGAGTCCACAGCATCTCTTACTGCCGAAGTCACAACCGAATCCAAAATGCTTTGCTGTTCTTTAAATTTAAGCTTGATACCGTTAGCAATAGCCTCGTCGATATCCTCTCTGGAGATGGTGGAATCCCTGAATTTTTTCTTTATTGGCGATTGCCCAATCTCTCTTTTCCGATCGCCTTTGACTGTTGAAGCACTCATGATGAGTCTGATGCAAAATGGTTCGAAATTTACTGACAGGATAATAAAATATTTGACAAAGTCAGCAGAGCGAAAGACTACGCGTGCATCGAAGTCGAAGGGTCATGTGATCTCCTGTTTGCCGGTTTTGAGGATTCAGAGTGATTTTTATTAGTCTATAAATGTAGTAAGTGGCGCTTCTCAAACTGTGCTGCATAAATGAAGCAAGACTCCATAACATTAAAGGACAGTCATTACCAATTATTATTTGAGTAGTACTATAGGCTTGAGATGCTAATCATTATTTCTTGCACTTAACTGAGACACGACACTCGAACGTACGAGTACTGGTGTGCTGTCCTGGTGAGGTTTCGTACATGTGTCTGTGTTAGACGCTATTCAGCTCTGACAAATGAGAGATTAAAGTAATCCCACTGAGCATATAATAACTAGCGGAAAATGATTAACAGTCAAACGAGTGCAGAGGAAAACAAAGGACATTTATTCTTCCCTTTCCCCCTTTGCAGCAGGTGCATTTTCTCTCATACGATGATGAACTGAATTCTCGAGTTCAGCATTCATTGGTGAGTTTATCAATCCAACAATGGGACATTTAAATAATTTGGCCATTTTTTTCTGGGAGCATGACATCTGCACAAAGGTCTGTGTCTGTCTGCATCTGCACAACAGGCCGGGACTAATATCTCATTTATTCTGTGCCCCTCAATGCCCTCTCATTAGTGTCTGATGACTAAATATGAGCTGTGAGGGGACGAGTGCATTTATATTAGAACGCACACACATGTGCTGGAATATTTCAGCTTTAATTTGAAGTAACAAACTACAGTATGCCGGTACCCACCCTGTAAATGTAGTCGAGTAGAGGGGCTTTCTGCGAGGCGGGGTCATCCAGCACAGGCAAAGTGATGGGCTCCAGCAGGATGGAGAGAGGTACGGCCATGCACCAGTCCAGCAGGCACAGCAGTAGAGACACCATTAACTAGAGCACATGGAGAAAGCATTCATTCAGCACACTCTTGACACGACCACAAAACAATCAATAAACCTGCCAAAGACAAGCTGTTAGGAAGGATGGAAAAATGAGTAGAGACAGAGAATAACTGAGAGCTGGATGAAGAGCCGTGTGCTGCTCATTCTGAATTCCCACGTCCAGCACTGCTTACACAAACAGAGATGTTTTGCTTGCTTACCTTTTTATCTGCCTCAACTGTTGAGTGTTCAGCACTGGGCAGAAGAAATGCTATGGTTGCTACAAAAATCTACAACAGACGAAAAGTGGAGATTAAGCAGGCGTATCTTACACAATACTGCAACAGATGCATCATGCTGATGGAGATGGTTCGTACCTCTATAATTCTTTTGGGAAGGGATGGATCCAGCCTCTGTAAGTGCTGCCAGTGAGATATCAGTAGCTGAAAGATGTCACAGGCCACATTGGCCACCACCTTATTTCCAAACTAAAAGACAAAATTACATTCACTCTCAGGTTACAGTCCAGACTAAATGAAAAAGATGAACATAAAAAAAGGCATGTTTCATTACTTCTTTCACAAAATTAACATTTATTTATATGCAGAATTTGATATAATTCTAAGTACCTCTTGTGCTTTAGAAAATATACACTACCGTTCAATAAAAAAAAAAAAATAATTAAAACATTTTAAACATGACAAACAAAAATGTCAGTAACGACATTTATAATGTAACAAAAAAAAAATATATATTTCAAATGAATGCTGTTCTTTTGAACTTTCTATTTATCACAGAATCCAAAACTATTAAACAGCACAACTGTTTTTAATAATAATAATAATAATATTAAATGTTTCTTAAGCTGATAATCAGCATATTGGAAAGATTTCTTAGGGATCATGAAGACTGGAGTGATGATGCTGAAAATTCAGCTTTGATCACAGAAATAAATTCCACTTTAAATTATAATACAATAGAAAACAGTTACTGTAAATTGCAATAATATTCCACAATTAAACAAATTCCACTTTGAAAATGATCAGAAAAAACAACTAGAATGTTCTTAACTCAAATGTACCATTTAATTTGATTATTTTTGTTTTATTTTATTAAAATTATCACTTCCCCTAAAACCACTTGTCATCAGACCATAACTCATAGCTCATATACAGTTATAATTTTTTTAGTTCATATAGAAACATAATAATAAACATCTTTTATAAGGTTTTACAGCTGTCTCCCATTTTTGGCAATATTATTTGGTATTAGCGATAATAGTATTAGTGATAAATAAGATGGTATTTTTGACATGTTCTAAAAATGACACTGAAAAATAATATATGTACATCAATTAAAACACAGCATTTGACATTTCTATTTCTCTGTTTGTTATTTCTATTTATCACTAACTTATTTTAGAGAAACACATTGCTGGGTAGATTCCAGGTTAATGGATTGTGTCTATTGCTCCATCCCACAATTCTCTCTTGCTCTGGGCTCATGTGGAATCTGAGGTGAGAGAGGGAGTGTTTTCTCAGATAAACAGAAGAAAGGCAGCCACACATAAACTCCCAGCAGTTCAGCACATGCTCTTGAAAATGAGTGTTTCAAATGACTCAACTACATTTCAGATAATCTTTCCAACTATACTGCAAATTAACAATAAAACAGTATTTGCTAACAATTTGGAATTTTTATGTAATCAATAGATTTTTGATGACTTACAATGTTATGTTATACTGAAGTAATTGTCTACAATAAATTATGTGTGTGTGTGTCTGTATGTAAAAAAAAAAAAATATATATATATATATATATATATATTAGTGCTGTCAATCGATTAAAAAATGTAATCGCGTTAATCACAGTCATGGACTGTTTAAAATACTAGGATTTACCTGTAAATGTGTTGAAATAAACAAATGCATGACAAAGTAGTTTAAGGAAACATAACCTTTCACACTTCCGCCAGGTATGAGACATAATCCTTATTATTCTTTTATCATTATTCTTTTGTTTTTATTCAGCCATTATCAGCCTTTATACTGGCAATAAAACATTTACCAAGCCACATCGCTTCAATCCCAGCATACATTTACCCAACTATTATCAAAAGTATTTCTAAATAAATACAACACAACATTTTCTTGTGACCTTACGTGAAGTATTACGACAAAATGCATTATGAAGAAGAATTGGACCTGTTCTGGTGCATTGAGCTAACATTAGCATCATAAGACAATTTATGAGATTAATAATACACTTTTACTCAGAACTCACTTCAAACCACCATCGAGTGTTTGTAATAACTTCCTTTTGCGATCACATGTGGAATGTGGTCGTTTACTGTTGTTAAAATATGCTTTTTGTAGCCTTTTATATCGCTGCAAAAATGAGCATTTCAGATGTAAGTTACACATTCATCTCAAGAAAATCACATAGAAACCATATCCTATCGTAATCGTGTGTTTATTATCTTATATAATCTATAGTGGCTGTTGTCATGTTTATTTCTGCTGTGTAAAGCCTTGTATGCTCTGGCTGAAACTCACGTTGTTTGTGATGTTACAAGCGCCTCTCCATTCTGAAGTTGCCAGGTAACGTTATACATTCCAAGTATGATACACATTAGTAAAAGGATCTATTTAATTTTTTTTTGTCTATATACACTTTGGGCGGCCGCGGTAGATTATAAAAGTAGCCCGAAATACCGCAACCCTCGGCTCTGTAATTTTTCCCGCGACTGTATTTTCAAAATAGCCCACGCCCACTTGTGCCGCAACCGCTACCCTGGCAACACTGTTTGCTGTGATCATCACACACTGATAGATAACCTTCAGCGCTGCGATGACGGGAAGAAGTTGGGGTCAAACCTTATCAAACGATTAATTTGCGTAAAAAAAATATTAACGCGTTAAAATTTTTAGATTAATCACATGCGTTAACGCGTTAAAGTTGACACCCCTAATATATATATATATATATATACAGTATATATATACATTACATTTAGCAGACGCTTTGATCCAATGAGGACAATGGAAGCAATCAAAATCAACAAAAGAGCAATGATATGCAAGTGCTATAACAAGTTTCAGTTAGCTTAACACAGTTTATATATACTGTGCATATAGCAAGGTTTATATATACAGGTGCATCTCAATAAATTAGAATGTCATGAAAAAGTTCATTTTTTCTTGTAACTTATTTCAAAAAGTTAAACTTTCATATATTTTAGATTCATTACATGTAAAGTAAAACATTTCAAAAGTTTTTTTTGTTTTAATTTTGATGATTAGAGCTTACAGCTCATGAAAGTCAAAAATCAGTATCTCAAAATATTAGAATATTTACATTTGAGTTTCAATAAATGTCCATCCATACAGTATCAATTCTGGGTATCTCTTGTTCTTTGAAACCACAATAATGGGGAAGACTGCTGACTTGCCAATGATCCAGAAGACGAACATTGACACCCTCCACAAAGAGGGTAAGTCACAGAAGATCATTACTGAAAGGTGTGGCTGTTTACAGAGTGCTGTATCAAAGCATATTAAATGCAAAGTTGACTGGAAGGAAGAATTTGGGTAGGAAAAGGTGCAAAAGCAACAGGGATGACCGCAAGCTTGAGAATACAGTCAAGCAAAGCCGATTCAAACACTTGGGAGAGCTTCACAAGGAGTGGACTGAAGCTGTAGTCAGTGCATGAAGAGTCACCACGCTCAGATGTCTTCAGGAAAAGGGCTACCAAGCCACTTCTGAACCAGAGACAACGTCAGAAGCATCTTACCTGGGCTGTGGAGAAAAATAACTGGACTGTTGCTCAGTGGTCCAAAGTCCTCTTTTCAGATGAAAGTAATTTCATTTGGAAATCAAGGTTCCAGAGTCTGGAGGAAGAGTGGAGAGGCACAGAATCCATGTTGCTTGAAGTCCAATGTGAAGTTACCACAGTCAGTGATGATTTGGGCTGCCATGTCATCTGCTGGTGTAGGTCCACTGTGTTTTCTGAAGTCCACAGTCAACGCAGCCATCTACCAGGAAATTTTTGAGCACTTCATGCTTCCTTCTGCTGACAAGCTTTATGGAGATGCTGATTTCATTTTCCAGCAGGACTTGGCACCTGCCCTCTGGGTCCGACCACAAAACCGAATGCGATGCATGCGTTTTCTTTCTGTCAACTGTCCCAAGATGTGAGCAAAAGTCTTGGATCAGCATGCAGTAGCTCTTGTAGTGCAGACGAGATGCGCTGATGTGAAGCCGCTTTGAGAGAGTGAAAGATAGAAGACGCGGTACAGCTGAATCACACACGCTGTTTTCAAATGACTGATTTAATCTGACAGTTTGTGTGGATTTATTTACTCATCTAACCTACATGCTATATTCAATTAATGTTTGCAGGAATTTCCCTCATTATAAACTCGAAAGCTGCGGGAATGAGTAAAACTATGCGATATACACACAAATTCAGGACCTGATTAAATATAACTATTATACAGAAATTTGTGAAATAAAATTCCATGACTTTTACAAAACTTTTCCAGGCCTGGAAATTGCAGTTTTAAAATTTCATAGCTTTTCCAGTTTTTTCATGACCGTTCGAACCCTATAAAAGCAACTGATGCACGCTTTCAATCACTAAAGATTGGTCCTCTCCCTCCTCTAATCACATGCCGGATCCGTTACCCCGCTTTATTCCGGGACCTCTCAATTTACAAATTAAGCACTGGGCTACCTTATTAAAAGTATTGCTCTTAACAGACCTGTGTGTTTTGTATCACTAGTGCAGTGTCCGTTCTCGGAGCATTTAAGCCCTGCCCGCGGGTGAGGCGTGCCGCTTACGGCTTGCGCTGTTCTGTAGTTTATTAAAAACGTATTAATTCTGAACGTGTTGCGTGTCCATATTGCACCATAATGCGACACTGTACTCCCTTGGGTCCGCAGCAACACACCCGCCACGCGTGAAGTCGATTGATGAACGGTTCTCGACATAATAAAAATGCAAACAGACAGACAGACGCACAGAGATTCCTGCCTTTATTAGAGAGAAAAATATGTTCAGGCCCCTCCCTCCGAAGCTTCGAATATTCGGTGTTGATTACTACCGAAGCTTCGAAGCTCAAAAAATGGTATTCAGCCCTACTCTGGGACCTTGATTTCCAAATGAAATGCAAAATTTACTTTTATCTGAAAAGCAACAGTCCAGTTCTTTTTCTCCTTAGCCCAAGTAAGATGCTTCTGATGTTGTTACTGTTTCAGAAGTGGCTTGGTAGTAGGGCTGCACGATATATCGTTTCAGCACCGATATTGCGATGTGCACATCCACGATAGTCACATCGCAGGATGTGCGATTTTTAGTATACTGATTGTAATATTTATACTGATCGTTTTCGCGACAGCTGTTGCATCACGTCACCCCGCGCTGTCTACACTGGATGCGACAAAGCGACCGTTGCAAATCCTTAGAACTTTGTGTCAGTACGTCATAAAAAGAATGAGGGATTTACTCTCGGGGATTTGCCTTGTCACGCCGCATCCATTATAGACAGCATCACTGATTATAATGGGATCTATAGTATTTTGTCGTGCCATGCCACTCGCGTCCGTTGTAGACACGGTGAGAGCCACGCAGATGCACGTGAAAATTGAATTCCGTTCACTCCCGCGTCTATTTGTGCCTGAAATGACACAAGCGCGAAACTGTCAAAATGCATGTCTCTGCAAGTATCCTTGTAAGCACAGTTGCTTATGGCTTAAGGTGAAGGTAAATAATTGATAAAGAAAATGGATAGTATATTGGTTCACAGCAGTAAAGGCTTTCTGTGTCATGATGTTAATCAAACATCAATCACTTTTGTAGCTTTAACACAGAGTTATTAGATTTAATTTACAGTGAAGACTATGCAGTGTTATTTTACATTTGATTATTCAACCAGTATACCTGAATACTGTTAGACTTACCGGAAAAATATAAAGCACTGTTTATTTAATTTATATCTTAGTTCTATTATATTTATCTATGTTTGTAATTAGTTTATTTTTCTATGCTGATTTACTCACCTACAAAATCACCCCAATCATTGATTATTTTTTTCCAAATAGAGCTTTTCAAGTCATCTGGTGTTTTTTTCTTCATATTGCAATACATATCACAATACATATCGCAGAAATACAAAATATCGCAATGTGAGTTTTTTTCCAATATCGTGCAGCCCTACTTGGTAGCACTTTTCCTGAAGACATCTGAGCGTGGTGACTCTTGATGCACTGACTCCAGCTTCAGTCCACTCCTTGTGAAGCTCTCCCAAGTGTTTGAATCAGCTTTGCTTGACTGTATTCTCAAGCTTGCGGTCATCCCTGTTGCTTGTGCACCTTTTCCTACCCAATGTCTTCCTTCCAGTCAACTTTGCATTTAATATGCTTAGATACAGCACTCTGTGAACGCCACACCTTTCAGTAATGACCCTCTGTGACTTACCCTCTTTGTGGTGGGTGTCAATGTTCGTCTTCTGGATCATTGCCAAGTCAGCAGTCTTCCCCATTATTGTGGTTTCAAAGAACAAGAGATGCCCGGAATTTATAGTGCAGGGATGGTCATTTAATGAAACTCAAATGTAAATATTCTAATATTTTGAGATACCGGATTTTTGACTTTCATGAGCTGTAAGCTCTAATCATAAAAATTAGGGGTGCTCCGATTGATCAGGTACCAATCATTATCGGCCGATAATAGCTTTGGGATGTTTGATCGGCGGTCTCTAAAAAGGCCGATCTCAAAAAAAACATCTCAAGCTGATGACGCGCGTGCCGTGAGAGGTTTTCCACGACATGCAGCAGCACCATCTCAATCTCTGTCCGGCACGGGTGAACTAATTATAATGCTGAAGGTGAGGTACAATATTTCTTCATTAAATAACTTATAAAGTAATTTGAAACTTTCTGTGAGACATAATTTCATAAACAGCCTGTGTGAATCACCGCGCGCACTCTCTCTTTCCCTCTCAAAATGGCTTCAAATCACATCGCGTCTGCACTATAAGCGAGCTGCACAGTTGACACAGGAATTGTCACTTGCACAATCTAGGCAGTGTCGCATTGTCACTAAAGTTTATAAATTGCTTTTCTTGTTAATTCTTGCCAGTGTTTAACCATTCAGCACTCACGCACTCTCCTAGAGACTGTACGCTCGAGGCTCACACACTTAACCCCAGGTTCACACTTAAGTTACTCCGTTTGTAGTGCGTATGTGGTGCATATTTTTTCTGCGCTCATGTTAACGGATCAGAGCGGTTGCAGTCCGGCAGTGCGTTCAGGAGCGGTGTGTCTGAAGCAGTGCAGAGATCGTTTCCGCACCGAGTCTATTTTTGCTGTACTGCACGCACTGAATTAAAGTGACAGCACATTGTTTTTTGTGGTAAATATGAACATGGATTGACAAGAAAATGTAGTAATTACACTATAAATGCATATAATTAAAGTCTACTGTGTTTCACAGTCAACACATATGTCTTTTTGGCTAGGTTTAAAGGAAAAGAGCACTTTTAGATAAGGCAATAATAGATGGCACTCATGGAGGTATGGAAAGCAAAGTTCTTTATGAACCGCAGGATTGTTTGTAATAAAGATTTAAATGCAGTAGAGCTGACTGTTTCCGCCAGTCATAAGTTCATTTAGAATATTTGTGATAACATAAGAAAAGTAGTTTACATGTTTTCCCACTTGCTTGAGCAACTTAATATATAAATCTAGAAGTAAATGCAAAAGTAAAAAGCATTGAATAATGTGTTGCTTATTAATTGCGTTTAAACACGTCTATAAACACTATTACTGTAAAAAAATAATCACAATGAAAAAGCATTTTCAGTAACAATGTTTGGATTTGTAATCAAAATAATGGATAAATGTTGGATGGATCAGTGGACTCCTGTGTGAAATCAGGCTTGTGCTGTGTGTAAGCTTTTCTGCAACAATTGCACGATTGTAAAAAAAAAATGCACTGGATGATCAAACATTTAGGTGAGATAAATGTATATTTTTGAAAAATGTCTAAAAAATTGTACATGATAAAAAGATGGCTTTAAAAAGATTGGTATCGGTGATCGGTATCGGCAGATACTGCTTTCTGTGATCGGCCTCAAAAATCCTGATCGGAGCACCCCTAATCAAAATTTAAAAAATATATATATTTTTTTTTACATGTAATGAATCTAGAATATATGAAAGTTTCACTTTTTGAAATAAGTTACAAAAAAAAGAACTTTTTCACGATATTCTATTTTTTTGAGATGCACCTGTATATGAAGAGTTCAGATGCAAAAGCCTCTAAGCGCCATTTGAAATGTTTTTCTAAAATTAGCATTTTTATCAGGCTGCTATGTGTAGGCTCAGTAATTTCACTTTAATGGCAATAAATAGGTTATTTTCATTGCTATTAAAGCAAAATATCTGAACATAAACATAGGAGCCTGAGAAAAATGCTAAAAAATGCTTCAATCGGCACTTAGAGGCTTCTGCATCTAAATTCTTCAAATATGTATATATATATATATATTTTTTTTTTTTTTTTTTTCTGGTCCTCGAATCTGATTGGCTGATAAGAGTGTTGATATTAGAGTCCAATAGAACTCCAACAGCCGTTTTACAGTTTGTATCTCTCTGCTTGCCGAAGTTGCCATATTTCTCACAGCAAGTGTCATGACAGATGCCCAAATCCACTATAATTTTAAAAATAATACTTTTCATTTCATTTTAGGCGAGAATGTACTTGTTTGGACATTAATAAAGATAACATCTATATTTGAAAATTTGCTTCGATGTTTTCGGAGACGTACGCTCCAGGGCATCAGGTTGTTCAGCGCTAGGGCTGTCAAAATGGCTGAAAAACTAAATTTTTATTTTGTACTAAAATATTATCAATATTCGAATTATATTCGAATTTAAAAGGCATAATTTCTGTTAGAGGGAAAAAGGCTTTTGGCTTCTCTCCTGAGGCCACAATAGGGCGCATCGAGCAAAATATTACTAATGCATAATGCATAATGTTTAAAATAATGTTTATAAACCATATAAAATTTATTAAGTTGCTTAACAATTAGAAACAAAAGAGCATCATGTTTGTATATGTATAATTTAATACAAAGGACGGAAAACCTTTCACAAAGAGCACTTTTTTCATTTAAAAACATGAGATACAGTGGGATGCAGAAAAACCGCCATAAAGTCGAGAGACATGTTTTTTAAAAGTTGAACTTACATTAATTTTACATGGCTTTCTAAACATGCGGCTCTCTTGTGCGAGACGTGAGTGCAACGGTGATAGACGTCCCTCTAGAAAATGCGATAAATATGCATTCTGTGTGAACGGCTTGGTTTCAGTTTTGACGTAAACAACATCATCTCCGCATTGATGTTCTCTTTTTCTGCAATATTATGAATGAGCAGCGCCGCATCCAGTGGGTTCAACTGGATAGGCTAACAAAAGCATTAAAATGCAATGACACCTACATCGTCATTGCATCTTGTGTGCCACTGATAAGGCTGCCTGATGCACACCTAAAATTAGATTTTTTGGGAAAATGTGGATTTTTATTTTAAATTCGACGAATATTCGAAATTCAAAAAATTTTTTACAGTCCTATTCAGCGTATATAATAAATAAATACATACATAAATACATATATTTATGTATTTACATACTCATGCCATCGAACTGTTGTATAAATGCAATATCACACTCGTAGACGTGAGATATGGCTGTATATCGGCACGCTGTGATTACCTACGGCACTCGTGTCTACGTGTCTCATGTCTACTCGTGTGATATTGCTAATGCATGTATATATAAATATATTTACACACATTATAATATATATAAATATATAAATTATATAAAATGTATTATTTAAAATTATCCCAACTGAACAGATCAAATTTGATCACCTTCAGCGTGACACCCAGGACGTTAATGGCATCTTTGACCTGATGGTGAGTTTCTGTCTGTCCCAGCTCCTCACACACCCACAGCCCCAGACTGCAGATCGCTACACACCTAAAACATGGTAAGACACTGTCAGACCATTAGCGGCCCAACAGAGCAGTCATTCATATCATCAACAATGTAAAGCATATCAGTGTAGTTGTAATCATGCATGACATTCCAATAGGAACAAAATAAAATATAAAAAACGAATGCAATATTCCTGTGCACATAGTGTCCTGGACTTTTGTCAGTCAGGAGAACAGTGGGTAAGGAATGATCTGGTTGTGCAGTACCTGGCTCCTTCACATGTCTCATTGCGTGCGGTCTTCAAAAGGATGTTCACAAGGTAGTCCTACAGATAGAAAGCATGAAAAAGACAGTTAATGCTAATACATTTGGCAACATATTAAGGCCAATAGATGGTTCAAGGTTCAGTTTTGTGGTCATGTGAGCATGGTTTACATATTTGTTATATTTGTTTTCTATTTGTTATATATTTTTTAGCAACAGTTCACCCAAAAACGAAACCTCTGTCATTTCACACCTTCAAAAACCTGTATGACTTAGTTATTATGTGGAAAAAAAAAATAGTTTCAGGAATATCCTGGCTGTTCTTCATAATTTATTGAAAGTCAAGTCAAGTAAGTTTATAAAGCACATTTCACGCATCATTTAAAAGTAAAGTCAAGTCAAGTCACCTTTATTTATATAGCGCTTTTAACAATACAGATTGTGTCAAAGCACTTAACAGTATCAAGTTGGAGGATAGAGTGTCAGTAATGTATAATAATAAGATTAAACACTCAATTTTCAGTTAAGGGCGTTTCATTATTGAATTCGGAGATGTCATTGTCTAGCTCAGTATAGTTTAAATAGTATCTGTGAAATCAAATTGATGATAATCGCTAGAAATTAAGTGTCCCCAACTGAGCAAGCCAGAGGCGACAGCGGCAAGGAACCAAAACTCCCTCTGAGACAGAATGGAGAAAAAAACCTCGGGAGAAACCAGGCTCAGTCGGGGGGCCAGTTCTCCTCTGGCCAGGATATTGTTGTTTATTTATTGTTTACTTATTGTTTTAATTAAAATTTTAAATGTATAAATGTATTCTATTTCTATTTTTATATTGTTGCAATTTCCAACAATAATAGTATTATGTAGTTAGGAAATTTATTATTATATTTTTTAGTTATTTGTTTTATTTTTAGTTTTATTGTATTTTTTTTAAAGCAGCTTTAAAGAAAATCATACTGATTTTGGCAACAAAATGGAGGAATATAATTACTTTTCAGTGAAAGTTTGAATATACTTGGTTAGTTTCAAACAGATTAAAAAAAATATTTAAAAAAGTGTGCACCACCAGGTTATGCAATCAGGTAATTTTAGGTTATTTTTTTTTCCTTAAAAGTCTTTGTTTATTTGGTACATTAATTTTATTGGTTTCAATATTACATGAATGGTGAAAAAAGATGTGAGACTATTTTTTTTTGTTTTTTTTACACTTTCATCTTTAGTCCTCCAGTGTGCAATCCAATCTTATCTTCTGAAGCCATTCCACACTTTGTTTGAGGACAGTCATTGTTAACTAAACATCTTGACATGAAGAAAGTAAGTCATATAGGTTTGAAATGACAGGATTAAATCTGTTAAATAACACCAAGCCTTCTCCATCTGTGGATTACTTTAGCATTCACCATTTTTAACAGTTTCACACCAAAATGTGCAACCTGAGACGCCATTAAGAAATTAACACGCTAACTCTAACAGCTGAATGGAGAGCTAATCTCCACTATAAAAGTGTAATTAGATATGTGTTATAAGAGTGGGATTTTGTAACGTGTACCTTCATGTCCTCTTTGCCAACTACGATGTCCTCAGATCCAGGAACAGACTGCAAAGAGGGGATCTGCTGATACAGGTTAGGGAAGCACACCAGCGAACCAAGAACTGTCTGAGCCTCGATCCTTGGAGCCTGACATGAGCATGAATGGACAAAACACCAAAATGAAGCTGTGTGCTTCTGTAAGTAGTGTAGATGCAGACTGACAGCAGCAGCGGTACCTCAAAGGAGTCAGTGTTGAGGACACGAGCAGCCGCGGTGATGAAGTCTCCCACCAGCATGGTGAAGCCCGGCAGACCCAGGAAGAAGAAGCGTGGTGAGCACCACCTAATCATCGTGTTCAACACATCCTGAGCACATCAGAACATGAGAGAGGAGGAACAAAAAAAATAATAATCATGTTTTAGAATATTCTGTTTGGCAGTGGTGGATGAAGTACACAAATCAAGTACTTCAATAGGTAAGGATATACAAAAAAAAAAAATTACTCTAGTAAAAGTAAAAATTACTCTAGTAGTGTGTTCCTGTGGCTCAGTGGTAGAGCATTGCGTTAGCAGCGCAAAAGGTCGTGGGTTCAATTCCCAGGGAACACACATACTGATAAAAACAAAATGTATAGCCTGAATGCACTGTAAGTCGCTTTGGATAAAAGCGTCTGCTAAATGCATAAATGTAAATGTAAAAGTAGTCCTTTTCAATTTTCCTTAAAGGGATACTCCACCCCAAAATGAAAATTTTGTCATTAATCACTTACCCCCATGTCGTTCCAAACCCGTAAAAGCTTTGTTCGTCTTCAGAACCAATTTAAGATATTTTGGATGAAAACCGGGAGGCTTGTGACTGTCCCATTTACTGCCAAGTAAATTACACTGTCAAGGTCCAGAAAAGTATGAAACACATCGCCAGGATACTCCATCTGCCATCAGTGGTTCAATCGTAATGTTATGAAGCGACGAGAATACTTTTTAGGCACCATAACGTCTCCTCTGTGTCAGCGTAGCGCCATTTTGGAGATTATCCCCTGGACGCAAAATGCGTCCACTCTTCTGTATCAGCCGGGCCACAAGGGTGTGCTGTTTGCGTTCAAATCAGAGCGTAAATCGACGAAGAAGACGCATCCCTGTGTCGAGGCTGATACAGAGGAGTGTACGCATTTTGCGTCCAGGGGATAATCTCCAAAATGGCGCTATGCTGACACAGAGGAGATGTTACGTGCCTAATTGTTGAATAAAGTCGTTATTTTTGTTTTATTTCCATACAAAAAGTATTATCGTCGCTTCATAATGTTACGATTGAACCACTGATGGCAGATGGAGTATTCTGGCGATGTGTTTCATACTTTTCTGGACCTTGACAGTATAATTTACTTGGCAGTCAATGGGACAGTCTCAAGCCTCCCGGTTTTCATCCAAGATATCTTAAATTGTGTTCTGAAGACTAACGAAGCTTTTACGGGTTTGGAACGAAAATGGGGGT
Organism: Schizothorax lantsangensis; assembly: GCA_027422415.1. Taxonomy (NCBI): domain Eukaryota; kingdom Metazoa; phylum Chordata; class Actinopteri; order Cypriniformes; family Cyprinidae; genus Schizothorax; species Schizothorax lantsangensis. Next base: position 3,963,003 of record CM049858.1, read on the forward strand.
AAGTGAAAAATGACCAAATTTTCATTTTGGGGTGGAGTATCCCTTTAAGTAAAAGCACAACAGTGCTTGATTTGTAATGTACATAGGTATTACAAGCAAAAACTGCTTGCACTACTTACTGAACCATGTTTACTTATTTAGCAAATTTATATACTTATTACTACAATAAGGAAGACTAATGGATGGAGACACTGAATATGTACTGATCTGCACAAAAGCATTTATCTCATTTTCTATTACCAAAATGTACACTACAAAAACATTATAGTTCAATATACTATAATATCTATTTATGTTACTGCAATTCAAGTGTGCAAACAAGTGAAAATAACAAAATATGCCATTTAGTATTAAAAAATGAACAAAACAAACTGTGTAAATGTGTGGTGTAGGGATGTAATGATTCACTCAACTCACGATGCGATATGATTCACAATACTGATTTCACTATACGATTTTCTCACAATTATTTAAATTTTTTTAAAGAATGACATTTAAGACAAATTAGAAATGAAAAGGTGTCCCTTTATTATTTCTCCGACAAAATTGCTAAACATTTCTTTCTGAAATTGAAATATAACAAAACTAAATTGTAATTTTAAAACAAACCCCAAATCAAATGAATAACTCAAATGAAAGAAACCTCTTAATATAAACAAAGTAAGGCTTTGTCTGTGCTCTTTCCATATAAAATTAGAGGCAACCACTGCATTTTAATCATGACCCAAACAAAGATGCTGCATATAAGCAGCATGAGCAGAATTTAATCTAGATTTGACAGTATAATTTCGGCACACTCATTTGAAATCACTTGAATCTGCTACAACAGCAGGAAATAAGCATGTGCATAAATTTGTGCTATTTTAATGTTATTTGTTGTTTTTACATATCAAGCATTTCAATGAATGGGTCTACAATGAATTGGTTCACAAATAACTTAATACCTTAAAGGTATAATTTACCCAAAAATGAAAATTTTGTCATCATTTACTCACCCTCATGCCGTTCCAAACCTGTATGACTTTCTTTCTTATGTTGAACACAATGTAATATATTTTGAAGAATTTTGAAGAAACAGTTGTAGGCCCCCATTAACTTCCATAGTAGGGAAATAAATGCTATGGAAGTCAACAGGGACAATCAACTGTTTGATTAACAGCATTCTTCAAAACATCTTTTTTTATGTTCAACATAAGAAAGAAACTCACACATGTTTGGAATGACATAAGGGTGAGTTCATTTTTCAATTGGGCGAGTAAGCATTTTTGGGTGAAATATCCCTTTAATATATATGCAGTGTTTCCCCTAGGTTTATGGCTTTTTTTGGGGGGGGTGTTCTGTTTTTTTTCCAGCATAAAAACATTCATTTAATTTATCTTTTAATTAATGAAAATTAAATCTTGTTTTTTTTTTGGAAAATAAAGGGGATTTAATATTACAATTAAAACATTGAAGACATATTTTATGATTATTCCTTAAAAATAAGGTTGTAATCATTTTTGTAGGCTATTACGTACATTCTACTGAACAATAGTAATATAGTTCTTCTGCCGCAATGTTTACAATTGAAACCCGATCTTTTATTTTGACGGGTTGCCGTGAATACCTTTACATTTCTGTGTGTATATGATATGAGGATAGTTTTACGCAAATGAAACGGTCAAATGCTCATGAAGTGACTCTCAGAGCAGTTCTGGAGATGTTGTTCATGTATTTATGTCCTCATTTAGTGAGGCGGCAGACGTTAATATCACCGCAAGCCTCATGTGCACTTCTGTATGAGTAGCAAATGCGCCATACATTAACACAGAGACAGGCAGAAGTCATATTTAAATAGTCGTTTTGCGGCTTAATATTTACAAATACTAGTGGGAGTGGGCTCACTTGTGTGTGCGCGTACGTTTGTGTATGCGTGTGTGTGTGCGCGCGCATCGGGATGGAACCCCGCTGTGCGCATACAGAGAGCGCGAATGTAATGTAACGTTAGAGACAGAAATAACATGCCGTTGTGTAAATAAGACAAATAATGTAAGGCTATTTGGTTTGTTTAATAAAAGAACAAGGTATAGACCTGTTCTATAGGAAAGGTAACTTTAAATGACTTCTGTTGTGATCTGGCGCTATAGAGAAAATAAAATTAAATAAAATGAACTTGAGCTTCAAGGGGGGCGGGGGTGCCGTTGGGAGGGCGTGCCGCCCTCCTAAGATAATGGCAGGGGAAACACTGTGTATGTATGTCAATATGTGTCACGTAATAATCAATACTAAAATTCAGAACTAATAACTTATTTTTCACACCATCAGTCACATGCACACTCAAGGTCAATACAAGCCAGACAGACATGAACAATTCAGTGCCTTGGTACCTGTCTCACTTTGACTGGATCATTGAGTTGTTCGGATCAATTCACAAATTAATCATTCACTGCGTTTCGGTACAGATTCATAATCACAACTATAACATTGCTATTGTGTTTCAGAGTGGGTATCAATGTCTTCACTTCAAAATAATGAGGAACAAGAAGTGTGCCAAAAAAAAAAAATTACATGCACAAAAAATAAAAAAATAAAAAGTACAGTAAATCAATTTTGTACTAACAGATTCAAACTCAGGTTAACCGCATACAACATTTCGAGGCACAATCTCTGGACTTCATAAGTTACTCTGAAGGTGTGAACCATACCATAACTCGGAGTGTATGCTTTAACCACTTTATAAACCACCAACCATTTCTGTCTCTCACATCAGTTTCTTGAAACCACCGTGCCATGTGCACAAACAAACAAATGCATAAACAAACACGGCTGCTCTGTAACTGCCACATTCATCTTCCTTAATTGAATCCTTTGTAAACACTGTCAGACGAAGAAAAAAACACCAATATAGGCAACCTAGCGGCATAAAAAGAGTCCTGCTGAGAGGGAGATGTGAAATTGGTGGAAGCAGTGCATCTGCAGGGACATTTTACCCTCATTCTGCAATAACTGACCTTTGCAATGCTTAGCAACCAGTAGTAATTAAGCGCCACCAAACTGCTGCGTGATTACCCAAAATGAGCATTTTGGAAGAAGCGGCAATTCTGCAAAGCGGGACTATTATGCAGCAGTAAATACAGCAAGCACAATCTGAATCTTCAGCATGTGTGTCTGTGACAATTTAACATGGCCAAACGGTTTAAATTGCCAGAGCAGTGCAAGGACATTTATATGTAGAGACACATGGGTGAATGCGCCGCGATTCGTCCTTTCCATCTGAAGACACTAGATGTGCTGCAGCTCTTGGACAAATACCTCAATTTGTGACCTTTACATGACTCCAAACGATGGAGGTAAAAATCAATGTGCTGATGGTCAGTGTGTATTTACTAAATCCAGCCAGCAGTCCAACACCTGTTGGCAGTGCTCTTATTTGTTGACTTTCCTGTTCCTATAGCGGTGCACAAAGAAAGGTTTGATCATTAACTACAGCTTCAGTTTGATCAGGGTTCCTGCATAGATACATTTCACAGCACACTGTTTCAGGCCCTTTTTAATTCAGTAAAATAAATGCTTGTACTAATACATTTTTTACTTTTAAACAATAAAATATATTATACATCAATAAATATTGATGTATGAATCACTCAAAGAGTTATTTTTGAGTGATTCTATTTGTGAACCAGCAACTTTCTACTGATATAAAATCACCATAAAATTGACAATGCATATTTATTTATTTTATGATGCAGTGTTAATTACACGCACATCATTATTTTACAGTAAATACGTGCCCCTTAATCTTGAACCCTTAAGTCAGAGCAATAACTTCAGTTCTTTCCTTCCAATAATCTGCCAGTCACCCATTTAGTTTGCACTTTCTACAGTCCCAATGATCAAAGTAAAGTCCCACCCTTGAGGGATGACACAATGTGAATTTTTGACCATATGATTATTGTATGATTAAAAAAAAAAAAAATAATTGTACAATCATCTGCAAATTTTAAAACTAGTTGAAAATTATTCAAATTTATTATCTGAATTATTTAAATTTTTGAAATTTATTATCTGCCGTGTGACAACAAAAACATATTGAACCTTACAAAAAAAGAAAACCTATATGCCATTTTATTAATTATCCATAAACTGAAATGTTAATTAAAATACAAATAAATTAAAAACTAATAAGTAAATTAATTAAAAACAACATATTTACTGCATTTTTTTAAATGGGTCATCGGATGCCACAAGTTGATATGATTCTTTAGGGTCTTAATGAAAAGTCTATAACATACTTTGGTTAACATTTCTCAATGGTAGTGTAAAAACACCCTTTTTACCTTGTTAAAATCAGCTCTTTTCACAGAAACCCGTTTTGTTGCATTTCCCTTTAAATGCTAATGAGCTCTGCTGACCCCGCCCCTCTCTTCTGTGATGAACTGTTTACTTTAGCCGCATTTAGCTGCATTTAGCCGCGAACTTGCTAACTAGCACATTATTAGGAAAGGCGATTAAACGTTAATCCACTGCGTCTTCAGCAGCTCAGACGTTGGGAGTAAATGACGACTGCTATGTTCATTATTACATCCAACAACAAAACACCTCAATCACTATGGAGACATTCTTGTCTACTCCTGCTCCGGCTTCGAAACAATGGCGGACTGTTTGCAGCTCACTCAGGGCGGGTCTAAGGTAAAACGGCCGTGTCAATCAACAATCGTGGGAGCGGCTTCGGTCTGTGTGACGTCACACAGCCAAGAATCTGAGAACGGCTTGATTTGAAAAAGGGGATATTATTTATAGAGATTAAAAAAATACCACTGGGTGGATTTTTTATCATTATAGGGTGGTTGTGTACACACACTGCCAACACACATTTATGTTCAAATAACATGTAAAAGTGAGTTTTGCATCCGATGACCCCTTTAAGATTGACATCGCAAAATGTCAATTGGTGGCAAAATTACAGAATCGCAATTTAAATTCTTTAAATTAAGCAATTTGCTAACAGTTGCAGAAGTAGGGCACACAACATTTATTAAATTTGCTGCTTGTTCAATTTACTTTTTATTTAATCCCACACATTTTTTAAATGCTGTTTTCAAACAATTTACTTAATCCATCTGAGTTGAGACTACATGAATGATGTTTTGTTTGTGTTAAAGTAGGACTGTAAAAACTGGGAACAGGATTTAAACTGCACAATGTTTTGCACAGGACTGAGCTTTGCAATGTGTGTTCCAATTTGACTATTTTGAGGGAGAAAAATAAATAAAAATATAGTATACATAAAATAAAATATGATATGTCCTCTTCCTAAACAAAGTTCACTCTTCAAACCCATTCAAACTTACATTTAGGTCTCATATGCTAGATGATGACTTTTTTTTGGGCTGCATTTTACATATCTGCATTATATATATTTATATTAATAACTATATTTTACATGATCACATTTTTTCAAGTTAAATTTATGACCTAAATAATAATTTAGCCTCAGACGGTGTGTCCCTGTGTGTCCATTCTTTTGACTGATAGTGTACATACACAAAAACTCAAAGAGATGCCAAAGTTCTATAATGGTACAGAACTCTACAGCTGTACATACAATTTTAACAGTTATTCAATTTTCAGTGCACCAGAAAAGAATGAAATCTGTGTTTGAATTGCAGCTCATATCCAGCCCAATTCATGCTGTTTTTGCAGTTGGCTGTTAAACTGTACTGTCGTGTTCTTTCAGAAGTGTGTTAGATGTGAACTCTAAGCTCAGCTTTAACAGCTCCATCAAGTGAGTGGTAAAACTACAGCTGAAGAGATGCACTTCTGCACTACCGTTCATGTTGTATATGAGCTCTATCTGGCCTTCAAATCTGTTCCTGTGTGGATTTGAGGGAGACTTCAAGCCAACAGTGACACAAATAGAATCTATTATGGACACACAACAGTGTGTAGATCCACAACAGTGGCCAAAAGCACTTTCGCTGTCTTATTTGTCCAATCTCCATTGCTTTTCCATTGCAGCTCAACATTCGGGGAGCTCTTATTTTCTGACCAAATAACAAGAAACAGAAATAAAGAGTGAGGCACTCCATCGGTCACAGTGCAGTGCCGGCACACACACACACACCACTGGAGATCTGAACATGTTTCATCACACTGCATTATCATCAAAACCACAAACAAACAAAACCTGTTTAGGGAACAAACCTAAAGAAAACAAAATGTTGAATGTATATTAGTCAACATCAGACCACCAGAATAACTCTCTTTTGATTATTCAATAATGATTCTTTGTGAATGTTTAGGAGAGAAGCATTATCATCAATCCAGAATCAGGCAGCTTTATAGAGCCTTTACTGCATCACAAGAAAGAAAGACTGTTGCACCATCTAGTGGTCAACTGCATGAAGTTTTTTTTTCTTAAATTCTTTTTTTTTTAAGGAATATTTTAGATTAAATACTTAAGTTCTACAAGCAGAATTTGTGGCATATCGTCAACAAATCATAAAAAATATATATCTTAAAATAAAAGAGAAGAGAATGAAAAACAATACAGGAATGCATTTTCAATTAAAGACTAAGAACAGTCTTTGTTATCGAGATGTACAGTTGTCTAAAATTGTTTTATTGGTGGAAGTACTTTTTCTTGATTAGCATGATTTATTTAATTCCTCTGGAGCTTCCACAACTCCTATGTCATTTCCCTTCCTGGTGTGTATGTATATATATATATATATATGCATACATAGGGGTGGGCGATATGACCAAAATCTTTTATCACGATATGACTAATTCTATATCACGGTAACGATATATATCACGGTATAGTTATTTTTTTTCTTGATTTTTTTTTTAATGATATTAAATCTTTGATACCATAGAATTTTCATAATCCTTGACACCAATGTCAATATCAAACTAATAGAAATACAATACAATGTAAAAAATACAATATAAAACAAAAATTATGTTTGATGTGTACGAACATGCCTTTTTGTGTGTGTGTGTGTGTGTGTGTGTGTGTGTGTATTGTATTGTGTAATGTGTATTGATGTGAATTAATGTTAGACAGTAAATGCTATTGGATGCGAAACAATATTTGGAAGAAATCCCAACAATAAAGTGAAATTAAATTGAATTGAATACAAGCCTAAAAAGAGACAAAAACAAAAAAAAATTCAAGCTCACTGAAAACAAACAGTCAGTGATGAAATAAGGATAAGAAACTAATTGCAAGCAATAGGACAAAAACCTACATAAATAAGAAACGCGACATACATTGTGTAAATTAATTAGTCTTCACTGTGTTAATTAGATAGATATAATTAACATGTGTATTGTGTATAGATTCTATAGGATATATATAAATATATCATTATTTTTTAATTTATTCTTATTAAAGTTACAAAAGTGATATAGTCAAGAGCAGTGAGAGAAAGTTTGATTAATGGCAGACAGGACGAATATTGGACAGCTTCCCCTTTAAGAGCGAAGTCCGGATCCAATATACTGTTACATGTGCGTTGTTTTCAGCTGTTTTCTCTCTTAAGACCTAAATCACTGTGTTTATGAGGATACTTGCAAAGACGGGGATTGTTACGCATATAAGTGTGTTTATGTAATCGTTCAAAGCCAATAAAGCGGCAAAAAAATGCGCGCTCCTCTCACACAGAAACAGAGACGGCGCACGCATATAGCTCTGTTGTTTGTGTTTCAACGGCTTAAAATCGCTTGTTTTAAAACGGCAGTGCTTAAAAACACGTGTCCATGCTACAGATGTAGTCCCTCGTTTAGGAACGAGCTCCTCGTTTTGTCCTGGCTGATCGTGCTCCTACTCGGAGCCACCTGCTTCCGTCTCTCCTTCACGCCCCGTGGTGGCGTGTAAAGATCGCAGTCATCCAAATGATGAAAACGTATTACCGTAAACAATGTATTAGCGACACCACGAAATAAACGATAGAGCAAAATATGAAACGATAGACTTTTTATTTCGTCCATCCGATATATATCGTCATATCGCACAGCCCTATGCATACACATATGCTTATAAGAGCTGATAAAATGTAAAAACTGTAACTTGAATGCAATGTAAGTCGCTTTGGATAAAAGCGTCTGCTAAATGCATAAATGTAAATGTAAATGTAATCGATAATGTGCCAAACAGAAATGTAAAACCAAGAACAGAACACAAGCAGGTTTAATAAAACAGGCATGCAGAATCAGCTGTACCTGATCGTCGCTGGTGAAGCCTTTGTGCATGACGTGGTAGAGGTGCACCAGGAAGTCACTGTTGGGCAGCACGTCCTGATGTTTGGTCATCATCTCACAGATCAGCTTATATGCCTGCAGCTTCCCAGCCTTGAACTCTGACGGCAGCATGGTAGCCTGAACACACATCAGAAGTAATTCGGTATTCAATCTGTCTATTTCTATTAAACACAAAAAGTCCAGAGTAAATACAGCAAAGCATGCCTGAATTAGCATATTCATGACATCACTGTGCTGTATTTGCATTCCACCCAGTACATTATATCTGTTTGCTTCTCTCCTACATTTTTATGGACATGAATTCCCAATAAAGACCTATTCACACCAAGAATGATAACCTTAGAGATAACTATAGCAATAACTACATTAGCAGCCTCACCAACGCTTGATAACATTGTGTTTATTATAAGAATGCGCTTCAGTTCTGTCGTCCGCCACTTTAAATGCTTTAAAGTCAGGTGGATTCTGATTGGCTGCCAAATGTTTTTTATTGCTCAACAGCTGGAAAAAAAATATTCTGTAAGTGATTCCAACTATAATGTCACTATATTCCTTTATCGTTACAGTTGTGATATGGACTCTCCTGTTTTTACATTCAGAATGATTATTAAAGCTATATCAGTATTGTTATCATTACAGTTATTGTCCTCTTCTAATGTACATCTTTTTCTGTCAGGCAACGTAACAAGTATGAAATGAAATGCATGTATAAAATGCATAAATGCACGTTGCATTTATTTGATCAAAAATAAAATAAGAAAAGGAATATTGTGAAACAGCTTTCTATGTGAATATATTTTAAAATATAATTTATTCCTGTGATTCAATGCTGAATTTCTATTGTAATCATTCTAATATGCTGATTTGCTGCTCAAGAAACAATTCCTATTATCAGCGTTAAAACAGTTCACATTTTCACATTTTTGTGGATTCTTTGATGAATAGAAAGTTCAAGCACTTATTGGAAATATAAAACTTTTGTAACATCATAAATCTATTTTGATCAATTTGAATGTGTCCTTGCTGAATAAAAGCATTCATTTCTTGCCCAATTTTTTTTTTTACTGACCCTAAAAGAAATCCAAATACAATCACAATCACAATCTGAGGCACGTTATTACCAGGTGTAGACAGCCATGTTTCTTGGCTGATCATCTGTGAAACTCTTGTAGTCTAAATGCAGAGAACGTTCCTGCTGGATAGTTAATGCGTGTTACCTTGAAGAGCCAGGAGGCCAGCATGCGCAGAGGAGGGATGAACAAGGGTCTGGCCACGGCTGTGTCTGTATCCATTCTGATCCCAAGATTATCTCTGATCTGAAACAGGAGTTCAGGATCTCTGTTACCAGGATCTTTCGCATTTCATTTCTAAGGTAACTGTAAACCAGGCTTTGTGGGGAACGAAGGGAACCTACCTTGGCCAGCTTGTGCCAGAGCTCGTAGATGTAACTGAAGACCTTGGCGTGGATGCGGGCACAGCGGATGCTGTTCACATCACCGAGAATCCCCAAGATCCTCCTCCAGAGAACGAAGGCAGAGTCGGAGTGCCAGCCGGTCAAACTGCCGCCGGCGATGATGCTGATGTCATCAGCCAGAAACTCACTGCTGTCTGTAAGGAAGAGCAGAAACACAGAGTGAGCAACTAACTAAACTTTTAAGAAGCCTTGAAAGATCTTCTGGTTGATGTTGGCTTGGTTAAGAAATAAATGGTGCTTAGCCCTATAAAGTCTACAATCAATCTATCATAACTGATTACACACATTTCTAAGGTCTCTAAATGATCAACATGATCAAAATTTAGCTGAAAAACATAAGAATAACTTTGATATTGTTAGTAATATTTCAAGATGAACAATACTGGACTGAAGAAAAATCATGTTCAATTGTCATTCTAAAATATGATCATCAGACCTTTGACGAATGTTTATTTGTTCATCATTATATCGCATTGCATTATGTTTTGATCATCAAACTATTTAAATACCATCTTACTAAGACACAATACTGAGAGATATAGAGTAACGACGGAAATTTATATCATTTTATGTTAATATCTATGATAAAGATTACATTACATTGTAATCTCATTGATTTACATTACAAACTATCTGAATTTCATCTTACTTTTTGATCATATAAATATCAACATCTGCACGAAATTGCATATTTTTGCTCAGTTTGTGTCTCTGAATAAAACTAAGGTTTTTTTTCCTGCTGAGATCCACATTCTCACTCTGTTATACTATATGAGCATAAAAACTTGTTTGGTGGAACACTACGAGTACGTTTTAGTATATGGTTTACTTTCTTTGTTTAAAAGTTCTGTCTAATAATTAATAAGACAGAACTGTTCAACTGAGACAGCAAACTAATGAAGATGAAGAATGTGAGCTCCAACATTTAGGCACAGTCAAAATAAAAGTCCCAATTCTGACACATCAGCCAAACAGAAAAACTTATCAGCCGATACCAATAATAAAAAAAATGCCTTGTTCCCGTCCATGAAGAGCATTTCAAATGAGTTATTTATGAGGTTTCATTTTGGTCAAGACATTGTCTTAGAAGAAAGAGCTGCCTGTGTGAAGATCTTGGATGGATGGAGGTAGAGTGAAGCACACAAGATGAGTTTGGTCTGAGGGAGGTTGAGAGGATGAGTGCAATACCCAGATGGTGAGGCACATTCATGGCATCCTCCAGGAGCTGAGGGCCCTCACAGCAGCCATGAGGCACGAGGAGAGCCGGAGACACGGGGGGACAGTGAGGAGGGGCAGCACAATCAGACCCTACACAACAACACAGTGATGGATGGAAGGGTGGTGGAATCACATCTTACACAAACAGGGAAATCAAACACACTTAAAGACACATGAGGCACAACAGCTGATCCTGATATAATCATCAAATAACCAGTAGCAGATGCTAGGATGATTTAAAGCAGTGCTTCTTCACCTTATTCAAAAGCCCGACACTTCTCTGAAAATAAACTTCAGGATTCCAGGCATTTTGAATATACGTTCATGGTTTACTAAATAAAGGAGCAGTCACACTAAACTTCAATCATGCAATATTTCTTTGGACGCTGCAATGGTCGTGATATTATGACACACTCTGCAGTCCCTTTTTTAATCAAATTCAACATCTAAAAAATAATGAAGAATGTAATGTAAGAATGTATTTTTTTTATTACAGAATTTTCACTTTTTGGGGGGGTTGAACTTTGCCTGAACGGTCTCCCACATTCACATTTCATATGAATGTAAGGATTTTTTCAACACAAGGATTTTTTACACACAATTTCAATCCAATGAATGTATAGTCGTTATAAAAATGTCGATTAACTTTTAAAATTTTACTAATTTACATGACTTAATTATTTTATTAGGCTTTCTCATGTACCCAGGTTTTCAAAGGCACTGGGAACCCTAGTCCTTCAAAAAAAAAAATTACAAATAAAATTAAAAAATAAATTAAAATCTAATAAATAAATAAATAAAAGTTGCTGAGAGGATTAATTAAAATAAGAATTATTTACTACTATTTTTTAGCTTATTTTAATGATACCCTTTTCCTTTTTTTGTAACTATTTTTAGCATCTTGATTCCCCTTGGACTTTAGTGGGCTTTGGGCTCCTGGTCGAGAACCACTGATTTAAAGGAATGTTCTGGGTTAAATACATCTTTCTACTCACAGCACCAGTGGTAACCTAGTCTATGGATAATAAACTGGTTACAAATACTGTGTCATTTTTTTTTTTTACGTGCCTATATGACATGTATATAAGGCGTTTTTCTGCCATCAGTCAACCAACTCTCTAATTATCGTAGTTAGCCATAAAATAATAAATAAATCTGTAAACCATTCATATTAATCTCATGCTAACATGTATAATCTTTAATCTGTATAATGTTTAAGTTTCAATAAAGTGTGATGAATTATCTAGGCATATTTGTAATGTTTATTCTGGTGCTGTACAATCACCTTACAGCCTTCCAGTGCAAGTGTGTTGCATTTTTTCAAACTGGCAGTCAATGACAAAATCCCACAGATGCTGCTGTATTTAGCCTGGACTATTCCTTTCATCATATGGCATTCTGCTATCATCTTCATTATAAATACTGAGACCAAAGTAATGTGCAAGAACAAGATGAACATCAAGAACAAGACAACTTTCAAACACAGAGTGGTGTGACAGCACTTGCTGCTGTGGGTGGACACAGATGGGACACATGAGTGCTGGGTAGGATCAAGGTTCAGAGGGGATGATCTGAGCTGAGTTCTGGTACCTGCCAGTGCTTCAGTGTGGCTGAGCAGGAGGCTCCTCTGGCTCACTGTGTCCACAGTAACACTCATGCTCATGCTCATGTCATGTGTAGAGGGAGAGGGAGAGTCTGGCTCCTCCTCGACCGTGTGCCACGCCAGCAGACCCACCTCAGAATCGTTCAGATAACCATTAGATGTCTCACTGCTGACACTCTCACCTGACAGAAGAGAGGTTATATTGACAATAATATTAGTTATAACATTGCTCTCTGAAATGCAGATCTCTGGGGTCTGTTATTCCCTGATAATGTATAACATGACCATTCATATGGGTATATGAAGGTGGTGCTTCTTTTATGTCTCACACCGCAGACTCACCCTCTTTTGTTTCATACAGATGCATCTGGTGACATCTTGACTTTTGGATGCTCTGTGTTTAGTGGGCTAATAAAATATTTAAACTATGTAAATTTTCAGTTATGTCCAATTATTTACTTACATGAAAAGTAGCCATGTAATAAGCAAGCAGCATAATGTACATCCAGCTAGTCAGTTGTCATCTTAAAAAAAATGTATCTATATTTATCAATTGTGTGTGTGTGTGTGTGTGTGTGTGATAGATAGAGATACATTTATTACAATTATTAGTTAATGTATTGTTTTATTACTGCATTATTTTGATAATTATTTATAATATAACAATTCCTATTGATATTTCCATAATACTGTATACTAATACATTGAATAGTATATCAAACTACCTTACTATTCTTTCTTTCAATTCAAGATGTTTTGCACTTTTTTCTATTAAAATCAAGCATAAAACAAAACAAAACAAAACAAAACAAACAAAACTTAAATTTTTACATCATCATCATCATCATCATCATTATTATTATTATTATTAGTAGTAGTAGTAGTAGTAGTAGTAGTAGTACTATTATGGTATACAACCAAGCAAAAAAGAACATAAGAAAATAAGAAAGAAATAAATATTTATTTTTAACAAGAAGAACAGAAAGATGCCAGGAATGATCATGGAACAGAGCTCACTTTTCTCCCGTAGTTTAATCTTCAGAAATGTTGGAGCTCCGTCTGCAGGATAATCCAGATCTGCTGGACTGCTGCTCCGCCGGATCAGAATCTGAGAATATCCACAAAACTTCAATAAAATTAGCATGTGAAGAATCATTTCATAAATCAAAGGTAATGCAATGTTACTGACCGTGGGAGCATCGCTCTCTCTTTTCCCTGTAGAGCTGCTCTCTGACACAGACGCTCTGCCCATTTCCACAGACTCCTCTCTCTTCTGACCTGCATTTCAAACCAATAGCCCACATATCAGAAATCATGCTGCCTGTGATTTTCAAGCAAATTCCTACAGCAGACTAATTCTTAGTTTAAGTTACATTGGCTAATATGACAACTGTGTGAACAGCCCAATGCATATATATTTATATATATATATATATATATATTAGTGCTGCTGTCAATCGATAAAAAAAAAAGAACTAATTAATCACACATTTTTCTAAAATTAATCGCGATTAATCCCACCTAACATTAAAGTTTTTAAATATACTTTTATATTGCAATAATTTCACATTCAATCTTCAAATGTACAATGCACAAACAACATAAAGACAGTATATTTTTAATATTTCTTTAATGGCATCTTTTTTATGATTGAAGGCCAGCATCACTGATATCAATACTACTTATGTCTCTATAAAATTGTTTTTCCCCCTTAATATTTAACCACTGACTGTAGCCATTCAGCATTACAGTATAATTGACAGCTATCAATTTTAACATTTATTAGACTTAACTTCTAATTTAAGTTAACTTAAAACAATCTTCGCACGAACCCATTATAATAAATGACATATTTAGCTACCTGTACCCTTCAGCAGAAATATACAGAAAATGAATAGTTACCAAACACTAAATTAAATATAGATGAACCCCTTAAAGCTATAAAAGATATTGATTTCCTCTTTTTTTCTTTTGTTCTTGGATTAATAGACATCACAGCAGCTGGTTATTAGCTTATTTGCCTGCTATTGCTTTAAAAGCTGCTGCTGCTTTCTGACTCACTTCAGGTCTTAACATCTCTTCTAATGAACTGACGAGATGAATCAGGTGTGTTAGATGAGGGAGACAGTGCTGGGGTGCCTCAGGAAAGTATTGTAAACCATTTCAGAGACATGTTCTTAAATGTGACGCATATCATATTGCATGCATGCACACAGTTTTAAGGCAGCTTTAATCGCCTTTTTGGCAACTTCATGCCTTAACTGACGGCATAACTAGGACATTGCATGCACGTAGTTTCTTTCACTGTTTGATATGAAATGATACAGGCTACAGCGCGCGCCGGCACATTTGTGCGTGTATTTGAAGAGCGTGCGCTACGAGCACAGTATCTTTTCCGTGCCATGACTCGCGCCTGTCGTGGAGGGGACGTTAGAGCGCGCGTCTGAAACGTCTCCCGTTTGATGTGGTCATAAAGACGTTCTGCATCTAAATAAACGCAATCCTTTTCAAGAAAAAAAGAGACAGAGGCAGCAGTTGTGAATGGGGTGGCCAACCCTAGCCCCACCCCTGCGTTAATTGTGTTAAATATTTTTAACTCGTTAATCTGAAAAAATTAATCTCCCACGTTAACGCGCTAATTTTGACACCACTAATATATATATATATATATATATATATATATATATATATTTTTTTTTTATTGTACACAATTTGTAAACCTGCTTTCAGAGAAACTCTTGAAAGTGAATTTATATACAAAAAACATAATAATGTTTACATGTACATTTATTTTATAGTGCAGCTGTATTACAATAGTTATTTATTACTGTCTTAGGGATAACAATACAAAAGTTTAAGGTCCAGGTTTTAAGTCAATGCTAAGCTCTTCATTAAGTTATTCTAAAAATGTACTGGGGCAAATATTTAGTAGTCCTCAAAACATCTGATTTCACCAGTAGATTTAAACAAGTACATTCTTTTTAAGGGTATCTACCTATAATATTTCAAATTAATAGAATCACTGATACTATACTAAATCACAAAAACTATTACCACAACACACAACAACATAACTGTCATTAATATAAAGGTTAAGACATACAGTATGTTATGAGTGACATCTGTCTCTAACACAACTCTGTATTTTCAGCAAAACAGACTGATGAATATTTCTGTGTTGGTGTCAATCATATTTACAGGTAATTGTTCTCGTACTGTCTCTGAGTATATAATGATTAGTGGGTTTAAAGTGCAACCCAAATAAATGCTGCAAATACAACATTTTAGGCTGTAGTCCCCTGAAATTCTGCTGGCACTGTTTTTTTGTTTTTCTAAAACTACTGAAGAAGTGACTGGAGATTCATGTGATTCTACATCATTTTAAACACATACTTTATTGTATGTCTAAAGTACTATTCAGCAAAACCGTTCATTTCTACACCCCTACAATCATCAGTCTATTACTGTGTGTAATGTGTGTGATTGTGTGGGTACCTGGGAAGGTGTCGTTGATCTGCTGTGTGATGTCAGAGGTGCTACTGCTGCGGGGCAGAGGACTGTCTCCATCCCCCATCTCACATTCAGACAGCTGACACTCCTCCACGTCTAGTGGACAAACACACACACCGTCACCAATGCTTCACCTGACACAATCACCATGCTTACCAGAACTTAACAGGGCAAACATGCATGCTGAAAATCTGATTATAAACTGTGCTTCAATAATTAAGTGGAAGTTTGCCACAAGCACTTCTGAGGGCACTAATGGAAAGCACCTTTTGTATTTGCACGATGATAGAGAATCGAGTAAAAGAGGTTATATAGTGCGCTTAAACAGTTTTTGCAGATTTCCATCTGGTTTGTGAGGGATTCAATCTCATTGACTGTCTACAAAGTTTGCATGCTCCTGCAAACACACCAAAGTTACAACTAGATGCTCCACATGCGTCTAGAGATACTCTTTAATTCGGTTCTGAAGCGTGAATGAAGTGAGCGAGTGTTTCCATTAGTGCTCTCTGCACTTCCTCTGGCGGTCTGGAATGAAAGGAAATAGAAGTATCCTTATAAAAACAAAGCATTTATACAGTGGACTAACTGCCTTTTTCCTGGCTACGCTAAATCTTAAATGAAAGCAGATGACGGCAAGATAGAAAACAGGAAAAGAACGTTCTGTGCCGGAGACAGGAAACAGGAAGTTACCTGAGAGTCTGTGAGAGCAGTGAGAGTTGTGAGAGATACCAGGTAAGAAAGAGCTGACAGTGTGGAGCAGCATGGGCACACTCTTAGTGGCCGGCAAAGCCTCACAAAGATGCACACAGTTGCTGATAGACTGACTTCGCTTAGCTGCCCACAGAAGCAGGGAAGGAGAGCGCAGGGGAGAGAGAGAAAGAGACAGACAGAGAGAGAGAGATGGGGAAAAGGATCAATTGCATTCTACAGCTGTGGTAATAGCAAGACAATTTATTAAAGGTGAAGCGTGTCATTTCTGTGCCAGCAAACCAAACTCAAACCTCTGGCTGAGCCAATATTTAGGCTTCAGAATTCATCAAGTTGTGTTCATTTGCAAAGATTATTCTGATGGAACAAAACCTGTAAGAATCCTAAAATTTTGTTGGTCACAGAGCTTATTTACTGCAATAATCCAAAAGCCAATGGAAAATCCTATTGGTTTTTGTGAAGGGAACCAGGGTGATGCTGGCTTATGGGTCAGCCTACAAAAATGTTACTGTGTGGCGCTGCTGAGACTGATGGTTTGTTTGAAAGCACCTTACTTAGAAATGTCTCTGCATTTTGATCTGGAATAGGAGACAGTATTTTAAAATCTTCAAAAATGACACACTTCAGCTTTAAATGAACAGCATGTTGTTCCCAACCCTGCAGTAACAAAAAAGAGGTTGTCATTGAGTGTTTTCTGTTTGTCTATTGATGTTTTGGAAATGCAGATAATACTTTGAAACTGAAATCAAGTGTGATTTAAGCAAAACAATGATGGAAAATACAATTATGCCTACAGTCGCGTTTCTCAGATTCACAAACATAAAAAAGGTCCAAAACAAATGCATACAAGAACCAAATGAGAGTAAAAAATGGCTAGGGTTCTGACAACATTAGGAACCACAATATTACACACTCCTAAAGCAGCCTTACCACTATCTTAGCCATTTCCCTCCTTTGATTCATCATTATAAAATGAATAATGAACGTATGAATATATCCACACAAAACAATACATCTGAAAAAGAGAACACTGTAGGTTTTCTATGCCTAATCAATGGAAATTACTATTTAGGAATTAAAAAATAAATAAATATAATAATTGACAAAATTATTCACAAAAGTCTATTTTACAGAAATATTGTTTAGAATCAGCATGAAACAGAAGTTGTGATTATCTTTTTTTTCTGTATTGTGATGTATATGAGAGTAAAATGGCTTATAAAAACAGAAAAATGATCAAGGATGGACTTGATTTTGTCCATAGGGATCACTGGATCAGTGTCATTTGCTAATTGCTGCAATATCCTGTGTGTGATAAGTTGCTGGAGGGGAGAGGTTAATGTCCCACGCTCACAGGAAAGTTATTTCAATTAAAATGCTAATATTTTGATTAAAGATGAGCACATGACTTTAAATAATAATAATGATAATGTGCACAGATAAATCACTTACAGTAAACAAAACAATATTCCATAAAAAATAAGAACGGTCAGTTTTGATTTCAGGGTGACTTTAAAGATAAACCTTTTAGTACAAAAACAGCGGTAATTCCCACCTCATGCTCTTAGTTCTGATTAAACTGCATCACATCGGGCCAGACAGTCGCATACAGCTGTAAACCTAAGAAATGTCAATGTGACCGAAGCTCAAATCTGATCTGAAAATTCCAAATATGCATATAATCGGAACTTGACACAACTCTTGTACTACTCTCCACTTCCAGACTGTCTTTCATCAGAGATAGTGGAAAGGCGGCTTGAGAATGACAGCCTGACACCAAAAATAGAATGAATCTTCTACACGAGTGACCTGTAAGTCTGGGGGCTGTTTCATAAAAGACACTAAGAAAAGTGGGGATTAAAGTCCAAAACCTGACTTGAAATAACCAAACAAATCAATCGGGTCTAAAGCGGTTTCATAAACGACAATTTAAGTTCACGCAATCTCACTAATTCCATCCAGGTTCAATGAGTCAGGATAATTTGATGTGCACACTTATTCTTAAGCAGCCCTTAATGTTGATCATGGATCAAATCGATCCACCATGGCAAACAGCAAATATTTGTGCTGTTTAATAATGCATTTGAGACGTTGTGTTTTCCTCAGTGCATAACTGACACGTTGCAGGTATATTTTTCATCTGTTAATGTTAGAAAGTCATGCAAATATATCCATTTTGCTGTCAGGAGTGGACGAGGCTTACGCAAGCGAAACGAGTGCCGCGGCCCGCTACACAGACGGAGCAGAATAGAATAATAGCGCAATACTTCTGAATAAAATATGCATTCTGCTAAAATATTTGTTGTTGGACATTAAATGTAAAAAGCTTGAAAAAAGTTCGTACACTCTCAAACATCAAAAAGTCACAAGCGAGATGAAAGCAATATGAGCAGTTTAATGGCACTGAAAATGGTCAACATGTGACCGAAACGTTTGATCTCGCTTTCATCTCGCTTGTGACTTATTGATGTTTGAGAGTGTGCAGACTTTTTTCAAGCTTTTTACTTTTTGGGAAACTTTTTTGGTCTACGCACCTCAGTTGGATTATTTTGAAGCCGCGGTGAGTCTCTGGCTGCTTTTCTGAACATTAAATGTGACATGTAGAATTTTAATCCTACATATAAGTGTATTTTTATGATAGCAGTAACTGTAAATCAAATGTAAGCTGGCTAATACAGCCCTACTATCTCAAATAAGTTAAATGTGTGTTCCTCTTATCAGTTAAAATGTAGTCTGATATCTATTATTTATTTTCATTCTTAATTCAGTGATTTTAACTTTTAATTTAGTGTTTTTAATGCTTTAAAGAGTAATTTTAGATTGTAATATTTTAATGTTCTACTAATAACCATAAAAGATACAGCTGTCATAAAACCCGAGAGAAAGGCTGCATGGCTAGAAACAGCTGATCAACTGAATGTGAAGTAGCAACTATGTTAAAATGTTTTCGTATATCTTAAAAAAAAAAGGTCATTACATTTTGGCCACAATATATTAAATACAGTTGGTTGTAGCCTATTTTTTCATTTATTTGATTATTTTTATTTTTGGACTAATAATAAAGTCAACTAATAGTATGTGAGAGAGTCAGTGGTAATATCGATGCGTTCCTATTGGTCAGTGTTAGAGGAGCTCAGCTTAACCTGACAGTTAGCCTGCTCCGGACCAGGTTAGTTTACCAGCATAAGTTGCCACAGTGACTGAGCTTGAGCTATGGTAATTTTGCCTTCAGAAACCAAATCAAATGACAATAAGTCAGAATAACTGAAATAAGCCTGGCTTATTTGGTAGACTAGTTTTATGAAACAGCCCCCTGGTGGTTTAAAGTAACACCACACACCTTTCCTCTCTTCAAGTTCCACTGATATATCAGTCATGTCTATGTAATCTGGGTCAAGGGGTTGTTGAAATGACTAAACCAAAGTATGAACAATAGTAACAGTGAACGCCAATAAAAACACACAGACTAAAATGCAGACTCCATGAAGGCATCACATCAAAGCACAATCTGAATGAATGCTGGAAGTGTTTGTTCTGTAAAGAGCATTGTCACCAACAACCGATTGGTATTTTTACCAGAAATAAGCTGAAGTCAAACAGAGGACACACTTTGAGGATTTCTAACCACGCTCTCGTTCGGCTCATGGCGTCCTTTGATACTCAATCCTCGAGAAGGAAATATGAAGCACATTATTTCAAGTTTGCTCTGCCAGCTCTGATAAGACAAAATATTAGCATTGTGTTTTTTTGGCCACTCCATGTCATGTCTGGAGAAGAGCCGTGAAAGCGGAGGGCTCTATTATTCCCTCTACGGCGCGCTTTAATTACCGCCTTTTCTTTCTAGATTACATCGCTTTTGCCGAGTTACCTATTTATGCATATTAATGAGCATTAATTACGCTCTTAATGAAACTATCAAAAACAGGCAGGCAGTTTGATGAGGCGGCTCTCCTAACGAGGAGGGGAGGACGCTGGGCTGTTTGAAGATCAATGTAGGAGAAATCCAATTAGGCAAAAGAAAAGGGGGGAATTTAAAGCCACGTCGTTTCATGTGCGCACACACAATCGAGGATGTTTCTGGGGGCGGCGTGTGCGAGAGGCATCCTTCAGTCTCAAACGCATCTGCTCCAAACTCAACAAGCTCTCCACCATAAAGAGATGCAATCATCTCCAAACCAGGAAAGATTAAAAGGAAAATATTTCTGCGCGTGTGTGTAAGGAGACAAAGAGACAGAAAACTCATGTTTGAGAGAGAGTGTGTCACATAGATTCAGTTCCACTTGTTCTATACATGGTGAGAGCAACAGAACAATTTTTGTCTCCACAAACTCTGTCCCATGGATGGAATTGTGGAATGCAGTCATAAAAATGGAATTTACAGCATAATGCAAAATGTCTCGGAATTTGGCAAATTTCCATGAATAAATCAAAAGTAGGGCTGTACACTAAATCAAATTGTGACATAAACTGTTTGTGCAAAAAGACTGTTGAAGTCTGCATGATCAGTGTGTCTCTGTGTGAAGGAGCACCATAGTTTACCTACTACACATATTCAAGCTTGAAGAAATTGTGACAAATCTATTGTGTACTATTGTACAGTACGCTTCTCAGAGTATTAATAAAATTAAATAAAACATTTTTTATGGAATATCATATTTTTTTCCTCCATGTTTTAATTTTAATAGTAAACCTCTGTTGTGTAGCACTTTGCAAGACCAAAAAAAATATATATATATTGTTGAAGTTTTATGAATTCAATTGATTAGACATGCCTTTTGATTATCAAAATTTAATTTAACCATTAAAACAGAATTCGGGGGGATACAGAATGCAGAAAAAAATAATTTGGGGGAAAAATAAAACGCAATTTGGGAAAAATAAAACATCTTCAGGCAAATATGTTTAGAATTACTGTAAGTGAATAAACAAAGCAAGCTATAAGCAAGTCACCCTGCAGACATCTGAGATAGACTGTGTTCATCTGGAGTGTTCATGAGTGCAGATGAACTCTAACCTGATGCTTTCTGCCTGACGTTGTTGCGAGCTTTCTCCACAGCAGGAGCTCCAGTGGTGGTGGCACTGCGGAACCTCATGGGTTCCTGAGCGCCCACCTGGTCTCCAGAGCTCCTCCAGCTCAAGGAGAACGACCGCGCTCCATCTGTAGACTTCTGGGAGTCCTGCATCACTCCTGAAACACACACACAATATTATTACTACTGTAACTGTCTCTGATTCAAACCCCAGATATCTGAATTATTTCTGCAAATGAGTATTTAATGTTCACAGAAATCCAGGGGTTACTTTACATGCAAAGCAAACATGTCAAAATGGCATTCACACTCCATTTTCTTCTTTCATAATGTGACATATTTCTGAGTAGAACAAGACATTCGATTTAGGGGATGAAAATTAAGATGACTTTATTACCCAAAAGAAAGTGACAGTGTATTGTTTATGGTCAATAAACTTGGGATTAATACCTAAAAGTAGCAATTTCACCATAAAAGCATGTAAGTAAAGGCTGCTGTGTTTGACACAGTCACTGTATGACATTTAGTACTGAGTAAAAGAAAAGAAAAGAAAAAAGAAAAACACTACTATCTCAGGAGTTAACTTGAAGAGTAGTTTTATCATATTAACTACACTACACAGCATGTTACATGGTTTAACACGTTATTCACTCTCATTCAAAAGTTTGTGGTCAGTAAGATTTGGTGATGTTTTTGAGAGAAGTCTCTTATGCTCTTCATATTTTTGTGGAAACCATGGTATATTTTCTTTAGAGTTAACTGCAGTTCAGTTGCAAGATCAACTGAAGTACAGTTTCTATCAAGCTAAGGATTTTTACTGCTAATTTTTTTAATAAGGACATGAAAAGTTGATAGCCTTTATATAGACACTTAAGAATGTATTATCTATTAAAGCATTATTAATGCATATTTTCATTGAATATTTGTGAGTAAAACAACGTATTTGCAAACATCATGTAATTTACACACACACACAAACACCCACCCCTGCCCCGCTGCTTCTTCTCCTTCTGCTCTGAGAGTTTGTCCAGCGGTAGGTTGTGGAGGTCCAGGCCGTAGACGTGACGGGCCAGTACTGCAGTGAGAGAGTCCATGATGCTGGCCCACTCGAACACCAGCTCCTCCCAGTGACTGAGAGAGGACAGCACAGCCAGCAGCTCGTCCCACAGCTCACGAGAGATAAACACGTTCAGGTTGGCCCGCACCCACGCCACGAAGATCGTCTGCAAATGACAGCAGAACACAATTCACACAGCCTGACCCCCACATCAAGCCATATCAACTACATCATCATACGCAACAATAACATTCTTACAAGCAAAGTATTACACAGGGTAAAACATTCTACTGCCATTAGAGTTTTATCCAAATTAAACAAAGACCTTATACAAAGAGAGAAATTAAAGAATGTTAGCTTCATGTTCTAGCATTAAAAGTCATTCTTCAAATCAATTTTGCCATAATAAAATCAGTTATTCTGTTACAGCAAAATACATGAATTGTATTATATAGAAACATTTGTGATAGTTCTTGTGTACACAACACAGTACATTACTTAAAGGGGTGGTTGACTGGTTTTTTTCTAGGCTTGATTGTGTTTATGGGGTGCAGTCTAGCATGTGTTCATGTTTGGTTTTTTTAAAAACGCATTATTTTTCACATAATTTACCTTTATTCCACACCTCTCTGTCCCTTCTCTGACAAACGCTCGATTTATTTCCTGGTTTTATGAAGCTCCTCCTTCAGAAATACGCGATGGGCTGAGATTGGTTAGCTGGCTCAGTGTGTTGTGATTGGCTAAACCGCCTCTACTGCACGTCTGAACGTCCCGCCCCTCTCCTCAGTGGCATGTGCTCCGGTTGAATTGTAAACAGTGGCGTTGTCTATAATGCTTATGAAATTGAGCCCGATTGAGACCCAGAGGATATTAGTGAAGAGGATCGTGCAGAACCTGTGCAAGCACGGCTCTTAATGGTATGTTTGGTTGTTGTTGTCTCATACTTTTAAATACGCTGCTATTTGTAAGTGCTACTGCTTCTGTTAGCTTTTAATATACGGTTTTATCCTGATTAAAGCTTTAATACAGCACAGCAACCGCACGCGTGTCCATTTATAATGCTTCTCATTGCTGTGTGAAAATAAGTGTATAATTGAAACAGTTTGTTGTAGCTTATCTGACGATCTGAATGAGAAGAGAGAGAGAGAGAGAGAGAGAGAGAGAGAGATGCAGAGCAGGGCGACAGAGTAACAGTATTAAGAACCACTGCTTTAATGATTTTGAAACTTGAGAATCTATTAGAATCGTTAGAAGACAGAATCGCGATTCATATGAATAGCTTTTTACGTACATCCCTAGTTTTCTCTTCCTCTTCTCTAAAGCAGGGAAGTAACTCGTTGTAGTCCCTTACCTGTCGTTTTTGTAGGCATTAAACTGCCAGAATTGTAAAAGACGATATCTCCGTTTGCATTGAACTTTCAGCGCCGCAACTCTGCAGATATTGTTTATGCTCAAACAGCAACATTACACACTAACTAATGTTAAAAAAGTGAAATCGCAATCAACCACCCCTTTAAGCTTTTGGCAAAGAATTACCACCCAGAGATCATATGATTGTAAACACCAAAATTACTTCATTAAAGTGAATGTAAAAGGACGTACACTACTGTTTAAAACTTTGGGGCTGGTAAGATTTTTTTTTAAAGAAGTTTATGCTCACCAAGACAGCATTCATTTGATCAAAACTTTTCAATTTTTTTTTATAGAATTTTAAGTGCAATTATTTTTTGATATTTATTTAATATGCTGATTTACTGCTCAAGAACCATTTCTTATTATTAACCAGTGTTGGGGGTAACACATTACAAGAAATGCGAGTTACGTAATCAGATTAGATAAATAGTAACTAGTAACGCATTACTTTTTAATTTAGAAGGAAACATCTGAGTTACTTTTTCAAATAAGTAACGCCAGTTACTTTGTTTCCCATGTCTTGAGTGACAGCTCTGGTGTTGCCATGTTGAGAGAAATTGGGAGTAAGTGCAGAGGTGTTGTTTGTGAACATGATGCTTACTGTAGTTCTAGATTAAATATGAACATGCATTTATTCATCTCACCTGCACACAAACAGATTCAGTATTCCTCAAAATGAATTAAAACAGTCAAATGCAAACTCAGAATATTACACAAACCTGCAATAATTAAATGTTAAATAAGACAAATATCATTTATGAATTTAATCCCATTTTATTGACCAATGTCTACTGACCTTCAATGATCCAATTCAACCATATTAAGACAAAATGACACATTATCATTTTAGTTATTGCTGAATAGTGTTGAACTTTCTTCTCCTGCATCATATTCTTCATGCAATTTGTTTGAGCTGCGTCCCTCTACTGTACAGAAGTGAATTTACATTTCCTTCAGCCTGAGACTTATTCATTTCACGTTTGTTGTGAAAAGGGCTTTTGGTTACACTTTATTTTAAGGCATCCTTGGTACAGTGTAATTATACATTTAAGTACGGAGTAATATTAATTAATTACATCATGTACTTACTACATGTTTAAGGTTAGAATTATGGTTACTTGCATGTAATTATGCATAATTAACAATTAGCAATTATAACAGTAAGTACATGTAACATGTGTTACATGTACAAGGACACCTTAAAATAAAGTGTTACCAGGCTTTTACATTTGTAAAATAACTTTTTTATATTAAAAACAAACAAGCAAGCCCTGCTAAGATTTAAAAATAACTAAAAAGTAATATAACGCATTACTTTCCATAAAAAGTAACTAAGTAACGTAATTAGTTACTTTTTTAAAGAGTAACACAATACAATACTTTTTAAGGAAACTTTCCCCATAAACAATGTTGAAAACAGCTGTGCTGCTTCATATTATTAATTTTTATTTTTATTTTTGCAGCATAATTTTTTATAATAGAAACTGTGATTCATTTTTTCTGAAATCTTTGATGAATAGAGAGTAGAAAACAACAGCATTTATTTAAAATATATTTTTTAAATAAAGTCATTACTTCTGATCAATTAAATGCATCACTGCTGAAAAAATTTAATCATTTCAACTGCAGAAAGACATTAATAAAACAGATTGTAAACAATGTAGCATTACATTTACCTCAGGCAAGTCATTCAGTGTTCACAGCTTGTTTGTTTGTAGAGAAAATTACTCCAGGGAAGAGCATTTTAATAAATATATGCATAATAATGTATATGCTCTACATTTTACTTAACCTGTTATTGATGTCTTAATGCATGGCATGTGTAAATGATGACCTGGTAAGAAAACATACCTTTATAATAAGATTTAAAAGTTAACGTAAACACTGCCTTATGCACTTTTCATGTTTCCTTACAATGTAAAAAAAAAAAAAAAGCAATTGAATCAAATAGTTCTTGTAGCTGAACTGTTCAATCTAACAGATGAATCTAATCTAACAGGATTCTGTTGTTAACTGTAACCTTTAATATTATATTTATGTGCAGTAATAGGGCTCCCTACTAAGTTTACAGCATATTTGAGATAGAAATGTTAATTACAGTTGGATTCATTTAGAGATTGAGACATAATCAATTTTGTCATTTTTTTTTTCTGTTGTACCGAAAACATACCCAATCCGTGACTTCAAATCCGAGGTATGCAATAATATTTTTTTTGCGTACCGTTACACTCCTAACTAATATATAATAATACAGACTTTATCTGACTGACACATGATGGCGCAGGGTTCACGTAATTTTCATGAGACTTGGGGAATTTTCATAACAATAAAGGGTGTTTACATGAGAAATGCTAAGCTGGTGTAGTGATTAGCTTGATATAAAAACTACAAATAAAATAATTCAGCAACATTATATTCATATTAGATCACATTCGCTCGATTACAAACAGTCGATGGTGGGGTAACACTTTATTTTAAGGTGTCCTTGTTACACGTTACATGTACTTACTACTATAATAACAATTAATTATGCATAATTACATGCAAGTAACCCTAAATCAAACCCTAATCCTAATCCTAACCATATAGTAAGTACATGTAGTTAATTAATATTACTCAGTATTTAAATGTATAATTACACTGTAACAAGACAACCTTAAAATAAAGTGTAACCAATGGTGGTTTAAAGTGAGTCTTGTGTAAAAGTGTAGTATTAAGCTTATAAATTGTCTTATGTATCATGATGCTAACTGTAGCTCTGCATATGTTACCCTGCTGTGTAAGAAAATGTTTTGTTTTTAGAAAGACGCTTTATAATAAATAGATAAATGTATATTGGGATCAAAGTGATGTGGGACAAGAGGCATTGGACTATAACGAGCAGATGAAGAGGTTTTATCAAATGAAAAAATAGGAAGCTGAAATGTTCTGCCTCTGGTTGTGCACTGTGTAGATGAAAAAATGGCTTTAATGCATCTAATTATTAGAATACCTAAATCCGTTGCTTGTAAATAGTGTTTGCTTCAGCCAGTTGAAGGCACGGTACAATATGTGTGCACATCAGGATGGTACCGCCTCCGCCTCATTTTGAGCCTGGAAAAACCCTGTGGTGTGTATGAAGCCTTGAGTTGTTCATTTGTACTCACTTTGAAGAGGATGCTGGCCAGGCTGTGGGCGAACGTGTCTTTTCTTTGGTTCTCCTGTGGTCTCTTCATCACTGCTTCTGTGATTCTCAGCAACACCTGCAGCAACTGCTCCCTAGAATAATATGATGCACACAATAAGCTGAATGTTTGTGAACAGCTGGTAAAGTAGAGCAGAGCTCTGAGATTCAGTGTTGTTGTGTCATGTGTGACTGACCAGGTCTGGCGGTTCATGTTCTGCTCCATAATAATGTGACGGTAGACGCTGAGCACAGCTCGGCACACATCCAGCTGGTTCTCCAGCAGCTTGGGCACATCCTGACATGGCTCCAACAGGAACACGTTAGCAGAGTTTGTCAGGAACACCTGAGAACACATGAAACAATTAATTCTCAACTACACCGCAGGCAAAAGTTTGGAATAGTTAAGATTTTTTAACCCTCCTGTTGTGTTGAAATTCAGGTACTAGTTTTGTATTGGCGACCCATTAATTTCCATGCAAGAAGTAAAACAAAAAAGAAAAAAGAAAGAAAGAAACTGCCAGTGCCACACAAAATTTATATAAACCTATATTATAGCTATTGTAGCTTGTTAAAGATTAAAAACATGTGAGAAATGTAATAATTCATCTATTTTTTTTTTTTTCCATTTTGTTGGGGGTCAATTTGACCCACACATTTTTATGTTCAAGCAGCACAACACATTTTTTATTATTTTTTTGGTCATGGCTACTTGTACTAACTGTACACAAATGTGCAAATAACTACAAGTAAGTATAAATATTATCTAACATTGTACTTAATGTCAGGAATCCTGGCCATGAACTTCTGTTCACTCACCACCAGAGGTCACTCCTCCATCACATTGACTTTCACACCACACAGACAGTTACATATCACCCAAAGACTACATTTCCCATAATCCATTGCACTGACGACACACAGCTGATTTCACTGATCACTCATCACACACGCTTTATAAACCTTGAACTTGCTCTCTGTGATCGTCGAGTATTGTTTAGCGTATATCCTAGCGATAGCTACTCTACGGAGCTCTCTCAGTAGTTATAGTCTTGCCTTGTTAGTTTTCCCGTGTTTGATATCTGCCCGTGTTTCCTGGATTAACCCTTCACTTTACCGTTCGGACTCTGTTTGCACCTCGTTTGGATTATTGCTGTGTACCTGGATTATCTCTCTGCCTTGCCCTGTTGGATATTGTTCGCCGATCGTCGACCCACGCTTGCCTTAGGACTACTCTGTGTCTTGCCCTTACCATACCTGTTTGCCGTTGTTTGACCCTGACTGTTTATTGACTATGTTTCTTAATAAAGCTCAGCAAATGGATCCGCTTGCCTCTTGTCTCGTCGGCTCCGTAACAGAATACTCAGCCACGCAAGGATCCAGCGGCTTTTCATGTGGCTATTGGCCAGGTATGGACACCGCACGACTATTATTAACCCTCGAGCAGGGCTTGCGATCGCTCGAGGATTATATACAAGAGTATTTAGATCTCGCCTATTTTTCTGATCTGCCGGACTGTGTGCTCATAGACTTCTTTTGTGAGGGCATTAATCAGCCGCTCAAATCATGTTTACTCCGTGAGGGTCCCCGTTCATCTCTCAGTCGGTTCATGGACTATGCTTTGTTGACTGTTGGTTCAGCGTTCACTGTGGGTGTCGCGGAAGAACGCGACACCGCACTCACTCGTGTAATGGCGGCCGCACCAGAGCACGCTCACAAAATGGCGGCGACAGCGGAGCTTGATCGCAAAATGGCGGACACAACAACATCCCGTTCTGTCACAGCTGCCAATTCTGAATTAAGCCAAGTCACAGTTGATCTTCGTGAGTCAAACCAAGCCACAGTTGATCTTCGTGAGTCAAGCCAAGCCACAATTGATCTTCGTGAGTCAAGCCAAGCCACAATTGATCTTCGTGAGTCAAGCCAAGCCACAATTGATCTTCGTGAGTCCAGCCAAGCCAGTTGATCGTCACGAGTCAAGTCACGTCTCTGCTGATCGTCACGAGTCAAGTCACGTCTCTGCGGATCGTCACGAGTCAAGTCACGTCTCTGCGGATCGTCACGAGTCAAGTCACGTCACAGCTGACCATCCAGAGTCACACCACGTCACAGCTGACCATCCAGAGTCACACCACGTCTCAGCTCTTCAGCCAGAGTCTCTTCACGTCTCAGCTCTTCAGCCAGAGTCTCTTCACGTCTCAGCTCTTCAGCCAGAGTCTCTTCACGTCTCAGCTCTTCAGCCAGAGTCTCTTCACGTCTCAGCTCTTCAGCCAGAGTCTCTTCACGTCTCCGCTCTTCAGCCAGAGTCTCTTCACGTCTCCGCTCTTCAGCCAGAGTCTCTTCACGTCTCCGCCGAGCTGCCAGAGCCTCTTCACGTCTCCGCCGAACTGCCAGAGTCTGTCACACCCAGAGATTTAAGGTCAGTCCTTCGAGTTCCCTGTCTGGTGTCCAGCGTGAGGGATGCACCGCTGGTGTCTGCACGTGCAGCTGGTATCCCCAAATCCACTCACTTTAGCCCTCCTGTCCCTGAACTGATTCCCCTGTCTGTGGTGCTTCCCATAATGGGGATCACTTTATGGTGTATTTGGGCTGCATACACCACCACTGAAGCTCTAGAGACGGCGGTGGCCACTGAGATGTCTCCAGAGGTGGCGGCTGACGCTGCAGAACTTTCTGGTGTAGTGGCGCACGCCGCCGTGTTCCCCGAGGCGACGCCCGCTACAGCTTCTCCAGAGGTGGCGGCTGATGCTACAGAACCTCCTGAAGCAGCGGTGCTCTCTTTAATTCCTTGCATGGTGGTGGCGCCCAGTAATGCACTCACAGCCTGTTATGTCACGGTCAAGGAAACTGTTACCACTGTAGAAACTCCAGAGGTGGCGGTGTCTGCTAATAAAGCTCAGCAAATGGATCCGCTTGCCTCTTGTCTCGTCGGCTCTGTAACACTTAATTTAAGTAGTATTTATTGCTATTTGTACTTCCTTTGCTTTTTTCTTATGACTTTTTCCTCAAATCTTTGTGAGGGTAAACAGAGTTTCTCACACTTCTTTTCAGTGCTGCAACAGTCTAATAATTAAAATCCCCCCAAAAAATCAAAAACAACTTCTGACAGATTTTTTGACTGTGAAGCTTAAATAGACAAAGCAATTTCACTTTTCTTTCTTTCTTTCTCCTTATTTTTTTTTTTAATCTTAAGTTTAAAAAAGCATTTATTTGAAATAATAAAAAAATTGTATCACTGTTAATGTCTTATAAGTTATACTTGTATTATTCATCAGTTCAATATGTCTATGCTGAATACAATTATTGTTATTATTATTTTATTTTCCTTTTTTTTTTTTTTACTTGCTCCAAACATTTGAATGGTATCACGGTTTCCAAGAAAATATAAAGCAGCACAATCATTTTCAACATAGATAATAATAACAAATCATTTTAGAATCAAAGCATATTAGAATAATTTCAGAAGGATCTGAAATATATTCAAATATAAAACATTTCCTTTAAATTGTAATATTATTACTGTCTCATGTTAAGCATGAGGTGAGTGTGTGTGTGTGTGTGGGGGAGCACCTGCAGGGTGGGCTGGATGCCAGCTTTCACATCCTGGTTCTGTTCTCCAGTCAGACAGCCTCTGTTGATGGCGCTGCTGAAGGAGTAAGTGCGCCCCCAACTGGATGATCGTTTGTGCCCATGAGTCTCCAAGACCTGACAGGTTGATACAGAACAGGTGAGTGGAAATAGCTTAATGATTCAGCATCAACAGCATTTTGTGCATGAGCGTACCTGCACGTGTACAGTGTCCGTCTCAGAGATGGGGTGCTCTTCCTCTCCATCTTCCTCCTGGCTTGTTGTCTCAGGCTCAGCCATGAAATTGGGTTTTTCCTG
Source organism: Schizothorax lantsangensis (assembly GCA_027422415.1). NCBI lineage: Eukaryota > Metazoa > Chordata > Actinopteri > Cypriniformes > Cyprinidae > Schizothorax > Schizothorax lantsangensis. Next base: position 3,994,308 of record CM049858.1, read on the forward strand.
CAGAATCCACTTCCTATATACTTTGATCACCTTGCGAGTGGCTGAAGCTTCACAGGCCGGCAGAAGGAAAGCCTAAGTAATGATAAAGAACAAAAGTCTCATTTTCTATAACAGGGACTTTTGAACTGTTTGATACCAAGGGCCCTCTTACAACACGTTGTAAAATGTAAAACAACAGTTATACATATGGTTTCCAAAAAAAACAATAATAATGAATTGTTCTGAATTTTTCACTTGGCTTAATGTATAAGCCGAAATTTAAACCACCCTAGTCTGTAACACACTGAGATAAAACAGTTTGATTTGTAAATAAAATGCTAGAAAACATGCTGCTTACATTTTAGTATAGCATGTGACTATACTAGAATAGTAATTCTTCTGATTCACATGAAAACTGTAATAATTATTCTAAATAAACAGATAAACACATCTTCTGATGTAAGCAGTTTAACATGATGAATAGATTCTGGCCACATGGTGGCAGCAAAAGACAGAACATCTGAACAAAAGTTTCATTTTCTGATACAAATCATCAATTGATTAATTGCTCAATTCAGATGTATGTGCTATACAGTGGCTCCAAGACATAATTGTGTGTGCATACATACTGGTGTAAAAATCTACTGGTAAAATCTACATATTGAAAAATACCGTAGGTGTTAAACAATGTTCTTTGTTTTCCCTTCCTGTGACTGGGCAGCCCATACAAAATGAAATGCCAGATACAGTTTGTCTAGCTAAAATACCAATAATAACCAATATATGCATGATGCAGGACTTTTAATTATAAACACGCCTGAAATACACCAGGACTCTTATTTTGAAAATGTCTATGCTTTACTACTTCCAGCTGAGAAATGCACTGGTAGGACAGTCTACAACATATACCGTAAACACCATACAGTAAACACTCATAATTCATCAATAGTTGATCATAAATAATCTACTGGCATAAATGTCACTATATCTCTAATCAAGTAGAATTTGCCTAAAATCATGCGAACATGAGGTGACATCATGTAAGCAACAGAAGCACTCAGTCTCTGACCTGATGGAAGACCTCATTGACAAAATTGATGTTGTCTCGTGTGGAGAGCAGGATGGACTGCACCATGTCGTAGACAGAGCGATGCTCCTCCTCGATGCTACACAGACTGGAGTTACTGCCCCTGCGATCTGACAGCGTGCTGCTGTTTGAGTGATTCTTCTCCTGTTCCACAGGACCGTTGGGCTCAGAGTCTGCGCTCTTCTCCTGACTGATACCGCCCGCAGTCACAGTCTGAACACAAACACAGGGAGAAGAAAGAGCTTTCTAGCATTAACTACATATATACAGTTTAAAGTACTAAGATTTACTAAGCATTATTAAGACTTCACCCATTTAAAACTAAAATAAAATAAAAATAATGTGTATAAGAAAATAATAAAAAATCATGTGGAAAGTGTCTACACTACTTGGGAAAACACAAACTTATATGAAAATAAATAAATACATAAACTATTCTGCGATTGTGAGGCTATTGTTGTAATGCAACATGTTAAATAATCCAATACATGAGAAGAGACAGCCGCTCAAATATGAGATGGCAGAGAACCTGTCACTTTTCCTTCAGAAAAATATATTTGCCAACCGTTTTGTATTCATATGCACCTTACTGATATAGAGGAAAATGTGTGCTTCTATTAGCCAAAAGCCATTCTTAGATGTACAGTATTATAAGATCAGTGTTTTCTGCACACTGTATACTTTAAGTGTATGGCAAAAAAAGGAACTTTTTTTTTTTATGTGGAAAAGAGTGTGTTTGAAGTTGATATTGCATTAAACAACACATGCATTACAATGTTTTTGCATCTGTGCTTTTTTCAAAAGAACTATTTTTTAACTAAAATAAATAAATAAATAAACAGCATGAGGGTGAGTGCATGATGACAGAAATTTCAATTTTGGCTTTATTGTTCCTATAATGAACTTGCCAAATGAGAAAGAAAAATTCTATTTCATTTCAGTGAGTATGCTGTCTCAGAAGATATCTGTCCATGTAGCTACTGTAGCTGACAGTGAGACAGCGGTTCTCTGTTATCAGGCTTCCTCCCACCTGGATGATCTTAGGAAGGACCTCTCCTCCGTTCTTAGAGCTGCTCGTGGCTGAGTTCACATACTTCTTCTCCAGGAAGAAGTTAACAAGCCACGTGATGAAGGCCACACGGGGAGCCAGATACTGGTCCCTAGTGCAGTATGTGCTCTCACTGTTACGCGTCACAGGGACGTAGAGGGGCTTTGGTCTGTGAATGGGAAGATCTGTGAGAGAGAGAGGAAAGGAAATACAAGTTAAAAATAAGAAATAATAACAGCGTTTCCCATTAATTACCTAGACTGTTTCATAATGAACCAAAATATTTTTACATAAGTTTTCAGCCATTGCTTTGGCACAGCATCTGTCAATTGATATAAAATTAGAACTGTGATATGACTAAGTGTGCTTATCAAGCTGCAAAAGGCTGATTTTAGCATCTCAGAGCAGCATGGTTCACAGTGAATGCAGCGAACTTCAGACTTGTGTGTCCTGGCAGTTTAACATACATTTTGAAACACACTGTTTGGCAGTTATGCTTTATATTCACATTCCCATCATTTCCAGCATTGTTGTGGACAGATCATTTTACTAATTCTGTAAAGAGAAATCTCTTGTTCTGTTGTCACAGAAACTTAGCCTCCCTGCAGTTTTATACCAAAATAAGAGCTCCACAGGTTTAACTCTTTTAAGTAAAGAAATTAAATCATTAAGCCAAATATTGTAATTTTATTATTATCAAAATGTGAGCTGCTAAACCAACATTTCTTGTCTCAAACTCACCTAATTGTGGCTTGTAGAGGTTGGTTTGTTTTGTGAAAGTGGGGAAGAGGTGAGGCAGGTAGTACTTCTTGAACAGGGAAAAGAGAAATCTGAAGCCTGTGTCCTGGCTCTCTTTGTTTTTCCAGTCCAAGCTGGATGCCTGTGGGGGTAAAAAATAATAATAATCTGATTCAGATTACATCATGGCAATTCAGTTATAAGCAACATGCAGACTTCAAACAGAAACAAAGCAGGCCACAAGCATTATCAGCCAAACACTGATATGAGCAGCTCTGTCTCACCTGGAGAACCATGACCTTGAGCACAATCTGGAGGACAGAGCAGGTGTGGTCTTCTGCCACCTTCTCTCCGGGAACCGCAGGCACCAGTGGGCTGATCTCCTCTGGCACAATCTTGGCTACAAAACCACAAACATTGAGTCTGAATATACTCAAAAATATCTGAAAGGTGAGGTGTGTAATTCATGATCCAGGAAGCACCAAATGGATTTGTAAAAATGGAAAATAGATAAACTAGAAGAAATTGTAAGTGGGGCTTGTCCGTACAAAACTTGTCATCACAATGCTAGGGTTTTCTGGTTGGCTCCTATTCTGCTCGATAGATCAGAGGTTCTCAACATTTTTGACTCCAAAGGGCCAAACTGTTAAAGACAATATTAAAAACGTCCCCAAAAATATAACTAGTACTTCTTTTTATGTGAATTTTATTTGTTTAAATTTATTTATTTTAATTTTCAATTTATTTATTTTATGTATGTACAGTATGTACGTATGCATGTATGTATATTTGTTCTTCAGAGTTCAGATTTCTTCTGAGCAATGAATTGAATTTTTTCTAGTCTTTTGTGATTCTGGGATTTTTCCCCATTTTTTTTTTCCCAATTTAATTTTTTTTAAAATAGGGAGAAACATTTTTTTGGGGGGATCTTGCACACTTTTCAATCCACCTGTAACATGATACCAAGTTACACAGAAATTCTTCCAAAGAGGACAACGAGGAAGAGGTCCTGCGTGACTGAAACGTTTGTTGTGGGTATTAAATGCATGGAGCACTTTATCTTTTGCACATGAATAATAATCGAAGATTGCTGGTATTTCTGCATGTAATCCTTTTTTGGATATGCAGCAAACAAATTTCAAATATAGAGTTTCTTATCTCTTTAGAATTTTTTTTTTTCTACAAATATTTTTTTTTACTCACAAATAATGTATACCCAGCTTGAAATAACTACAAGAAATTATATTTATTTATATTTAAATAATAAAAGAAATTGGATCTCATTATAGAAGTTTTCCAGGTCTAGAAATTACACTTTTAAAATTCACTTATATCCGCATTTTCCAAAAGCCAGAAAATTCTGGTTCTTAATAAAATGGTAGTTGTTGAGAAAAAAAAAATGGAGTGTCAGCTTAAATTTTGATTTTATTTGTTTGTTGGTTTTATCTTATTTTTAATTATTTTAAGCCATCTCAAGGCATTTTGTAAGTTTGATGAGGCCTCCAAGTGTGTCCCCTGCTTGAGAACCACTGCAGATATTTTGATGTATGTCTACAGGACATGACACCAGCTGGAGATCATGAGCACAATAACACACCACCACACAGCAAGCTGCACAACATAACAATACTTGTATACATGTTCAAATTTTAATCTTAAGTATGAGCAACAGAAATCGTGATGCCTACTATCGATGCTCCTACAACCGGCAGTCCTGCGCAAAAACACACATGACTGGTTGAGCCAGACGTTCAGAGCATTCAAACAAACAGCAGCACAGTCTGTTACAGTGTGCATTATTATGAGTCTAAATGTACACATTTCGTATACTTTAAAGTCATCTATGCACAGTAAACTGGGATAATATTTTAAGTTTATTTTAATAATTATTCAAAAAACTTGAACAACTCACTTTTTGCAAGATCTGCATCCAGCTTATTTTTATCACATGGACTGTGTCAGCTCAAAGCGTTGTGCCACATTGTTCCTGTCACTACTGTCTTTGTCATTGCAGAAGGCTGAACAGCCTTCAGTGTGAATAGCCTATGTGTTTCACTAATGAAATCTATTCAGACATAAAGTACGTCAGCACAGACAGAAAGGAATATTCACTGATTTCAAATACATATGAACACATCCACAGTGCTTGAAATGAATGGGTCATTACCGGTTCAAGGGCATCAATAAAATCTATTCCGTGAGGAAACATCAAGGCAAATCATTCCTTTCAGCATTTAACAGACTCTGACCTCCTTTTCTGAGGATGCTGTGCCGCCATTTGATTATTACACTCTAATACTAGATTTAAAGTGCCTTTGTGCCACAAGAGCATTAATGGCCATCATTAAAAATCACATTCCCAGACAGAAACACAGTAAGATGTGTTGTACATGGAGAGGGATAAAATGAATGAAGGCTAAAACTGTGAACACGGAAGAATAGGAAGGTAATTTTGTTAATTCAGGTAAGACAGTACATGTACTGTACAGCATTTACAGCTGCTTCGTTTATATATTTTTGTAGGTCAAAACTTGGAAATGAGTCTATACTTTCTTTCAATTAGACTTGAGCGCCCTATTTTTGACACAACACTGTATTATTGTGATATTACTGATTTCAGGTTTATCCATATCTAACCTCAGGTAAAACAAAATGATGTTATAAAGATAATCTATAGGCTAGGAATAAAAGATTAAGGTTACACTTTATATTAAGTGTCTTTAATGTATCTACAGTATGTAAAATGGAAAAAAAAAACTTACAAAATGGTAACACTTTATTTTACTGTGTCCTTGTTACTGTACATTAGGGCTGCACGATTATGACAAAAAACATAATTGTCGATTATTCCCTTGAGATTGTAATTGAGATTATTAATAAAATTTTGAACATATGCCATTGTTTGAAGTCGCCATATTTTTATATAAAATATATATTTTAAAAAAGTCTGAAAACACTCCCTTGACTGATTGCTTTTCTATAATTGCGCCTCAAATTCAATTAATTGGTTTGGTTTCTTCTTTAACAAAAAAAGGTAAAATTATGCATAGTATAATAATGTTATACTAAAACTAAAAGAAAAAAAAAGAAAAAATAGTTTACTAAAGCTATTAGAACGAAATTTCAAATTAGACGAAATTTCAAATTACAGTAAATTTTCTTTGGCTTTCAACGGAGGCGGTCACATTTTGTCTCGCTCCCCGTCTTCGCCCTTTTTTCCCTCCCTGCCTGCTCTCTTGTCTCTTGTCTTGCCGTGTAATACTTGAGAGACTCTCTTGCATTGCTCCTCAAAACTGAAAAATATGGATTTAACTGGTCTCTCAATGCAATGACACCATCTTTTCGACGAGAAGTTCGGGTTTGGGGAACCTAACTGCCCTGACGGAACGTTCTCCGCTGGCTACACTGACGCGTGGGAAATGGCGTGTCGTGTGTTTAGCGGCTCTTCCTGAGGACATTGAAGATATCTATCTATTCGGAACCATGATAACAGGTCTTCTGTTGATTGGATTAGGCTTTGCCCTGGGTTATCGAAGAATCAGAAAACGGGAACAGCTGTTCAAAGCCTCACAAGGCTGCCTCATGATTGAAGTAGTGGGAAGAGCGGTCAGCATGAGACTGAGACTATTAACCGCAATATGGATTCTACATGGAGAAGCTCACGGCTTTGCAAAGGAAAATTGTGGAGACCAGAATGGACAAAGAGAGTAGCCGTAGAATTGGAATCGGTTCTCGCCCTAAGACTAAACAAGCACAATCTTATCTTTTCCGGCTCCCCTCTACCAGCACTGGCCTTGGCCAAGGCCGCTGTGGAAAATCAACCCTGAGAAGAGCACCGCAGGGAGACGCTCTCTGCGTTCCTCCCCCATTCTTCAGACACCTGCTGATTACACATACACACAAATACACACAATGATTACAAACTATACACATACACACTAATTTGCACTCACTCCCCAAACCCCCGATCCAAGCTTTAAACCGCCAGCCTGAAAGCGGGTCTGTGACTAGCGCCGGGAATGGCTGCCTGTCTGGATGGCTGATTGCCAGAGCTGGATTACCTCCCCTTTGCAAAGTTGTGTGTCTATGGTGTATTATGTGCTTTATGCTTGAGGTGTTTTTCCTGTTCTCACACTACTCCCCAAGGAGTATAGTCTGGGGGTTATTTTTTTTTCCTCGTCGAAATTCCTCATGTTTGCTGTATTTTTCTTCAAAAATCAAAGCATTTCACTGCTGATTGTACTCTGTATGATTGTGTATGTGACAATAAATCTACTACTACTACTACTACATTTTACAGTACAATTTATATTATCAGGGCTCCAGACTAACATTGGAGAGCAGTGGCACCAGCTCCTGATTTGATAGCACTGAACATGTAATATTACAAGTTTAGTCTCTTAGAAATGCACATTAGAACAGGAGCTTGAGTTGGGATGCAGATGTACATTTGACAGTACCATTGTGAAAACTGTAACAGCCTCATCTTTTATACATACTGTAACCAAAAGTACAGCATCATTACCATGGTAAAAAGTAGCCTAACTATATGGTTTCTATGGCGTTTGCATTGAAAAACAGTAGCCTAAAGACATTCAGTCAATTACAAATCCACATCAACCGATAGAATAATTAACAAAATAATGTAATTATATTCCATTACTCCTTTAACATATTTAGTATATTAATAATATAATAATACTCAATATTAATATCCTACTTTTCTGCCACCGTACCATTGTTACCATTAGTGTTACTACAGTAAAACTATGGTAAATGTGGGTGATTTGTGGATTGAAACGTCTTCTAACTGGATCGTTGTTGCACTGTTTCTGCTGCTTTCTGCATCAGTGTTGATGAGAATAACCGCTCCGATTTATTTGTTTAAATGACAGAGACGTGATTTGTACTGGAGAACTCTGCGCTGAACTCGAGTGCTTCTTACTGGATTTCACAGCGTTGTTTAGCGCGTGATCGCGACTGGTCACTGTAATAAACGCATGCGCTCTAAACTCGCGCTGCGCTGTTTTCTTTTGAGGCGCGCAGATATAAGGTCCGTGTGGCGCGCAGTTCAAACAAGTACCGCTATTTTGTTCCGCTTTTGACACGTTTGGCGTTTAACATATCTATCATGCACAACAGAGTGACAACGACTATCAGTTACACAACATGTCTTTTATCCAGTGTGTTTGAGTTTGTTAAACCCCGCGCTGCAAACACCTCTTAAGCACACAGAATAATGCAAGTGGGCATTTTTAATTGTTTATTTATTTTTGTAATCATGGCTTTGAACGATTATGTAATCGTGGCATCCATAATCGTAATCGCGATTAGAAATTCGATTAATTGTGCAGCCCTACTGTACATTACATGTACTTAAGCCCAATTTATACTTCTGCGTCGGACCTACGCCGTAGCCTCTATGCCGTAAGCTGTGCGTCAGTTTTCATTTATACTTCTGCGTCGTCTTCTGCGTCGACGTGCACTACACATGCGTACCGCTAGTCTGTAGTGTCCACGGGCATGTTGCTGGTGTAACCCGCAGTACCACGGCAAATGCCGAAGAAGAAGCGGCTCGTCGGAGAAGCCGTGACGGCGGCAAATAAATATCATTAAATCATTATTTAAGACTATTAAAAGGAGACAACAACGGAACAGGAGAAGATGGCATTCTTTCAATCTCCACAAGGACATGTACCACGGCAGATCAACATTGTTTGTCGCGGACTCGCGGACAACTAGTGATGTATAATGTTATGTAGTATAATAAATGATAAGACACTTGCTCTTTGCTTTGTTTTATTTTAAATAAGAAGTGTAACATTAAACTATTACATCATAACAAGTTGCTCAATAGTCAGCACAAATACTCAAGGCTACTCGGTAGTGGAAAAGTCTAGCAGTGTAACATTAAACTCTTTACAGTGGCTCATAATTGACGCACACATAAATTTCTTGGAGTAGGTAGCACGTCAGGGTTATGGTAGCAGGTTACATATCACAGCATGCTGCAGCGTAGAATCTGCGCGGCAGATGTTTGTGGAGACGTGTGGTCGAGTGGCGCAGGAAGTATATAATTGGGGCACTGTAGTGATCTGCAGTAGAATTATTAGGGTATGGTCGCGATTAGCAGTCGAGTATAGTCATTGTACTATTGCGCCTACTGCTTTGATATCATCAGATCAGTTTTGTCGCGACTAACACGAAATACCCGATTTTCAAGGATTCATCGAACACATTTTTAGACTATTTTTCAAGGCTGCATGATATATTAAACCCATTTAAAAATCATAATTAAGCATAATTGTGAATTCACAAACGCTATGATTTAATCAAATGATTATATGCGATGCCGTTCTAACACAGTATATCCACTTTAATTATTTACATGCATGTAGGTTAAGTTCGTGCGTCTCACAGTAGCTCCACAGAAACTGTTATCATTTACATGTGTGGAGCGTCTCAAACTCCATCTCTGCATGTTGTTGTGAGTTTGGGTTTATTATAACGTTCATCTGGGAACGCAACGTGCGCCATTTCATCAGATTTGTAAGGTAAATCATTTATAAACCTATGCAAACACAGGAGAATATATCGCGATTTCAAAATAAAAGCTCAAACCCTCACTCTGAGTTTACACGTTTTGATGTCCACATATTCATTTAATTACAGTGACTATAGCATTTCTGTCCTAAAGAAATGGACAAATATTAAAGATTAAGTGGACATTTGAATTAAATGGTGCTTGGTCAATATTAAACAAGGATTAGATCGTGCAGTTATGTGTAAAAATAATAATCAGGCCGCCGGCGCCCCCTGCAGGCCTTTGTTGTAATGCGTAATCTACATTAGCTCTATTGTTTATAATACATTATGTTTTGTTCAATAAAACCATATGATTTCTTGCTTTTGATACTTTATTTGAACTAATTATTTTTGCATAATTGCTATTATATATGTATTTTAAGTCATTTTAAAAGCTATTGTTCACTTACATCTATTTTTATTACCACAAAAAAGTAATTATAATTATAGGGCCCTATGAAATCCGTTTTATTTCCAAATTCATTTTTTTCCATTTTAATTTTTATAATTAATTGAGTTTTACAGTTTTATCTTTATCAAATTCTGTTTTCCATTATTTTCTGGATTCCATTAAATTTTAATATTCAAAAACATCTCCAATTAATTGATTTTATATATATAAAAAAAGTATTTGTTTTATTTCTTTTTTTTTTTTTTTCAGAAATACTGCACATTTACATTTTTCACCTAAATAAATTCTGGTACATAATATGTCTGGTAAATACACCTTTAAAAAGTGTTTTTTGATTATAATTTGATTAGTAGTAGAATAGAACACGTGGATATGTTGTCATTCTTACACTATAATACTGAACTGATTTCAGTGATTGGACTGAGATGAGATGGACACTTGCTTCTTGCACTCTATGTTGCACTTTACTTTTGCTTTAAAAAAGGATTTCATAGAAATTTGGATTTAATTGGTTTAATAAAATATAGTTTAATAAAATATTCTTAAGTAAAATTATAGATTTTTTTTGTGGGAAATTAATCGTTTAGATTAATCGATTAATCGATAAATTAGTCAATAGATTAATCAAAATAAAAATAGTCGTTAGTGGAAGCCCTATAAATTATGCATAATTACAAGTAACTAATCCTAAACCTTAATACTATTCTGTACATGTTTGCTCAATTATATTGCAACAAAAACACCTTAAAATGAAGTGCAACCCAAAACACTTTTGCTGTTATGGAGTTGATATACGGGTAAAGTCAGGGACATGGTTTGTGGTATGGTTATTTTAAAGCGTGAATTAAGGGGTAGGGTCAACATAGTAAATATAGATTAATATAGATAATTACATAAATCAATTACAACATTGTAATTGCATGCAGGTATTTTTAAAAATATATATATTTGTACAATGTACAAATATGTATGTACACAGTATCAAATAATTCAATTATTTATTCATTTATTAATTCAATTCACTGTATCAATAATTCAATTAAATGTTAGTACATAGCAGCTACAGGGCCAGTTTTACTAAACAGGGCAAATTAGCGCGAGAGCGCAATTCCAAAACAGCGCCGATGGTCATGGAAATTTCTGCAGGTGATTTACTAACAACTGCGCAAATAAAAGAACACAGACGCAACATGTCATTTACATATCGACCAACACAATATACCAAGCGCAGCGCAAATTAGCGTAATTGCAAATAAAGAATAAAGAAGCCATAGTACGTTGAAAAGAACCGGAGGCCAAACAATGAAGGTTTGCTAGAAGTTTTGATAGACCTGGTATTGCGTGACTCCTAGTTGAGGGTTCAAAGTCATCTTTTATTTCCTGAAGCAAATTAAAAATAACATGGCTTGGCAAAAGATGTGTTCGCATAATGTGTTCTTCTGGCATTCCAAAAAAAATCCTCTCCCTTCTGCCACATGCTCTCTGTTCTCTGCGGTGCCTCCTACTAGCAACAATAATTGCAGCCATTTCAAGCACAAAATAGCTTAAGACATGCTTTTTTGGGGCGTTAAATAATGGTGCAAATGCCAGTAATTTGACGAGCGCAAACGTTAGTAAAACACATTACGTGATTCATTTGAATACTCTCCTCCCATAACTTTTGTGTCTGAAAGGGAAACTCCTAGAAATGTATATTCAATAAGGTCAGGCGCAAAAATAACTGTCCATGCTTTTTCAGCGCTAATTGATCACTGCGCGTCTTTAGTAAAACCTGACAGTACAATTTTAACACCAAAAGACAGTTTGCGCTGGCACAAGCTGTTAGTAAACTGGCCCAAAGACACTTCACATACAGTGGGTCCCAGAATAGTTGGCTATGTCAATGTGTGTGTGTGTTTGTTACCGTCAGGCGGGTTGGAAAAGGGGTTGTATATGATGGTGTCCAGTGTGCAGGGTCCTCTGGATGAGGGTACAGCAGGGAATCCTGGGATCAGACAGGCGAAGATGAGAAGCTGCTCTTCGGCACAGTTACTCTGCAGAGCCTGCAGCCAGAGCAGGAACAGACGCATGCCCTCACAGCGGATCTGCGCACACAAACACAACACCACCTCCTGCATTCACACTGATCCACAACAGACGTGTATATCATCATTTTAAGCTCTTCTGATTCATTAATCGACTCACCTTGAATGAGTTTCCAGTGTGCAAAAGTTTTTTGAGTATAGAACCTATAAAAGAAAAGTGTTTAAAATAACACACAATCAGTAATTAATGTAATCATTACACTGCTTTGTGATGCATAAAGCTAAATGTAATTAAAAAGGTTACTATGATGAAGCGATTTGAAGGCTGACACCTGCTGCTGAGAGAGGACTTGCATCACAGTATTTTATATATCATGGTACCAGTATAGCTCGTTTTCACTGCATTGCTCTTTTTGCTGGAAATTCAACTCAAAAATGTTTTATATATTACACTACTCAATAATGTAGACTTTACTTAAAAAAAAAAAAAAAAGCCACACCTGTGTCTACTAATATTTGCTATGGTGTCCCATGTACCTGTCTAGAGTGCAAGAGTCCATATGTAAAGATCCATAGGAAAATTGATTTTTAATGATAACCTATTAAACTTTAAACACAGACCTACTGTGAGTTGCAAGGTTGTTAATATTTGCTTTTTTGAATAATCACAAAAGACATAATACAATCAGTCTTCCTAAATTCTCAAACTAATATTTATATAAAAATGCATATTTTGCAATAAATGATTGTCTCTTTAGACACACTTAACATCAATAGTTTTTGTATTTATGCTTCATTTGAAACTATACTGTTGTTTGAAACACACCACATGATTATAGTGTCCTCCCCTCACTAAAGCTGTTAAGCTCACAGTCTTGTACATGTGTTTTTGTTTTGTTTTTATTTTTAAAATACTTGCTTCAAATGAAAGTTTGTTATGTTGTGATTCACCTCGTAGCCGGTTGGTTTGGTTCACTGCTTATAACTCTTTAACTGTGACTTTTTAAAAATCCAAATGGGAAAAATGAATGGGAATAATAGTCCCAGAATCAATGCTGCTGAAAAAGTGGGCAAAAACTCTTGGTTTACTTCAACCAGGAAATGCAAAAAGGATTCAAAATAAAAAGGCCCATCTGTTGAATTTTATATTGATTGATATTGCCAGTAGTGGCATTGCTTGGCAATCGTAAGCAACACTCACACAGTCACACAGCATCTACAGTACACTGGAGGATCAGATGTGCTGTACCACGACTCGCCTTATAATCAACTGAGGAACTACTTCAACACGGATTGGAACTGGACTGAATCTATTAAAAAGCCAAGCTATGTTTTGATACTTTAGCTGACAGAGAGAGGATTGTGGGTATAAGGAAATAATTTTGCCCAGCAAAGACATATAGACGAAAATCAATAACAATAACCTTAGAAACTGTTGCATCAATTTTTGCTTGAATTTCCCCTAGGAATCTGTCTATCTGTCTGTCTTTCCATCTCTATGCGCAGGGCTCTAATTGAGGTTATTGCCTCCTTTGAGGGTCTTCCTGTACAGAAGACTGAAACCACGAGACGCATAATTTCATTTAGCAATTTGCATTTCAAATGAAGCCTCTCATTTGCATTTCTCATTTATTAACCTCCTGCTCTCACTCTCTCTGTAGCTAATTATTTTCTCTGAGAAAGTATTAAACCAGGTTACACTGACTCTCTCCTGAACCTGCTTTAACAGCAGAACTAATACAGACTGACTCATAAATAATAATGCACAAAGAAATAGCGATACTGTAAGCAATATTTCAATTTCAACAGCTAAACTGTGTGGCATGAACCATGTGAGTGTAAAATGAGGTCTAAACAGCACTTACCTATACTGTGAAACTGCCATCGACTGTTGATTTTCTCAGGTAGAAGCTGCAGAATTTTCTGAAAGGAAAAATAAGGACACTCCATGATCACATTAAACTAATAGTATAAAATTCAAGAGCTCAATGTCAGTCATTTTTCACTTCATATATAGTATACAACCAATAATAGTAAAGTGGTGCAAATAAAAAAAAGCCCATGCCAAGTTTCTGTCTCAGGTTTCTCCTTCAATGTATGTCTACGTTTGTAGACTCTGATCACAGAGAAGCAAAGCAAACCTTTTATTCATCATTCATGTTATGCAAAAAGTTAATACTGCGAGTTACATTTTAGACTTGATTTTTGTCAATGCAAATAGTTCTGAACAAAAGCACAGCAGAACTGTTGTGCTTCTCAGAACAACACACAGCTGTTTTTTTTATTCCTGAATTAATGAATGAATGAGTTTTTGAACAAACTGGATGAATGAATTACTCAGTGACTCAATGATTAAAACCTGCCACCACCTACTGCTGGGTTTAGTTTAATATTTAAAGTATTATTAATGTCTAATCTTTAAAACATTAATCTCATAGTATTATTTATGCAGTTGTAGTGTAAATGCATCTAAATGCTGGTTTACAGTATGTGCAGCATCTGTAGCACATCTGCAGTGCAACGGATTTTGTTGATACTTATTGGAAACAGCCTACAGTATCTCAAACTGTAGATGCTATTGATTTAATGCAAGAATTTGGCATAAAAGATGATGCATAAATTTAATAAGGTTATAAAATAAAAAGTCCTTATGAAGGAAAAATGCCCTTGGAAATCAATTTAAGGCAGCAAATTTCACCGCTTAAAGAAAAAGTTAATTTATGCCACTGCTGTGAATGGACAAACGTACCAAATATTAAGCAGCAGGCCAAAAACCAGCCTAGATACCAGCACAAAAACACACTCTGCAAAATAGATTCTAATTATTATTACCAACAAAAACACAGAAAATACTGTTTTTTGACAATACTCAAATTTTCTGGGGAGTTTGGGAAGACAAAGGTTCTGCCTAAATGCTATTTATTTGAAATGGTCAGCAGAGAAAGATCAACACACTCCAGCTGTTGAGCCAACTGTGACCTCAATACCACAAGACCCTTCTGACACCATATCATTAATGTCTATTCACAGACAGTTAGACGTGTCCCTGTTGAGTGACACATACAGAGACAAGTGGGTTAAGATTCACTCTAATGGACAACGGTAATGTCATCAGTGGCCAGTGCATTATGAGTAATGCCATTATAAGACACTCAACCAAAGAACAGCAACATGGGATCAAGTCTGTCACCGCAAACACACGTCCACAACTCAAAGAGTGGCATCCGTGACACTCTACAAGAAGAGGACACCATAATGTCACCATAATCTCACGTGTTCCGCGACAGCCGTCACTCATCATGTCATTCTCATTTACTTCCTGTGTTGATGTGGAACGTGATGACACATGAGTATGAGAGCATTCAAGCACCTCCGTATTGATCTTCAGCGTGTGGAAGGACAGCTCTGGATTACAGCCTGTCATTGTCGTGAGGAAACTGACAAATAACTGGAGCTGATATCCAGTGGCGGGATCTGTTTAAGCCTGCACGCTCGGGGATCGCAGAAGAAGGCTGAGGTTTTGGTAATGCTTCTTGCAGCGGTAACGGAAAGCGCTCCCCTGCTGTGCTGCAGCGGTGTCTGGGACGACGGATTTGAGATGGGTGGCGTGGAGTTTGTGAGCTGCTGCCGGTTGCCAGAGTCTGTGCTAATCTGCCGCAGCTCTCCAAGCATAAGGATGAAGCATTACCGCAGGCTTTTCTGCATCGCCGTTATCCACACTCGGCATGCTTACCACATGCTGAGCATGACTGAGAATACACCAGCCATGGAGTGATGGGCCTGAACCCCCTGGGATTTACAGCTGCCACGTGCCACGCAACTTCTGAAGCTGCGCATTTGAGAAGAAACACTTGGACACTGCAACACCTGAGAAGTACACCAAAATGCACCACCATTCTGTCTGCAGTACCTGTAGCACCAAGAACAGACTCAATGGAGTGTTGTTGGGGATGACGTACAGTGGTGGCCAAAATGATTAGAACACTAGTATTTTCAGCAGCTAAAAATGGTTTTAAGTCAGTTATTTCTATCTTTTGCTGTAGTGTGTCAGTAGGAAATATCAGTTTACATTTCCAAACATTCATTTTGCCATTAATTGTAATAATTCAGTGAGATTTTTGTTTGCACAAGGAGTCTGACAACAGCCAGTGCTCCACACAGAGATCTGATCTGATCATCTAAATCCAGAAGAACTGTGGCAACGTCTCCAAGATGCTTCAAGAAACCTACCTGCAAAGCTACAGAACTGTTTAAAGTTTTAGGCACTTGTGTAAAAATGCTGTAAAGTGAGGATGCTGTCAAAAATAATGTCATAAATAGGCTAGATTTTCTTTTAGGGATGCACGATATTGGATTTTTGCCGATATCTGATATGCCGATATTTTCAACTCATTTTTGTCGATACCGATACCAATACCGATATATTTCCTTTTGTTTGGAGACAACACCAAGTCTCTCCTGTGCAGGAATTATAAGCTAAATATTTTTAATTTTGGTTAGTTTTTAACAATAACTTATTTGTTAGAATTAAATAAAAAATAATGACTTTTTTTGACAGTACATTGAAGCTTTGAAAATAACTATAAATAAACTATATATCAATATAGTTGATTGATACATAGTTGTAATGTATCAACTATGCAATTAAAAAAATAATAATAATAATTAAAATTCCATTAAAAACACTTTGTAAAATATATTTTTTGTTCTAGAGAAGAAAGTAAGTCATACATGTTTTGGATCAGTACATTTTCATTTTTCAGTGACCTGTTTACGACCAACTAGTTGTGTAAACACACACAATCCACAGACTTGCTGAATTTGATAAGGTTTAGTTTTATATATCCCAAGTGCACAGAAATCAAAGATGGGTTATAAGTTCAAGCAAGTCAAAGTCCATCAACATAAAACATGAAACTTAATGGCGTGGAAAAGTCAGTCATACGATACAAGGACCAGCAAGCACTCTGAAAAACATCCAGGAAGGTCAGAGATCACAGTCTGTAAGCACATGGTTTGTACATGATGTTCAATCTCATAATTTTATGATAAGAATTTAGCCCTCAAGGCACAGCATATGAAACATGCAAATGAACTGCTGTAAAGAAAATCCTCAAGACTCAACAAAAAATACATATGTTAGAGATAATGGAAGATAGCATCTGATATTTTTAATCTTCTTCTTGTTCTTTATATAACTGATATTATTTTAAAGAGAAAAATGGTTAATTTAGAAGTTTGTCTTCTGGGTTTGAAATCAACATCGAGTCAAAGTCACACGGTGCCATGCAGAAACCCGGGTCGCAGGTGTCCGTTTGCATGGCCCGGATTCTGACAGAGCAATAGACCTTCAAACAATGACACACTGACATGTTTGTGTGCAATAAACACTTAGTGAGATATTCATGGAGACGTTTTGCTACCAGATGTACTACCAAATATAAAATTCTTACAAATCATTACATAATGTGATGTATATAACATTGAGTGCATTTAACTTTTAATTGTGTTACAAAACAAAATAAAATATATTTTGCATAATGAAAACCACCCTCAATTCTCATTTTAAAGGGGTCATATAATGTTGCTAAAAAGAACATTATTTTGTGTATTTGGTGTAATGCAATGTGTTTATGCGGTTCGAGGTTCAAAAAGCACATTTTCCACATACTGTACATTACTGTTGCTCCTCTATGCTCCGCCTTTCTGAAACGCGTCGATTAGGGGCTGACCCCGAATAGTGGACGATTGGATGCTTCCATAGGAGGAGACTGATTCAGTCGAATATTCGCGGGGTGTTATGATCATGCCATTTTGGCTATATGGGGGTGCTCAAATGTCTGATTTCACATAGAACTACCGGTTTTCTCCCAATAAGTTAATATACAGCCTATTAATATAATGCTGTAAATAAGAATCTGAAAAGAAGGAAGCTTTAAATAAATATTTTAACGTGCGTGAATAAATCCAACCACCCCTATAGATTTAAGTTTCACTTTCCATAACCCATGACCAACAGGAGCATCCTGGCGGCAGGGATTTAAATCTTTAACAAGACTCAAATCCAAGACTGGATTTTTTCTATCAGGTAGGGTACAAGTGATTTCAGACACATCAGAAACATTTCAGCTGCTTTATATATATCGTGTATATATTATTTATATCGTATAAGATGCATTTGGTTGAGTTGTGCTGCAGCAATAAAGTGCTTCATTGTAGCCTACTATACGGTGATTATCTCTTCAGTGCACAGCGCGAGTCTCATAACCCGCGGACCCCGCGGGTCGGGTTGGGGCGGGTAAAGAAATTGTCACTTTATTTGCAGGGCGGGTTGGGGCGGGTCATTAAAAACAAAAACAAAAACAAAAAAAATCCATGTATGTTGCTGCAATTCCCTATAGCCTATATTAAATCTTTGGTATATTTAATAATGTGCATACTATCCACCCTATCTGCCCTAAATAGTATTGAAAATTAATACTATCACATAGAATTTAGGATGGATAGTGTGCACATTGTGACGCAGGCTAGGTGAAATAGATTAAACCCCGGTACAGTGGATGCCATTCTTTGGCTGCGTTTACACTGCAGGTCTTGATGCTCAAGTCCGATTTGTTGCTTATATCCGATTTTTTTGGCTGTCTGTTTACACGTTCTTTCAATTGTGACCCATATCCGATTCATGTGTTTACACTTGCCATACCATCTGAAGCATCCCGCATGCATTGTCATTTAGCGCCTCCACACGTGCTTCTTCCTGAGAATAATGTGACCTGTGCTGACAAAACGAGTCCAGCAAATTAGAAAAATTAGTTATTTTTATTTTCACATTCTCCATTATGTATGATTTTTTGGAATCGGACAAAAAATGACTGCTACACCCGTTTAAAGTCGATATAGAGTCAGCAAGGTTGATTATGAGAAAGATTAAAGTTTTCCTCCAGTTTTTTTCTTATTAATAATTAGGCTACTATATTAATAATCACAATACAGCTGTTTTTTTAATTTTATCTTTCCTATTATAAATAATAACAGATGCAAAAAAAAAAAAACAGTAGGAACAAATAGTCTAGAAAGAAACAAATAATGCATTACCTTTATCATTTTACATCTAAACAAAAGCATTCATTTAGCCTACGAAAAACAAATTATTAAATGTAAAAATCACTTCAGTGTGTTTATTACAAATAAATTGATTATTAAAACTACAAAAGCAGTTCAATGAAGTGCTACCAGTGATTCCCTCTTTTCTTTTATTGATAGATAACATTAAGACAGACATCCTACTGTAATGCACGAATCATATAAAGTTACACATCAGATGTTTTTCCCCATCAGTTCCCCAAGCGTTCACTTAAGACAGAACAGATTATGATTGCGGTAATACTGAAATACTGTAATTCTGTGTATTTATCGGGATCGCGCGCCGTCAGAAGCGCAGTTATGCGCGCTCTTCAGATGACAGTCAGCACGAGAAGCGAGCGGAGAAAAGGTAATCCTCTCAGAAAAGATACAATTAAAGATACTTTTAGATGTTTAATTACTATTTGGAGCATTGGGATAGCTAAACGAGGGCTTAATGAACTAATTATTTTTGAAAATCTCAAACTGGACTAAAATCGACATTTTTCACTTTTTATTATTATTGTTTTACACTTGCACTTATTATGTAAATTATTACATTTACACTCATTTTGCCAGCATGGGTCCCATATAACGTCATTAAACCACGGAGAAGTACCAAATTGTCAAGTTACAGAACGCGATTAATGATGTTCCTGTGGCTCGTACAGAACGCGATGCTTAGTGATAAAACTCCGAAAATCCGATCTGCCTGTTTACATGACAGTCGCATTGGCACATATCGATTTATATCCTATTTATTTCCACATATGAATGAGGCCTGAATCTGATCTCGCTATATCTGAATGCATGCGTTTTTTTCCTGTTTACACTGTCATAGAACAGATCCGATCTGTGTCACATATGAGCAAAAAATCGGAATTGGGTCACATTTAACTGACAGTGTAAACGGGGCCTTTTTTTGCACAGCGAACGTAAAAACGCTAAATGAACATTTCCGTGTGTTAAATAAAACAAAAGTTCAGTGGTTATGTAGCGTAGGCTGTAAACTGTAGGCCTATACAAATCTGAAATAAAAAAATGTTTAGCCTATTAGATGAATACATCGCTGCTTTGTAAATGTTGAAAATGTTTATCATTATCTTGTTATTAATATGACCTGATTTATGGTTTACATTCATAATCGTATGTTGTTGCCAATTTACAGGGCGATGTTTCCAAGCACTTTCAGGCTGAAATAAAGGCTGTTTTCATTTACATTACAATGCCTAGTATGTCTATTTAATGGTCGTGGGTGCGGGGCGGGGCGGGTTGTAAAAATAGATACAGTGGTGCGGGGCGGGCCAAATAATTTCATAAAAGCGGGACCCGCGGGTTGGAAAAAAACCGACCCGCGCATCACTAGCGCGAGCACTACAAACAACAATGCATAATATTAATAACTATGACTGGGACTGTCATATACATAACATTATAATGAGAACACTATTATAATAAAACGCTGCAAATTTTTAGAGTTTAGTTGCCTGTTTCTGCACGGTGTTGTGAGAAGAACGCGTCTACAAAATAAGTTCATTCAGAGCCGCGCAGACACATTCATGTGCATTCGAGGCATTTATATGAGATAAATGAGTTAAATCCCATTGATTATAAACCTGCTATCAAATACTTCATTCTACTGGTCATCTTCAGCGCGCGTGGCTCAAAACAGAAATGCAGAAGATTAATAAATATACTGTCATATAATGAGAGCGCTATTGCAAAAAATGTTGTGAATTATAAGGGTTTCGCTTACATTTAATGTTAACTACCTTTTAATCAATACATAAAACATTATCTGCGAGGCGTCCGTTACACCTTTCCCTGTGTGTTAACGTCAGTATTTATGACTGTGGAATGGAATGTATTTTGCCCCCGCCCCCAAACATATGATTTGACTATCAGTCGACTATCGGCAAGATTTGAAATGTCCGATTCGTCTATGAAAATCCTTAGTTGGGGACACCCCTAGCGCCGATTGTTACAAAGCTCATCGTTCTGAGAAGCAAGGTGTGCTCTGATTGGCCAGCTATCCAGTGCGTTGTGATTGGCCGAATACCTCAAGTGTTGGATGGAAATGTTATGCCCCTTACCATGTTGTGATGCCGTGTCCCGGCGAGACGAGACAAACAATAAAACCCACTATAAACAAGGCATTTGTTGCATTCAGTGAGGACATAATTACTGATTATAATGACTCATATGGTCTTTTTACGCGTTGCACCGCAACTGTGTGTGCCGCTGACAGAGACGTGCTGTTTTGAGCTATGTGCTCTTTTCCTAAATGCAGAACTTACATTTCACAGGTATATTCTCCATCTGTAAATGTTAGAAAGCCATGGAAATATGTTCATTTTGCTGTCAGAAGTGCATGAGCTTTTGCTTTGCGATTCTCCGCTAAACTTCACAGACTTCGTTCAGAACGAGCGCAGCCACGCGCATGCATGCCAAACAGACGGAGCACAATGAAATAGGAGCGCAATAACTCTGACTAAAATATACATTTTTCTGAAATATTTGTAGTTGGACAATATACATGTGACATATGTAGAATTTTAAACCTACAAGTAAATGTATTTGTATGATAGCACTAACTGTAAAGTGACTGTAATGGGGTAATCAAAACAGCCTTTTTACTCAATTAGTCTGTGCTTTTTTTTACTTTAATTTTTTTAGTTTAGTAAATATAACTTCTGCTTTAAAAGCCTTGTTTTTGTTTGTAGATTACAATTTTAGAATGTTATGTGATTTTAACACTTTTTTGCACATAATATATGCCTACATGGTAACATTCACTTTATTTGTTTATTTGTTTAATCCAAATACAAAATACCGAGATATATACTGCATACCGCAAATCAGCCAAAAAATACAGGGATATGAATTTTTGCTCATATCACCCAGCCCTAGTGTGGAGTCTCTTTTTTTCTTTCTTAGAAAGTGTCTGTTTATAATGTGAAATGAAATCAACACTGGTCAATCTTACACGGCAAAAACTATAGATCTAGAAGTCAATATCTATGAGTTCAATTCATAGCTTTCAGTGACGTGACCGGCTCGAAGACCTGGAGGGCAAAACATCCATAGAACTGCAGGACAAGCGTGTCAATTTTTCATCTGTTTCACAGCCGCAAATATTTAGATCACCTCTCAAAAGAATAAAACAAAGGTATGTGAAGCAAAATGCAAGTTTTGGGCATTTGCAATCCATATTAGACACCCACGGCAATATTTAAATCATTAAACAGTGCAACAAAATGTTGTAAAAACACTTAAAGTGCCTTAATATATGTAAAACAGTAATATTAAAATATCAAATTCAGTAATCTCTATAGTTAATGATGCATAGTTTACACAGACAAGCAGATGAGACCGGAATATGAACGCAGTCCGCTTAACGGTTCAGTGTTTTCCTTCTAATGGTTTTCTATGGGAAACCACTTAACGTGAAACTTTGCACAGTGCGTTTATATTCTGGCTTCATCTGCTTCCCTGTACAAAATATACATCATCAATAAGGTGTTTACTGAATTTCGCCTTTTAATATCTGCGCTTTACTACATTACTACTTAATGCAAACTGCATAAAAATAACTGGTGGTCAGTGGAGCAAAGCTTTGTTTTGCCCGCCAGGTGGGCGTTCCTATAAGGGTGTGACGTCACGTGAAAACTATCAATAAACATAACAGGAAGCAATTGACATTTACACAGTTATTTTTTTATTTTATTTTTTTTTTTTTTTTTTTTTTTTTTATTATTATGCAAACAAACATACTATTTTACCCAGTTATTTACCCAGTTATGACGGTACAGGCAACTGAATGATCTGAATGACTTAATATTTTGGATAATGTTCCAATAAAAACCTACAGTATGAATAAATAGCATACTGAAGATCAACCAATGATAAAGCAACATTTTGTTTAAAAAGAACCAAATTTTTAGAAAACATTGTTGCAATACCTAGACACTCCAGAAGAGGGAAGCAACTCAATACAAATCACTCCAATTCAACAAAGGTTTCAATATTTGCACCACTCCAAAACAGAGACTGTCAGAGAGAGACGGGAATAGAGGAACAGGACATGGCAGTATTTCTCAATCACCAACTGAAAACAGTATATTGACAATATACTAAGGCCGTAATGTCACATTTTGCCTACCACTGTCACACATTCAAGCATTTGTGCTAAGTTCCTGCTTTTATTGTATCTATTACTTTTCCATCAAATCACAAAACAAAATGCAAATAAATATATCCCAACTCCTGAGACAACTACTAATGCGAAGAATTAATTCTGGTTTCTTTAAATTAAATTTTAAATTAAATTAAATAAAAACAAACAAACAAACAAACAAACCCACAGACGTGTCTGACAAGTGCATCAATAGCCAATCAAGGGCTTTGCCATGCTGAGCTCTGCACTTGCTCAATTTCTGTATATAGTTCATTCCCAATTTGAAAATTCGTTTTTTCATCCTGTGAAGTCTTGATTTTCTAATACATAAAACAAGTATATATATATATATATATATATATATATATATATATATATATATACTTTTTTTATGTATTAGAAAATCAAGACTGGGTATATATATATATATATATATATATATATATACATATACATATACATATACATATACATACAGGTGCATCTCAATAAATTAGAATGTCGTGGAAAAGTTCATTTATTTCAGTAATTCAACTCAAATTGTGAAACTCGTGTATTAAATAAATTCAATGCACACAGACTGAAGTAGTTTAAGTCTTTGGTTCTTTTAATTGTGATGATTTAGGCTCACATTTAACAAAAACCCACCAATTCACTATCTCAACAAATTAATTATGAATACTTCATAAGACCAATAAAAAAAACATTTTTAGTGAATTGTTGGCCTTCTGGAAAGTATGTTCATTCACTGTATATGTACTCAATACTTGGTAGGGGATCCTTTTGCTTTAATTACTGCCTCAATTCGGCGTGGCATGGAGGTGATCAGTTTGTGGCACTGCTGAGGTGGTATGGAAGCCCAGGTTTCTTTGACAGTGGCCTTCAGCTCATCTGCATTGTTGGGTCTGGTGTCTCTCATCTTCCTCTTGACAATACCCCATAGATTCTCTATGGGGTTCAGGTCAGGCGAGTTTGCTGGCCAGTCAAGCACAGTAACACCATGGTCATTGAACCAGCTTTTGGTACCTTTGGCAGTGTGGGTAGGTGCCAAGTCCTGCTGGAAAATGAAATCAGCATCTCCATAAAGCTTGTCAGCAGAAGGAAGCATGAAGTGCTCTAAAATTTCCTGGTAGATGGCTGCGTTGACTGTGGACTTCAGAAAGCACAGTCGACCAACACCAGCAGATGACATGGCAGCCCAAACCATCACTGACTGTGGAAACTTCACACTGGACTTCAAGCAACATGGATTCTGTGCCTCTCCACTCTTCCTCCAGACTCTGGGACCTTGATTTCCAAATGAAATGCAAAATTTACTTTCATCTGAAAAGAGGACTTTGGACCACTGAGCAACAGTCCAGTTCTTTTTCTCCACAGCCCAGGTAAGATGCTTCTGACGTTGTCTCTGGTTCAGACGTGGCTTGGTAGCCCTTTTCCTGAAGACGTCTGAGCGTGGTGACTCTTGATGCACTGACTCCAGCTTCAGTCCACTCCTTGTGAAGCTCTCCCAAGTGTTTGAATCAGCTTTGCTTGACAGTGTTCTCAAGCTTGCCATTGGTGGGTTTTTATTAAATGTGAGCCTAAATCATCACAATTAAAAGAACCAAAGACTTAAACTACTTCAGTCTGTGTGCATTGAATTTATTTAATACACGAGTTTCACAATTTGAGTTGAATTACTGAAATAAATGAACTTTTCCACGACATTCTAATTCATTGAGATGCACCTGTATACATATATATATATATATAGCAGGCATGTGATCAGCTAGAGACAAAAAAGAAGGAAAATCTAAATACGGAAATCCCATCCCTGATATATATATATGTGGTGTGAAAAAGTGTTGGCCCCCTTCTTGATTTTTTTTTTTTTTTGCATGTTTGCCACACTTTAATGTTTCCGATCATCAAACAAATTTAAATATTAATCAAAGATAACACAAGTAAACACAACATGCAGTTTTTAAATGAAGGTTTTTTTTTTATGAAGGGAAAACAAAATCCAAACCCACATGGCCCTGTGTGAAAAAGTGTTTGCCCCCCACCCCCTGTTAAAACATAACTGTGGTTTATCACACCTGAGTTCAGTTTCTCTAGCCACATCCAGGCCTGATTACTGCCACACCTGTTCGCAATCAAGAAATCACTTAAATAGGACCTGCCTGACAAAGTGAAGTAGACCAAAAGATCCTCAAAAGCTACACATCATGTTGAGATCCAAAGAAATTCAGGAACAAATGAGAAAGAAAGTAATTGAGATCTATCAGTCTGGAAAAGGTTATAAAGCCATTTCTAAAGCTTTGGGACTCCAGCGAACCACAGTGAGAGCCATTATCCACAAATGGCGAAAACATGGAACAGTGGTGAACCTTCCCAGGAGTGGCCGGCCGACCAAAATTACCCCAAGAGCGCAGCGACGACTCATCCAAGAGGTCACAAAAGACCCCACAACAACATCTAAAGAACTGCAGGCCTCACTTGCCTCAGTTAAGGTCAGTGTTCATGACTCCACCATAAGAAAGAGACTGGGCAGAAATGGCCTGCATGGCAGAGTTCCAAGACCAATATATATATATTAGGGGTGTAACGGTTCACAAAATTCACGGTTCGGTTCGACACGACACAGTGGTGTCACGGTTCGGTATGTTTTCGATACGGGGGGGCGGGGCAATTGGTTACTTAGCAATGTTGGAAATATTTCTGTTTTAAACCATGAAGGCGAGCCAATGGATATCAAACAAACAAGCGTTTGCACCAGGGTTTGCACACGTGCAAACTTTGTGCAAGATTCATGCCGGTGAACGTCTTAATCTCAGTCAATTCACTATAATCAGAAAGTGAAAGTAAAAACGGAATGAGGAGTAATGACGGAGCTTTTGGCATCTGACGCCGCATATTCTCTCAGAGACAAAGAGAGATGAATCTACTTCAACATGCTGATAACGATATAGCCCAGCGCCCAGCGCTTCTCAAAGTCTGGACTCCGGACCGGGAGGGAATTAAATCCGGACCCGCCTCGAATTCATTTCAAGAGCACTTGTATCACTCAGACCTCCGTGCGTGGCACACACACACGCGCACACACACACGCGCGCACACACACTCGCACGCACGCGCATGAACCAGTGTTGCAGTGTTTACCGACTCTTTTGTAAGACAAAGCGCATAGCAACTAGCTACATTTTTGATAAACCTTAAGCTTTCATTCAGTAGAATAATGTCACCGGTTTCGCCCCGCGAGCGCGAGGTTGCGCCTTCCCGAAGCAGTCTTTCTCCACCGGCAGAGTTAGCAGCGCATTCAAAGAAGAACTGAACCGCAGCAGACTTGTGAATGAACGAGTAAAAAACAGCATTTCCAAAAACCTATCACTGTTGACTAGGGTGACCACCTGGCAATAGATCTGTTGCGGGACAGTAGATGTGATTTTGCGGGACAATGCGGGACATGTGTGAGACCGATACATTTACTACTGTTATGCCATTTAAATACTGATTTACATTACATCCGTTGTCTTGTGCGCCGATTTATGTTTCTGCCGGTGGATGCCCATTGCCCACTCTCGAGGTTGCGCTTCTGGCAACATTAAATCCAGGAGAGAGTATAAGGTTTGAGCACACACACGTAGGCCTAATGTCTGATCGAGAGAGAGAGAGCGCATCTGTTTTGTGTGAGTGTGAAGAGAATCCTGCGAGCGGAGACATTTGTTGCGCTCTCGCATTACAATAATGCGCTCTGGACACTTGTCAATAAAAAAAATAACGCCATAGAAACCGCCTCAAACGAACTATTAAAATGAGAAGAAAGTCATGTCTGACTTTTTTTTTTTTTTAAATGAAAGGAGAATATTGTGTTTTTCCGTGTGCGCTCGACCATTTCCGTCGGTGGTGCTCGAGCACTTGATGAGCTCCGCACATACTTTGCGCCGTCCACGCAGTCGTCATCAGCGGAAAAAACCCTCTCTACCACTGCATCGGTTGGTTATTTTCACAGCTAGAACATGACGGCTGCGCAAATGCATTTTTAAATGCCAGTCACAGTTTTAATGTATTTCTTATTTTGGTATTTCCGGGATGAAAAAAAAAATACAGAATACATCATTGAAATGCGGGACGCAGCTTAAAACTTGCGGGACATGGGACAAAGCTCCCAATTTCGGGACTGTCCCGCAAAATGCGGGACGGGTGGTCACCCTACTGTTGACTGTCTGGGCATATGAACAGGAGTGTAGTTCGTCTGTAAATATGCACATAGTTTGTTACACAGACGGACGTTTGTGCTCCATATAAAATAATATAATTCACTGCTGTATAACAGCGTATTGCAGTTATAATTAAATATTTTAGCAATTCAGTTCAGTGAAGATTCTCCCCAGCAAGGGGAGGTTATCACGGGGCAGACAGCACGTTGCCTGTTACATCGCCCTAATATATATATATATATATATATATTAGTGTTGTCAAAAGACCCGGTACTTCGGTACCAAGTCGGTACTAAAAAAATGAAAACGTCACGGTACCAGGTTTCTGTCAACCCGGTTCTTGCTGCGTGATCTGAAAGCTGCAGATGCGCTCGCTTCATAACAGCACAGAGACGTGCCGACATCAAAAGGTCAAGGAGGAAACACATCAAACTAACAATACTTTAAAGACTGACACCCGGATCAAATGAAAGAGTTCAAGCAGGTAAGTTTCAATTTAATATTTAATATTTAGATATTCTGTTATGAATATTATTCCATATTTTAATTTGAATGTCTGATTAAAATAAACTGCCGTTATAGCGGAGTTAATCCTTAGCATAAACGCGGCTAACGCTAATATAATGAGCATTAGAATGAAGTTTCTTTATTAACTACTTAATGCGCCTATAACTTTTATTAGGGTAAAAACAACAGGAGGACATGATGGTATTTACTATTGTTACACACCAGAGGCTTTTAAATGAATTGTGAATCTAAAATATGCGTGTTGGAGAATGTACAAACAGTTAATAGTGTTTATGTCATATCAGTCCGTCAGAAAAAAAAGTTCTGGCCTTTTTTTCCCCTTTTTTTTTGCTAGTTGTTATTCTTGGGTGGATAACTAGCAGGTTTAAAAGCCCTTTAAAATTAAATATGTACACAGTTTGTATTAAATGAAAGTACAGTCAAATTGTATCTCCTGTATAGACTTTACAATGACTTCATGTTATAATCTAACATCAACTTACAGTGAGTGAACAATATATTTTTACAACATTAATTAATGTTTGTGAATGTTATTTAATACAAACACATGATCATTCATGTTTGTTCATTGTGCATTAAATAATTTTAACAGATTGAACTTTGATTGATTGATTGATTTTATGTATTTGTAAATTTTGAAATTAACCCTAAGAAGAACAATTGCAATATATAACTGTTGTTTATTTGATAGGTCATGCTATCTAAAAAATGGAATCTTATTGTAAAGTGTTTTTAATACTACAGTTTTCTTCCATTTGATATACACTTGTCTTAAAATATATGTAATCTTATCTAAATGTATTATAAAAGCTTATATTAAATGTTATATTTTAGCTGGAGTCAATGATCTAATGTTGTATTTGGTCGGACTCAGTCCACTGCTTTACTTATATTATATTTTCCTTTTACAGCTGCAGGACGATCATGAAGCACCAGCAAACCCTAAAACAGACAACAGTTTACAGTTGTATTTCAGCGGCAGCAGAAATATGATAAAAACTTTTGGGTGGAACTTGTTTACTTTTTTCCATACTTTTATTACTTGTGGAAAAACTTGAAATAATTTTAAATAAGCATAAAGAATGGCATTGGTTTTTGTGCAGTTTATTTTTGTTTAACTTTATTAATAAAAATGTGCATAATTAGCATATTTCTGTGTTTTGCTTTGGTACCGAAATTGGTACCGAGAACCGTGGATTTTCACTGGTATTGGTACCGAATACTGAAATTTTGGTACCGTGACAACACTAATATATATATATATATATATATATATATATAAGGGGTGTAACGATACGCGTATTCATATTGAACCGTTCGGTACGAGGCTTTCGGTGCGCATTACAAACCGAACGATTCGTTGGACTAATCCTATTACGTTTGGAAAATAAAAGAGCTTAAAGTGTGTGAAATATCAGTGCCACTGCGCTCAACAACGCAGCCCAAACGACATAACAGGCAACGTGCTGTCTGCCCCGTGATAACCTCCCCTTGCTGGGGTGCGTCGAGAGACGATGATCTTGTATCGACGATAGCCAGAGATATTGCCAAAAACATCAATTATTGTCCATCTTAAGAGGATTTGGCATTTCCAATTAATGTAGGCCTGTTACATTCTTATTTTTATTAGGCCTATTATTATTATGAAGTTACTTTTATTATTAAATTAAAAGTACAATTAATTTGCCCCGCAATAATTAACGCATAACTGAAGCGCTGCGAGGATAAGATTAGGCTATATTTACTCATCAATTAAAATGTTTTTAAAACAGGTCTATTAGGCTATAGGCTATGAATTATAGTCCTATAATTAAAATATCACCTTTTATTTCAAGCACCGACTTTCAAAAACAACCTGTTTAACACGAAATACATTTCTTATTTTTTTTTTTCAGTATGTACGGGCCACAAGAGAAATATAAAGGGAATAAATGAAAACAGCTATAGGCTATATCGTTATCAGTATATGTTGAAGTAGATTCGTCTCTCTTTGTCTCTGAGAGAATATGCGGCGTCAGATGCCGAAAGCTCCGTCATTACTCCGTCATTCCGTTTTTACTTTCACTTTCTGCTTATAGTGAACTGACTGAGATTAAGATGTTCACCGGCATAAATCTTGCGCAAAGTTTGCACGTGTGCAAACGCGTGCTTGTGTGATATCCATTGGCTCGCCTTCATGGTTTAAAACAGAAATATTTCCAACATTGCGACATAACCAATTGCCCCGCCCCCTGTATCGAAAACATACCGAACCGTGACACCACTGTGTCGTATCGAACCGAACCGTGAATTTTGTGAACCGTTACACCCCTAATATATATATATATATATATATATATATATATATATATATATATATATATATACACACACAGCCCCTTTCACCCCACGCAACACAGAACTCTGACACTACGACACACCCCCCCCCCCCCAGCCCCAGCTCCCCCCCCTTACAAACTGTGACCCGCACCAGTCACTTTGTGCAGCACTGGACTGATCTCTACCTCATCCAGCATTGACTGTAAACTACCTCTTCTGACAGTCTGATAAAAGACTGTTCTTTTTTTGCACTACACATATATCTGCACAGTTTTGTTTTATTTAACTGGTTTGCACTCTATCTGCCATGTGCCTTATGCCACTTTATCTATCTCTGTTTTATTTTTCTACAATGTCCTCATTTGTATATCTGTATAGTTTGTATGTACATATGTTTAAACTGTATTTATCTGTATTTGAACGTCTACTGTCAGTGTTTAATGTTAACTGTATGCACCAAGGGTCAGAGAGTAATGCAATTTCAATTATCTGTATGTATGTACTGTACATGTGGAAGAATTGACAATAAAGCAGACTTGACTTGACTTGACTTGAGACAACACAGATTTAACAGGACTATTAAAAAAAATAAGTAAATCAATCAATCAAGTCCAGGGGGCAAATATTGCTGCTTAATGACCCTGGCATCCATAAGTGATACTTGGCTTTTGATTGCTGATCCATGAATTTATTCCCTTTATAATCATGAGTTACACAATCCAGACATAATCTCCAGATCAGCAGATCACACAGACAATTTATCCAAAAAAAAGATCACATCCAATTAACTGTGCATAACCAATATGGGTGACATCACAACCACCACAACTGTGCTAATGTTATTAAAATGCACGTCCTTAATATATATTTTAATAATGTAGTAACACATTTTCATAAAAGCAACAAAGCACTCAAGGGTGTAATCCTTTAGCCATCACAATACAGCACAGCGCTTAAATACCACAAAC
Organism: Schizothorax lantsangensis; assembly: GCA_027422415.1. Classification (NCBI taxonomy): domain Eukaryota; kingdom Metazoa; phylum Chordata; class Actinopteri; order Cypriniformes; family Cyprinidae; genus Schizothorax; species Schizothorax lantsangensis. The sequence continues at coordinate 4,025,494 of CM049858.1, forward strand.
CCAAATTATATAAAAATCTAACACAACAGAGGAGAGCACCAAAAAACTGAGAACCTGCAAAAAAAACTCCCATCTGTTTTTTGTTTTTTTTCTCGAGAATCACAGGGTTACTTAAGGTCATTTAGATTGACAAGCAGAGAGGAAGAGAGTGATGAGAGAGAGAGAGAGAGAGAGAGAGAGCGAGAGAGAGAGAGAGAGAGAGAGAGAGAGATTACAGCTCCTTGTTCTCTTATTTATGACCTTTTTGGTCCATTTGCATACTAATGAGCCTAAATTGACATCACTGATGGCCAATCGGCTCTGGTCATGAGAAAACAGGCACGAGTACAAATGGATTGCTCACTAGCAAAACCATTTTCGTACTCTAATAACATTTGGAACAGGAGTTATCATATTAACACACTCTCATCGTATTAGGGCTGTGCTGATTCAATCATATATTGATAGATTATTTCTCTCATGATACTGCACCAATACTTCAGACTTTTGTGGGCATTCATATCACCAATCAACATTTTTCAGGCTACGTGCAGTGTTGGGGACTGACAACCAGATCATCTTAAGTAAAGTTCTGTGCAGCTTGGTTTTCTTGTTTTTCAGTCTAAATTAACTCGATTTTCTAAGTTACATATCTTGTCTTGTTGTGAACACATTATTGGTGCACAATTGATCTAAGCCAAGTAAGTTATAGAGTGTGGCTGCCACTCTCTTTCATAGCCTAACTGTTTATGAACATAACCATATTTAACATTCAGCCACACAACCGTATTTTGCAGGGCAGTCAGAGGTGCTTTCCATGAGGCTCCACACCGGATAAAAGTAGAAGAACATGTCCATCAGCAAAGTGCCCCTTATTCACTAGAGACTCAGCAGTCAGCAGAAAAGCCAAGCTGAAGGATAGCACAGGCCCAGGGTCAGAGCAGTCAGATGGGCTTCAGGAAGGAGGCACAGGACGTGAGATCAGTGATTCAGGGATCAGAGGTCTGACGATGCTGTGGAGTGACTGACAGAAGGGCCTGAGACCACAGCTTCCGGGAAAAGCAGGTCAGGGAATCCAACAAGTTTCTCACAGATGCTCTACAACAAACTTCTCCTCTAAGCAAAAGATCACATATAGGTTATTCTCTGTGGACTCTGTAAAATGTGTTTCTGTAGATTAAAATAAGACTTGTTAAAATCAAGCATCATTGATTCTGACAAATGCTGCAACTTACAATAATGGTTTAATTTTAGGGATGCACCCAAATGAAAATTCTTGGCCGAAGCCAAACAAAATGAAACACTGGGCTGAAGGCCGAATACCGAACACGTTTTTTTTCAAAACAATTTCCCATACATTTTGCCATTTTTTTAAACATTGCATAAATTAAATAGCCAAAATGTGCTTTTTACTGTTTTGTCTTGCTTTTCAAAGAAAAAATCAGTAACAAAACAACAATTTAAAAATATTTACTTAACACTGAAAATGTTTTAACATTCTAGCAGACACTATACCAACAAAGCACAATTTAACTTAAAATTAAAAAATAAAGTTAGTAAAATATTATTTTTAAAATAGACCCCTTTTTGAATCGGTTATGTATTTTTTACTGTACAAATAAATGCAGCCTTGCTGAGCAGAAGAGAATTATTTTAAAACATTAGAAATTTTACAGATCCTAATTTGAACACTATGATGCCACTGTGAGTGTTATATTAAATGTACTAATAGAGCTGTTGTAATTATTATTATTGTCTTACATTTCTAATTTTATTTTAAAAATGCATAAAAATGTTACTGAGCAGCTGACGAGTAACACTGTTTCAGCACAGAACTGTACTTTGAACCCTGGCTAACAAGCAGATACGCCGCGAGCTCGTGCAGCACTGTTTGAATACATGCAATCCGTGCATGTACTAGAAAACATAACATTCTGCAGTTTATTTACTAATCGTTTGACACCATTTTGCGATATCAGTCATCATACAGTAACCAGCAACAACCACCCCTTCCTCTTCTCATCGAAGACAAGCAATGCAGTACAAAACAGTTTCTCGCTGTCGGTGCTTGTAATGATTTTTGCATCTTTCTCTGACACTTTTAAATACTTTCACATTGCTGAAATGTGAAATGCACTAATGAAATGCTGCATTAGTGCATGCCTCTATTTGATAGCGTCACATCATTGTTTGATACAATTTATTCTGTCTTTTCGTTTATTCGGCTGAACACCGAAAGAGCTTTTTTGCTATTTCCGGCCGAACAATTTCCGTTGCCGAACATTCGGTGCATCCCTATTTAATTTGATTACTTTATTTTTTTTTCTCTTTTAGTCAATTCCTCTAATGATTATTTTCTGATTAGTCAATTATTCCTTTGGTTAGCTTACACTGTTAGACATTTCAAAGGGTTTTTACAGTAACTTGTTACTGTAATTAAGATTTACAGTAGCAAACTGTATTTGATTTACAGTTGCAAACTGTACTGTTTTACTGTAAATAAAATCAAATTCATCAGTATACTACTGTAATTCATTCATTTTAATATAGATTTCATTAGATTTTATAATTTTTATATAAGATTCATTTAATTTTTACTCTACATAGGTACTACTGGCATTCGATTAAAACAGACACAATAATTACAAAATATCAAATACTTTATTTAAAACATTGCATGTATAACACTTAAAAATACAGACTTCCAAAGCTGGAACAGTGCATCTTCACCATTTCTCCTGTCTTAGGACGTTTTGCAGTGCATTATGTTGTATCCTCTGGATTTATCCTCACAAAGAATCTTTAGGCAACAGAAACATAATGGGAAAAAAGCAGCCAAAGAATACACAGCCATCTGCAAAACCCAGGTGCTGCTCCAAAACGTGGCCACCACCTTTGCTCACCATCCACTTTGGTAGTGACAGAAATGTCTTCTCTGAAAAACAAGAAGTAGAAATAGCACACTTTTAAAAGGCAAACCTCATATAGAATACACAAATCTCTCAAAACCATAGTTGTTCTCTTACCATGAATTATCAGTCTCAGGGTGGCTGGCATGCTCATGTCTTTCTTGATGCTTCATTGCAGTTGCCTTTAAAACACAAATACAAAAAAATGCAGTAAATCTTAAATTCCATTACAAACTATAACAAACTAATTCTAAAACTAGAAAGGCAGCTAGCCAAAAAACTAGTTTAACCTAGCTAACATACGATTTTATTTTCTTAATAGGCTACTGGCCAACATTAACTACTAACACCTGAACAAAATTTCACATTAGTTTACCTAATGTTAATATAAGATGAGCGTTGCTCGTTAAAAATAATTTTAATTCGGTAACTTAATTCAATAAGCTGACAAAAGTCATTTGAAACGACAGCGCAGTTTACCGTGGTAAAGTTCTGTAACCGCCATGTTGATGAATAAATGTTACTATGGGTTAAACTGCGGTGTGCAAAAATCTGACACAAACACACAGACAAACGTACATATATTTTTACCTTGCTTGCTGGTCTTATTCTCTCGTAAGGTGCATCGACAGACAGCGCAGATGTTCTCCGGAGCTCTTCCACTCTCGCGGGTTCATCCCCGGGGAAATCCGGCGGCGCTGCCCGCTGCTTCCGTGTCTTCCTCGGACGCGAGTAGTGCGGTGCGGTGCGACTCGATAAAAGACAATATAGAACCCATTATATATACTATCTACAGTGGATGCAGAGAGTAAAGTGATGCCCCGGTATATTTCTGACGTACAGTAGTACTCCAAGCGCTCGCGCGGTTTCTGACAGGAAGGACAAACGGATTTTCCAATCATTACAAGCGATGTTACAGTGTAGTCAGTCCCAAGCTGTTGCGGCGCTGTAGACACGGTGTAGGGCAAATCGTGTCAATCCAAATGTAAGAAATGAGGAAAATAAAACGACCTCAATAGAATGGCGCCAAAGAGACCGTTACAGCAAATACAGTAGTATACATCAATTTAAAAAAATACAGTAAGTCTCTGTATGTGGGGTCTGACGTCACAGAAAATTCCCATGATGCAAAGGGTATTACAGTTATTTACAGTAAAGGGAATTTGCAGTATTATACTGGGAGATATACAGTAAATAACTCTGGAAATTACAGAAATGTCTAACATTGTACCAAAAAAATAATAACCATAACTTCTGCCATTAATCTTACAACATTTTACTCAAACAGCACAGGTTTGCCAAAAATTTGCAGGTACATATATGGGACTGACAACTGTGCACTGTAAAAAATAAGTGTAATTTTAACTGTAAAATTTTGTAAAAACTCTACAAATATTTTTTTTAATAGGTTAACTGTAAGTTTTTGTTATCGGTTATGTACATTTGGGCTTTATGTTACATCTTCTGTTGTTTAATGAAATGTTATTGCATTATTTAAGTATCATGTGTGTTACCATGATGGTGTTTAGTGTTTGCATGAATGACTCTGTGCACCTTCTATATATTAGTATATACTTCTGCTTGTGGCGAAGCTACTTGTGATGAGCTTTGATTCTTCATGTGGCTTTCTCTTTTACCACCTGCATTATTATGGTGCAGTGTTCATTTTGGCAGGCATTTTTGATTTAGTCTTTATCTTGAGATGAAAATGCTCTTAGTCACATTTTAGTCATTTGAGTCTTTCATAGTTTTAGTCTAGTTTTAGTCGACGAAAAGTCATTGCATTTTTGTCAACTTTTAGTCATAACTTTTAGTCAAACTGCAGTTACAAACATTTATTTTGGTAGCTATTTTATATGTAGTATTCAAACAAAAATATTCATAAATGATTCTCCCTTTAGACCAAATCAATTAAGATTATGAGAAATTTGAATAAAGGATTGAATTTGGAAAAACAGGAATAAATTTAAATTTTTTGGTAGAGATACAAATTAAACAAATTTTTCAGATACAGAAGGTTTACTTAAGTATACATTTATTTAACATCTTTTGTTGGTTAACATTGATGACACAGATAATTAGGAATGCTGTCCATTTAAGACGGAATGTATGCATGTAATACTGACACATTCAGTTTTCACCCACTACACTCACTTAAGCCATAACCGACTGTATTTACATGAGATACTCTACACGATAGACATTTGGACTGCTGTGTGTGTATTTGAGCACTGAGAACTGATTGCGCGCTGTATGAGAACTGGAGAACTGAAGAAGTGGAGCGTGCGCGCGAGAGAGCGATCTATCAGCGCGATTCCGTCTATCCCGCCTTCACTAACTTTAAGTTAATCGATAACGAATTGTGACTCCCGGGAAAAACAGGACATCTGGTCACTCAGTCCCTAACCCTTTGGGTGCTGAGGCCATTGTTTCAGATCGCTACTTCGCGTTTTGGTAGCCTATCCGTCCGCTGCGGCTGCCATACTGAGACTAGATATACAAACGCCCCTTATCCAATGACAGAGACGCACATTTTGAAAGACAAGACAGTTAACTTAGCCTATAGGATGTATTTTGAATGTCCGGTAGTCCTCAAATAACATTTTAGTCCAGTCTCGTCTTGTTAACCTGTTAACCAGCACCCCCCATATTGGGAATCACAGTTGAAAATGACTAACTAACTTAAAATGGTAACAGCTCCTGACTTCAGTGTGCCACACACACAATTTTGGTGTCTTTGGAAAGAAGACCCTTTGGGCTTTACTATCCATCATCCAGAGTTGATAATGCTCAAAAATATAAAAAGTTACAGACACTGAAGTGCCTTGATAAAAATTGTACCACACTGATTTTTTTTTTAATTTCATATAAAAATACATGAAATCAGTCCTGAAGCAATCCAGAAAAGTAATGGGTTGAAAGTCACATGTCTCATGAGTTTATATTTCAAATCTGAAGAAGATACCATGAAGAATGAGATTCCTGCAGCCATTTTTCTAGCCTTTTATTATTTGGTAAATAAAAAATATTTACCAAATTATTGAAGGGTTCTACTACAAACTATTTAGTCATTATACATGCCACTGCAGTTTTTCAATTATAAAACAGTAGACAGAATCTTAGACATCGTATAAGTGATTTATTTGAGCACTAGAAAAATACAATAATAATCATTTTTGAGTGATGAAAAAAAAAAACAATAATAAAAAAAATAACTTAAGTACATACTGATTTCCTGACATACAGATGCTCCTGCTCATACATTAGTAATCACATGCTGAAGATCATTCATACAGATGCTAATCATACAGATGGCCTCCCAATATAGTCAATAATCACATTATAATGGTCTTTTATATAGACTGCATTCACACTGATATCTGTGAACAGTCAGTAATTACATGCTGATTATCAGCCATAGAGATGTTAATCATACAGATACAGGCACATTCTCCACAAAACACGCAAACATATATGAAAACTGCTGAAGAAGAAAAAAAAGAAATGTTTATTTGTGCTAAAAAGATCGCTAAGTTACGCCCCCATCAGATGACAGGTGCGTCACAGCGTGCGTCACGCGCCGTCGCGAGGGAGCACCAGAATTCAAATAAACAATCTTCCGTGTATCTTTGACTTTTTTTTTTTTTGGATGATCTCGTTCTGTTTGGGACATTGCCTGCTACAAAATCATGCTGTTTTTTTACCACCAAGACGCTGTTTTTGAGCGTAATTTGTTCCATAACGGACACAAACAATAACTCTCCCTGAAGAGATGAGACGTAAACAAATGAATAACGATCCAAATTACAACATTGTTGTTTCTTTGGACTAAAAGTGCTCGATGGAATGTTGTTCAGTGGACCCTTATCTCTCAAATGAAACCGGGATTTACAGCAGTGGATACGTTTGAGAGTCGTTATCAGGATGAATCTGGTATGTACTGCGGTTTTTTTTATACATGTTTTGATGTGTACTGCTTACACACATTTAGCAAATACATTCCTTTATAAGCTTTCTATTGAGAAACAGCGATCTGTCGTCGATGCTTGAGGCTTAGACCTTCAAAATGATATATAGTTTGTCAAGATTCATTTTGTCCTGTTTTACTTTATCTGTTTGAAAACAATGACGTGTGCAAACAAAGAGCTTTCAGTGTGCCGGCGTCCTGGTGCATGTTAACAGGTTAATGAAGTCGCGGCATAAATTTTGTCATAGTTTTTATCATCAGATATTAGTTTTAGCTCGTCAAAGTCTCGTCTTAGTCACAGAAAAAAGGTTCGTTGACGAATATTTTTCATCTTCGTCGACGAAATTAACACTGTTATGGTGTTGTCAGTATGTTAAAGGTACAAAACATATTTTAATAGCAGTGTGTGTTGTTGAATTTAGTGGTTTACATTCAAATTTCCTTGTTTGTAAATTACAGTTTTATACTGTAAATTTTACAGTTTTGTTCTGTAAATGTGTTTACAATTTTTCTGTATTTTTTACAAAAATTTTCTGGCAACCGCAGCTGCCAAAATTATTTTGTAAAAACTACAGAATTTTTTTACAGTGTAGTGCTGTGTGAACGCAGCCTATTATGGAAGCAGAATAATGACAATAGTTTTGAAACAAAGCATGCTGAATTCCACAAATCGAAAAAAAAGATGCATTGCAATTAACAGTGCTTGCATTAAAATGCCTTGTATTTCCAGGGCTTGCATTTTTAGGTCCTGAAATTTAACATAGTTGTTTATTTAAGCTGTGAATATCTCAATTCAAAATATTTCACACACATTTTCATAATTAAAAATTCAATAATTCTTATTCACCGTTGCACATCCGGGAACTGAATTTTCTGCCGAATTTTAAACACTGAATTTGTGGCAGCGAATTTGGAAAGTGAAATAAAATGACCGAAATTTGCCTGTCGAATATTATACATCGTATTTTTAAACAGATTGAATATTTTGGAAGTGAATTCTGGAAGGTGAATATGAATTATTGAATATTTAATTATGAAAATGTGTGTGAAATATTTTGAATTAAAATATTCACAGCTTAAATAAACAACTATGTTAAATTTCAGGACCGAAAAATGCAAGCCCTGGAAATACAAGGCATTAAAATGCAAGCACTGTTAATTGCAATGCATCTTTTTTTTCGATTTGTGGAATTCAGCATGCTTTGTTTCAAAAACTATTGTCATTATTCTGCTTCCATAGCCTAAATTCTGGTACTAGATACGACATATAGTGTTGAGTATGATTTACTTCAATGGCAATTGTAATCAGAAATGCATTTATGTGTCTGCAAAATGTAGCTTACAATGACTCTGAGCATAATGTTAACGCACATCTACATCGTTTGGCTTCACAGGTCTTCATTCACAGCCTACAACTTGTAAATGTGCTAGAAAGCAGCGTTGCCATACTAGCATCAACTTTACATTTTCACACCCATAAACATGATGCTCAACAAAATGAACTGTGATTGGTTGCTTTAAATGTCAGTCAGAAAAACTTTAATATCTCGGTCTCACACAAATATATCATATGACTTAGGAACTCTTAGAATGTGGAGCATTCATTCATTGATGCTTCAAAAGCATCTGTCCCCAATATTATTATCTCCTTTTGTGTTCCACGCACAACTTTTTTTTTTCTCATTAGCTAACATTTAGTCATAAAGTCTAGTCATAAAGAAAAAAATTGTCTCATTAGCTAACATTTAGTCATAAAGTCTAGTCATAAAGATCTCAGATTTAATTCGGCTCTTAAGAGAAACGTTTGGGTAGGACCGCTTTAAGAGGAGATGGAAACGCCATGCAAATGTGTCTTGTTTGCGCCAACTCTCCTGCCATAAGAGGCTCTTTGTGTGTGTGTGTGTGTGTGTGTGTGTGGCACCTGCGAGCGGGAGATGGCTCTGTGGGCAGCTAAGAGTGAGCTGCAGGCGGAGAGGAAGCCGCCATTATGTGCCCATCTGGATGCCAAAGGAGCTGCCTTAAGCTAATGACTATCAAGGGTGATAACAGTGCTCTCATTCATCATCCAAGGAGCTTCATGAGCAGCCAGGATCAGTGTGCGCTGGAGACAAAAGAATGCTCAAGTTAACTACAGACCGTAGTGGCTATATTGAGTCCGGAAGAAAGGCGAGAAAGTTGATCTGTTTATTGTGCAGCGCTGCGATGCATGACAAAGCCAGATGAAATGCAGCCATGCCCCGATTTCACTGCACATGGAATAACAGCAACAGCATGCCCTAATTGTGTTTTTAGCATCACTTTATTTGTCTGTCCACACTGAAAGCTGAAATGCTGTGTGATTCAGATTAGGGATGTCAACGATTAATCGACGATCGATTAATTGTCGATAAGAGATGTAATCGATAAAAGCTATCGATGGTCGATTAAGCAGTTTCATTTTGGGGTGCGTGCGGCTCATGCGCAAAACACATGCAAACGGCTGTGAGTGACAGTGAACGGGCTGGATGGATCTTACAAGAAAATAATTTACTAATGTACAAACTACGCTTTTAATATGATACAAACTTTAAAAGTACATTAAAAGAGATAGAGTACAAAGTTCTTTTGTATTGAAATGTAGTAATAAGTCATGTTCAATTATAATTCCCCTAGATAATTGTTGCATGTTGGGCACTTCGCTTTGACAGGGCTGTGGATGCGAGCAGGACAGATATAGGCTATTCATTCATACAACTTGTTAATTCGTTCCTACGACATATTAATTTGTGGCAGCTGTCCATGTTTCATTAATTTGTTCCCTAGAAAACCCATGATTTAACTTAAATGCAGGAACAATTTAAGTCATAGTAACAAATTCTTAATTCATGGCCACGAAATCTTTCATTTCCCCCCACACGTTTACCACAGTAAGAGATGCGAAAACAGTGATTAAAAGTGAACAACAATAAAATAAACCTGCGAATCTAGAGGGTGAGACAGTGAGGATTTGGGAAAAGAAACAATAAATAATATTAAATTTGTGACCATTCGGAAAAACAGAACACAAAGCTGCATATGGCTTGATTTAAATGTATGCGTTCGGCATGAATCAAAAAGCATGGTCGCGATGTAACATTTGCCTGCTAACCAATTATTTCTCTTATTAACAAAGCTTTGTACCTCACTTGTGTCATAATACTCACATTAAAATGTTTCAAATGGGTAACAGTGTGTTTGTAGCAACGCCGGTGGTTCTGGAAGCGGATCACTGACCGCGCGTCACAGCCCCACGCGCCGTACTTGCGTTTGGGATCATTTTATTTTAAATCCCGATAATGTCAATTGCAAACATTGCTATTATGTTTTAAAAATAAAAAACGAGCACCAAGAAACCATTTAAAAAGGCGCATTCAGCGGTCTCCGTGACCGGATATGAAACAGCACACAAAGTATAATGATCCCGTGCGTAACTACGGCGCGCTCTCTTCCTTTTATCAAATGATCGTAATCACATCCATTCATTTTACCATCCCAGGGCTCGCAAAATTTCTAAATCCCTGGTAGCCCTTCGGGCAGGTACTCTTCAGACTTTGGTAGCCCGAAAATTAATTTAACTAGCCCAAAAAAAAAAAAGAAAAATGTATATATATATATATATAAAATTATTATAATTTTTTTTTTTTAAAGGTCTTTTTTTTTGTTGGGCTAGTTAAATTAATTTTCGGGCTACCAATATATATATATATATATATATATATATACATACAGTGTCCTCCACTAATATTGGCACCCTTGGTAAATATGAGCAAAGGCAGCTGTGAAAATAAATCTGCATTGTTTATCCTTTTTATCTTTCATTCAAAAAATTCACAAATTTCCAACCTATCATTGAAGTAAAACAATTGAAAGTGGGGGGAAAATCTCATTGTGAAATAAATGCTTTCACTATTTCATGTTGGCCACAATTATTGGCACCCAATTATTGCAACGTCCTTTTCCCAGCACAACAGCTCTGAGTTTTCTCATATAATGCCTGAAGAGTTTGGAGAACACCTGATAAGAGATCAGAGACCATTTCTTCATACAGAATCTCTCCAGATCCTTCAGATTCACAGCTCCATGACGGTGCTTCTTCTCTTCAGTTCACCTCACTCATTTTCTGTAGGGTTCAGGTCAGAGGACAGAGACAGCAATGGTAAAAGATTCATTTTGTGCTCAGTGACCCATTTTTGTGTTTATTTTGATGTTTGTTTTGGATTGTTGTCCTGCTGGAAGATCAAAACATGGCCCATTATAAGATTTCTAACAGAGGCAGTCAGGTTTTGATTTTTTATCTGTTGGTATTTGATAGAATCCATGATGCCATGCATCTGAACAAGATGTTCAGGACCTCTGGCAGAAAAACAGGCCCACAACATTAAAGATCCAGCAGTATATTTAACCGTGGACATGGGGTACTTTTTTATCCCTGTTTGTACTAAACTCATCTGGTGGGTTTGCTGCCAAAAAGCTCTTTTTTCAGTTTCATCTGACAATAGAAGCCAGTGCCATTTGAAGTTCCAGTCGTGTCTGATAACTGAATTTGCTGGAGTTTGTTTTTGGATGAGTGAGGACATTTTTTCTTGAAACCCTCCCGAACAACATGTGGTGATTTAGGGGATGTTTGATTTTTTTTTTTTAGGTTTCTGACCCCAAGACTCAACTAATCTCTACAATTCTCCAGCTGTGATCCTTGGAGAGTCTTTGGCTACTCAAACTCTCCTCCTCAGCGTGCATTAGGACGATATAGACACACATCCTCTTTCAGGCAGATTTTTAACATCTTTAGTTGATTGGAACCTCTTAATTATTACCCTGATGGTGGAAATGGGGATTTTCAATGTTTTAACTATTTTCTTACAGCCACTTTCTATTTTGTGATGCTCAACAATCTTGTTCTTCACATCAGAAATATATTTTTTGTTTTTTCTCATTGTGATGGATGATTAAGGGAATTTGACCTTTGTGTTCCTCATATTTATAATCCTGTGGAACAGAAAGTCATGGCTGGACAATTTCATGCTCCTAGTCACCCTGGTGTGCTAAAAAATGTAAATATGAATGGGAATATACTTCAGAGATATTTTACTCATAAGAATTTCTAGGGGTGCCAATAATTGTGGCCAACATTCATTGGCGAAAAACATTTATTTCATCATGAGATTTTCTCCCCACTCTCAATTGTTTTACTTCAATGATAGGTTAGAATTTTGTGAATTTATTGAGTGAAAGATCAAAAGGATAAACAATGCAGATTTATTTTCACAGCCGCCTTTGCTCATATTTATCAAGGGTGCCAATATTAGTGGAGGGCACTGTATATATATATATAGAAAATCAGACAGGAGTTTAAATCAATCAAAAATATTTTCAATACACAAATATCAACAAATATGAAGGAAGGAATTTTATTTCACTATTTACAGGGTATCTGCAGAATTAAAAAAAAAAAAAATTAAGGCAATTTATGACCCATTTTAAGAGCTGCACAAGTAAAATGAACACAGTATGAGCGGGATTGGACAATGTCTATGGTAACAGAGTATTGAGCCATAAAATTACATGATTTACAGTTCAGAAACAGGTTTTCACAAAAACAAAAATCTTATACAACAGCATTTCAGCCTTTAGACCATTTTTATGAAAAGGGATAAATCAAGCATATAAATTGTTAATTTAAAACGTATAAATATTACTGTCTTAATTGTTTAGAAAGGCACATTTACTCCTTTCTCATTTAGAACTCTGTGTTTGCCTGTGTATCAGACCATAAATGGCATTCATTCTCTGCCATGAGGTGGCGCTTTAGGAGCGCAGAAATATTGCGGTTTCCCCGGTAACGATTGGACACAAAGCAGCTCCGCGCTCATAAAAGCTGCTTGATCAGGAATTATAGCTAAAAGGAAATTAAATTGCCAACGACACGTTTCTGAGGACAGTCGGTTCCCTTCAGATACATTCAAATAAAGACATCCGCGCTGCGTTTTGTCTTGAAAAGTGCAGCTCATATTTATTCAATGACATCATTGCCTTTTGAAGTTGAATCCAGTATCATGACTCTTGTCTTTCCGTCCCCAACTGTAGAACTCTTGAAAATATAATTACATTTCTTATACCATTTAACGTATTTAAAACTTTTTATGGCCATAAGTTTGATACAACTCACTTTAGGAGTTTTTAAGAACCCGCGGGGAGGTAGCCCGTCGGGCAGGACAGTGATACATTTTGGTAGCCCGACTGGAAAACACAATAGCCACGGGACGTCAGGCTAGCGATTTTGCGAGCCCTGCATCCTGCCACTAGCCTTTTATTTAGACTAAAAACCCTTTTCTTTCGGGTGAGGAAGCTGGTGTTTTGAGTGGCATTTGCACATCCTGTCATGCCGGTGACTATATGCCACTGCAATAGACGCATTTTGCAGTAGTTAAGGTTAACGATTAATCGATTAATCGATCGTTAATTTAAACGACGATTGATTATGGAAATGATTGAAAATTGACATCCCTAATACAGATACAAAATATATTTTCAATATATGAAAATATATTTTCATATATTGAAAATATATGAAATACACTCTGTATATATATAAATATACTCTGACCCAGAGTAAAGAGCAACAGAAACAAAAATCAAGCTACCATCAAAATGCCTTTGCTTGCACAGCTTTGGTTAAAGGGATAGTTCACCCAAAAATGAAAATTCTGTCATTAATTACTCACCCTCGTGTTGTTCCAAACCCGAAAGACCTTCTTTCATCTTCGGAACACAATTGAAGATATTTTTGTTGAAATATGAGGGCTCTCTGACCCTCCCATAGACAGCAAGGGAACTACCACAAGTGACGCAGTAGAGACAAAAATGTGGAATAAAGTCGTTATTTTTTTTAACGATTAATTTCCATTTTTGGGTGAACTATCCCTTTAAAGGTGTGCTGGCACAGACATATTAAAATTCCAGAGATCACAAGTTGCTGTAGTATTCTCAATTGCTGTACCCAATGGTATCAGGCAGCAGATCACTTTACTGCCTGCATTAATAGTGATCGTATCACTGCGTATTTGCATAAAGCTGCTCAGCTCATCAATCGTTTTTGTGTCCATGTTGCTTTAAATCGCTACCACAGATCACGTTGTATCTGATCCTGTATATTGTGAATAAGCCTGGTTTAGACTATACATTTTTGTTGTCCATGTTTTAAATCCGCATCTGAAGTGTCCCGCACTGTGCAGCCTCACTTGTCAAAACAAACAGCACGAGGCTTCAGTGATTCTGCCTCTAGAGGCCACTCTTGTACTGTATAATGATATACAGTATATATTGTATAATAATTATATATTATAAGTATAATAATTATAATCCTTCAAGCCATTTCTCCTGCAGTTGTACCTGCACTCACTCACATCGTTAACACATCACTTCACACTGGAGTTTTTCCCTCAGCATTTAAACAGGCTCGTATAACCCCACTTCTTAAGAAACCCACTCTTAACCCAACTCTTTTAGGGAACTATAGACCGGTTTCCCTTCTACCTTTCATTGCAAAAACACTTGAACGAGTTGTGTTCAACCAAGTCTCTGTCTTTCTCACACAGAACAACCTCCTGGACAGCAACCAATCTGGCTTCAGAAGTGGACATTCGACCGAAACTGCCTTGCTCTCAGTTGTTGAAGCCCTAAGACTTGCAAGAGCGGATTCCAAGTCTTCATTACTTATCTTGCTGGATCTGTCCGCTGCTTTTGATATGGTCAACTAGTACTGGGCGGTATGACCAAAAATTTATATCACGGTATTTTTCAAAATTATACCGGTTTCACGGTATATGACGGTATTTATTTTTTTCCATGCATGACCGGGTGTTAACCACATTTTCTACTGATTGAGAGAGGAAAAACTGCAGTAGACTGACTTAGAATGCCCTATTTTACTGTCATGATGAACGAATATTGTAGAAAAATTCCACACTAAATAGTGACTAAACACGACCCATTAATACATGTTAATAATACAACCAGGAGTCACTCTCATTTATAATCATGACATCATCTGATAAAATCAACATGCATCTAACGTTACACTAAAGAGCGGCTATGCGGTGGGTTTGGCTATATTACTTTTTTTGTCTCATGCAGCACATTGCCTGCGTCTGAGTAACAAACTATAAAAAACAAAAAAGTGCATAATATTATCAGACGAACTATGCTCATATTTATAATTCCAAACAGCCAGTAAGCGGCAGGTGCTTGGAAATGCTGTTTTGTACTCATTTACTGACGAGTCTGCTGTGGTGCGGCCAGCTAAATGCACTGCTTCTCTGCCGCTCGCTGCACAGAACAGACGCAGAGAGAGTCAGAGCTCGCGCTCGCGGGGCAGTACTGGAGACATCTTCCAACTGAACCATAGCTAAGGTTTATCCAAAAAAGTCGCTAGGTTTGTCAGTTTGTATATTCTATGGAAAAAAGCCGCTAAAAGGCTTTTGCTAAAGTCGCGCTTGTGTGAGAGATGCGGGAGCTGATGGCAGCGGGCGGTGGATATTGTGGATAAGTTCTTCTGTGTCATCACATTCTATTAGTTCTACAGCTTCAGTTTCAGAACTTTCACGCTTAGTAACACATACAGCTGTGTCCTCGCCACAATGCAATAGTGAAAAGAGACCCCCCTCAAACAGTGTCGCGTTCCGAACGTTATTTAAATGACACCGGTATTGCAGTATTTTAAAAATTCATATCATAAGAAAAATAAACACCGGTATTCGGTATGAACCGGTATACAGCCCAGCACTATGGTCAACTATCAGATCCTCCTGTCAACCCTATTGAGAAAGGGCATCTCAGGAACCGCACTCCAGTGGTTTGAGTCTTACCTCTCAGATAGGTACTTCAAGGTATCTTGGAAAGGTGAGGTATCCAAGTCGCAACATCTAGTTACTGGGGTGCCTCAGGGCTCAGTTCTTGGACCACTTCTCTTCTCTGTCTACATGGCATCACTAGGTTCTGTCATTCAGAAACATGGCTTTTCATATCACTGCTATGCTGATGACACTCAACTCTACCTCTCATTCCATCCTGATGATCCGAAGATAGCTGCTCGCATCTCAGCATGTCTAAAAGGCATTTCTTGCTGGATGAAGGACCATCACCTTCAACTCAACCTAGCGAAGACAGAACTGCTTGTAGTTTCAGCAAACCCATCACTTCATCACAATTTCACCTTCCAGTTAGGCTCATCAACCATAACTTCTTCAAAAACAGCCAGAAACCTTGGAGTTGTGATTGATGATAAGCTGAATTTATCAGAGTACATTGCTAAAATGTCCCGGTCCTGCAGATTTGCTTTATACAATATTAGGAAGATCAGGCCCTTTCTTTCAGAACATGCAACACAACTCATTGTTCAAGCTCTTGTTCTGTCCAGACTTGACTATTGCAATGCTCTCTTGGCAGGTCTTCCAGCCAATTCAATCAAACATCTACAATTAATCCAAAATGCCGCTGCAAGATTAATCTTTAATGAGCCAAAAAGAATGAACGTCACACCTCTGTTCATCTATTTGCACTGGCTACCAATAGCTGCTCGCATAAAATTCAAGGCATTAATGTTTGCCTACAAAACCACCACTGGCTCTGCACCCCTTTACCTAAATTCCGTACTTCAGACCTATGTACCCTCTAGAAGCTTGTATTCTGCAAGTGAACAACGCATTATTGTGCCATCCCAAAGAGGCACAAAATCACTTTCACAGACTTTTTCATTAACTGTTCCCACCTGGTGGAATGACCTGCCCAACTCAATCCGAGCAGCTGAATCCTTAGCCATCTTCAAGAAACGGCTAAAAACACATCTCTTCCCTCTTTATTTGACCCTCTAACTCTAGCACTCTCTATTCTAATTCTATTTTATCTATCTGTCTTTTTATAAAAAAAACAAAAAAAACACACTTGACCCTCTATCAATTGCATATTTATTCTGTAAATATCCTGCTTTTCTTGAAAATTTAACACTAGCTTTCTTTTTTCTATTCTATCTACTTGTTTCTTTTTTAAAAACAAAACAAAAAAACACTAGGTTTCTTTTTTCTATATTCTATCTACTTGTTTGCTTAAAAAAAAAAAAACTTGCTACGTGTACTGCATTAGGCTAACCAAGACTGGTCATAGCACTTGCATGTTGTTGCTCTTTTGTTGGTTTTGATTGCTTCTATTGTCCTCATTTGTAAGCTGCTTTGGATAAAACCATCTGCTAAATGACTAAATAAAGAAAGAAAGAAAAAAAAATAAAGACAGTGGGCTCCTTTCAGCCAAAAACTATAGAAATTGATTCTTGCTGTGCTGCCAATTAATTGGTAAACCAGGGCTCTATGCTTAGTTTTCTTTTAAGAAGCACTTGTGCTCTTAATTAAAAAAATTATAATTAGAAGCACAGTGAAAAAAATTCAGGAGCACCTTCTGATCAATATTATGAGGTGATATTTGACTCCTTAAAAGTGATTTACAGGGGCTTTTTTACCTTTTAAATGAAAATGTTTTCTATCATTACTAAAAGTGTCATCTTTTGTCAAATTCAAAAATGTATATTTATAAAAACGATAATGATTAAAACGATAGAATAAGAAGAATAAGCTACCGATCAAATGTAATCTGTAAATGTAAAATTAATTTGCAATATACAGAGGTGGCAAAGAAGAACACAAAAGTGTCATGTAGGTATATTTACTGACTTTTAATGAAGATCAGATGTGGGATGATTGCAACTGAATTCAACAATGTGTTGAGATTAATGTTTTAAATATACAATTTTGAATATAGAAATATTAAACTATTTACTTTAATAATAAAATTATTATTTCTATTTAATAATAGTAAATTAAACGGTACTTAAAAATAAAAATAAAACTGCCAGTAGGTGGTGACAACTACATAACTTGATTTATTTAAAAATGCACATTTATTCATAACCGAAACACGGTTGTGTTTGCTTGGAGATAAGCAGCGGCTCAGCCACCGAAAGTGGCGCGACACTGTTTGAGAGGGGTCCTTTTTCACTGTTGCACTGTGGTGAGGGCACAGCTATACGTGTTACTAAGCGTGACGGTGAAAATGGACAACCCTCTACAATGCGCCTAAATCTTCACTCTGGGCGACAAAATGATGTCTAATATTAGCCACTGGCTAATATATTCTCAGGCTTTACTCACCAGTGTGTGAGTTAGAGGCTAAGTATAAGTTTCACTTGCCGAACACACTGACTGAATGCTTCAGAGTTTCACTCTCCATCAAGCGATCTGTGCTATTTTTCAGTTTATCATCGCAATGGATGCGCAGCTTACCTCTATTTGGCGTACAATAAACTCTAGTGTGAAGGCGCATGACTCGCTGTCGCTTTTTCTCACATACGGAGAGAGAGAGAGAGAGAGAGAGAGAGAGAGTCTTACATACATGCAGAATTGATGCACTACATGGAAACACATGTAAACATTCTTTGTTGTATTTTCCTGTCAAAATAACAGCGTTCCTTTAGAAATCTTCAGCTTTTAAGAACTGCCAGGTTCTCCGGTAGTGGACGGAACTAATGCGCAAACATCAATCTCATTGGCTGGCACTCACCTATTATTGTCCCTGTTTTGATTTCAGCAAATCAATTCGAGCGAATGCAGGCAACGTGATTAATATTCATGAACCCAGCAGCGTTTTCTATTGTTATTAGTAGAAGAATTTATAGTGGTATCGTTATCAGTATTATTTTTAACTTTTTTTTCTTATTTTTTTTTTTAGAGACACTAAATAAATTACAATTTTTTTAAAGTCAATCTACTGCAGTATTTCCTCTCTCAATCAGTAGAAAATGTGGGTAAAGCCCGGTCATGCATAAAAAAATAAATAAACAAAATAAAATAAAAAACTTCATACCATGAAACCGGTATCATTTTGAATAATTGTGATATAAATTTTTGGTCATACCGCCCAGCACTAGTGGAATGGAATCAACAGATATTTCTGTGATGCATACTCAACGCTGCAAAAACACTTTGCAAGTAGAAACCTTTAAAGCTGCACTGGTGCTCCTAAATATTTTTTTCATAGTCGCACGCAATAGTTTTCAGTCGCACTATAGAGCCCTGTAAACCTCTAGTTCAATACACTGAAATACATGTAAAATTCAAGTTTACTTAATTTATGTTGAGACTACAATCTTTTTTGTTGCATTAACTCATACTGGGTGGTGGACTGTTATTTCCCAGCATGATTTGAATAGGGCTGGATCAGCAGAGTAAATGACAAAATCAAGTGCTATTTTATGTGCTTTTGAGTTAAGGGGAAATAACTTTGTTTTTAATGTTCGATTATAATTCAGTTAATGTTTATTTAGTTTCAGGTAATAAAAATGTGTTTCATGGTTTTAGTGTGATAACCCTGGTTCTGTGTCATCAAACATGATCTTCAGCTTACACATTAACAAGACACAAACAAGAGTTCACTATATATTGGCACACAGGATAATGCGGTATTAATTCACAACTGTGCTAGATGTCTCGATGGTGCCAGACACAAAGAGAGAGGCACAGAGGAGGAGGAGGAGGAGGAGAACAATACCAGCCCCCCACACCCCCTGCCTGACAGCAGCCCGAGCGATCATCTCTCCTCTGCCGACCCATAAAAAAGGGGGTCAGACACCCACCACATGGAGGTGTTTGCCGTAATCCCTTCCAGCACGGTCACAACACAAAACAGCAGCCATGACAGGACGGGCTGCGACACAGGACGAGGGAGGAAAGAGGATGTGCTGGTGGAGACAGGCCTGTGTAAGATGGAGGTTGTGAAGCTTTCATGAAGCATTAACAGTGTGGTGCTTCCACAGCGTGAGTCTACTAATGGCTCCTCTCCTGCTGTTGCTGTTCACAGGAGCTCCGCCACACAGCCGCAGCACACTGATGCAACGTGAAAAGCTTGCGAGAAATTTTCAAGCTAATGAGATCTTCGATTTGAGCGCAAAGTCCACTCTTCTCATTTGCTGTCAAGAAAAAAGCACATCTTCATAAGTCAGCCATGATTAGATATTTCAAGGCTTGTAGCTGACATTTTTGTTTTTGTATCCTGTAAGAATTATACTGTAAGAATATTACACAACAATATACAGCTATTTTAGCACTTTTACATATTTCATTTTATTCAAATAGGTAATATTAAAAAACAAAACAAAAAAAAACAATCTTTGCATTTTATTTTTCAGGTGAAGTTTATGTTTGTTTTATGTATATTTGTTTCAGATTTAACAATTATAGTGAAAGCGTGAGCTCAGGAATCATCAGAACATTTCCATCTAAAACAAGCATGACTTGTACAACTGGTATTTTAAAAACACCCTCAATTAGGAGTAAATAGATAAATGTATGCACAGTTGGCTCAGACTCTGAAGGAGTTGAACCTTTTTTACGTCATCAAGCCATCTACAGACTAGGGTTGCACGATACACCGGTACTACGGTAGTATCGCTATACTAAAGCTTAAAAATACCGTGGTGCCATCGCATTTTTTAAACGGTAGTATCGTCCATAAGGTAGTACCGTAAGATATGTAGTATGCACGGCAGCAACACTGTTTTAAACGTTCAAACGTTGAACATGCATGCCAGCAGAAACATTACAAGTTGATTGCCAAATGTCTTTCTGCTGTGCTCTGTGTAGTTTAGTCTGTGTATACGCAATTGAGTGTTTCTTCAGTTCAGTTTGCAATGAGAAGTTGCACTTGCACGTCGTTGTTCATGCTGCAGTTTATAGGGTCTGTCAGACCGTCTGATGTCATTTTGTGTATTATCGCAGTTTTATTCATTTATTGAACTAGTTCGTTTCTGCAGATCACGAACGCAGTTCATCAACATAGCCTTTGCACTTGGCTTCAGTTCTAGGTTTGCAATGATAGAAGATTGCTAAAATAGACTATTTTTGCACAGTACTGAACCATACTTTGTTCATTGATCTAGCAGTTTATCAGAAGGAACAGTTAGATGTCTAAGATTCATTGCATTTCAACACATGCGCCATCTGAAATATGTCATATTGATAAAACATTTTATTTGCTGCAGAACAGATGCAAGTGACACATCGAACAGTCACTGGTATCAACGTTCAATCATAATATCTTGCACTAGAAAGTTTGAATTATCTGTATTCCAGCTCTCTATATTACAGACTGTATTAGAGTCACAGAAAGACACGTTTTGCTGAAAAATGCACAATACATAATTTATCACCTAGGGTGAAGTAATTATATTTGTCCCAAATCATTGTTAATGTACATAATGTAATTTAATAGAAAACTATGTGAAGTTCCGCGGCAGGATTTTCTGTCGGCTGTATTTAAATGCGAGTCAGTTTCCCTCTCTGTGCAGCACGCAGTGTCACATTGCTGTCAGTGATTTCCGCCTCAGGCCGCTCTCATACTTTATAATGATAGCAGACCATTCTCAACCACTCCAGCAACAGATGCAACACGGAAAACTATCGGCATGGATTTTTGCCGATAACCGATAGTTCCGCAAATCAACTATCGGTGCCGATTAATCGGCAAAACCGATTAATCGGTCTACCTCTAATTATATATATATATATTTATTCATTTATAATGTTATGTTTTAATATACATGCTGCTAACTTGGAAATTTCAAGATATGCGAGCAAAAAATGCTCCTGACAGTTCGGCAATATGACCCGAGCAAGAGTGCTGTTTTTGTTTCGTTTCTGTGTTCGAATCCAAATCTGCGTTGTCTCTGAATCACTGATTCACTAAACCAGGGGTCATCAAACTTGATCCTGGAGGGCCGGTGTCCTGCAGAGTTTAGCTCCAACTTGCCTCAACACACCTGCCTGGAAGTTTCAAGTATAGCTAGTAAGACATTGATTAGCTGCTTCAGGTGTGTTTGATTAGGGTTGGAGCTAAACTCTGCAGGGACACCGGCCCTCCAGGACCGAACTTGGTGACCCCTGCACTAAACCATTCATAAAAACAGTAATTTGATTCGCTTCTGAAGGATTCAGCCGTTTTGAAAGAATCGTTTGAATGACTTCTGCCACCTGCTGGACGTTTTAAGTTTCCCATCTAAAAGTAGGCATATTACATTATTTTCCAACATATTTATATATTCAGAATTTAGTATTTAAAACATTCATCTCATAACTTTATTTATGCAATTATAAATACAGTCTAAATGTATAAATGCACATCTAAATGTCACTTCATGCAGCTTCTGTGCAGTGCTAAGATTTGTTTAGATCATTTCATGGATAACAATAGCCAGTCATTCATTCACATTAATTAAGTATTCAGAGAAAAATATTGTCTGTTTTCATTTACATCTATTTATTTATGAAATTGATTCATTTTGTAGAATTGAATTTTAAATTAACACAATACTGCATGGTATCGTGATACTACTTGGTATCGTGATACTTCAGCTGGTATAGTATCGTAAGACATTTTTATGGTATCGTGACAACCCTACTACAGACACCCTCACCAACCCAAATACTATGTGAGATAATTTGGATGTCCCAAATCATAGTAATAAAACTAGGAAGCCAGTGATGCCAATATAATCTTTCTATTTGATTTTTCAACTGAATATTTGAATTTGAATATCACTTATCATCTGTGCCATTACTATAGAAGAGCTGACGATTCTCTCTCATAGTTTTAGCTTACTTTCAGTTGTAGAACAAAATAAATATTACATATTGTAATAAACTCGCTAAATGTGCTAACCTGGTTTTTAGGTGATTTTTTTGTAAGAGTAAACTTCAAAATAAATTGTCTAAATCCACAGTGAGGAAAACACAGCTAGCAAGTAGATGAGGGGGGAAAAAAGGAAATATTGGGTCCATCCAATCATGAGATAGTGAAGAGAGGAAGGAGAGTACCACCTACTTATTAAGGAGCTGCGGGATTATCATGGGCGATTCAAAGTTTACTTCAGGATGTCAGTAAACGTTGATGCTTTGCTAGCGATACTGGAGCCACATATAAAAAAGGACCACCAATTTCCGTGAACTCAACATGCAAGGACCTATACAGTGCTTTATGCTGAGACGAAGTGGATGAACTTGTCAGATGCCATTCTGGATTTTGGGGTTAACTTGTACGGTGGCTCTGAATTGTCAAAACACCTCTCAAAATGCTTGCTACGGATGCAAGAAACGCAGAAAATCTATCTCGATCCAAATTTTTCTATGATTTTTGAGTTTTGGAGGACCTTAATAATTCTCCTAAATAGCAGTGAAAGTTCTTAGATAAGAGTTTCCTCTTAAAACCCATTCACAAAACTGCTGAGAGCAACTTTTACTAAGGAATGGGGAGAAATGTTAAACTAAGAGAAAGGTTGACCTCATTGCAATAAAAATGTTGTTATGTAAAAAAAAAGTTTTTAAATGTAGTGTCACTAATTAAACAAGGATATGTTCAGATAATTTTCAGCCTCTTACATGTCTGCATTATAACTGAGAACAGTTATAATGACTTGAGAACAGATGTTACTTCTCGCCCAACTTGTACATGAAAAGAAGGACACAATTAAATTAAAGGGAAATTATCATGAAACTTTTCTTAAATGTTTATGTTCAGGCAGACTGTCGACAACAAGACTGTTTTTTCAAGAGTTTCTCCTAAATCAGCAAGTTAGGAGCTACTTTTAGCCTTCAGATGCTTTTGAATACGGGCCTGATCATTAGACTGGAAGAGCATCCAACACCTAAAAAACCCTTTGAGACAACCACAATATCCCTCAACTTACATGTGTAGGTGTAAACAACGACACATCAAAATGAGAAGGTTAGGAGAAACTGTAGTTTAAACGAGTATAAAGAATCTTAATCAGTCATAACTACTGGGGAGAAATAGCACAGACACTGGAGAAAGACAAAACTGTCTAGTGAGTATGCATCAACCGCCTGTGTTTGCAAACATAAAATATAATTTGAAAGGCTGCACCTGTACATGTACACATGAAAATTGAAGGGTAGTGTGATTTTAAGTGTGCAAAAAGGAACACACTTGACGTTGATGTTTGAGGAGACAAATAACGTGTAAACAACACTGATCCTCCGAAACTGTCAGTGTTTAGAAATATATAATTTCTTTCATTATACAAATAATGACTAGATTAACTTGTCAATTAATTCAGCAGGTATCTGAGGAAGCCAGTGGACCATGAAAAAAAAAATATGTAACAGAGATGTGTCAATGTATCATCCGAAAGTATTTCTTGACTAACAATTGATCATTTGAGCAATATTAATGCATTTATAACTGCCAATAATAAATACAAATGACCCTAACCAACATTAATATCTTACAAATTAAGCATATTTATTGTGTTGTAGCTTCAGCTTTTTCCACTTATAATATAATGAATGAACTCAAATGATTTCTGATTAAGCATATAAAAGGCATTTCCCCAGGGTGACCTTTCAAGTCAAATTCTGTTTATGCAACACAAACTCTCTTCTCACACCAAGACACCATTTTTACTAAAAAAGAAAGCCTGTCACCACCCTGAGCAAATGAAACCAGAGAATGCCCTGCCTGCATATTTGTATTGCAAACTAGAGTCTACTTTTCAGCCAAGCAGGAAAAGACACAGGGAGGACGGCACCTCCAGAAAAAAAACAGAAGAGAGAGTGGAAAAACCTGCTCTGGGCAGAGCAGCACAAAAACATCTTCAGCTCAAAACAACCTCAGAGCTGCAGGTGAAACAGTCATAAACAGATCTGCAGATACCTACAGTTCAGCTGTTTAACAACTCATCAGCAACAAACCACACTAAACACTAATGAATGCATGTAGAAAAGGCTTACTTCAAAAATAAAGAGGATGGAGTCCAGCTCCTCCCGTTGAGATTTGTTCCCTGAAAGAAAGCAATAGAATTAGTTATTGTGTAATTTTACATTCATTCTTTGTTAGTGTTTATTCACTCAGGCTTGTGCTTTTGCTGTGGTTAGCTATGCAGTTATGATCTATGGTGCTAGAATGCTGAAGTATGTTGACAATATTTAATATTCAGTCTTCAATGAATCAGGGGTGGGGGACATGAGTACCAGAGTACTTAAAATTTACAGTGATGATCATTTGACGATCGCATTTTGTCCAGGACCTTGACGTCTGACTGGTTAGTGTTGGAACGGCATGCCGTACAGGCTGGATAATTCAAGTGAAACTATGGCTTTGAAAGTGTGCAGTAATGTCTGGAACGCATAAAAAAGTCAGCACAATTTCATTGTTGCTCATTGTTAGTTCATGTTAGCTTATACATTAACAAATGTTAACAAATGGAGCTTACCGTAAAGTAATACCGTAAATTATCTGTGCTGTAGCTGCCTGTGTTTTAGTGCATTGTTGCAGGAGTTACACACTAAAGCAAAGCATTTTTTTTTCTTTTTTTAAAAAAGAAAGAAAGAAAGAAAAGCTGACAAAAACATTTTTTTGTCAAAGACTACGTTTAGATCGGATTCAGAACAATGATCAAAACACAGATGTAGTAGATCACTTCCATCAACACACCGAAAGCTGCACAGTCCTAACCACTTCCTGGTCATCATTTCATTCAGTAACATTAGGTTTTGATTTATATGCTATTATAATAACATTATAATGAAAAGACTGCTGTAACAATTCTTTGTGCTTTAGTTGCCTGTGTTTTTTAGCATGATGCTATGGGACGAGTGCATCCACAACAAGAGTCACACATTCAAGACTAACACGTAACTTACCTCAAGTTCACTTTTACATTTGTGTCATTTTGAGTAGACAGATAAAAGTTGTAATATTACATTTATGTAAGATAAATATCTGATTAATTTCATGTAGGATGCCTTTGGTTAATTAAACCGCTACCAAAGCACTACAGTTTACTGGTTTTCATCAAAATAATCTGATTCAAAAACTGATTCAAAAACATTTAATTAACAGTAATGATGTGCATAACCTCCCGGCTATTCATCTGATTCAAATTATATATCATGAGATCATGGGTCTACAGTATTTTGAATTGTGGTCGACCGATATATTTTTTTTGACAGCCGATGCCGATATCTTGGAAAGCAGGGTGGCCGATGGCCGATATAAAGCTGATATAATTTTATTTATTTTAATTAATATTTAAGAAATTTTAAATCATTTGAAAATTGCTTAAAAAAATAAGTGTGTAAAATAAACATAATTATACTTTAGATGACAAAGTATTTTTTACAAATAAATAAATATTTAATACAAATATAATTTAAAAGGAAGTAAACACACTGTAACCAACAGGGCACTCAGTATTCTGGGAAGTTTGTGTGCATTGGGAATCATATTTTTTCAAATAAAGCCTTGGTAACACTAATTTTACATGCAGCACACAGTGAAAATGACATAAATATGACAGTGGGTAAATGCATAAAGCGCAGCATAATTTGAAATCAATTTGTCGATCGTGCATCTCCAGTGAAGCTGAACTCTCCTCCTGTCCGCATTCAATTCACACGGACCGACCGTCACACAGAGCACATGCGATCATGCAGGATACAAATGCACACTATAAGATCTCACAGCTGGATTCGACTAGTCTGCAAGGTTTGTGAAATTACATGTTCATTAGTCATTCAAAGATTTGTTTAAATTATATAAATGCGAATTTGCTGAATGCTGAAGCCAAACGAGAAAGTATTATAATGTTTTCCTTTCTATTACTAATAATTTAAAAGCACTCGTTATAATACTTTTTTGTATACCTTTTAATTCCTTTGTTTAACAGTTCTATATGATTATTAGACAGACTTATATCTGTATTAGACAGAACTATTAAACGACGACAGCGAACAAGAGGGAGAATGTGAGCGCTGTGTGCTCAGGCACTGCCGCTCTCAGTGCCATCAAAATAAAAGTGGCGCCTCGAACGCATCGGCCAGACTGATGCTGATATTTGAAAAATGCCAGATATCGGCCTTGGCGATATATCGGTCGACCACTAATTTTGAATAATTCTTTAAAAGGACAGGCTCATAGGACTCACTTGTTCATGAATCAAACTGGTTGCGTTGTATGGTACAACTCAATAAAAAGATGCGTTTTCAAAATCGGGAGTTTTTTGCAGTGGGTGCAAAGTAAACGATCTATCACTTACTATAAAAATATAGTGCTCTCTTTCTCTTCTTTTCTGCATTTAACCTCTGCTCTAGATTGCTAATCTACTTTATATTAAACTTGTTATTATGCACTATGTATATTGTGGGCTCTACGACAAACTGTGATAGTCCTCATTTGTAAGATGCTTTGAATAAAAGCACAGGATAAATGTAAATGTAAATATGGCTCAATTTAAGTCCATACGATTTTTGCTCATGTTATCATCTGCCCGGTAAAAATCAGAAACCTGACGGCTCAGAAAAGCGCACATCTCCTTCACATCACAAGTTGCATGCTTAATGCTTAGGGTTAGGAGTTTGCTCCTATACAGCATCACAGGTTATCTTTAGGGTGATACTCCATTTTATGCTCTTAAGAAAGCTGATGTTGTCATTATAGTGCACTGATGCATGTTAGCACTGCAGTTCTGTGTTCCAGCATTTTAATTCCAGGTCTTTAAGTTACTCAGTTAAAAACTGCTCAGCTGAATCATAAAATAACTCTCTTGATATGCAGGAAAATGATGAGGTGTGAGTTTCAAACAAATACTTCTACTGTAGAATTGTGCTTTAGCATGAAGGACAGATGACCTTCACTCAACACAGTGCAGGAAAACCACTTTTGTCAGTGATGGGACTCAACAGAAACAAAAGCCTCATTAACTTCACATGAGGGGGCATGCAGGCAGCAGTGAGGCAGGGCTGTTACGTCAGGCTGAGGAAATGTAGAGTTGAATCAGATTTTTTTTTTTTTGCATTATTCAAAAGCTCTTTTCCAAATCCTTTGTGAGCTGCCTTTCTATCTAAGCAAGATATCTTCCAATAGAGCATGAAACTGAAATTTAATATTTTACAATATGTGACTGATTTGGAATGAACTACATTAGAGATGGATCAAATATATTAGAATTAGTTATGTACAATATTATCAGAATGTCATCAGAATGTTTTCAAGTTATCAGCAAATATCAGCAAAAATCCAATATCGTGTATCCTTAATCGATCACATCAGTTATTGGTTGATGGTGGTGATTTCTTGTGTTATATATCAGTAAGGCATGATATATGCATATTTATCGGTAAATAGTAGATATTTAATTGTAGACTTCTGTTTCCAACTATATTTAGATTTAGGGATAGCAACAGTTTAATTTGCTCTTAAAAGGCAAATGTTATGTATATTTACAGGTGCATCTCAATAAATTAGAATGTTGTGAAAAAGTTAATTTTTTCTTGTAACTTATTTCAAAAAGTGAAACTTTCATATCTTTTAGATTCATTGCATGTAAAGTAAAACATTTCAAAAGTTTTTATTGTTTTAATTTTGATGATTAGAGCTTACAGCTCATGAAAGTCAAAAATCAGTATCTCAAAATATTAGAATATTTACATTTGAGTTTCAATAAATGACCATCCATACAGTATAAATTCTGGGTATCTCTTGTTCTTTGAAACCACAATAATGGGGAAGACTGCTGACTTGGCAATGATCCAGAAGACGAACATTGACACCCTCCACAAAGAGGGTAAGTCACAGAAGGTCATCACTGAAAGGTGTGGCTGTTTACAGAGTGCTGTATCAAAGCATATTAAATGCAAAGTTGACTGGAAGGAAGAATTTGGGTAGGAAAAGGTGCACAAGCAACAGGGATGACCGCAAGCTTGAGAATACAGTCAAGCAAAGCTGATTCAAACACTTGGGAGAGCTTCACAAGGAGTGGACTGAAGCTGGAGTCGTCTTCAGGAAAAGGGCTACCAAACCACTTCTGAACCAGAGACAACGTCAGAAGCATCTTACCTGGGCTGTGGAGAAAAATAACTGGACTGTTGCTCAGTGGTCCAAAGTCCTCTTTTCAGATGAAAGTAAATTTTGCATTTCATTTGGAAATCAAGGTCCCACAGTCTGGAGGAAGAGTGGAGAGGCACAGAATCCATGTTGCTTGAAGTCCAGTGTGAAGTTTCCACAGTCAGTGATGATTTGGGCTGCCATTTCATCTGCTGGTGTTGGTCCACTTTGTTTTCTGATGTCCACAGTCAACGCAGCCATCTACCAGGAAATTTTAGAGCACTTCATGCTTCCTTCTGCTGACAAGCTTTATGGAGATGCTGATTTCATTTTCCAGCAGGACTTGGCACCTGCTCACACTGCCAAAGGTACCAAAAGCTGGTTCAATGACCATGGTGTTACTGTGCTTGATTGGCCAGCAAACTCGCCTGACCTGAACCCCGTAGAGAATCTATGGGGTATTGTCAAGAGGAAGATGAGAGACACCAGACCCAACAATGCAGATGACCTGAAGGCCACTGTCAAAGAAACCTGGGCTTCCATACCACCTTAGCAGTGCCACAAACTGATCACCTCCATGCCACGCCGAATTGAGGCAGTAATTAAAGCAAAAGGAGCCCCTACCAAGTATTGAGCACATATACAGTAAATGAACATACTTTCCAGAAGGCCAACAATTCACTAAAAATGTTTTTTTTTATTGGTCTTATGAAGTATTCTAATTTGTTGAGATAGTGAATTGGTGGGTTTTTGTTAAATGTGAGCCTAAATCATCACAATTAAAAGAACCAAAGACTTAAACTACTTCAGTCTGTATGCATTGAATTTATTTAATACACGAGTTTCACAATTTGAGTTGAATTACTGAAATAAATGAACTTTTCCACGACATTCTAATTTATTGAGATGCACCTGTATATTGTGTATTAATTTATTTACATGCACAACTTCAACACATGCACTCTTAGTGATTGATTCATCTAGAAATATTTCAAGTATATATATATATAATTTGTTCTTAAGAAATTAAGAAAAAATTCTCTATATAGGGAACAATCTCACTTGCTACATTACTATAATATTAGAGGTTAAAATTAACAACATAGTCCAAACTATTAAATTAAGTTACTATTTATTTACAGATATAACAAATCAAAAGTCAAATAAAAATTGAATTGTAAGCAAGCATTCCAACTACTGGACAAGCTAGTGAGAAGCTAATGAGCTATGGACACTGAAAGACTTTCCTGAGGAAAATGTAACATTAAGTGGCATGCTGTTTACAAGCTGTTATACTGACATCCTACTGCAGCTGAAACACTGATTGAGCGAATACATGAGAAATGAATCATTTCCGTAAGTTGTACTGTATCCCTCAACGAGTTCTGATGTTCATGTTTATTTTGTGCTTAAACTTAGTAAAAGCTGTACTAAGAGGAAAAGATGATTGGTTCACTTGTGCTCTGCATGCCATTTGTACTGTGGCAGCTACAGCGATCTGTTATATTAGCAAGCATCAGAATGATAGATTTTTATGATAAAATTGACGACATTTAAAAAAAAATCTAAACTCCGGAAAGCATACAAACATATCTTACCTTTTTGCTTTAAGTTACTTTCCAGTGTAATGAAATTTTCATAGAAGATAAAATAAATCTGTGAGCAGTTGGTTTCAAAAAATGCCTTCAGTTCATTCCTGTCAGTAATATCTGTGGAGAAAACAAACAGAAAATAAAGAATTAGACAAAAAACAGACAATAAGTCCAATATGTGCATGACTGAAACATTAGTTTAGTTAGATTGTATAATATGGTATAATTAAATGCTGAACCAAAAATTCAAAGATATGAATGTGCATGTCCTAATCCAGACACAAGCTTTCATGAAATTGTAAAATTAACTCAATATACTATGTCTGCATTTCAAAAAACAAATTAGCAGGTTACCTACACTGCATTTTTGGTAATAACAGAAGAGTACCAAGTCTTCTGACAATGACACCAAAACAATTGTGACTAGTTTATCTAGATTAACTGTTTTTAAATCATTGAAGATTTTAATAACGTCAATGCATCATACAAGCAATCTTGTATAACATAACAGAAATCGTGCTCACCTTTAATTGCGTGATAAACTGACAGCATGAAATAGATATATCCTGTATGGTGTAATGCAATAGAGCTGTGCGTTTAATTGTATTTTATTGGTGATCACGATTTTGACTTCTCGAGTAATTAATCATATTCGTCTGTAACAGACTGTAAGTAAACGTCTATAATGACCTGCTGGTTATTCAGGGTTGCTGCAGGATTTTTTAAGCTCAAATTTAAGACTTTTTAAGACCTTTTTTAAGACCTGCACAAATAAAATTAATACCATATGAGCGGAGTAGGGCAATGTCTATGGTAAACTATTAAATAAATGTCTATGGTAAAAAGCATGATTTACAGTTCAGATACAAGTTTTCAGGAAAAAAAGTTTTATAAAATGATACACTTCACATTTCAGCCTTTAAACCATTTAAGAAAGTCAAAAGTATTAATTATTATATTAATTTAAACAATTATTATTGTGTAATTGTGTAATAATTACAAAAGCTACATTAATAAATTTATTAGAAAATTCACACAGTGATCATTCTGTAATACAAAATTTGTAATAGATTTGTATCTGTGGGATCTGAAATAATTTAAATTTTTTTAAAAATAATTATCTTCTGCTCAGTAAGGTTGCATTTATTTGTACAGTATAAAAATACATGCCTGATTCAAGAAGGGGGTCTCATAAAGTACCAAAAAAAAAAAAAAAAAAAATATATATATATATATATATATATATATATTTTACTAACTTGTTAATTTTAAGTTAAATTGTGCTTTGTTGGTATACTGTCTGCTAGAATGTTAAAACATGTTCAGTGTTAAGTAAATTGTTGTTTTGTAATTAATTTTCTCTTTGAGAAGCAAGACAAAACAGTAAAAAGCTAAATGTGGGTATTTCATTTGTGCAATGGTGAATTGTTTGGGGGCAAAATACATGGGGAAATAAAACGCGAAAAACTGTGTTCGGTATTCGGCCTTCGGCCCAGTGTTTAATTTTGTTCGGATTCGGCTTCGGCCAAGAATTTTCATTTCGGTGCATCTCTAATAAGCTAATCAGTCATCTAATGCCTCGTTTCCACAGAGCAGGACGGTACAGTACAGTTCAGTACAGTACGATTCGGTACGGGTAACCCTGATCAGGCTTGCGTTTCCATTGCCAACAGTACCCTTTACTTGACTTAGGTGTGGTGTATGCCGGAAAGTAGCAATCGACAATAAAGCGTGACAATAAGCACAACTCTGTCTCTTTTATGTCAGTTTTAATGAACAATAATAGCCATTATTCAAACAATTCACAGTCAAACATTTGCTACAAAGTCAGCGCTGTAAGTTACTATGGTAAAGTTCAAAATAAATATAAAGTTAAACTTTGTGCTCAGTCAAAACGATATGACCAGGAACAAATAATAGTAGTCGGGGTAGTCGTGGCCTAATGGATAGAGAGTTGGACTTGTAACCTGAAGGTCGCAGGTTTGAGTCTCAGGTCCGGCAGGGATTGTAGGTGGGGGGAGTGAATATCCAGGGCTCTCTCCACCCTCAATACCATGACTGAGGTGAGACCCTTGAGCAGGGCACCAAACCCTCAACTGCTCCCCGGGTGCCGCAACATTAGCTGCCCACTGCTCCGGGTGTGTGTTCACGGTGTGTGTGTTTCACTATTCACTGCTGTGTGTATGCACTTGGATGGGTTAAATGCAGAGTACAATTTCCAAGTATGGGACACCATACTTGGCCTCATGTCCTTTCCTTCCTAATAGATTCATGAGACCACGAATGCCTGTTAAATATACACAAAACGAATTGATTCTTGTTTAATCCCGGTGATTGCCTGGAGCTTCGAAATCGGCATAACAAATTTTCAAATAGGCGCTATTTCTTTATAAATAAACCGCAGATTTGAGTTTTATATATATTACGGATATAATTGCGTACCATACCGTACTGTACCGAACCGTACCGCTCAGTGGAAACGAGCCATAAGGTGGTCATCAATATGTTTCCTACAGTAGCAATTTACATTGAGCATTGATACCAAGGTACCAGAGCTTAGTATCGTACAGAAATTAAAAATTTGGTTTCAGAGCAACCCTAAGGTTGGCACAGACTAATGTTCACATCTCACCTCCTCTTTCCTAAACAAAGTGATCAAAGCAGCCCAAAGCCGTTAGACTGGCTCCAGGGAAACACTGGCATTTGCAACCAATTTGTAGCAGTGGCACTGGCCTGATTTTTAATAGCAGCAGGGACAGATGATAGATGATGACAAGGAATGGATTTGATGGCTGAAATAATATTCTGCCTGGAGCCAGACTGAGAGAGCTGTGAGAACACCCATTTGACAAATGTGGATGAAGTCATTGCGCTGGGCCAGTGGTGCTTATGTTAGGACACACTGTATTTTAGGTAATTGCCCACTGAATATTAACAATTTTTGAGAAAAAGTACCAGAAAATCTAAATGTAAATTACATCTCTAACATTGATATTACCATAAAAAGCTGTAAAAGCTAGAACACATTGGGATGGGTGGGCTTCCCCAGAGAAGGTCCACATCTGATTAAAGCAAGTAGTCACATCCTAAATAATGGCAAGACGCATCATGAGCTACTTTATTATTGCTAAATCTGTCATTACACTGGATCTACAGGCCAGAAAGGCTATTACTATTATGATTTGGAACTGGAAGATGGATTTGGAAGCTTTTCTACCTTTCTCCTCACTCAGACCATGCTTGTGTCTATTAAATATCAAAGATATAGCATTAAACTCTCAGGACTTAAGCTGGGCCTCTCTTTAGTCTGTATGGTGGAGAAATATATTGAATATTCAGAATAAATTCACAATGATTTTGCTGGTAATATAAAGTATAATCAGCAGCAAACATTGCAAATATTTTTTAATCAGATTTAAACAGAATGGACAATTTATAGGCAATGCATTTAATATTGTTGTTAATTAACCATCTGAAAAAAAATATACACTGGAAAAAAAATGCTGGTGTAGGAAACAATTTCCACTGAGATATTGCTAGTAAATTTCACATAATTACAAAGACATGGCAAGTAATACAATGTTTTTGATTTCTGCTAATTAAGTTGCGGGCATATTATATACACACACACAAAACTATAATTACAGATTTAGGTTAAATTAACATGTCAGTCTTTATTTCTCTTCCTAGGGCAGCAAAATCAACCATTCACATCAAAAGCTGCAGGATAGCCCACAATTCAGCAAACATTTGAGAGACAAATCAAAGAAAAATTAAACAAATATTAATGTTCCAAATATTCTGTATGCTGCTTAAAAATAAAATCTATTGTTTTCAATAGATTTATTTTTTTACCCAGACATTGAAAAATGACACATTTTAGAGCTGCAACTTCAATACCGCGATGCTGTGAAACTGTGATATTTTTGCTTAAAGGAGACCTATTATGCCACTTTTTACAATATATAATAAGTCTCATAATAAAACACGCTGTTTTCGTGCATGTCTCTTTAAATGTAAATAAGCTGCTTCTCCCCGCCCCCTTTTCCAGAATAGGGCTGTGCCTTTACAGCTCGTAACTCAGATACTCTGCTAAAAAACCTGTTTGGTTTTGATTATCATGTCTATTGCACTGAAACCATGCATTTTAAACCATATTAGTTTAAACTTCTGATATACGGTTTTCTGATCTCACACATTCAAAGCATGCGAGGCTGCCAAATGGCATGTGAGTACTAAACTAAGTTCTCTTTCGTGTCTTCAAGTTCAAGATTTATGATTTATTTGTCACATACACGATTATACAGAGAGTATTAACCAGCAGTGAAATGTGAGGCTACGTTCACACTGCGAGCCTTAGTGCTTAATTCAGATTTTTTTTCTCAGATCCAATTTTTTTGTATAGTTGTTCACATTGTTGTTTTAAATGTGCCAATATCAGATTTCCAGTGTGAACAGATCATGGTCCTGAACTAACCCGCATGCGCAAAAGAACGATATGAACAGGGTTTCCAGATTTTCACAACAATATCTGCCAATTGTTTCTCAAAATGAGTCCAAAACTAGCCCAATTATGTTCAGGGGGTAAATATCGCGTTAGTGGGTTACGTTAACCCCCGAAGTTGAAAAACAACCCACAGCAACAGTGGAAAAAGTAGGCAAATTCCGCAGAGAAACTGTGGATTTGGCAACACTTGCGCAGCATGCCGTCATACGGAAGTAAACACGGAGGATATAAAGTGAGCAATTATGCGTTTATTTATGGTGTGATCTGCTACAGAAATTATGCGCAGGCAAAATAAAATAAAGACAATGATGTGACAAAAGACAGCAGAGTTTTGAAACTTTTATGATACGAGCCCTCGTGTTTTGGTTGTACAGTTGTCACTGTAATACATACGAGTTCTGACACATCACTGTACTTCCACTGATTATCTTTCGCTACGGTCTTGATAACTTTGGGAATGTAAAATCTTTTAAGTGTCTCCTGTCAG
Source organism: Schizothorax lantsangensis (assembly GCA_027422415.1). Classification (NCBI taxonomy): domain Eukaryota; kingdom Metazoa; phylum Chordata; class Actinopteri; order Cypriniformes; family Cyprinidae; genus Schizothorax; species Schizothorax lantsangensis. The sequence goes on from CM049858.1 coordinate 4,060,889, forward strand.
CGCGGAATATTGAGGAATGTCGATCTAGAGTGACGTAAAAGCCGCATGAAATCCGACATGACTGCAAAACATCTGACATGTATCCGATTTAGTACCACATATGGAAGTGGCACAAATCGTAATTGAAAAGATCAGATTCCATGCGGTTTGTGCCGTTCACACTGTCATGACAAAAACAGATCTGAGTCACAATGTGAGCAAAACAATCAGATTTGGGTCACATTTGCCTGCTGTGTGAAAGTAGCCTTATATTGTGCTTAAATGGTCAAACCGGCTCCAAATTTCCAAGAACTGGGTATTCGATAAGACGCGTGCATTTCGATTCTGCTTAACGATTCCTGCGTTTGCATTTTAATGTGATTTAAAATGATTTAAGGGCAGGAACGGAAAGAACTTGTGCCCTGTTTGCGTGCAGTGCACACGTCTGAAGTTAAGCGCTAGCACGTTCAGTGTTAAAGAGACAGCAGCCTAATAAACGCGCTGCCTGTCATTAATGTTCATCAAAGAAAAAAGAAAATCATTCACTGATCTTGACTGAATATATTTTATAACGTTAATGAATTAATCTATATTTTATGAAAAGAATACTATGCAGTGTTTTTACACTTTTAATTTTACACTTTTAGTTTCTGTACCTGACATTTGGTTCAGTTGTATTTATTTATGCTACTGTATTGCTAATTGATTTGTTCTTATTTTATTACTGACTGCCTACTTGCAGGGCTCTAGACTCATTCTTCCCACTGGTCGCACTTTTGCGACTAACTTTCTAAGTTAGTAGTAACTTTCTAAGCACATAATTTGGTCGCAAAAACAGGAATTCCTCGCCCATTCCTCGTGCGCTTTCACTTTCCCTTTCAAATTCGCGATCTTGGTGTCACGTTTTACAAGAAAAGATAATTGTCTGTTTTGCTTATATCTATACACCTTTCACTTTTTAAGACTAAAAAGATGGATTCATTGTTATTCTTAATTAAAAAGCACAACAACAATAAAACAGTACGTTACAATGACAAACTAGCTTACATAACCTTTATTAACAAAAACGAATAAGACGAGGCATGGCATAGGACACATCACATGCTGTATTATACCGACTAATACATAACAGAATGTTTAGCAAACACTGAGTAATCAAATAAATAATAATATAAAAAAAATAAGGAAAGCCTCCATAGTGTAACGTGAGGTAAACAGCAAAGATAACAAGCTTTTCAAAATGAAAACAAAAAGAAAAGTAAAACTAAACTGGCTGTCGCTGACAGGACTTGCATGTTTTTTTCTACAAGAATACCAACATGTTCACCTTCTCTGGTTTAAGAAGCGGTCTTTTACTTTAGTTTGAAAACCAAATCCTCTGTTGCGCTCCGTCCGCTGCGCGCACCTTTGTGCTCGTGCTGATGCGGCGAGTATAAACCAGGCTCTACACCTGAAGCGCTCGCGTTGAAAGCGCCTCTCTTCACGTGATCAGTGAAATCTGACTCCTGCTACAATGTGCTGCAGCTGGCAGCACGCGCTGTATGAAGCAGACGCTTTGGAGCAGCGCAGACCATGCACTCGCACAAATGCGACCACGTCAAATTTTAATTCTCAAAAAATGGTCGCAGTCTAGAGCCCTGTACTTGTCTTTAAGTATATTTAACAAAATTATATTAGTCTAGTTGTTTTTGCTGTGGTAATTTTGTCAAAAGCATAGGCAAAATTTCCTCTTGTAGGCTGAGGCCAAGTGTTGTGTAGGCTGCTGATTTTTGCTCATGTTATTCAGCTGCAACAGAATGCTTTGTAAAAAGACAGAATACATTTTTGACTTCATTTTTTTGATATTGGATTTATTTTTGGATCGTATTGGAATCAAAACTATGAATTGATAAGAATCGGAATTGATAAGCAGAATCGGAAACTGGATTGGATACAATTCAAACGATACCAACCCTAGTTATGTCTGTGAAGGTAAACAGCTGGGAAAGAAATCGCATGTTTATATTACATCAGTAAATAAATCAATAAATGCACTGCTCTCTTGTCTCCTCTGAGGCTGGGAATCTAAATAGTGTTCTGTGCTCGTCTGTGCAGCCAAAGACAGAACAGTTAGCATGCTTTACTCGAACTTTCACCATGGCGTTAGATCTGGTACACCGTTGCCGCTTGCGAAAACACAATGACGGTGCTGTGGGTGAAAACTTGCAGATAAAGGGGTGGTAATATTATAATAAGATCCTCTTTCTACGTCACAGGGGGAGTGAAATCTGACGCGCTCGTTTTTTTCACAAGATAAATAGTCTCGTGTAGCCAGACCTTCAGACTGACGGCTGAAGGTCTGGAATAGATGGCAGCATTTATTGGCCAAGGCCCGCCCATGAGGCCATTTGACCGACATGTCAAACAACCAATCACAGTTCGTTTCGTTCAGCGTTACGTTTCGGTGTGTGGAAATGTCACCACAACAACAGACCGGTGTGTGAAACTCTCGGATGTATTTTAAAGATTATATGCCGCAAACTTTAAATATTTCACATAATTTTGAAAATCCAGAGTTTAGTTGATCCTGATAAGCGCTCGTCGTCACATTTGTAAACACGACGGCTTTCTTCTTTCGTGAGGGAGTTTGGCGTCACGGCATCTTTGATTCCAGGCAGAACGTTAAAGAACGCGACACACGCGTCTCCCGGAAATCCTGAATAATTCAACCAATCCGATGACGACTTCGACACTCCTGACGTGTTTCCAGATAAGTGTGCCATATGCATCAGATGTTTAGCCAACGGTCCGTGGGCGAGACGTCTGAGGCTGAGACTAGCAGATAAAGGCTTACCAATTTTATTTTTATTTTTTCTGGGTGGGTAGATGCACCGGGAACTCGATTGTAGCACTTAAACATGGAAAAAGTCCAATTTTCATGATGTCACCTTTAAGGTTATCATAATGTCAAAATATCATACCAGTCCATGCTTAGTATTACTGTGGTGCGCTCATGGAAGAGTTGGCACAGAGAGTCCAGGGCAGAAGAGCAGCAATAACAGCACAGGCATGTCCCTTATCAGAGCCTCTCACATGCTCTGCTTTTCAACCCTCATTGTGTCGGGCCTCTTCCTGCTGCCCAAGAACTCACTGACTCACTGACAAAACCTGATGTCTGCCTGAGTGTTTGTGAGCAAGCGAGAGATCAGTAACATCCAATGACAGTTGGACGTCAAAGAGCTATGTCAACACCAGTGTATTTGAGATGAGAACACGACCGTACCAAAGGTCATTTCATGTTCCCTCATTCAGTAACAGCTAGACTACTATAATCCTATTTTTGACAGCACTGTTAATAAGAAATGGCCATTTCCTGATTAAGGAATAATCCAGGTTTAATTGCTCAATCCACAACATTTGTGACATAACTACTTAACTAGCAAAATAAATAAATAAATAAATACATCAATAAATAAATAAATGGAGCCCATTTAAAAGCAAAAACGTGAAGCTCAGCAATTATTAGGGCTGTGTATCACCAGCAAAGTCACGATACGATACGCATCACGATACAGAGGCCACGATACGATACGGGACTGCACTGAATTTCACCTCAGAAGAATTTAGTAAAACAGCTGTTTATTCAACACTGCTAGGGCTGCAGCGATTCGTCAACATCATCGATTACGTCGATTATAAAAATACGTCGATTAGCATGGAGTGCGTCGACTCGTCGCACCTTTAGCCACGCCCATTGCGTGAGCCTGCAGTTATCCCTACTTAAGACTGTTTTTCTGCCAAGTTTAACACAAACAAGACTCTAGAGCAGAAGTTAAAGGCTAGCATGGCAACATCACTTCATAGAGCTTTCATAGAGCATTCTATTATTATACGACCGTCAGAACCGCACATATATAGCCGAACTGACGCCTTTACATTGTCAGGATTCACAACCGCATTCAAAGCTGCGCTGAATGAACGGAACAGAACGGGACATCGAGTTGCCTATATAATCATGACGGTTTAATAAGTCAGCATAAGGAGCTTTTTTTTAAAGCTCTTTATATTCTGTATTATTCAACAAAGACAAGTAATAAATCATTGTATAGTATGCAGTGTTGGGCACGTTACTTTAAAAAAGTAATTAGTTATATTACTAGTTACTTCTCACAAATAGTAACTGAGTTACATCATTATAAAATAAACTAATTACCAGGGAAAGTAACTATTGTTACTTTTTTTTTAAATGTTCAAATATGTCAAATAACTTGGATGTCCCCAATATTAAATGTTAAATGAATGAAATGGACACTACATATAATACATTATTATTATAAAACATTGCACACTAATCTACACTATTTTAATGTTTCTGTGGGACAATGTGAGAGACACCTATCAAATTCAATTGATTATTGTAAATATTATCAACCCTCTATGGACACCTTGGCAATAGAATCTCCATTGGCTTGTCATTTTTTCTAGTTTACTCACCAGACTAATATTAATTATCTGATATACTAATATATACAGTATATATATATTAGGGGTGTAACGATACGCGTATTCATATTGAACCGTTCGGTACGAGGCTTTCGGTTCGGTACACATACAAACCGAACGATTCGTTGGCCTAATCCTATTACGTTTGTAAAATAAAAGAGCTTAAAGTGTGTGAAATATAATGTTCTCAATGCCACTGCGCTCAACAAGGCAGCCCAAACGACGTAACAGGCAATGTGCTGTCTGCCCAGTGATAACCTGCTCTTGCTGGGGTGCGTCGAACAGAGCATGTGAGCGAAGCCGCTCAAAATTCCGCTTTGTGGGCGTGCGCTCCGCTCAGTCGCTCACGGCCAAAGCAAACGCTCCGCTAATAGGCGCGTTCGACTTGAAGCGGCGCTGCGCAGAATGATCACCGTATGACATCAAAGTACCGTGAGAGCGATTTGAATGCATAGGATCCGACTGCTTTCTTATCACTCTCGTGGTACTTTGATGTCATACAGTGATCATTCTGCGCAGCGCTGCTTCAAGTCGAACGCGCCTAATGTTACGCTCACGCTCACCGGTAAACCAAATCCCGCTCAGATCACGCTCTGACATAACATTTCTCTGGTAGGCCTAATTGTGTTTTTCCCCCCCGTTTATAATGAAATTCGTAACAGTTATGTTTCAGGGTGACGTTCAGCTTGCACTTTTTCAAATTAATTTTATTAATTTAAATGTATTAAATTAAAATTATTAATTTAAAAACGTGTCTTGTTTTTGAAGCCACTTGGCAAACCTTCCTAAAAAAAATTATTAAAAAAAAGTAGGCTATATTTGATTTTCATTAGGCCTACTTTATTTCCATGAAAACACAGCTTCAGTTATTGTGCAACATAACATTCAAAACACGCACACAAGATGAAATAAATGCACATTGAATTTCACAAAATACACCTTGCTTATCAGGCACATGAAAAGCACAACCAAGATGAAATGCACCTAAAGAATTATTTAGTGGCGTTAATAAAATAAACACTTTCTAAAAGACCAAAACTGCGGGGAAATGCGGTCTATTAAAACGTCTGTCAATCTTTACAGGATTTTAGAATTTACTTTTAGAAACATTAGGCAAGGCAAGGCAAGGCAAGTTTATTTATATAGCACATTTCATACACAGTGGTAATTCAAAGTGCTTTACATAAAAGAAAGTGAAATAGTCATTCACAGCAATAAAAACAAGGAATTAAAAATAATAAAAACAAGGAATTTTAAAATGTTATAGAAATTGATTTAAAATGAAATTTAAAACAGTTAAATAGAAAAGGATTATACATAAAATACAGTGCAGTCAGTTCGGACGTAGCACAGTGTTCATTCAACAAATGCACAGCTAAACAGATGAGTTTTCAGTCTGGATTTAAATGTGGCTAATGTTTTAGCACATCTGATCTCTTCAGGAAGCTGGTTCCAACTGCGGGCGGCATAACAGCTAAAAGCGGACTCCCCTTGTTTTGTGTGAACCCTTGGTATTTCTAACTGACTCGATCCTAATGATCTGAGTGGTCTGTTAGGTTTATATTCAGTGAGCATATCTGCAATGTATTTAGGTCCTAGGCCATTGAGTGACTTATAAACGAGTAAAAGTACTTTAAAATCAATCCTAAATGTAACTGGAAGCCAGTGTAAGGACCTGAGGACTGGTGTGATATGCTCAGATTTTCTGGTTCTTTTCAGAATCCTGGCAGCAGCGTTCTGGATGAGCTGCAGCTGTCTAATGGTCTTCTTTGGAAGGCCGGTGAGGAGACCACATTAGACAAACTATTGCTTATTCCACAGATTCTCGAACTAGGAAATTACCAAAGGGCATTTTGGGTTGAGCGAGCGGTGCTGAGCGTATTGAGCGAGAGGAGCGGAATCTTCAGAAAGGCGCTCTCTGCTCCGAAGGAAATATGACCGCTCCCCGCTCCACTCCGCTCACATGCTCTGGCGTCGAAAGATGATGATCTTGTATCGACGATAGCCAGAGATATTGTCAAAAACATCAATTATTGGCAATATTAAGAGTATTTGGCATTTCCAATTAATGTAGGCCTATTACATTCTTATTTTTATTATTATTATTATTATGAGGTTACTTTTATTATTAAATTAAAATTACAATTAATTTGCCCCGCAATAATTACCACATAACTGACACGCTGCGAGGATGTTTTTAAAACAGGTCTATTAGGCTATACAATAAATTATAGTCCTATAATTAAAATATTAACACTGCAGTCATCAATAAAAATCAATGAAATAAAAAGCTTTTATTTCAAGCACCGACTTTCAAAAACAACCTGTTTAACACGAAATACAATTTTTTTTTTCACTATGTATGGGCCACAAGAGAAATATTAAGGGAATAAATGAAAACAGCTATAGCCATCGTTATCAGCATATGTTGAAGTAGATTGTCTCTGAGAGAATATGCGGCGTCAGATGCCGAAAGCTCCGTCATTACTCCATCATTCCGTTTTAACTTTCACTTTCTGTTTATAGTGAATTGACTGAGATTAAGAATTTCACCGGCATAAATATTGCACAAAGTTTGGTGCAAACGCGTGCTTGTGTGATATCCATTGGCTTACCTTCATGGTTTAAAAACAGAAATATTTCCAACATTGCGACGTAACCAATTGCCCCGCCCCCCGTATCGAAAATATACCGAACCGTGACTAGGGTTGTAACGATATACCGGTATGACGATATACCACGATATAAAGACGTACGATTATCATACCGTGTACATTTGCTTATCTATGGTATTGGGAGAAAATAAAAGACGCAGAATCTCACCTGCGCCTATGCAACAACTTTCCACTTAACTGTTCTCTTGCTCCACCCACGGAGACAACATCAGAGACAGACATCGTTATGAGTTATCTCTAATCTCTATCCCACGTCGAAATATAAATTAAAATTGGCAGTATGGGAATAACGTTACTTTGAATATAGAAAAGACGAACGCTTATTTGTCCTCGAGGATAGACAGTTCGCAAAAACTGTGGTCGAAAAGCAGCTGCAAAAAGAGGAAACGCATCAAACATTACCTATATTTTAGAACACCATCCCTCTGTGCAGATACAGTTATGTCCCATTTATATCTTAACCCTAAGGGGACGGCTGTATCGCCGGCGATACCAACTCGTTTTTTTTAAGACCAGTGCAAAAGACATTAAAAATACTCCGTCGATTTTGGTCGTACAGATAAGTGTTATACATCAATTGAAACTTTGAAGTGTCTATTTTTTTTGTGTACACTCACGAATACAACAAAACTTTGTGGTTTTGGAAAAAAAAAGAAAACAAACAGGATGCGCTCTTTGTCTTCTCCATCTCCGCGAGCTGCTCTTCAAAACACGTCACTAAAATCAACTGTAACTCAGCGAAAACTCAACACACGGACATGGGAGTTATATCTATAGAAAGCTGGAAGTGTCTACTTTGAAATGAAGTAAGCCTTATCGAAAACAAACATTCTGTGATGAAGTAATCCGTATGAAACCAACACGATGTTCAGTCTGTCCCGTCTAACTCATTATTTCTAATGCGATCCCGCCCCCTCGCGTTCATATGTAAATAACCACGTGAGCCGCGTGCTCATGTAGACGCCCAACAACAAAAAAAGCCAGATCGTTCCTTGCGGCTAACATTACTGTTCATTTCTGGAAGAAGACACGCTGAATAAAAGCTGGATTTGCCTCCAAATAAGAGCAAGAGTTCATCCAGAAGAGAAGAGCGATCTGATGAGTAAGTAATGTTTCTTTTTTTGCATTAGTTAACGTGTTATTGTGACTCAAACTTGAACGCGTTTATTTTTTTTCCCAAACGACAACATGATGAATGCTACAATGTTTAGAAAAATGTTTAATGTTCACAAATGGATTTAATAGCGTGCTAAACGATAATAATTAGTTTTTCAGATATAAAATATCCTTTTTTTTTATAGTACAAAGTACATCTTCTGTAGTACAAAGCCATACATACTAGGCTATATGACTACAAAATCATAGTTCGTTTTTTCTAAACAATAATAATTAGTTTCTCAGATATAAAATGTATTTTTTGGTTTACGATAGTACAAAGCATGCGTGAGTCTATGGATACGGAATCATAACAGCTACTATAAAATCATACATACTAGGCTATATGACTACAAAATCATAGTTGTTTTTTTCTAAACAATAATAATTAGTTTCTCAGATATAAAATGTATTTTTTTGTTTACGATAGTACAAAGCATGCGTGAGTCTATAAAACATATATATAAAAAGATGCTCCTGATATTAACATGCTCACAAATGTTTTTTTTTTTTGGTTGTTTGTATTTTATTGAATCAGATACCTGCACCACAGATGATGAATCCTGATGTCTCTTCAAACTGTTTTCCTCTGAGAGCGCTGTACCAACATCAGATGTCCAACTACACTGATATTATATGGTAAAACAAGCTCCTTGACCACTGATTATGTTTTTTTTCTTCTTGAATCCATGGAAAGTAGCAGAAACACTCAAATAACACACGTAAATATCAGGCATGATTTACTTGTCACTTGTTGAACAGAATCTGTTGCAGGAATGACTCAAAGTCTGTTCACATCTCTGTGGTTAGATCAGTGTGCACAATAATGTGTCTTTGACCTTCATTATGTATGTTTTGATTATACGGTGTTGTAAATAAAATACAAATAATAAAAAAAAAACATTTGTTCAATCTCCTCACATTCTCTCTTACCTGCCTCAAAGTCAGTCACACTGATGGGCCATTAGCAGCCTTTAGGGGAGGGCCCTTTGTGTCTCAGGTGAGAATCACTTAATATTCAAGGACATTGTCACTCCCTCGCATACAGGCTTTCAATCACAAAACATGTCTTAAAAAATTTTAATCAATATATTGTTTTCTGTAAATGAGTAAGCAGAATGATTCTCACTTAATTGTGAAGTAAATATTCTATCCGACAAGACTGATTACTCTAAAGTCTTATTCAGGACTATTTAGTGTGGGTTTTCTGGAATTAAGTCAAACCAGAATTTATGAATTGTTATGAATTATTAATGATGAATATAAGTTGTTAAACTAATATATAATCAATGATGAAACTTACTTGATTGTTTTTGATTAATGAAATTAATCACATGCTTCCAAACATTTGTTCAACCAAAAAAAACAAAAACCTGTTTTTAGGGCTGTGCAATTAATCGAAATTCAGTTTCGATTTCGATTTCTGCCTCCAACGATTATGAAAATACAATAATCGAGATTAAACGATTATGGCGCCCCATTCCGCCCCCTTTCCAGCAGTGCGCTTTCACTCCTCCATAAAAGCCCATTTTCACGTGTAAATCAGTAAAATCATGTAACGTTACTTTGCAAAATTGGATGTGCTTGAGTTATTAAAGTTGATTAGATTTATTAATGTTTTTAAAAGGTGTGAAAGAGAACTTGCGCTGTTCCTCAGGAGGATATTTGTGTATGCGCTCAGAGACGGAGCAGAGCACAGACATGTAAAGTCATCCTTTAGCTGAACGTATGCGCCTAAATGGTCAAATACACGCAAAAATGTGTCAAAATGCGGCGCTTAGTGATTATTCACGTAAACCCTCGTAGGTTATGTAATAAATGAATGTAAACAGATGATACTGAAAATACGCGTGTAACAGTAAATTGGATCCGTGCGGCTCTTAAAGTGACAGCGCGCTATATTCCTGCTCCGACTGTGTGCTTAATATTAATCAAACAACAAAAGACACAGACAAAATCACTCACTGCTCTTCACAGAAGGTCTTTTGTAGCTTTGATAAGAAACAAAGGAAGTTTAATTCTTACAGTGAAGACTACGCTGTTTTATTTTACATTTGATTATTCAATTTCTATAGTAGGCTGTTAACTGAATACTTTAGAAACAATTTTTTGGTTATACGGCCCGCTAATAATCGTGTTAAATAATCGTGATTACAATATTGACCAAAATAATCGTGATTATGATTTTTGTCATAATCGAGCAGCCCTACCTGTTTTGATTGTTTAATACGTATACCGTGATATTTTCTGAGACGATTATCATACTGTGAAAATCTCATACCGTTACAACCCTAACCGTGACACCACTGTGTGAATTTTGTGAACCGTTACACCCCTAATATATATATATATATATATATAGCTTATGTTTGTAAAATGGCACAGTTTTTTTTTAAATATCTCACTTAGCATCAGTCAGTCAAACATTATAATATGATATTATGATAATTTAGCATTAAATTTTAGCATTATATGATGATAGAACTTTAGTAATTAGAATAACCATGTATGAATGCATATTTGTCATGTTGACTGAACTTAGGACTGGTGGTGGTAAGACAGAGTGTAATCGCAAGCCTCTGCGGTTGAAAAATCGCTTTTTTTCAAATCGCGATATTATCGCAAATGCAATTAATCGTTCAGCCCTAGTATCTACATTTAAGGATGTTTAAATATTTGTATTGGAAAACAAGAAGAAATACTGAGGAAGATATTAATTTCTTGCAGTGCATGCAACATTTAATACTATGACTTTATCAATTTAGGACTTTCTGCTATGATTTAAGACCTTTTTTAGGCCTTAATTTGTGAAATGGTCAATTAAGACTTTTTGAAGACCCGCAGAAACCCTGATTTAGGCCTTACAGGACACTCGTCTGTTCACACTAATGAAATATAAATGTGAGCACAAACTAGGGCAGCATGATTTGGGGGGAAAATAAAATATGAATTTTCTAGGGGTGTGACGAGACACTTATCCTACGAGACGAGACGAGACACGAGACTGGGTTCATGAGAACGAGACGAGATTTTTAGACTTTAAAAAAGAAATCCTCGATGAAATATCATTATCATTATAGGAAAAATAGTATTTTATTCAATTGAAAAACACCTTGAATACAACATGAATAAACTTCTTTTTTAATGAATTATATGCAGTAATAAACAACATGTAACCTAGAGCTGCACAATTCTGGATAAATTGAGAATCACATATTTTTTTTCATAAATTGGAGATCACGATTCTCTCACAAAATAACGTAATTTACTAATGGTTCTGACAAAATGTTCATTGCTTATGTCTTTTAAATATATATATATTCATTTGAACAAAAAAAAAAAAATGAAGAAAACAAAAATGCAATGAAGGAGTCAGTGTCTCACTTCATAAAGACTTGTTTCACTATTGGAATGATGGAATCTCCTGAATGAATGATTCAATGTCAAATACATTTTTTAAACGGGTTGTCGCCACCTCCTGGCGGAAGATAAGCGTTACAATACAAGTGTTAAGATCCTTTCGTTTTGATCGCTACTGTAGACAATAAGTGTTTATACCCAAACTATAAACTTGTACTTCTGTTATTTAAATGTCTGTAACACAGAAATAATGATGTGTGGTTGAAAAGACTATTTGTGTTGCTCTTTCTGGATCAGCAGCAGCATGAATGTAGATTTGAATGTCTTTAACACCTGTTTCACATCTAAGCATCAGTGGAGCTTGAGCAGTGCATGTTTTGTCGCCGCCCATATCAGTGAATGACAGCGTTCACATCGGAAGCGTGATGATGGTCGACCCTCTGATTCATTTACAGGGGCAGCGACAAAACGTGCTTCTCACGCTCCACTGACACTGGCGATGTGAAACAGTCTTAATAGACATAGCTGAATCGTTGTCATTCAGGAATAAGATCGCGTGGGTGTTTGAATCAAGATCGCAAGCGCAATTTTTAACGATTAATGGTGCAGCTCTAATGTAAACATTGTAAAAATATTTTGCGAGGATATCGTCATGTTCTCACGAGACCAGTCGGATCTCGCGAGATCTCGTCACATCCCTAGAATGTTCTGATTAAAACTGTCATCGCAATTACAAAACACATTTTTTTAGGGCTGCAAATTTTGACCAAAATGTTGTGAATATACATCAATATAGCTACAACATAATAATAATAGTTATTATTATTATTTAAATATTTTTTTTTAAATACGATAAGAAATATTGCTATTATTATATTCCACTGTAAAATAAATTCGTATTTAAGAAAAATGCATTAATAATTCACATTTACATTTTCATTAAGATTATGAGCTGCTCATGTGTAAATGAACACAGTGTCACACTACACCCTGAAACATTCAGTGCATGTATTTAATCAAACAGCAAGGCAAGATTTAGGTTTTGTGGCCCTGGCAAAGCCACAGAATGTGAGGAAAGTAAAAGAGGACATAAGCGAAAGCGAGCAGTAAGGTCTGTGGCACATACAGATGCAGACTGTCTCTGTTGGTGTGTGTGTGTGTGTGTGTGTGTGTCAAACTGCTCCAGTGGGATGAATGTCAAAAACCCATCGGAGCCTGACGTGTCCTTCTCATACCCATTTACATCATCCTGGCCTGTCAAGGCCAACCACACAGAATCACGGATGAAGGAAGAGCGAGAAGATCCTGTCCACATGACATGAATGATCCAGATTGGAATACAAAACATTTCAGTGTTTTCATACACAGAGTGCAGTGAACTCACACAGTATTCCTTCCTTTACCTTCCTTCATTTCTAACAATTTGTTTTGTTGCAGCCTTAACTAAATGTTTTTAAATTTGTATTTTTTTCTATTAAAATGAAAAAAGTATACAGTAAGTATACAGACCTTTATCTCAGTACTTAGTTGAAGCACATTTGGCAGTCATAACAGATCGAGTTTTTTTGGGGTATGATGTGACAAGATTCATTTAAGCTTTAATTCATACAGCGAATAATGGATAGTGTACAAATTAGGGATGTGCATCTCCATAACTGAGGCCGATGCGATATGCATCTCGATGCATAGCCAACGATACGATACACTGAAGATACATATGAAGCAGCTAGCGATGCGATGCGATATGATTCACCCCTATTACGATGCAGTGCGATTCGATTCGATTCAACACAATGCGATTCGATGCAATACGATGCAATAGAAAAAATATGATTGCTTTTATTTCTTTGGTTCAGACAGACAGCAAATCATAAATTAACTTATGTGTCTTCTGACTTCTAACGCCTCAAGGCCTGTTTCATAAAACAAGTTTACCAAATAGGCCAGGCTTATTTCAGTTATTCTGACTCATTGTCAAATGATTTGGTTCCATAAAGCAAATTTAACAAAGATCAACCTCAGTCACTGTGGCTACTTATGCTGGAAAGCTAACCTGGTTCAGGGCAGGCAAACTGTCCGGCTAAGCTGAGTTCTTCTAACACTGACCAATATATTACCACTGACTCTCTCACATACTATCATAGCATGCAACCTTTCTCTCTGGTTTTATAGCATGTAATGCATCATAAATGAGTGAATAAGCCAGCGGTTCACGCAAAAAGACAAATTGTTGAATAAAGTCGTTATTTTTGTTTTCTTTGTGTACAAAAAGTATTCTCGAAGCTTCGTAAAATTATGGTTGAACCCTGATGTCACATGGATTATTTTACCGATTTCCTTGCTACGTTTTGGACGTTGATCGAGTTAATTCCATTGCTGTCTATGGGAAGGTCAGACAGCTCTCAGAATGCATCAAAAATATCTTAATTTGTGTTCCGAATATGAACGGAGGTCTTACGGGTTTGGAACGACATGAGGGCGAGTAATTAATGACAAAATTGTCATTTTGGAGTGGAGTAACCCTTTAAAGGTGCCATAGAATTAGAGCTGTCGCGATTCGTCGATTTTAGTCGACTAGTCGATTTTGAAAAATCATCGACTTCATTTTGCTCGCGTTGACTAACCGCAAAATACCGGAAGTGCTGCATTTCACAGACGAGAATCCATAAAACACATTATTAGACTATTTTTCAAGGCTGCATGACATTAAACCCATTTAAAAATCATAATTAAGCATAATTGTGAATTCACAAACGCTATGATTTAATTAAATAATTATATGCGATGCAGTTCTAACACAGTATATGCGCTTTTATTTACATGCGTGTAGGTTAAGTTCGTGCGTCTCACAGCGGCTCCGTTCACAGTAGTTCCACAGAAACTTATCATTTACATGTGTGGAGCGTCTCAAACTCCATCTCTGCATGTTGTTGTGAGTTTGGGTTTATTATAACGTTCATCTGGGAACGCAACGTGCGCCATTTCATCAGATTTGTAAGGTAAATCATTTATAAATCTACACAAACACAGGAGAATATATCGCGATTTCAAAATAAAAGCTCAAACCCTCACTCTGAGTTTACACGTTTTGATGTCCACATATTCATTTAATTACAGTGACTATAGCATTTCTGTCCTAAAGAAATGGGCAAATATTAAAGATTAAGTGGACATTTGAATTAAATGGTGCTTGGTCAATATTAAACAAGGATTAGATCACGCAGTAATGTGTAAAAATAATCATCAGGCTGTCGGCGCCCCCTGCAGGCCTTTGTTGTAATGCGTAATGTACATTAGCTTTATTGTTTATAAAACATTATGTATTTTAACAGTTTTGTTCAATAAAACCATATGATTTCTTGCTTTTGATACTTTATTTGAACTAATCATTATTGCATCATTGCTATTATATATGTATTTTAAGTCATTTTAAAAGCTATTGTTCACTTACATCTATTTTTATAACCACAAAAAAAATTATTATAGGGCCCTATGAAATCCGTTTTATTTCCAAATTCAGTTTTTTTCATTTTTCTATACTCTGTTTTAATGGTTAAATTAAATTGTATTAATCAAAAAGCCTGTCTAATTGAGTTTTACAATTTTATCTTTACCAAATTCTGTTTTCCATTATTTTCTGGATTCCATTTTAATGGTTCCATTATTTTTTATTTTTTTTTATTTTTCAGAAATACTTAACGTTTACATTTTTCTCCTAAATAAATTCTGGTAAATACTATTTCTGGTAAATACTCCTTTATTTAAAATACTGATTATAATTTTATTGTTAGACTAGAACACGTGGATATGTTGTCATTCTTACACTATAATACTGAACTGATTTCAGTGATTTGGACTGAGATGAGATGGACACTTGCTTCTTGCACTCTATGTTGCACTTTACTTTTGCTTTAAAAAAGGATTTGATAGAAATTTGGATTTAATTTGGTTTAATAAAATATTCTTAAGTAAAATTGTTGATTTTTTTTGTGGGAAATCAATCGTTTAGATTAATCGATAATTTAGTCGATAGATTAATCAAAATAAAAATAGTCGTTAGTGGCAGCCCTACATAGAATACATTGATACAATATTTTAAATTGTTCTCTGATATCTACATAGAAGGTATGTGGCTTAGGTAAGGGCAAAAATTCTCCAGGAACGGTTTTACATGTGCATTTACAACCATAGGATTCTTCCCTAGAATGCAATGGTCTGTTATTGGCTTATTTGGAAGGGTCATGATTAATAATGTTGAGCTCTGCTCTGATTGGCTGTTTCACAGTGCGGCTCAATGTTGAGCTCTGCTCTGATTGGCTGTTTCAGTGTGGCTCATTTCAGTAGCTCACAGCAGGAAGGAAACTCAGGGAGGAAAATATATATTTCAATACTTTCTCTCGCAGTTATATCGTCGGTAATTATACTGTAAATAAAATGCAGGCATCAGGGAGCTGCTATTAATATGCTGGGCACTGAAACTGCTTTGGAATGCACAATCGCTTTTTACTTTCACTTTCGCTTTCGAGATTTGCGATCGCACAAACTCTGTTTATACAATGGAGCGGCATTACTTACCACACATTTTACAAGATCAGATGCTTGTCAGTGGTGCTCAGGATCTGTAATTCATTCGCCATCATTCTCAGTCATCTCTCCT
This sequence comes from Schizothorax lantsangensis, assembly GCA_027422415.1. Classification (NCBI taxonomy): domain Eukaryota; kingdom Metazoa; phylum Chordata; class Actinopteri; order Cypriniformes; family Cyprinidae; genus Schizothorax; species Schizothorax lantsangensis. The sequence continues at coordinate 4,077,197 of CM049858.1, forward strand.
TACTCCGTTTATGTGGTAAGTGAAATCTTATGTACTGTAACAGGCTACCGCTAGCAGCTAACCATGTCCCTTTAGTGGCTCGCATTATTTTATTAGAACGCGTTATTTGCTTTCCGTGCCTTTCTGAATACAGACACCAACCCATCCCTGCACTTCACATCCCCTGCACAGCCTGGAACATAACATTTATTTCCATGATCTGCCATTTTTGCTGTTGTCCTCGCTTGTTTCTTCACAATACCTGCAGGACTTCTGATGGTTCGGCTGGCGGCTGGCATAGAACATGGGCGGGTATACGTTATGCAAATGTTGGGGGCGTAACTATTAGTGATCCCGACTGTTACGTCACAGTTGGTGTTATGTTCTGATTCGCCTATTTTTCAGTGGTCTTTTTTATTCACGAGATTTACATAAGGAGGAAACAATAGTGTTTGAGGCTCACTGTATGTCATTTCCATGTACAGAACTCTTATTATTCAACTATGCCAAGGTAAATACAGTTTCCCATTCTATGGCACCTTTAACACCGCAAAAACAATGCTAACCCTGCTCCAAACCATGGTTTCATAACCCCCACTTCTAAAGACTAAATGTGTGAAACGTTCCTTTACCCAGGGGTTAAATACAAAGATTAGAACGATGATAACCAGGGGTTAAGCACAGTGTGAAAATCCCTATTATTAGTCAAAATCTAAGAATTCACAAGCAACGTTTAAAAGAAAAACAAATTGGCCACTGTTAGAAAGCAACCAGCTTATTTACCACACAGCTTGGTTATGCAGAGCTCTTGATTTGATTTCAAGCCCTTAATAGCGATATTGCTTTCTTCACCCCCAAGGCCAAAAATTCCTTCTACTTTTCATTTAACCATTTCATTGTTTTGCTTCTTAAAAAAAAAAAAAATCTGATTTATCTCATTTTACAAAACACAGACCTGATGGCATGTTTTACACAGAGGGCTTAACTCTGCAGAATGAGTTATGAGTTGTTTCCTAATGGGCTGTATGTTTCAGGCCGGCTGTTTCCTGCAGGCATGACCACGGGCCCAGCAGCATCTGTTAAGTTACCACGCAGGAACTGAAAGCGAGAAAAATAAAACCTACAGCAAGACCTGATGGGCATATAAAAAATTCAGAGAGGGGCATTCAGGGAGAAAATAACAGCTTTTCAAAGTGAGCAGATTCTCTGAGTGATCAAACACAGAACAAAGTAGAACTCTCAGGCTTGAAATCACAGAGTAGGACTAGACTGGTCTGTGAAACACAGATAAATATTTTTTAGCAAGGCAATTCTAAAACATTTACTCTACACACCAAACCATTTCACGTAAAAAATAATAATAATAGTACACATGTCCTGAGGCATTGATTTAACTTGAAAGCGCACACACACTGTGGACTGAAGTAACTAAATGCAAGCAAGCAAACATGGAGGCACATGGGAAGTGTTGCAGTATGATGTATATACAAAAAAAATAAAAATACTACGGAAGTGAATGGCTACCATCAACTGTTTGGTTTCCACCATTCTTCAAAATATCTCCTTTTGTACTCAACAGAAGAAAGAAACAGGTTTGCAACACTTTTCCTAACTGACAACCGACGTTCGTTAACCGATTATTAACCGTTAACCGACAAGATTATTTTAAATTAGAACTGAATTAAATTAGAAAGAATAAGTGTCTGTGACCCGTTAAAAAATACTAATTCCGGGGATTAATTTTACATGAGCAAAAAACAGCAAACAACAGAACATGAGGATTCACAAGAAAAACCAAAGCACCCCCATAGCACCCCCATAGAAAATGAAATAAAATAAAAACATTTGACTCATTAAACACATGCATAAATACTGCAATGCAATAACGTGATTTGCAGTCGCACGTAATGTCAGCATTTTATTTAAAAAATGGATCGGTTCCTTGTGCCAAGTGCCTACTGTTGGCCTGCCCCGACTAAAGATTTTTCTAGTCAACTATTCGCACGTTTATATTAAATTGATAGTATAATAACCATTTAGGTTATTATTTATGCCTATTATTTAGGCATTTAGGCGTATTATTACGCGCTCAAACGCACGCATAACGCTTGCTGCAAAGCACCGACTAAAGTAATGATTATGAATGCATCGGGGAAAAATACATTTTAATTATTTATTAATAAACTAGTGCTTTCTCAGACTCGCCATCTCCACAGTGGACGTGCCTTTAATAGAGAAATGCACCTATACGGACTACATAATCAGAGAAGATTTTTTTTTTTTTTCATTTTAATTGGTTTTCAAGCTTTCTGCAGATTTATTTCTTATGTCTGTGAGCTGGTTCATTGTTGTGACGCGCTCCATTTACAGAGACTGCATGATACGACAGAAAGCACATCCAAAAATGACGGGAGTATAAGCTCTTTCCGCAGGAAAAAATAAATAAATAAAAATAATTGCGTGCGCGCCCCCATGTCATACAGTAGGCTAAGCGCGATAATACTCCCACATTCCTCATAAACATTTGAAATGCACCTATACAGCGATTTTATTATTCATATAAAATAATAATAATAACAACAACCTGTTTTGGTCATATTTACTATTAATTGCCCAGCTCCCCCTGTCATTGATCTAGCACCCCCTCAGCACCTGCGTTCAACATTCTCTGGCACCGCCCCTGATCATATTATATCACATCACGCACCTGCAGCGCTTCTGCGAGCGGAGAAAAACATAAAGCTAGGCGATATATATATATTATAACGAATAAATAGGCCTATACGAGAAATATATTTTCACTTAAATAATAATTTAAGAAAACGAAAGAAAAACTGTGCAACAAGTAGCCTATGCAGAGTTGCGGTTAATTTTTGTGATGCACGAAAGGAAACCAGACGGCAGAAAGCGGAATACTATTTTTTTAGGCTTATTTTACAAAAGCGCAAATATTTGTTTTTATTGTGAATACACACAAATAAAAGCAAACCTTTTACAATTCCGATTATCTTCAAAGGAGTATTTGCTTCCACGGTTAGAAGGGAAGAGAAAGTCAAGTGATTGCTCCAGCGCCGCATGCGCGCGCACAGTTAAGCTTTACCTTGACAATGCAGCCTGCTCATTATCATTATAAAAACAATCAGTCAAACATATGGGCCAGTGGGAAAAAAAAACACACTGCTCAGTTAAATATGTAGTAAAATCTGTGCCGTTAAGCATTATCACCGTACCGCCGTGAAATTATGCAAAACATTTGATTTTGTGTCAAACGAGAGACCCAACATTGGTTTCAGTTTCGTTTTATCCTAAATTAATTCGTTTTGGTTTGTCGTTTATATAGCTATAGCTTCTTACATTTTTAATTATTGTTCTTTTCTAACTAGCCTACTGTTAATTGAAAGGATCTGTTGTGGAGTGAGGATAACTAAAATAGCCTAGCTATATTTACAGTGTTTATTATAATGTTTGTAATTCGCGTCGGCCTATTTCTGAATGAAATAATAAAATGCGATTTATGTTTTTTTTTTCTCTCTCTCTCTCTAAAGAACATATATATTTTTATAGGCATAGCTTATTTTAACCATGCAGCAAACCTTTACTGAATTACTGAAGAAAAAAAAAAAAGTGACTTTAAACCGTTTAACTGATTGTATTAATCGGTCAAAATTCTTATCGGTCGGTTAACGGTTAAACGGTTAAAATGAACATCCCTAGGGTGAATAAATGATGACAGAATTTTATTTTTTATTTTTGGTGAACTACCCCTTTAAGTAGATGTATGTGTCACCTTTGATGTCTAATTTATACATCTGATTAATAAATATGTTATTAATAGTGCTGTCGCGATTAATCGCATACAAAATAAAAGTTTTTGTTTGCATAATATATGTATGTGTTCTGTGTATATTTATTATGTATATATAAATACACACATACAGTATATATTTTGAAAATATTTGCATGTCTATATTTATATTCATAATTTATATTATAAATAAATATATTTAATATATAAACATAACATACTTTTCTGAAATATATACACACATGCATGTGTGTATTTATATATACATAATAAATATACACAGCACACATAGATATATTATGTAAACTAAAACTTTTATTCTGGATACGATTAATCGTTCAATATTCTGCCTGTAATGTAACTCACAATATTAACTTAGATCACATCTGCATTGTGCAGATTTCCGTAAAAAAAATAGCACTTTTGCTCGTGTAATACATTATACTATATAAGACACAAATCCTAATCCTTTCTTCCCCCATATTTTGAATTTTGGTTAGAATATTTTGCATTCTAATAGGCTACATCATACTGTAAAGTGTGCACTAAACATGCCAGTAGTCTATTGTACTAGGCTACATCACGCATTAACTCTCTCAAGGTGTTTTTATTTGGGTTTTGCCAAAGTGAGTGACATGCTCGAAAATGTAAGCATGCACAACATTAAAACAACTATGATATTTTGTAGATGATAAATATTGCACACCCCTAATACAGCATTAGGTCTGTTTATCATTGAAACATGAGGGTGGGCTCAAGGGTGTGTGTCCAAATGCACGATGCAGATGACTACAAAAATGACTGAATATGCCAATCTCTAGTTGCAACTCTGTGCATTAATGCTTATGTGCAGGCATACTGTGGAAAATATAGCCATAATACCCACCCCTAAAGGAAAACATTATTTACAAATGCTGCAATATTTCTCAGCTCACAGTTTAATTAAAAAAAGCTGCTCAGAATATCAAAAAATAAATAAAAAAATACAATACACCAGCAGAAAATGACAACATTAAAGCACAAATGTGCACTATGGCTCTATGGGGGAAGTCTTCCTGCAACAGACTATTAAGTAAATTGAGAAACCGACAGAGGTAGCAGCTTTTGACCACACTGTGACAGGGGTTAATAACAAATCCATGCCAGTCAGCTGGAGCTAAACAGATATGAACACAGAGGGCAATAAAGATATGGTGAACTCTGGGGTTTTACAGCACTCTAATACAGCGAGCAGCAGCCACTCTGAACGCTGATAGATTCTTGGAACGGCATCAACTTTCAGACACAAATAATCAATTCTTCATCCTCAGTGGGACAGACAGCTTTCATCACAATGCCATGCAGAAGCCATTCTTCAATCTCCTGCATGAGCTGCTAAAAGCATCTGAAAACATGTAAAGCTGTGACCGACAAGTGCGGCCTTCATAAAGCTTCACCTGTCTGACAGCAGGAGGTTAAGAAAAGAGCCCTGCAACGTCAATAAGCCCAGTAACAAAAGCATTACTCAATATAACATGTTTGTTTGCACTTTATGAGGTAAATACAGTATGATAAAAGAGGGGAATCTCCCTGCTGAAGAAAACGCTTTGTTTCAAGGTCCTGCTGACCTTGTAGTAAAGTTATACAAAAGTAGAGTCGGTCACATGCTGCCTTGCATGTGTTTTTAACTGCCAGGGTTCGTAATCATCAGACCTACAGTACTTTAACTTCCCCTCCCAACGCTCAGAGCTCTTTACTGAGGTCACTCTCATAGATCTCAATGAAACGATGCGCCCAGTTTACAGCTATTAACATTCCTAGCAGGTAATCTGATCACAAGTATTCAGCCCTTGCCATGGAACATGCTTTGTGAAAGGGATAGTTCACTCAGTAATGGAAATTCTCTAATTTTATCATTTAAGGACTTTAGTTCATCTTCAGAACACAAAGAAAGATATTTTCAATATTTTTGTCTATTCACACAACCAAAACGTTCATGCAAGTACAAAAAGACATTCTGAAAGTAATCCATATGAAACTAATGATGCAATACAACATAATCGCTTTGTATTATGAACAGATTTAATCTAGGCTTTTGTTCATGTTTTGAAGCAAATTTGCAGTGTTGCTCAATAAGATGACCAAGAGCAGCCAAAAGCAATTTGAGGAATAAATTGAAGCAATTGACTGAACCCATCAGTAAAGTGTGCCGTACAAATAAACAATATTATAATGCCTGTTTTGTTTATAGTTTCAAAGTCATTACAGATAATAATTCACAACCACACTTTGGAAAAAGTTAAGCAAAGAAACAAAAACTCTTTTTCATATTATCGAATCCTATACTTTGCTGTATTATAGTGTTTTTTAAAATTGTTTTTAATAAATTGTATTGTTCATCTATCTCACATTCTCCATGGTTGCAAACCTTTTTTAGCCAAATTTATGAGGTTGCTGTGTTTCAGAGCTGAGTCAGGCTGCAACATTTTAAATGGTAAGTTTAAATCACTCAATCAATTTTGACATGAATAAGCTGAAAGTTGCTACATTTATGTCACTGTTAAGTATGATGAAGTGCTCATAAAATGTGTTATAGATGTGGCAGTTACAAACGTTTAATATGAAATCATATTAGACATTAAATGTGAGAATCACAGGCAGTGGGTTTTAACAGTGGGTCTGCTAGATAGCTCACTTAGTAGTAATAAGCAAGTAATAAGCATTTGCTTATTCATAACAATGGTATCGCTTTAGTTACAACAGACGATAATGATTAAAATGAGCCCAAAAACAACAAAATAATTCAAAGATGTTGAAATAAACCAGAATAATAACAATAACCAACAACACAGAGCATTGTGACATGATAACTGAAGACAGTCCTGGTCACACACACTGTGTGCATGCTTGAGAAAGAGAAAAGCTGCAAGTAATCAGAGATTTTCTGATGCGCACAAATAACGATCAGTGAAAATATCAGCAGAAAAATCATTATCACCACAAATAATTGAAGAGGTTGTGGTTATATTATACAAGCAGTGTGATACACTGTTAACAAGTTCTTTTCATGAGAAGTTAAAGTTATTTTTATTTTTCACTGTGAATGTCAGTTCTGTAATGCTGGAACTGCTCGAGCTGTTGAACCCGATTATGAAATCACAACAAAACCTAATAAGCAACTGAACACACTCCTTAATTTAATAATTAATATGATCAAAAAAATAATAATTAATTAAAACAATGCAAAAATAGCCTTCAGGCATTTGTCAGCTAAGAAAACTGGTTCAAGTTATTGAAGTAATTATTCAAGTAAAATAATAAAGAACAAATTCATGTCAATATTTTTTGTGTCATTAATTTTAACAACATGCTGCCGATCTATGCAAGACTTTAGCTATTTTGACACCTCTTTTGTCCCGACTGTTTACAATCAAGTTTAGACATAAACAACATATAGACGGTATTACAGTAATACCGCAACAATTGGGCATTTTTAACAAGAAGAGTAATTGCTATTGAAGAGAAACTGAAGAGCACTCATGCAGCTTTCTGCAGCGTGCAATCACTCGGATCAAGGCAGACAGCCTGTGCACAAGTATGGTAGTCCAAGAGTCAGAAAGCTGCCATCTGTCAGACAATGAACGGCACTTTTGATATTCCCACTTTGAGTGTTAGGTCTACCCAGAGCAAAACGGAAAATATCACCAAGGAAAAGATGCATTTCAAAGTATCAGGCATCTTTGCATCACTAAAGTTACTGCTTCTAAAGTTTCAATCATTTTTAAGGAACCACTGAAAGCCACTGTTCCTGACAGAGGGAATCTTAATGCTACAGTATAGTTGACATTTAATCTTTCTTGCATTAAAGCCACACAGATGAAAACAGTCCCTATTATACCAGTAAACGGCACCTGAGCACTGGGTGGACAGGAATAATGGACAGGAGTGGCACCACAGCCTGCTGAGCAGGAACAGGAAGGGTGCTCTATACCACTCCCTCTATTCCTCCAGCATTACAGTTCCCTAAAATCAACTCATTGTGAGCACAGATGTCATCAGAGTGGGAACAGCAGAAGCACGCCACTCCTAACGTCTCCTGAAGTCACCAAACCTGTACAGCGTCCCTTCACAATAGAACTGGCAATGTACAGAAAGATTTGAGGTTTGTCAATGTCATCAACTTCAAAATCAAGTACTTCATGTTCCAAATACAACAGCAGCAGATCTGAAGTGAGGTGGTTTAACAGACACTCACAGCTACATTACAACAAAACACCGCATCAAACAGATCACAGATACCAATGACTTCTCACTGGGGCAGTTGATCTGAAGGTATTTACTGGTTGCCAGCTAGTGTAACAGTGATCATTGATGGCAACCAAAGAACTATTCATAAATGTTTTTAATTTCATTTTAGTACAGGGCTCGCAAAATCGCTAGCCTGACGTCCCGTGGCTATTGTGTTTTCCAGTCGGGCTACCAAAATGCATCACTGCCCTGCCCGACGGGCTACCTCCCCGCGGGTTCTTAAAAACTCCTAAAGTGAGTTGTATCAAACTTAAGGCCATAAAAAGTTTTAAATACGTTAAATGGTATACGAAATGTAATTATATTTTCAAGAGTTCTACAGTTGGGGACAGAAAGACAAGAGTCATGATACTGGATTCAACTTCAAAAGGCAATGATGTCATTGAATAAATATGAGCTGCACTTTTCAAGACAAAACGCAGCGCGGATGTCTTTATTTGAATGTATCTGAAGGGAACCGACTGTCCTCAGAAACGTGTCCTTGGCAATTTAATTTCATTTTAGCTATAATTCCTGATTAAGCAGCTTTTATGAGCGCGGAGCTGCTTTGTGTCCAATCGTTACCGGGGAAACCGCAATATTTCAGCGCTCCTAAAGCGCCACCTCATGGCAGAGAATTAATGTCATTTATGGTCAGATCAATGCAAATATCAACTCAGCAAACACAGAGTTCTAAATGAGAAAGAAGTTAATGTGCCTTCTAAACAATTAAGACAATAATATTTATACGTTTTAAATTATCAATTTATATGCTTGATTTATCCCTTTTCATAAAAATGGTCTAAAGGCTGAAATGCTGTTGTATAAGATTTTTGTTTTTGTGAAAACCTGTTTCTGAACTGTAAATCATGTAATTTTATGGCTCAATACTCTGTTACCATAGACATTGTCCAACCCCGCTCATACTGTGTTCATTTTACTTGTGCAGCTCTTAAAATGGGTCATAAATTGCCTTAAAAAAATTTTTTTAATTCTGCAGATACCCTGTAAATAGTGAAATAAAATTCCTTCCTTCATATTTGTTGATATTTGTGTATTGAAAATATTTTTATTGATTTAAACTCCTGTCTGATTATATATATATATATATATATATATATATATATATATATACATATATAAATAAAATTATAAAGGTCTTTTTTTTTTTTTTTTGGGCTAGTTAAATTAATTTTCGGGCTACCAAAATCTGAAGAGTACCTGCCCGAAGGGCTACCAGGGATTTTGAAATTTTGCGAGCCCTGTAGTATTTTACAAAATGTAAATTGTCAGAAATTTTAAAGTGTTGTACATTTTGATGGAATACAATTGAACCATTTCCACGATTTTTTCCATAAAAGCGGTCACAGAACTGCTATGGCGTTTTATAAATGAAATGTTTTTTCTGTATTATTATGGTTCTATCATAAGTTTCAGATTTGTCTGTCCCTCAGCAACACATAGCAACAAACCTAACTGTAGTTAGTCACTACATGTCAGTCGGATATTCTCTTCCCATCTGGACTTCATACCAACAGCCTGGCTTTTCAAGACAAAAAACAAAAAACAATTCATTGAATGCAAAGCTGTCAGAATTTCAGTAAAAGACAAAATTATAAATAGAAAATAATACTCAGAACATGCTTCGTAGAGACATTTAAGGCCTTGAGACTGACGGATGGATTTTTATGCAGCTCTGTCCTTAACCAAATCCAAGTTTTGCAGGAACTTCTAATAGGATGAAGGCCAGACAATGATTTGCATCATTCAAACCTACATGTAAATGCAGGACTCATGGAAATAGATTAAAATCAGCTTCCTGGTAACCTTGCACGGGGAAACAAGTAAGTGCTCAGCTATCCTTAAATAACTGAATTCATCATTTTCCCCATGTAATATTTCAATTACATGCTATTTGAGTATAAAGCCCAAAGTTTACTTCGGATTTTTATGTAGCGTATGCGTACAGTCGAACACACAGCTTTTGTAATATTAACCTGTTAACCAGCGCCCCCCATATTGGGAATCACAGCTGAAAATGACTAATTAACATGTCTCATGAGTTTATATTTCAAATCTGAAGAAGATACCATGAAAAATGAGATTCCTGCAGCCATTTTTCTAGTGTATCTTCGTGTATCTTTGACTTTTTTTTTTTTGGATGATCTCATTCTGTTTGGGACATTGCCTGCTACAAAATCATGCTGTTTTTTTACCACCAAGACGCTGTTTTTGAGCGTAATTTGTTCCAAAACGGACACAAACAATAACTCTCCCTGAAGAGATGAGACGTAAACAAATGAATAACGATCCAAATTACAACTTTGTTGTTTCTTTGGACTAAAATTGCTCGATGGAATGTTGTTCAGTGGACCCTTATCTCTGAAACGAAACCGGGATTTACAGCAGTGGATACGTTTGAGAGTCGTTATCAGGATGAATATGGTATGTACTGCGGTTTTTTTATACATGTTTTGATGTGTACTGCTTACACAAATTTAGCAAATACATTCCTTATAAGCTTTCTATCGAAAAACAGCGATCTGTCGATGCTTGAGGCTTAGACCTTCAAAATGATATATAGTTTGTCAAGATTAATTTTGTCCTGTTTTACTTTATCTGTTTGAAAACAATGACACTGAGCTTTCAGTGCGCTGGCGTCCTGGTGCATGTTAACAGGTTAAATAATAAAGGGCTTTAAATTCAATACATTTACAGTGTACCTGAAATATACTTGCAATAGTTCCACTTCAGCGCAATCAAATATACTTCACAGGGCTCTAGACTAGGGATGTAACGATTACCAGTTTGACGATAAATCATGATAAAATTCCCCATGGTTAGTATTACCGTTTCATATTTTAATTATCATTAAAACCGTATTCGATTACTGTGATTTGAACAACTCATGATAAATAAATACTGTCCAGCATAAAGCGCAGTTAAGTAAGTCTCACGTGCGCACAGCAGCAGAGTAGTTTCGTTTTGAGTGAAAATAGGGCGGAAAAGCTGGGAGGTTTTAAAAGACTGCTGATGGAATTATACAAATGAATATATATATGAATGAATGAATGTACCTCTGAAGGTTCTGACTGTCTTCAGAAACGATTCGATGGCATTTTGTTTTCATCTTCGCTCCATGTAATACCTAAAGGAAGTGTTCTTAATCGCAATACTGCTTTGTTCACGGAGTTTACGTGAAACAGCTGTTATTCAGCTTTTCCATATAAAGCGCCACCTGCTGTCAGAGAGTGGATTTATAGAGACTTATATTTACATTCAGTCTGTGTGCAGTTTCTGTCTGGCCAAAAACAGACCGAATTTGCATGCCCAGCTGTAAATTTTGACCGACTGATGAAAAACAAGCTTATGTGGATTCTACACATTTAAACAATTCAGATAAGTTATCTAGAATGATTTATGGAGCAGATAAAATACATATAATCATTTATTAATCAATTATCATTTTGACTTAACCCTTTTCTTTATTTAAAGGCTGAAATGTGAGGTTTACCTTTTTATGAAACCTTTTCAAAGCTTTATTTGCTATTAAACTGTTCTCAGTCAAGTTGTCATTTAAAATCTGGACATCATTGGTAATGTTATTGTTTTAGTGATTATGCAAACAAAAAGTCATTTTATTTGTTGTTTGTTGATTTTTAAATATAAAACTTGAAGTGATTTATGTGTCAGTACTTTTTGAACATCTCCAGCACATTTTTACAATACCGTGATAATACTGATAACCGTGATAATTTTGGTCACTATAATCGTGATAAGAAATTTTCATACCGTTACATCCCTACTCTAGACTCATTCTTCCAACTGGTCGCTCTTTTGCGACTAACTTTCTCAGTTGCATAGGGTCTAGTGATGAAGGGTCTTCATTTGTACATAGCAAAAACTATTGGAACTATTTAACAGTTTAACTGTGAAAATAATCAAATTAAATAAAGTAGGCCCTTAGTTAAAGCTGCAGTCCATAACTTTTGGCGCTCTAGCGATTAATAAACAGAACTGTGTGCATCTTGTGGAAGAACATTGTAGCTGAAGCTACTTCTCTCTTTATGTCTATGACGAATCACGCAGGTACCACTACTCCGCAGCGGTACCTACCCGAACCAGTCTAAAATAGTCTGAATATAAACACTTATTATAGGTGTACCGTAGTGATTCAGGACAAGCCAAAAACAGTTTGGAAAATGGATTCATGGTGTATTTGCTTATTACATAAATTTAGTAAATTTTGAACAATAAAGTTACGGACTGCAACTTTAATTATTAATGCTAATAAAAAAGTTAACTAAAACATTAAAACATTGGTATGCAGCCCGTTAGTTTGCATACACTAGTGAAGGTAAACAGTATGAAAACAAAGAAAAATCCAGCAACACTTGTGGTGAAGAGAACTTATAATTATCTGTCAAAAAAAAAAACTGATGCGTTTCGACGAGTCGGCATACACTGTAAGATAGGGATGTAACGATTACCGGTTTGATGATAAATCATGATAAAATTCCCCACGGTTAGTATTACCGTTTCATATTTTAATTATCATTAAAACCGTATTCGATTACCATGATTTGAACAACTCACGATAAATAAATACTATCCAGCATAAAGCGCAGTTTTAAGTAAGTGTCACGTGTAGACTGCTCGCGCATGCGGCTGTGCGCGACTCCGTGTAAGTGGTTTACTGTACTTGTCTCAAAATGGTTCTATGATGCAAAATTAATGCAAACTAGGGATGTCAACGATTAATCGACGATCGATTAATTGTCGATAAGAGACATAATCGATAAAAGCTATCGATGGTCGATTAAGCAGTTTCATTTTGGGGTGCGTGCGGCTCGTGCGCAAAACACGTGCAAACGGCTGTGAGTGACGGTGAAGGGGCTGGATCTTACAAGAAAATAATTATTTTAATATGATACAAACTTTAAAAGTACATTAAAAGAGATACAGTACAAAGTTCCTTTGTATTGAAATGTAGTAATAAGTCATGTTTAATCATAATTTCCCTAGATAATTATTGCATATCGGGCACTTCGCTTTGACAGGGCTGCGCACGCGAGCAGGACAGTCTATTCATTCATACAACTTGTTAATTCATTCCTACGACATATTAATTTGTGGCAGCTGTCCATGTTTCATTAATTTGTTCCCTAGAACAGGGGTTCCCAAACTTTTCCATTCCACGACCCACCTAGACAAGTATAATCTATTTCAAGACCCACCAAAATATTTGAGATAAAAAAACAATTGACATTACTATAAGCTTAATCATAATTAAAAGCATAATATGGCAGAAATTAAGTATTTAAGAAAAATAACCATTTTATTTTATAGGCTAGTACCATTGTAAACATTCACTACTAATATTTACGTTTTAATTTCTTAATTTACAGACGTTAATGAGTCTAGAAATATGTCCATAAAACCTGGAAACGCGCTCACTCCGGTGCGAAAATGTGCCCTCACAACCCAACACTTTTTTATTTTATTTTAGCAAAGCATAAGAAGCGAAGCAGAATTCTCAAACAGTTTAGAGATTAAAATAATTTTGAAATAATTGTAAAAATAATAAACATATGCGTCTCATTTTAAATAAACACTAAAAACCGAGAAGACAAATTTACTTCAGCCAGAAATTTACTTTTGCAATGGTTAAATAAATGTTCATCTATATCTTCAAAAGATTTTTTTTACATTTTTTTCTCTATATAGTGATGATATGGCAAGGAAATAATATTTTGTAAATTCTGTTATGCTAGCATGTGGAAATGTTTGTATAGTGTTACAATTAACCCCGCATTTGTGCCCCGCTCAACCCGTACATGTGAAATGCTTTTTACAGACAGTTTATGGATTAAATGCATATGAAGGAACGAAAACAACAAACTCTTTACATCTCTCGGAAAGATACAGTGCAGAGTTCAAACAGACGATAGAAATTAATGAACAGCCTACCTGATACAGTTTTCGCAACATTTGAATTTTCCGGTGTATGCAATCTCATGCAGAACAGCGCAGTGAAGTGAGAGAGTTTCTTCTCATTAATAATGCGGACCGAGCATTTTAATAATGAACCGTCGCTCTGAGACCCTCACTGTTATTACAACTCGTGCGCGTCCGCGCTTCAAAACACGCAACGCATGTTTTAAATCCCGGCCTTTGCGATTCCAAAATCGCACTGAGCAATATCGCAATTCGTAAGTAATCTTTGTATATCGTCCAGCCCTAGGAACTGTGTGTGTGTGTGTGTGTGTGTGTGTGTGTGTGTGTGTGTCATTTAGCTGCCGCCAAGTGGCTTTGTACGACCCACAGTTTGAAAACCCCTGCCCTAGAAAACCCATGATTTAACTTAAATGCGGGAACAATTTAAGTCATAGTAACGAATTCTTAATTCATGGCCACGAAATCTTTCATTTCCCCCCACACGTTTACCACAGTAAGAGATGCGAAAACAGTGATTGAAAGTGAACAACAATAAAATAAACCTGCGAATCTAGAGGGTGAGACAGTGAGGATTTGGGAAAAGAAACAATAAATAATATTAAATTCGTGACCATCCGGAAAAACAGAACACAAAGCCGCATTTGGCTTGATTTAAATGTATGCGTTCGGCATGAATCAAAAAGCATGGTCGCGATGTAACATTTGCCTGCTAACCAATTATTTCTCTTATTAACAAAGCTTTGTACCTCACTTGTGTCATAATACTCACATTAAAATGTTTCAAATGGGTAACAGTGTGTTTGTAGCAACGCCGGTGGTTCTGGAAGCGGATCACTGACCGCACGTCACAGCCCCACGCGCCGTACTTGCGTTTGGGATCATTTTATTTTAAATCCCGATAATGTCAATTGCAAACATTGCTATTATGTTTTAAAAATAAAAAAACAAGCACCATGAAACCATTTAAAAAGGCACATTCAGCGGTCTCCGTGACAGGATATGAAACAGCACACAAAGTATTCATTTTACCATCCTGCCTAGCACTAGCCTTTTATTTAGACTAAAAACCCTTTTCATTCGGGTGAGGAAGCTGGCGTTTTGAGTGGCATTTGCACATCCTGTCATGCCGGTGACTATATGCCACTGCAATAGACCCATTTTGCAGTAGTTATGGTTAACGATTAATCGATTAACTGATCGTTAATTTAAACGACGATCGATTATGGAAATGATTGAAAATTGACATCCCTAATGCAAACACAGCCAGTTATGTCTTAAGGGATTAAACGGACAGGATAAACCACATTACTTCTTATATTTCAAAAGAGATCCATGCGTGAATGCATCTTAATAGATCTCCCGCTGTCTATGATGTCATAGTAAACAACAACAGTAAAGATTTTAAAAAAAAACACTCACAGTTGAATGGAAAATGTTCAGATAATCTTAAATACTGAAAGCACTCTTTGTTTGTTATGTTTCTATGCTCCTCTTTATTATTTGCTACTTGCTTGTATGTTTTGAAGTTATATTAGTTTAAAATTCTTAACACAACTGTTTTAATATTTTTTTTTAATTTGTAATTATTTTTAAAAGTACTTTAATTACGTATGTAAGTATAAGTAAATGTAAGGATTTTAAGATAAGATATTCTCAAGTCTTATAATTAATTAATAAGGGGGAAAAAAGTAGATCAAGAATCGTTCTGGAATCAGATTGTGACTCACAGAATCGGAATCGGATCGGATCGTGAGGTGACTAAAGATTCCCACCCCTATATATATATATATATATACAGCTATCTTTAAATAAATCATTCATATATAGTTTTGGTCATATGGCCTGCATGTTCTGCGTATCTCTGTTAGTGAATGACGCAGACGCGCGGTTTTGTTTACTACACACACTGAAGCGCGCGTGACGCTCGAGAAGTCTAGTAGTCTCCAGACTACTAAATTAAAATGTTAGGCCTATTTAGCTTTTGCTAATGTTCAGCTAAGTATTAGTTAGTTCAATGTATTAGTTAAAAATACAGTACATCTCTAAAGTTAAGAACATGTCTAATTGCGGTCTAGTAAACAGTAGTTGACAATTAATTAACAAAAAAAAACACAACACTGTTTAGCTCAGCATTTTAAAAATAAAAATGTAGTTGTCAGACAGTTTTGATATTAACCATTACCAAACATATGGTAGTCCACAGAATCCATACTTATTTTTTAATTACCAATTTTGACACTTTTGATCATTATTTTTAACTATGGGTGCAGAAATTACAAATTTTACTTAACTACATTATTGCAATGCAAATATTGTTTTTATTGGAACCAGCAATTTGGCCAATGGCATTAAAACAACAGCTCCTAATAGGCAAAAGGACCCTGGTGAAGGTTCTGTTTAGGCAGATCTGCCTGTATGTTTTATTCACCATTATTCAACACACACTTATGTCAAATCATATTAAACATTACAATCAATCAAACAAACAAATAACAACACATATGATAAAACAGAAAAGCAAGAAAAATTAAATAAAGTCAGGCCACTAATGGTGCTTCTCTGTAGCTCCATCACTCATCCTCATTTCCTGTCCACACAGGAAGCAGCCAGTGAGAGGAAATTCTTCCTTTTATGAAAACACTGGACAATGTCACACTGCAGCCAGACGAGAGTATATGGAGATCCTAAATAACAGCTGATGGCAAACCAGACCAGTTTTATCTAGCTCTTAATAATACACGACTACAAAACACACGGGAAGTCGCAAACAGCATTCTCTGGCCTGTGACCTCTGCTCACCTGTCCTGACACTCGACCAGAAATGAGTCAGCAGGAAAAACACTGACAAACTGTTCATATAAAGACTGAACTCTGCGAGACTGCTTTAAAATTTACTTAGAAAAACTGAAACAGCCTGCAGTAATAAATAAATAAAATAAAATAAACTTCAGATGCTCAGTGAAGTTTAAAAGGTGAAACAAAGCACAAGTACAGAGATTTCACATGCAGCTGAAATCCCAGTGAGCTGCCAACCAGACTAGCATTTTTGGACATCACAGGCAGGTTTGAGTCAGTCATCACAGGTGAGCGAACAGTGATGGTGCCCAAACATACTGATGATTTTCAAACATTCAGCTCAACAGAGTAATTGAGGTTGTTACACCTGTTTCTCTAATGATTGGATGAGCTCAGTACATTTGATCATAGAAACTGACACGCATAAAATTAACACTCATCACATAAATGGCACGACTGAGCACAGATTAATTATCTTATTTGAAAAACACACATATTTGTGTATTTTAAACACACCTCACAACATGCACTGAGAGAAAACCAGCTCATCATTACAGGTAAATGTATAAAAGTCAATATAATGTAAAACAAACCACCACACATATCAGTGATTATTGTTGTATAGTCACACATATATTAGTGTGACAGGTTTGTTGTTTGGGTATCTTGCATACATTCACAAATCAGGTTTGTTGTGTATAAAGTCTGTATAATCACAACCATATAAAGGTGTTATGTCCATTGTTTGTATATTTGGTATATATTCACAGTCAGTGTGTCACGTCTGTTGTTTATGAACTATGCATTTATATTCACAGACATAACAGTGCATCATGCCTATTGTTTATGTGTCACGTCTGTAGCTTATTATTATATATGGGTGCCATGTCTGATGTGTGCGAGTTAATACTGAAAAAATAAACCACAGACATGTCTTGTTAATATATTTGGTATAAATATATTAAGACATAACAGGCTGTCAGGTCTGTTGTTTATATATTCCGTATATATTCACAGACATATAAATGTATCATGTCTTATGTATATATTTGGTATATTTAATCACACACATATCAGTGTGTCATGTCTTCTGTTTATATATTTTGTATTGTACATATAGACACATAACAGGCTGTCAGGTCTGTTGTTGATGTAGCACGATAAGCTAGCTAACGCTAATCATTCAATCCATACATTATCGATCACAAATGGAGGAACACGCACATTACAGCCCTGTTTATCATTCAAACGGCCATTTGAACATCTCCGTGGCATTTAAACCCCCGAAACAGCTGATTTTATAAGCATAAACTCACGCTGTGGGGAATATGTCTGTGAATGTATCAGTCCTGTCAGAGTCCCACTCACCTAACAGCGCGCGCAGATGCTTCAGACGCGTGAAAACATCCTTCTTTGGGTCCAGAACTTTCTGTGTAGATTTCTTGACGTCTCCATAACCCCTTCGAGTGAACATTCCGCTGTAAAAGGCGATTCTGTAGCCGCTTTTACCTTCCTTTCACCATTCAGACCTGTGTGTCTCTTGTGTGTATGTGTGAAGAACAGCAGCTGCCTGACTGACCGACGGACGGCGGGGCGCCAGATCCTCTGAAAAAATCCCCCTGTGAGGACAGCCTGCCAGATTTAGACCGTTTTCACACATGACTGCTGACATATTTTGCTCTCGCCTAATTAAGCTGATATTGACTAACCTAAAAACTCACACACAAAAGTCAAAAAGAACAATTACGAAAGAAAAAAACCCGTATATAAACACATTTTTATTAAACTATTTTCAGGCGAATTCGTGCAGTCAGATGGCCATGTCTTGATAAAGAAATAGACGAAAAAAAGAACACATCTTATCTGCATTCAGTAGGTCATGATGTACAGTAATGCATTAGAATACATCCTTAGGTTAAAGAGTACATTGAGATCCACTGACAATACATTTTATACACAAACACATATAGAGTGTTTGTAAAATATGGCAACACGTACCGCCGTTGTGGGTGTGTAAATACACGGAAGCACACCGACAGATACACCAATTCATAATATTATTATTAGCATTAGTATTAGCATTAGCATTATTATTTTATAAAAAATGTCATTTAACAAATCAAACATTAAACATTTGCTTTAGCCTATTTGCCTAGTTTCATAAAATTAGCAAGAAAATGTAGCTATAGTTATTAATATTACTTAACATAATGTGCTATGCCATTTATTTGTTTTTTGTTTTTTTGTATATTTCAATTTCTTTCATGATACAAGCAAGATATGACTACATCCCGTACGTCATGACGTAACCCAGGGCCTCAGATGTATCAGGTGCACCTGCAGTGATAGATTATAGTGGCGCGCCACCTGGTGTTTGATTTTGACATCGCCTGCTTCTATTACTGCACAGTAACACTTGCTTTAGTAACACTAAACAGTAACACACAGTAACACTTTAAACTTTACTAAAACTAACTAAACTTTAAGTTGCTTTACTCATGATTTACTCATGAATCTATCGGTGTCCTATAAAAAGACCTAAGTAGAAGATTGTACAAGACAAATAAATCACATCTATAGGTTGATTAGCAGACTGGATGGATGGATGGATGGATGTATTAGTTCAGCTAATTAAAAATGAAAGGGCAAAAGAGAATGTCATATTCCATATTTGTGTTTTTAGTTATTCTATAGCCAGAGGTAATTAATTTAGTTTTTTTTTGTTTGTTTGTTTTTTTAAGAGCCAGACCCGATGGAGTGTTGTGTCTGGTATTTCTATTATTGATGTAATAATTAATAGAACTCATGGAGTTATCATTTAATAGTTCCATTAATAACATTTTAAATGTCTTCATTTTCCATCGTAACCTATACCAGTCAAAAGTTTGGAATAATTATGATTTTTTTAAAATGTTTATAAAATAAGTCTCTTATATAGGCTACTCACAAAGACTGCATTTATTTTAATAAAAAAAAGTCAAACAGTAATATTGAAATAGTTAAATATTATTACAATTTAAAATAATTGCTTTCTATATGAATGTTCAAATGTAATTTATTCCTTTGATGCGAAGCTGAATTTTTCTGCATCATTACTCCAGTCTTTACGTGTGCCTTCACACATCCTGCTAATAAATATGAAAAATAGATTTTCAACATGTATAACAATCAGAAATGTTTCTTGAGCAGCAAATCAGCATATAGAATGATTTTATTTAAAATGATTTGTTAGTTTTATTATTATTATTATTGTAATATTTCACCATATTACTGCTTTAAATGCAGCCTTGCTGAGCATAAGAAACTTCTTCAAAAACAACAAAATGTCAGAATTATTCCAAAATATTTGACCATTTAGTCTCGTGGAATTTATACTCTATTGCTATTAAAATGATTAAAATATTGTAATTATTAACAAATTAAAATATAGGCCTATATATAAATTCATATAATTATATTGTGTGATTCAGATGTATCACTTCAATTAGAATGCTATGAAAGAGAAGAGTTAGAATATTAAAAGAAATGTTATTTTAATTTACCACTCAATATTTAATTATTTCACTTAATTGTCAAAATGCATGACTAGAACAATGGTCTATTATGTAATTTATTGGCTATTATAGAAAAGAAAAAGAAAAAAAAAAGGTAAAATATGTGACACTGGGCAACAAAACCAGTCATAAGGGTCATTTTTTTAAATCTGAAAGCAGAATAAATAAGCTTTCCATTGATGTTATTATAGGACAATAATTGGCCGAGATACAACTATTTGAAAATCTGCAATCTGAGGGTGCAAAAAATATTGAGAATATCACCTTTAAAGTTGTCCAAATGAAGTTCTTAGCAATGCATATTACCAATCAAAAATTACGTTTTGATATATTTACAGTAGGAAATTTACAAAATATCTTCATGGAACATGATCTTTACTTAATATACTAATAATTTTTGGCATTAAAAAAAAATCGATAATGTTGACCCATACAATGTTATTGTTGGCTATTGCTACAAATATACCTGTGTTACTTATGACTGCTTTTGTGCTCCAGGGTCACATCTATATTCAACCACAGAATGCCATGACTGAGCAATTGTGGAAAGTTGTGTAATGAACATACATCTCTCTCACACACACACACACACAACATGTCCCGATGTGTGTGTGTGTGTGTGAAGGGCGTCAGGTCAGAGCAGATCTTTCTCTACTGCTGCTACACAATATCAGCTGTCAATCACTTCAGCTGGACACTGACACCTCACAGTACGGCTGAAACACCTCCTGCAGTGGAACTCAGCTGAAGGTTGCACTGTGTCATGTTAAGATCCTGTCACATTAATTGACTTGAAAACAATATTACGATATTACAAAACATTATAAATATAGTTTTGATCTCTGTAGGCTATTTGATCCATAAAGTAGGCTACTGTAAAATTAGAAATATATATAGTATATAATTGTATTGCCCCAGAATACATTTTAAACATATTTTAGTATATGAAAGTTGAAACAAAATATATTGATGATTTCACTGAGCTTGTATGTGTTCTGTAATGTCTTGTTTGATGTCCGAGAATCTGCATTAAAAAAGACAGACAGCAGATGGCGTCTTTGAGTGAAAAAAAGCATATTCGAGGCCTGTTTCCGAAGTATGAGAGGGGGAAGAAAAGAAAAGAAAAGACAAATAATTAAATAAATAAATTAATACTTTTTTAGAACTGCAGATGAACAATTGCTGTCTGCTGTTGAGTTTTCATGTTCAGTCACAGATGTCTGTTTAACCTGTTTTATACCTGTTCCCAAAATACGTGAGGCTATTTATGTATTTTACATATTCATGCATTTAGCAGACGTTTTTAATAATAACAACAACAACAACAACAATAAAATAAATAAAAAAGAAGAAGAAAATCAATTCGTTAAAGAGCCAACTATAATATACAATGGCAGGTTTATTAGAGACAATCAGATTAAGAAAGAAGCTAGAGAAGAATAATGCAAAAAATAACATTCAACAGATCTCTGTAGAATATCTGTAAAGTTCTTCACAGGCATAAGTGTTTAAGATGATTTACAGGATGTCTGAAAAATGAAGCCACAGGGTGGCGAGATGACTCCATGAAAAACACCGCTTCAGTTTTACAAAACACATTAATGGAAGGCTTGAAAGCACTTGTCTCTACTAAATTCACATGAAGAGCTTGCAAATACTTGACTTTTCTCTTTGTGTGGTTATGTTTTCTCCTTGATGTGAATCAAAGTGTCATTAAAAGTAAACGTATCCGATTAAGATTAAAGGAGAGAGCGGGTCATATTATTCCTAAATATGTTCTGCTTGTAAAATGACATCGTAAATGTATCTTCACACAGAATATCACATCCATGAATAGAACCCGTGAAACTGATTCCTGTGTGAAGAAATAGCCTGAAGTAAATGTGTGTCGTGATGCTGATCGCCTTTAGTCCTACACATTTATCTGTGGAATAACCCACAACAATTACTACTATAGCATATGAACTATATTCATTATTCATTACTGTAAAACATTATCTGGAGTTCTTCAGGTCACTTACTAAGATAAAGCCAGTCAACGCATATGGACACATTTAATAATAATAATAATAATAAAAGAATGTGCAATAGAAAAACATATCAGGGAAAACAAATGTAATTGCATATAATATATGAACTTTTCAAGATAATCTTTCTTTCCTTTTCTCACTCATTCCTTCATATTTAGTCAGGCGTCCGTTTGTCCTCCAGGGGGCGTTTTCTTTTCTAAGAACAGCTGCAATAAGGTGCACTTACAAAGACATTTAAGTTGTGTTTCAGTTTCATACAGTTGAACATCTTGACATTTAAACTATATACTAATACATCAATAAATGTAAATGTTTGTGCTATTTACTTGTGTTGTAAAATTTGAAAGGATTCACTTCTGGTTATTATCCTTATTAATTCAAGGGCAAAGTTCAATATATAGGAAGGCTAAACAATATATTGTAAACTAAAACTATAATTCAAATAAAATATTTAAATAAAACATTAATTAGGAATTTTATTAAAAATTCAAATAAAATATTTAAATGCCCACATTAATTAGGAATTTTATTAAAAATAAAACCAGTGTGCCCACTTATAAAACCATGATTAATAATAAAAAAAACCTCTCCCAAAACGATTAATAATAAAAAAAAAACCTCTCCCAAGATGTATCTCAGCAGATAATCTACTGTGAAATTAATAAGCATTAGAGGGGAATTCTTGTAAGGGAGGGAAGGTGTTTTTGGCCGAATGCATGGCGGGGTCTCCGTGTTGAATGTGTAATAAAGACACAGTAAAGACAGCTTCAGGTTTTCTTACTCTATAATCTGATTCCAATTCAATTTGTCATTAGACACTTAGGAATGGAGATAGTAGATGTGTAATCCAAACATCTCTGTCATATTTGAGTTGGGTTAAATGTAACATTACCTGCCCTGTGACCACGGTTTAGCGTTTAAACTCACAGATGGACACGGTTTGAACTGTACATCAGTTAAACTGAGAAATCATTTCTCTCTTCATTTATTCATCTCAGAAAATAACAGACTAGGAACAATGCGTTTCAAATAGTAGTATTCATCTGACAAACAGATTGTAGTTTTCAACAAGACAGCTTGAAATTCAATGTCCTTCACCATGTGGCAGTTATCAGTCAAAAGAGAGACTGTTCTCATGTTTTCATGTTCTTTATTGTGTGTTTTTAATAACTCAACATGTGACTGTGCTGGAAACTCACTGATTTGATCCCAGTTCACTGAAGGCACACCAGGGTTATTACAGTTAAAGCTAAAACAACAACAACAACAATAATAATAATAATACATTTACTATTTGAAATAAAATAAACACACACACGATTTTGTACTAAAATAATAGATGTACTAAAATAACCAAAGCTACAATACAGATGAAGTAAAAAAAACTATATGGACATATTTTCAAAAATTACATTTAAAAATGTAACTAAAACTGAATTGAAAATAAAAAGAAATCCCAACATAACACACAAACAACTTCAGTGAATTTGTCAATATGCCAAATACATCATAATAATATTTGAATACATGCTGTTGATTAATAAACATATACATAAAAGAGACATAAACCAGAAATCAGTAGTTCTGATTTGCCATGACATCTAGCCTGGAAGGCATCAGAGTGATTCCTGTTTCATCATCATTGCTCTGGTGCCATCTTGAATTTGTAACACAATCACTTCCCACCACCTCTTCAACCCCCATATCCTCCATACCGTTCCTCCAGCACTGATTGGTGCTTTGTCAGTTTGAATACTAATGCTCACTGTGTCCATCTGACCCATGCGCGTCTGAGATGACGATGCTTCAGCAGCTGAGAACAGAGCAGTTATTTCCAGCATGTCCACCATCTGTATTTACAATCCATTAGCAGCATATATTTGTAAGAATGCTAAATAAATGATATTTCCTCCTCCTCTCTTAAAAATAAAGGTTCTTAATTAGCATCAGTGGTTCCAAGAAGAACGTCCATGGAATATTTCCATTACACAAAAGGTTCTTAATGTTATTAAAATGTTCCTCACAGTAAGAAAAAAATGAAAAGGATCTTTGGGGAATCAGAAATGGTTCTTGTATGAAATTGCTGCAAAAACCTTTTTGGAACCTCGTAACCTTGAAAGAATTTTGGAATTGGAATTTTGGGTTTCAGAATGTCCACTGTAACAAAATATTAAACATGTCCATGTGAAGGTGAGCACATGAATGAGCATATTTTTTTGGAGCGAGGTTTTTGTTTTTGACATTTTTTTTTCTCCAAAGATTTAAAGAAATGAACACAAAGATGACTGAAAGCACTGTAAGAGTCACACGACCTCCATTTTCATCATTGTCAAGGGCAAGAATCAGAATTACTGAGTTGATTACAGCACTGTGCTTTATTATTAAAAGAATTAACAAACGCCAAAAGCGAACTTGTCTAGTATTTCAGAGAAAATTGCCGAGGGGGGAAAAATGCACTTCTTTGTTTAATCAGAATATGCTCATCACAAAAGAATATTCCAAATGGTGTGAAGCGTGAAAAACTTATTTTCAAAATAAAGCGTCAAGGAATGTAAACCTTAATTGGAAGATTATGCGAATGCAAAAATGATCACTAATTTGCGCCATTTATCGCTTTCAATAGATTACTTTTGTTTCATTGTGCAACACCGTTATCCAATATGGCCTCCCATATTTTCTTGGACCAAGTCACCAAAAACCTAAAGATTTAAGTGGCTCTTTAGGGACCTATTTAGATGGCTAAGAACAACAGTCTTTTCAGACTCAGATTAACCTTGTTAGCCCAGTAAGTTTTATTGCTAGATTTTAAGGGATTGTTTTCAAACTTGTAGCCACAGGGGTGTGAAATAACAAGCACCAGTGGGAATTCACACAAGCCATCATCACACAAACACACACCCAGGCAAGTCCTCTGAAACTCCAGCGTTTTGAACCGGTAAAAACCCAGTCACTTCAGTGAATTATTTCTTTATGTTGACTGAAAATGCTAGAGAGCTCAGCATCATCATTATCTTTCCTTTCCTCCATGCCTCCGACTGAGCTCTGCGATCAACCTCCTTTTTTTAGGTTTGTTTTATTAGTATCTTCTTGTCGGTGAAAAGCACGGTTTATCACCGCTATCGGCGGACGGCCGTGAAGACAAAGGGCCTCTTTTCTGATGCGCAGACAGAAAATCAATAGCTGCTTTCCCACGGACGGCTAATTAACGAAGCACTTGTGTCATGTTGGTTCACAGGAAGTGGCTTTATGTCAGACGATCGTATCGGTTTCAATGCATGAGAAACTGAACTACAGATTAAAGTGTCAAGAGGTGAGAAGTAAACACACACGTGTGTGCGCACGTACGAGATGATACATTTATTTCCTCGGGTTTGGACCGCAAAGTTCTCTAGCTGAAGATTCAGCGGTTGACGCGGGGGGAAGAAAAGAACCGTTGGAAATGACCAATCCGGTACACACCGCTGAGAGTGACACTTGCGAATTTCCAGTGCGGACAAGGTGGCAGTACAAACGCTTGATAGATGGCAGGGAATAAAAGGGCTTCTCGTGACAATCTTTCAGCAAATGTCAGCCTTTCATGGTGTTGAGAAGGCCCATTTCATATCTATTACAGCAGGCTTTCCATGGCCGATATTTCAGATTTTAGTGCTCGCCGTGCCGCAAATCCTCTGCCAATCTTCCCCATAAGAATCTTTGCCAGCTCCCCCCGACGCATTCTTCCCCTCTGTACCTCCCTCGCTCACGTCTTTGATGTGACAGAACAAACCACGACCTATTAGGATTAAGGCTTTGAAAAGATCTTTGATGCTGCTCAAGGTTCCTTTAAACTGGCAAACTGACAATATGAGCTGTGTGGAGGCAGGCTTGAATGAGGAGATTGGCTGTCCTCGCCGAGGTCCACGGCAGCACCTCCGTTCCCCCACCTTCGTTCTCAACCCCTCGCAACACCCCTGAACCCTGCGAAAAAAAGAGAGAGAGAGAGTCTCGTACAGCCAAAACCTGGTGTAAGACGCCTACAAATGTGTATTTTGCTGTGGGTTTTGTATTGCGCTACTGCTAGCGGCGTCTGTTGCAGAGGACTTGGCTCGGTGCCCTTGCCATATCTGAACTGTTGCCCGGAATCAAAGGAAAACAATAGCTCATTTTATTTTCTATCCCCCCACCCCCACCTTCTATTTATTCCTAAGGACACATAAGCAACGTCAAAGGCAGCAGCAGACTGCAGAGCCGAGGACATGTGAAGGACAGGGATAAATGCTGTGCCACGTTATTCAAAAGGAACGAGCTATGGAAAAAAGAAACCCTTTTTAAAAGAAGAGGGGGGAGAAACCCTCAGTCAATCTTCTATCGCTAAATTGAATTTGAAATGCACCAATGAGGGCTCCTCTATTTCCTCCAAACATAACGGCTCAGTGTTTTGACAGTTGTAGAGACTAGTGGGGAAATTCCCGCTAAAGGTGCATGACTCCAACTCAATACCACAGGATGTAGAAACTGTAGTTTTTTTGCCTCAATAAACTAATAATTTGCTGCTTATTAATAGTTAGTTGTTAAGTTTAGGTATTGAGTAGGATTAGGGATGTAGAATATGGTCATGCAGCATATGTGCTTTATACGTATTAATAAACAGCCAATATGCTATTAATAGGCATGTTAAAGCAACTAGCTAATAGTGAGAATTGGTCCCTATACTCAAGTGTTACCATTGACATTAACTAGACATCTACAGTAAGGTTGTTGTAAGCTCATTGCGTCACTGCATTCGAGCAAGAATCTGTATTTGATCTCTCAGTAATAATACACCAAAATCATACTCCTTCCAAGTCTTTTTGTAAGAATATCTGAAAAAAGATTTGTAGGGAGGAGAACAGCTAAAAATGCTGAGCCACAGAGCTTGATTCCCATTTAATGAGACTGATGACTGCTAGCAGACGGCATAACAGAGCAGTTCTTTTCTTTCAAATAGCCTGCCTCTGTAGTTTAGTTTTGACCTTATCTTCATAACCTTATTGACCTTATCTCTCTAGCTCTGCATTTCAATTCTTAACATTGCTTGAAAGCCTCTTGGGTCTAAAAGAGAGGTTACTGATCTTTTGTGAAGAAGAGCCTCAAGTTTCCTCTCTGATTTGGAAATTGCATTTTTTAAGTATCATCTTAGATTAACCTACGGCCTCTTAACTGAGATTAGATTTACAATTGATTTGTTTTAAAGCTTGTCTGCAAGATTATGCCAAATATGAAACTATTATTTATTTATTAGTTTATGTTTATATTGTTATTATTATTATTGAAGTCATTTCATAATTTCGATGATTTAGATCAGGGATCCTCAAATCTGGACCATTCCTGCAGAGTTTAGCTCTAACCCTAATCAAACACACCTGAGCATGCTAATCAGAGTCTTCAGGATCTTTAGAAAATCACAGGTAGGTGAGTTTGATCAGGGTTGAAGCTAAAGTCTGCAGCGCATTGGCCCTCCAGGGCAAGATTTGAGGAACCCTGATTTAGATGTTCAGAGATATTGGACTGTCAAGTATCTAGCTATCTATCTATCTATCTATCTACTATATATATATATATATATATATATATACTGTATCTATCTATCTATCTACTGTATATATATATACTGTATTTATCTATCTATCTCTTTTGATTTGTCAATCACTGCATTTTGTGGTCAACTATTTTTTTTACACAAAATCTGCTAAACTGTATAACTGACGGTTGATTTCCCATGTATCCTTCTACGGTCTCTTTCTTCTCACATGAAAAGAACATTTTTAAACCCAAATCAATATTTCAAGTAGCCATACGTATAACGTTGCCATGGAATGCTGCAGCCCCACGTATGCCTATGGCTTTCATACGTCATTAATAACACAGAGCACGTTTCAGCGCCTTATGGATTAGCTAATTAGATAATGAGCAAAAAAGCAAGATTTAGGCTTCTGTGAGATCAGAAGGCTGATCAATGTGAACAATGTACCAAACCGGTGGTTTTATTCCTTCTGGAG
This sequence comes from Schizothorax lantsangensis, assembly GCA_027422415.1. Taxonomy (NCBI): domain Eukaryota; kingdom Metazoa; phylum Chordata; class Actinopteri; order Cypriniformes; family Cyprinidae; genus Schizothorax; species Schizothorax lantsangensis. The sequence continues at coordinate 4,105,602 of CM049858.1, forward strand.
ATTCAGCGCAAGGAGAAGCAACAAGCCTTGACCAGGCATTGTTTCTGTTTAGTGGCGCCGTCAGAGAACTAGAGAGGCATGTTTGTTTTTAGGCCCCATCTAAAAGACCCAGTGGTGCATTTTGTTAGTCCCAAACAAACAGCAGCCCCGCGTTACTGGCTTACGATCCCCATCCTTCAGCCATGAATGACCATTAAACAAAAACAAAGTTTGCGTTCCAAGGTTTGGAGTAGCACTGGTTGGCCGCAGATGACTTTTGTGTGTAGCTCCATTAAAATCCCTGGGTGAAAATCCATAATCCATAGACACAGGCGTGGGCATATACTGCCAAATTCCCTCCTCTTCAGCCTGTGTCAATTTTCAGCTCCTTTTAACGCGAGATTGCTTGCATAAAGTGGGTTCTTATGCCATTGTTCAACTAATCATATCCTCTTCTGTAATTTCATTAGATGTGAAAAGATGAGATAGCAACCATTAATCTCTTATTGCTTCATCTAAAATTAAAATAGAGCCAAAAAAGAAAAAGCTCAGGAGAGAACGGGGAATCAATTTGTCATAGTTAGTACATTCACTTGAAAGGAAACATTAATTTGTGCCATTATCTGTCTGAAATCCCATTAAAACTGGGTTAATATGGTAGCAGCAAATTTCAACATTGTCAGATTGCTTCTTCATTGATATCCTGTGAATGTGTTTCTTTGTGATTCATTTATTTAGGGTTGCAGTATGTTAATCTGATTTTGTTGATAACATCAGGTCAGAGTACTCTGGCAAAATTAAGAGCCACCGAGCACGCTCTGTTTCTTAATGGAACATGCAGGATAAAAAATGAATAGACAGTATATTTATCATATATGTGAATATACTTAAAGTCATATTGGGACAAATGTCTGGGATGTAGTCCTTTAAGATTGTGTGGGTCCAACTACTAACTACTAACTCTAGTAGCTCTGCATTCTCTTTGCAACTACATGTCAACTAACTCTCATTAGAGAATTAGTAGACTCTTAGGTTAAGGTTAGGGTCAGGGTTAGCAGAATAAGCTGAATAAGAATAACATGCACTTGCAAAGAATGTCTGTTGGGGACCTTCAAAATAAAGTGTTAGCAGATATTAAGCAGACAGTCTACTAATACTCTAATGACTGCTAGTTGGGATGGATTTATTTACAGTTACGTATTCTTAGCAGAATGTCTACAGTGGACTATCAAAAAAAGTGGGTTACACTTTGTTTTAAGCTCCAATTCTTGCTATTAACAAACCATTAACTCTGGCTGTTGCCTCAATAAACTAATAAACAGCCAATATGTTAATAATAGGCATGCTAATAAGCAACTAGTTAAGAGTGAGAATTGGTCCTTATACTAAAGTGTTACCAAAAAGTGTTATGGATTTATAATTATAAGGTTGTCCCATATGTATTTCAGATGTGGAAAGAGAATAATGAACATTTGCCAGAAAGTCTTACACCATCTATTCATTCTTGCTGATCCTTCTGGTCATACTTTAGTGTGGGGACCAATTCTCACTATTAACTAACTATTAACTATGACCTTTGCTTCAATAAACCCCTAATTTGCTGCTTATTTGGTAAGGTAGTTCTTAAGTTTAGGTATGTTTTTGTAGTAGGGATGTAAAATATGATAATGCAGAATAAGGCATTAATATGTGCTTTAGAAGCACTAATAAACAGCCAATATGCTAGTAATATTCATGCTAAAAATCATGCTGGTCCCTGTGTGTTACCATTCTTCAGTAAACTGTAAAGGAAGTCATTATTATTTTATATCCAAAAGCAATCCTGGAGCATGATCTCACAATTTTTGCAAAAAGAATTTGGAGATGTTGTGTCATGTTACGCCACAGTGGTATTATGGTCAAGAAAGAATACAAACAGATTTGAAATGTCCAACTGTAATAAGGGCACATTGGCACCTGCTTGCTGCATTATGGTCAGCGAAATAAAGCCCCTTGAGTGTGCCACAAGATAGTTGATATCAAACAAACCTTTTCTTAAATGTATTAAAGTCAAGAGCTTTTCTGATTAAAAGAATAAAGCAGCACGCTTTATACATGGCCCTTAACGATGACTGAGGACTTCCGTAGTGAGGACGCTGACGTGAAACTCACAATTCCCACCGAACACAGGTAAATTGAGAGGCATAAATTCTGCATTCTCCAGGTCTCTCCTTTATTGTTCCGAGAAATCAAGGACTCTCACCATTATGATTGGCTGTGGAGCTGTAGTGTGCTAAGGATGCCCTGCCTCATCTGCACCTCATCATGGCTTTCTGTTTACCTTCAAAGCTTCCAAGCAGCATTCTCTCTCTCTCTCCTCTCGCTCTCATTTTCTTTCCCTTTACACCACGTCTTTCACTTCACTCGACATGTGCACGGGAATGACCTCACATCGGTTTTAGTTTGGTTTTGTCAGATATTCTGTACAGCGATCTACCTTTGAAACTGTCTCAAAGCACAGATCAAGGATTTTCTGTTGCTTGTGTAAATTGTGGCAAATCTAAAAGGCATTACAAGTCATTCTCTCTCTTTATTTGCAGTTCAATAGTCTGAGCTTATAGCTAGCTAAAATTCTGTATTTCATGAGATGTGAAAATTGTGCATGCATGGATCTGTTTCTCAGTCACATGTATTTGTTAGAAGCATATGATAGTGGAGTCTCAAAGGCGTAGTGGTCTTGTTAGTCCAGCCATACATGTTTTAAAATATCCTGCAAAAGCATCTTGAAACTTTTTCACCACAAATTTAGATGTTTAAACAAAACAATTCCTCCATATCCTGGACTCTTTCAGCATATGAAAACTGGCTGTGTGACAAACTATTTTTTTTTTTTTTTACTGATTTTCAGAAAACAAACAAATAATAAATAAATAAATAAATCAGACATCCCAGAAAGGGACGTATTTCACAGATTTTTAAAGTTTTTCAAAGATTTCAAAATGATTCTAGAATAATATTAATGACACAAACTATTTTATTGTTATACTGTGGAAAACACTATATAAGGCTTCTAAACTCTTTTACTTCTACTTTCCATTTGAGGTTAATGACCACATATTCATTACATTTTAATGATGGGCTATGTGACTCAAATGTAATATTTGGGTGTATGCAGACTCTTCTCAGAAAAATTGCACTGTATGTTTTTGAAATTTGCGCTGCAATTCATGGCACTTTGGGCATGAATTAAATGTAACACTGTATTCTTAAAGGGGCGGTTGATTGTCATTTCACTTTTTTAACTTTAGTTAGTGTGTAATGTTGCTGTTTGAGCATAAACAATATCTGCAAAGTTACGACGCTGAAAGTTCAATGCCAACTGAGATATTGTCTTTTAAAATTCTGGCAGTTTAATGCAAATATGTTGTAGGGACTACAACGAGCTACTTCCCGGGTTGGAATTTACATAAACCCCGCCCCCAGGAGCACACAACAAAGAGGGCAGGGCCATGATGTGCTGCTTTAGAGAAGAGGAAGAGTTGTTGCCATGCTGTCAAAACTAGGGGTTCACGAAAAAAAATATATGAATCGCGATTCTGTCTTCTAACGATTCTAATGGATTCACAAGTTTCAAAATTAATGTTCTAAAGCAGCGGTTCTTACTCCTGTTCCTCTCGTCGCCCTGCTCTGCACACGCTCTGCTCTGCATCTCTCTCTCTCTCTCTCTCATTCAGATCATTAGCTCGTCACCTCCATCAATGAACTGTTCCAAATATACACTTTATGTGTATAGACAGACAGATATTTTTCACACAGCTGCGAGAAGCGTTAAACATGGACGCGCACGTGGTTGCCATGGTAGCGAGCAATACTTGCTGGCAAACACTTCTTACTGTTACAAAGTAAACAATTACTTTACAAAAATGCTACAACGCAATCATGTATTCTGCTGTATTACAGCTTTAATCAGGATAAAACCGTATATTAAAAGCTAACATAAGCAGTAGTATTTACAAATAACAGCATATCTAAAAGTATGAGACAACAACAAACAAAGAAACATACCATTCTGAAACGTCCTGTAAGAGCCGTGCTTGCACAAGTTCTGCGCGATCCTCTTCACTAATATTCTCTGGGTCTCAATCGGGCTCAAATTGATAAGCAATACAGATGACGCCATTGTTTACAATACAACCGGAGCACATTCCGAGGTGAGGGGCGTGACGTTTCTGGACTGCACTAGGCGGTTTAGCCAATCACAACACACTGAGCCAGTTGACCAATCTGAGCCCATTGCGAATTTCTGAGGGAGAGGCTTCATAAAACCAGAAAATCATCAGAGCGTTCATAAGAGAAGGTACACTGCGATGCAGAATAAAGGTAAATTATGTGAAAAAAAATGTGTTTTGCACCCCATAAACACAATCAAGCCAAAACACAGTCAACCACCCCTTTAAAAATGCAGATAAAAATGCTGAAGTCTTAGGATATGTAATGCATGTTGTTGGCAGAAATACCTGTCATATTTAAAAATCTGTAAATTGTCATTGTAAATAAAGTTTCTAGTTCTGCTAATCATTTCTCTTTATAAAGTCAAGTTTGATAATAACACCAAAGTGTTGGGGAGTAACTAGTTACATGTAACTGAATTACGTAATTTAAATACAAAATAAATGTAACTGTAATCAGTTACAGTTACTGAGAAAAAATGTGTAATTAAATTACAGATACTTATGAAAATGTTAACAATTACAAAGGGGGTTACATCTGAATATTTTCACACACATACAGATGTGGCTGATTTCTTTACCAAATTGCATTGACTGCTTTAAAATATGAAACACCAATGTATCAGGAGTTTAGGACACATGCTTATTTAACAACTTTTATTTCATATTTGGTTTTATGTATATGCTTTATTTTTTATGATTAACTGTTTTTTTATTCCCCAAGTCATTGTTAAATGCTAGTGTTTCCTGTCATGTTATGATTTTAAATTTTATGATTTTAACCTCAGAACGATCTCAAAGTAAAAAGAGGTGCTAAAGTCTGATTTTGTGGTGGCTGTGTTTTAAAATTCAATTATAATCTTAATTGAAGTGATGAAGGATTTTGAAAGTATGACAGTAATCCGTGTTGAGTACTACTGTAAGGTTAACCCTGCCTGCTTTAATTGTTTTTAAAATGGTTAACTGTTGAAAACGTTCGTTAGAAATGTAGAAAAGTGATCAAAATGTAATCAGTTACATTACTTTAATAAAGTAATTGAAATAGTTACACTACTTATTACATTTTAAATAGGCTAACTTGTAATCTGTAACCTATTACATTCCCAAAGTAACCTTCCCAAACACTGAAAACATTATAGGGTCGATATCACCATAGAGTGCCTTTCAACCCTCACAATACTCAAAATTTTGGTTTTAATTTCCCATTCGCTTTATGTCATATCATAAATAGTAGACACTCAAGTACTATAGAAACATATTAGCTGAGCTCCCACACATTTTTTTTAGATAATTATGGTCCATTATTCGTAGCATAAACCATATGATATGTCCACCCTGTCATGGACTTATATATTACTGTTAAATACGTTTTCATTGCAAAATTAAGATGCAAATTATATTTTCTGAAAGGTATGATGTCCCTTTCCTAAACAAGGTTATTTGTTTGCTTTCAAACTATAAATACATAAAAGATTTTATGTAAACCATGTGTTTTTAAAGAAACTCATTTAATTCACACATGTATTTTTGTCTTATTTGGAGAAAACTGTGATATTTGGATGCAGTTTTTTTGTTTGCATGTTATTGCCCCCACACCTAGCTATTGAACACACTGGATTATATAGATATAATTGAATTATTATTTAAAATATTATTGTAAAATATCAAGATGACAGGGTGGACCAGCACATGATGGTGTGGACACATAATGCAGAACACACAAATCATGACAAAATATGAAAATGAAACATTTATTCAACTTCTAAAAAAAAATATATAATAATAATAAATAATATAATTACATCCTCAGTCACATTGATATACCACCCCTTCCCCATTCATTTTTATTCAGTCCACTCTATCGAGTCTAAATGGCCGACAGGGTGGACATTTTGGAACAACGACAGGGTGGACATTTTGAGCTTCAATTATCATATTAGCTTACAACAAACTGTGACTAGCTAAATGTTTAGTCTGGTTGTTGAAGAGAATTTGGTATATTTAAACTTACATATTTTGAAAATACTGTAATCTAATCACTTCTGGCATATTTTATAACGACAGGGTGGACATGTTAAGCTTGTGAAAAGCCAGTAAGCAATCTCATATGAAGAAAATTTGTCAATTGAAAAGTCACCAACTTATTCACCTCAGCGGTTGAAATTCCCGCCACTGAAGAGACAAAACAAATCTGTTGTCCTGATGTCACTAAAGGGGATGGCCTTTTCTTAAAGAGGCAGATTTCCCAACACGACAGGGTGGACAACCATTCAAGGGACATGGACAAACTCTTCTTTTTTATTAAATAAAAATATTGTTTTTTTATTACCAAATGATCAATACACTCAAATTGAGTTTAACAAAAAATTAACAAAATATTAATAGAGAACAAAAAAAAATAATTTTATGATTTGACTGTATTCTACTCTCATTCAAATTTAATGAGCAGTAGATGGGACAAAGCAAAATAACACGCATCCTCTTACACAAAACTAAAAAAAATCTAGAAAATGTATCTAAAGAGCCAAGTAATGCTTTTGTTATGAATATAAAAACTTAGCCTAACATAACACACCCTTTCATAGTCATTTTTATGTTAAGTTATCATGGCAAATGAGTTATTTATGTACAGGACACCAAAAGGCACCCTACAGTGATATTGACCCTATAGTACATGGAAGAGGAAGCACAGCCGCAGGAGTTACATACAGAGTCAGTGCTAGTAATGTCAGTGAGGTGTGTTCTCACCTCAGCCGTGATGGATGGAGGGAGGGGGGCTGTGAGACAGAGACGCTCATTTGTTCAGTCATCTCTCAAACGGCTAGTGTTTGACTTCCTCCCGGTAGGAGTGGGTAATTCAGCAGCACGGTGTGAGCTTGTTAGATCACCAAGGCCCACGGTGGTACCATTCTTTGCAGACCCTTGACAGCAAATATGTAGTAATGATATTGTCTCCAGCTGGGTAATAACACACAATTCAGACGGCCACACACTGCACTGCCACAGAAATAGAGGGGAGAGAAGAATTACCCTGAAGCACTAGAGGAAAATGACAGTAGAAATGTCTCCAGCCTCTGAAGTGGGGCATTGAAAAATGTTCTTCGGTACAACTGGACCCTCAATAGCTGTTTTATCTTTCAACAAAACAAACATGCGGCTTGAATAAATGAATGTATAAATAATTACAAGGGCATGTGTACATACTCTCAAGTTCATACAACAAAAAACTAATTATCGTGCAATTCAAAAACATTAAAACATAAAAGACCCCATGAAATCAAAAATGGAACTTTGTTTTCACATTTGGTTCAATTGAATGTTTTACTTCCACCCCATCAGGTACCATCATAAACAGCAGTAGCTGTTTACCACAGTAACTAGGTAGCAACTCAAGACATTTTATAAATGGGTTTGTTGCTTTGGATATAGCAGCAAAATTAGAGAAAGCACCCTTAGTCCACGTAGTCATCTTTATGCTGGTGTACACCTAAAGATTTGTGAATATTTTACAAATTGTCCCAGGAAAACAGACCCATAAATGTTAATGATTCATCTTGCACACAGACGGGGCATAAGGGCAAACAAATCCACCAAAATTAAAAAAAAGAGGCCCCTAGACAATTAAACTAAACCAATTAGAGTGAAATGTGAAAATGAATGAAAACTGTTGACTAACATTCAGATTGGCTCATGTTGCATTAGATCACACGTTTGTGTTGCATGCAACATGCAATGGCCAATCAGAGACGTTTAGATTAGTCACTGTGTAAAACGCCAGAGTTTTGTTCAGCACACGTGCTCACTTACTGAATTTTGCACTGTTGTGAAATTTCTCATCATAAACATTGAGTGCAGAGAGATGTAGGTAAAGACATGTTGCAATGTAGACAGCTTCAGTGATTATAAAAGGAGTTTTTGTTAGCGTGCAAAAACCCATTGACTGCTGCAGTGATGGGAAACATTCTTTGCTCACTTCCTGTTTATTTTATAACCAGTTTTGCTTTTCATGCTACTAAAATAACCAATGTGAAGTCTTGATTTTTGAATGCGTAAAAAGTAATAAACTAATTCATAAATGGTTCTTAGCTTGTTTTACGTTTGTAGCCAGAATATGTCATTTCCCCAAACACAAAAAATATTTTCTATTAATCAACATTGAGCAATAAGAGCAATAATCACTAATCAGCAATAATGATTTCATAATATTGCAGCCCTACCTCATAATGAGTTTCTGTTTTTTTCTTTCATAATTTCTGAACTTTATGTAAGCTATTTATTTGTTGTTGTGTAAAAATATATACGCCATTAGAAGCAGCATTAAACATTATGTGTGAATAAACAAATGACATGTCAGAAACAGCTTCTATTTTTATATTTGCAATGTATGGATGATTTTTATGTTGATAAAATGTGTTTGTATCAGTCTATAATATTTTAATTGACTCAAGTAATTGGTTAAATTTAAGTACTCAAAAGTGACAATTTTTTGGTAGAAATTGCTTGTAAATTTTACAAAAAATCACAAAGAAACAGCAAATAACACACTGAATTAATTTGAAGTTGAGATTTGAAGTAGGAAAACTGAAATAATATTTTCATGTAAAACATTCTAACTTGAAAATTTTTTTTTTGTTTACTGTGTATTTGACAAAGACAACACCAATAAAAAATAAATAAATAATAAAAATACTGTATACTTTAATTATAAAAAAGAAAAAAAAAAAGAAAAAAAAATATATTACATGGGGCAAATATGGACACTTAATGGAAAAGGTCATATTTGACCCTGCATATAAGTGTTTTTTGTGTGTGTGTTTTTTTCTGGACCAATACGATGCTAAATTATAAATATAGGAAAAGCCAGAAGCAAATAATTAATTGCCCAACATGCAGTTTTCTTATGAAATGCGTGTACAGAAGAAACAAAACTGTGCATGTTGAAAATCATTTTATGGGACCTTTAAACCAATCAGACTGACATTGATTGATGACACTGACATTTAACCAGTACAAGTGAACTCCACTAACCTCTTTGTTCCCCTACTGTAGTGTGAAATTGTGGCACATGATTCTTAATGAGCGTGAAGTAGCCAAGGGCTTGACATAATGCCTCAGGGGCCTCAAGGGGCCCCCACTGGAACAGTCTATTAGCTTCCTGCTGGGCTTTGGCTCACACACAGAGCTCGCTGCTCAGGATAAGTTGGTCTAATGCCCCTTTATGGACGCCCCAGGCTATAAACTGTACTTCTGCTGTCAGTCAGACAAGTTAAGAGACTTGATCAAATTAGTGCTGTTGCTTATTCATTAGTCGTGTTTGCTAAAACATAATCATTGCTTATAGATTTTGACAGAGATCTCATTAAACCGCGAACCCTATGTATTCACTTTTTGTAACATAATTTGTCCTGCTACGTAACTGCTACAGATATGAACTGTTTCTCAAATTGTGTGGTTTATTTATCAGGAGGTGTGCTTTTACTTTTCAAATCACAGAGATTTCAGAAATTCCAAGATTTTTTTTTTCCTTGTAGAAAGTAAGAACCCGGGGCACATTTATGCACTAGAATATCATAGAGATTTGGGAGAGGGATCTTGTGAACTAATTCACCCTACATCACACTCCCACTCACACAACATGCCATGCACTGCACTTTAACACCGTTCTACTGGACTACACGCACACACTGCAATAATACAACCTATCTGCTATCACTGGATGCCATACAATGCACATCCACGACATTGCATATGTATAATCTGTTGCACCTTTGCACAACTATCTATTGCACAACTAATCTGTTGTAAATGTATAATCTGTTGCACCTTCACATATTACTATGTATAGATGTGTACATAATGTAAAATGTGTACATACAGTGTATTGGTAACTAAGTATGTCTTTATAGTACACTGTGTGTATTGAGTATATGTATCTTGTGTATCTTGCACATTGTCTTCTGTACAGTCTGTAAATATGTACTGTCTATATGTAAAAAAAATTTTTAAGAATCAACTCAAGAATTTCACTCACCAAGGCACTTGTGCTGTGGTGATGTGACAATAAAAGTGATTTGATTTGATTTGTGACTTAGTCATAAAGCAACCACTTGACAACCACCCACAACACCTTTGTAATTGCTTAACAATTTGTTAAAACTCACACAGAACACCTTCACATCTGCATAGCAACCACTCACACCCCCTGGCATTGTGTTTGCTTTAGAAATGTTAGTTTTTATGAAAATGTCTTTTAAATATGAATAATTGATTTCTCATGTATATATAATCCATTAAAGAAACTGGTCAAAGTTTATTCTAAGGTCTAACTCTCGCTTTTAACAAAACATTAACTATGACTTTTGCCTCAATAAACTCCTAATTTCTGCTTATTAATAGTTAGTAAGGTAGTTGTCAAGTTCAGGTATTGGGTAGGATTAGGGATGTAGAATATGGTCATGCAAAATATGTGCTTTATAAGTACTGATAAACAGCCAATATGTGGATAAGGCATGCTAATAAGCAACTATAGTGAGAATTGGTCTCTATACTAAAGTGTTACCAAGAAACTGCGTTGTTAAATCAATAAGTGAATGTAATATCATATAGTAAGGGTGTAAATCAATGGGAAGCCAGCAGCAAATCAATTCGATTCACATCTTGTAGGTTTTCGATTCAATTACAAATTCAGAACAATTTGATATGATTCAGAATAAGGTTCAATTCAGTTCAGTTAAATTTGATTGTGATGAATGATTCGATTACATATATTTTTTAGGTGCGTTTATAGGATTATATGGTGACCGGGAAGGGACATGTTCGGTTCACTTAGTTTTGTCGTGGCCACGACATATTAACTTGTGGGAGCGTGATAATGTTGTGGACACAAGATCATTTTGTCGAGGTAACGGCATCCTTATGTCGTAGCCACACGATGTGAAGTCGTAGCCTCGAGTTCCTATGTTGAGGGAGCAACATCCTTTTCTCATGGCCACAAGTTTAATGCGTAAACAAACCTGTGTGACCATAGCAACCGGGGATTATCAGAGATGGATTTATTAATGTTTTAGTTTGAATTAAGAAATTATTATATTAATTATTATAGAAATTATTACATTATTAACTTATATTAATTATAGACCTAGGCTATCATGAATAAATGTTACTTAAAGTACACAAAATAAAATAGGCCTACAAGAAAACATTTTTATCCATCCCACAGTCTTTGTAAGTCCATTAACTGATCAACTTTTTTCCCGTAATATTTGTATATTATTATTATTATTACTGGTTATATTTTTATATTCGTTGTTATGTATTTGATTTATTTTCCTTTCATTTCGATCTCGTAACATTCTGAATATTTTTTGTAAACAATCGTGTAAATGCTTAACATGCCAATAAAGCTTTGATTATGCTATATGACTGGAATTTTTACTGGAAGTGCAGTTTAAAGTTTTATTTTGGCTAATTAATAGACTATAATACTATAGTGTTTCATTGAGGAATAGATCATTTGTGTAGCTTCATTTGTAAATGAAAACACAACACGCTCATTTATAGTCACATACGGGCGTAAATACAATCATAAAGTAAAAATTTGATTGTCATAATTGTCAGCCTTTTACAGTACGACATACTGTATTATCACTTTCCCACAAGTCAATATATCGTGGCCATGAGAAAACTAAGTGAACCGAACATGTCCCCTCGCGGTCACCGTAGGATTATATAAATAATTCTCCTAATGTTTCCATGGTAAGAAAAAGACAAACTACTTAAGATTGTTTAATTCAAGTTAAGATTGAGATTGTTAAAGAGCGCAATGTGCCAATAACATAATTTAGAGCTGAACATACCTAATGTTTTCTGCTTACCCAAATATACAATGATATCAGTGAAACAGCAGTATTTTATCTTACAGAAAACAGAAGAGTTGTATTTCAGTAGTAGTGGCCACACAATGAGTTGGCAGCTTTATCAATGGTTTGTACGTCTTTGACTCAAGACAAGCACACTATTGTGAGAGAGCTGTCATCTGGTCATGTAATAGTCAGTGAACATCCTGTATTTTAAAATACTGAATTTTAAACCTTCACCCAAACAAACCATTCACAATTCAAAAGTCATGTTTCAAAATCGATGCATGTGCATCAGGAGGATTTGTAATTGAGTCATCGAGAAAATGAGTGAATCATTACACCCCTAGCATATAGGCTACACTTTATTGTATTCTTCTATGCGACGGCTGAATAAAATCTGAAACTGTTCCATTGATACCGAAGCTGGATGCCAGTGACCTCAGAACTGGAGGGAGTCATCCCCCACTCCCACAGTGTCTCTCTCTCTCACACACACACACACACACTCAGATTGTGCATGAGGGGTGTGCATCGAAAGCTGTCCTCAGGCAGGAGAAAATACTTTAATCTGAATGCTTGATCAGAGCTCTCCTCACACACTGAATCGTCTCTCTGTCACCCCGCTCAATGTCCTCAGCTTGTGGCCGTGAACTCTGTCTCCCATCTAAGCACTAAGCGAGCGATTGGATGAGAGAAGAGATAGAGGTAGAAAGGAAAAAAAGAGCTTCCTGCTCCTCTCCATTATTTCTACCCTCTGATGCCGATATTTTATAATGTAAAAATAAATTAGAATGCAATGTAAAGCGTAGCCTTGATACACCCTGGCAGAGAGAAAAGGAGACACATTAAAATGGACTAATTCATCTTTTTTTCATCTTGTTCATGGGCTAGAGCTGCTTTATTGAAATGAGTCCCTCTTGCTGAGACCGCAGCATACACAGCTGATGACCTCTGATTAAATTAATGCCACTAAGAGACTTAAATGTTCAGACTTAACTTTTCTCCTTTTGAAGTAATGAAGAATTTAAGCGTTTTCCTGACACACAGAGACATCTAATGCTTCCTCTTCAGTACTGAATCCAAATATTTGCTTTTTTGCAACCATTTGTAATATCAACTTGAAGCTGCATAATACATACAAGTGACTGCTGAACCAACATGCACTTTCTCAATTGTCTCTACAAATTAATTCTATATCATCAACATACTCCCTGTTAGGGAATGCAGGGGCGGATTTAGTGAATTGGGGGCCCCAGGCAATATAGGAATGGGGCCCTAGACATTTGCACACATTTACCTAGATCAGGGGTCCTTAACTCTGGACCTCGAGGTCCACTTTCCTGCAGAGTTTAGCTCCAACCCTAATCAAACACACCTGAACAAGCTAATCAAGGTCTTCAGGATCAATACAAAATTGCAGGTAGCTGTGTTTAATCCAGGTTGGAGCTAATCTCTGCAGGAAAATGGATCTCGAGGTCCAGAGTTGAAGACCCCTGACCTAGATCAACCTTGAAGTTCCTTTTTGTCGTGATGCTTACTGCTGCACAATGGTGCCCCATAGTTGTGTCCAATGTTTCTACATTTTTCATGTACATTTTATAATGGGATTCTTTCATTTACATTTACATTTACATTTATTCATTTAGCAGACACTTTTATTCTTTCTTGTTGTAGACCACGAAATAGCAATTTACCGTTGCGATACAAGTTTTAACAAAAAACAAAATAAATTATAAAATGATAAACCTCACAATTGAACCTTTAAACCATTTTTTTTTAAGAAAAGGGCTGAGTCAGAAGTATAAATTATTATATTATTTAAAACGGATTTATGTGAGTGGATTTTCGCATTGGTCTGAACAAAAACTGCAGACTGGATTATTGAAAATGCACATTCATTCTCTCCCAGTAGGAGGTGCTTTTGGAACGTCAGAAATATAGCGGTTTCCCCGGTAATGGCTGTAAACAAAGCAGCGTTTAGCTCATAAATGATACTTTATCAGGTAAAATGAAAATGCCATCGAAATTTTTCTGAAGACAATTGGTTCCCTTCAGAGGTGCATTCTTATAAAAACTTGAATCAGTGAGAATGAGAAAAGTGTGAATATAGCCTATATTGACGAGGAAAGTCCACTGATGAGTTACCAGCGTAAGCCTACATTTAATTTTAGTCATTTTAACTTGGCTGGGCTGTCAATCGATTAAAATATTTAATCACGATTAATCGCATTATTGTCATGTGTTAACTCGCGAATAATCACAACTTAATCACACATTTTTATATGTTCTACATGTACCTTAAATTAATACTTTTCAAGTTTTTAATACTCTAATCAACATGGGCATGGACAAATATGGATGCTTTATGCAATATATGTTTATTATTAGTGAAACCATAGTCAACATAAAGCATGAAGAGTAGACATGTTTCAAAGGTCATAGATGTTTTTCAAAGAACTTGTTCATGTCTATTAGACACATGAAAAAAAAGAACATAGAAATACCAGGTTCCTATTACTTCTCTTTCTTTGCACTGAGCAATTTACTGACACAACCCTGTTTACCTGTTTACATTTTCACACGACAGGGCAGCTCACTTCTTCTGAACATGCAAAATGTACATTTATTTTTTTATTATTACATTTGTTTGCCTCTGTGCCACATACTGTATTTTGATGCAGCTAAATTCTCAATAAAACTGTTTTCATTAATATATTTTACTGTTTCTGTTGTCAGACAACGGAATGAATATGAAATAGTGACTGAAACACGACCCATTAAGACACCAGCTCTCCCTTCCAAGATGTTAATCTGAACAAAAATCCTGATTTATAATCCAGCCGTCGTCTGATAAAATCAAATAGGCTACACATAAAATAAAGACCATAGCTGTGCTGTGATTTCAGCTATACTTGCATGTAAAATTAGAGAAGCAACATATCTGTGTTTAACTGAAAGCGCAGCTCCTTTCAGCCGCTCGCTGTACAGAGCAGACTCAGAAAGAGAAGGTGTGCGCGCTGGGAAAGAGAGACCTCGCGCTCGTGCGGCAGTCAGCTTCAGATGCATAATATTTTCATGTGCTACAACCAGGATACACAAGAAGCACGTTCAACTCGGACACGCAGACGGTTGTCGTGGTAATAAACAGCGTAAACAGAAACCGTTCGCGTGTCCGCGCTTAATGCGCATCTCTTATATGAAAAGCATTTTAGGGGGCCCTTGGCTTTTGCCTAAATGCACATTCAACAACATACCTTGCCATGGAGTGATGCCTTGTGTAGTACATGGGGGATGTTAGGTAGGATATCTCCTAGGATTCACGACCCTCAGTTGTGTACAGTTGTTTGAAATTAATTGTGCTGTTTCAGGCTGACTGCATCATGCCAAGAACCAGGAAAGCATGTGCAGACATCATTTATTCTTTGTAGGTCACATGCAGCCTAGAACTGTACTGAAAATAAACATTTCCTATTGAAGAAACAGGCAGTGTTGACTAATAGGGGCTCTATACAAATATGGCATCCCTCAACGGCTGCTAAACACAAAACAGGTGAGATTGTCAGCCTGGCAAATCCTGCACCCACCTTTTCACCTTGAGGCAGCTAAACAACTTTTCTAAGAAGGCCAAGGACAGCACATGCTTGTGGACTGTGGATCAAAGGATATCAAAGGCTGAAGCGGTGACCATATAGGATGCAGCATGGGCCAGCCAGTAAATGAACAATAGTACCTCTATTTCTTGTTGAACCTCATAGGGGATTGCCGTTTTCAGGCACAATATGGATGCCCTAATAATGAGGTGCAGATCAGGGCAGAGGTCAAGACACCTCATCAAAACACAGCCTCAGGGGGGATCACGTGACCCTTCGACGGTGATGCAGGCTTAGTCTTTTGCTCCGCTCACTTTGCCACATATTTTACGATCCTGTCAGTAAAACTTGAACCACTCTGCATTGGACCCATCATGAGTGCTAAGGCAGACAAAGGGGATCGGAAAAGAGAGATTGTGCAATCGCCAATGAAGAAAAAATTCAGAGATTCAGCCATCTCCAGTGAAGATCTCGATGATGCTATTGCTAACCGCATTGAACTAGCATTTAAAGAACACCAAAGCACTTTGAATTCGGTTGTGAATTCGGCAGTAAGAGATGCGATGGACTCTATGCTGATTCCAGCATTGCGCGAACTGCGTGAGGATATACAAGCTACCAACGAGTCTGTTAAAGAGCTAAGAGAGGAGTTTGAGGCCATAGTTACCACGGCGAAGCAGACACGTGACCGCGTTGATTCTGTTCAGGCAGACGCACGTGAAGATAGGAGAACAGTAACGGACTTAAGAAATCAGCTGGAGCGACTCACCGAGAAGATGACAGATATGGAGGACAGGTGCAGACGGAACAACGTCAGACTGGTGGGGCTCCCAGAGGCGGCTGAAGGATCCGATGCGGCTGGTTTCCTCAGAGTTAATCTTTCCAAGTGGATTCCTTCGTTGAAAGGCCGTGACATTGAGATTGATCGGGCGCATCGCGTGTATGACGGAGGGAGGGGCTCCGATCGGCCGCGCACTCTCATCTTCCGTGTACTGAGATGGCATGACAGATCAGATATCCTGAAGGGTGCTCGGCAGGCTTATCCCGTGAAATGCGCACAGAGCAACGTCACACTGCTATTTTTTCCCGACTTTAGTCTGGCTACAGCGATCAGGAGAAAGGCATTTGGTCCGGTTTTGAAGAAGATGACAGCGCTTGGTCTCCAGCCCTTCCTCATCTATCCGGCGGCAATCAAACTACGACACAAAGGGGAACAGATGAGTTTCGACTCCCCACAGAAAGCGGAGGATTTTATCAGCTCCCTGTCTCAGCAGAAGACGTATGCCGCGGCTCTACGGGAAGGCAACGGGAAAACAGCGGCCACTATCTCTCCGGCCCGACGGGAGAGGCTTGATGGCCATGAAGGAGGCGGTTCTAGCTGCCCAGGAAGGGATGATGACAGGATGGACATGAAAGCCTGAACCTGTCTTTTGCTTTTTCTTCTATCCTTTCTCCTACTGGGATATTGTCCCTATCTATCTGGTACAACAATCTCTTTGCTGGTAAGACTGACACTAATTTTTTTTTTTTTTTTTTTTTTTGGATGGGACTAATGGAGAGTAGGTTTAATTAAAAAAAAATTTTTTTTGGCTGTGTGAGCCTTTCGGGAGACGTGTCTTGCGTTGGAGTGGATCGGTCACGAACCGTCACTATTTTTTGTTGCTCAGTCAGACCTATGTTCTCGGTAATGTGCGGTCTGAGTTGTTCCTTGTTTATGGTTGTCGGTTGTTCATGTTTTTTTTGTGTTTTTATTTTTTACAACAGACATTTATACTTTTATTTATTTTACCTTATTTCTAAAGGGATTTTTCATCTAGGAGGTTTGGTATCTAAAATGCACATCAGCGTTTACGTGTTATTTACAGAATGGAAGTGCTTCTGCTTTTTTTCATTTATTGAATACAATCTTGGGATTATGAATATTCAATGCATACTCTAAATATTTTATCACTGAATGTGAATGGTTTAAATTCTGCTGTTAAACGAACCCGTGTGTTAGAATATTTACACCGTAAATCTATCTCCTGTGCCCTAATTCAAGAGACACATTTAAAACAATCTGACGTGGCACGTTTCCAGAATAAATATTACAAATTAGCAGCTTTTTCCTGTGCTCTTAATAAAACTAAGGGGGTGCTTATCCTTGTTAACAGGAAGTTAAATTTAACAATTGAACACCTTGGAAGTGATGAGAAGGGTAGATTTGTTTTTATCCGATGCAAAATATATAATAATAGGTTAGCATTGGTCTCTATTTATGGTCCGAATGAGACAGACAGTGCATTCCTTACACAGATTTCCAAAACTCTACTTGAGCAGATTGATTGCCCTCTAGTGGTGGGTGGTGATTTTAATGCTGTCATAAATCCTGCTTTAGATAAATCTCAATCTGATACAACAGCCAATCCATCCTCTAACTTACTGAATAAATTTATCACTGAGCTTAATTTAATCGATCTTTGGAGAATTCAGAATACTAAAGCTAAGGACTT
Source organism: Schizothorax lantsangensis (assembly GCA_027422415.1). Lineage (NCBI taxonomy): Eukaryota > Metazoa > Chordata > Actinopteri > Cypriniformes > Cyprinidae > Schizothorax > Schizothorax lantsangensis. Next base: position 4,123,730 of record CM049858.1, read on the forward strand.
CACTTTTTTTTCTAATAGACACAAGACTTTCTCTAGGATAGACTACATATTTCTCAGCCCATCTTTAATTTCATCTAATTCCTCCATCTCTATATTACCAATCTCATCTTTATTATCTGATCATTCTGCTGTGTTGTGCAGTGTTCCTCTTTCCGATGTTAAAGCCAAGTCCCCTAGATGGCGTTTTAACATATCATTATTAAGTAATCAGACTTTCATTACTTCTCTAAAAGAATATATTAAGGAATTTCTTGAAATTAATATGCCCTCTGATGTGGATCCTCAAATACTGTGGGAAACGACTAAGTGTGCTATGCGAGGTTTCTGTATATCTTTCTCTTCTACTCTCGCCAAAGCGAAAACTCACCAGTTTACACAATTAGAAAATAAAATCCAATCATTACAAAATCTACAAAAACAACATTTTACTGAGCAACAGGCTACACAGCTGTCCTCTTTAAAAGAAGAATATGATTTACTTTCACACTCAAAGGCGGAATTTATTTTACATAGGACTAGGCAAAAATATTATTTCGAATCAGAGAGACCTAGTCATTTATTGGCCCTTAGGTTGAAAGAATGCGAGTCTAAGGCATATATTAGCGCAATAAAATCATCGGATGATCAGGTCACCACGAACCCTGTAGCAATTAATGACATTTTTAAAGGTTTTTACACAAATCTGTATAAAGCTGAAACAGATTTTGATGAACCAATTTGTAAGCAGTATTTAGATAAATTGGAACTGCCTCGGATCTCACAGATGGATAAAGAATCTTTGGAGGCCCCATTAAGTTTGGAGGAACTTCACGTCTCTCTAAAAAGCCTTCAAAAGGGCAAATCGCCGGGTCTAGATGGTCTCCCCCTGAATTATATTTAGAAATTTGGGATTTGGTAGGGATACTTATGCTTAACTCATTTAATTTTGCAATTGAACATGGGGTATTTCATAGAGATAAAAAAACATCACTGATTTCATTACTTCTTAAAAAAGGGAAAGATCCATTAGATTGTTCCAGCTACAGACCGATTTCGCTTATCCCATGTGATGTAAAAATCTATGCTAAAGTTTTTGCTTCTCGTATGGAGAAGGTAATTCACAGTCTGATCAAGGAGGACCAAACTGGTTTCATCAAGGGGCGCAATGCATCTGACAATATGCGTCGACTCCTTCATATTCTTGACTTTGCGGACTCCCACCCAACCCCTTGTGCGGTCTTTTCACTTGATGCAGAAAAAGCCTTTGACAGGCTAGAGTGGAATTATATGTGGGCAGTTCTGCAATGTTTCGGCTTCGGTGAACACTTCGTTTCTATGATTAAGACATTATACCACTCACCTGCAGCATCAGTCATAACTGGTAATATTATTTCCCCCTCATTCCCTTTACAGCGGGGAACGAGGCAGGGGTGTCCACTTTCCCCCTTATTGTTTTGTCTATCTCTTGAACCCTTAGCACAAGCCATCAGGAAATCTGAAGTATCGATTAAGATTCATGACCATAATCATAGTATTTCATTATACGCTGATGATATTATTCTATATTTAGACCACTTTGATGTTTCAGTCTCTAGTGTAATTAAGGAATTTGATAATTTTAGTAGCCTATCAGGATATAAAATAAATTGGAGCAAATCTGCTTTAATGCCAATTAACAATGTTAAGGTTAATTTTTCTATTCCCTCATTTATCCCTATTAAGGAATCTTTCATATATTTGGGCATTACCATATATAAAAACATTCATAAGATTGCCAGAGACAATTTTAATAACATTTTAGTTAAGGTCAAAGATGGAAGAATCTTAAAGTCTCTCTCCAAGGAAGAATCTCCACTGTTAAGATGAATTTGTTACCTCGATTTAATTTTTTTTTCTCTATGCTACCACTTTCTCCCCCTCCAGGTTACTTTAAGGAGATCAACTCCATAATTTCTAAGTTTATCTGGAATGATAAATGTCCCAGAATTAAACTTACCACATTACAACATCCTAATAGCGCAGGAGGACTGGCTGTACCAAATTTTGAATTATATTATTGGTCGTTCCAGCTTAAGGCTCTTCATAATTGGGTTGATCCTCAATCTACAGTTTCATGGAGGGTGATTGAAGCTGACAAGGTTAAACCAAATAGACTTCAAGATATTCTATTTACTGGCACAGGAAAAAAAGGGGATAATTATAAATTTCGTCCGGTTGTGGCTAACTCTATTAAAATCTGGAAAACGGTTGAACATCGGATAGGAGGACCCTTCAAATTCTGTAACAGTACACCTTTATGGCACAATTTTAATTTTGTATGCGGAAATCGTCCATTTGTCCAACCCTCTTGGTCTACTTTGGGTGTAAACACGTGCGGTGATATATATGATAACCAGGGCCTCTTTTCATTTCAGACATTAAGAACCAAATTTTGTCTACCAGCATCTGCATATTTTGTTTTTCTTCAATTACGTTCTGCTCTCAAAGCGTATGGCGTTCCTTGGTCTTCTTCCATTTCCTCTCATCCTATGCGGGATTGGATTGCACCATCTGCTGGTCGGCCATCTGTTTCCTTAATATATAATAAAATTATTGATTGTATTACAAAACCTCTTTCTATTAAAACTATTTGGAATAGGGAATTATCTGACCTTAATTTATCTGTCGACTGGGAGAGAGTGTGGTCTAATCTCAGCCTAACATCTAAAAATCTGGCTCATCGTCTTATTCACTTCAAAGTCATTCATAGAGCATACATAACTCCTTACAAAAGATTTAAAATGAAACTGCAGTCAAATTTGAACTGCCATATATGTAACACTACATCATCGGGCACTTTTCTGCATATGTTTTGGGAATGTCCTGTCGTCATCAGTCTATGGACACATGTAAACCTGGTTTTGTCATCATTACTGCGAATTGATTGGTCTGTTAACCCAAGTTTGTGTCTTCTTAATGATGATTCTGGTCTCTGTATTAGTTCAATGCAAAAGAGAATGTTGTTTGCTGGTTTTACAGCTGCGAAGAAGACAATAATCCAGAACTGGTTTACACCACACATGTGTAGAAAAACATATTGGATCCGCAGCCTCCTGCAAATTGTCTCATGTGAATGTACAACGGCGCGAGTTGGTGGGGCCAGGCCTTCGACCATTGATGCTTGGCAGTGTTTTTTGTTGAATATACGTGATTATATAAAGGAGTAACTTTTGTGTTCTTGTTGTCCTTCCCTCTCCCCCTCCCTTTTGATTGGACTTTGAGATGTTGAGTATGTGTCTGTTGTTTTGTTTTGTTGTATTCTGGATATTATGTTGTGTTGTGTGTGGAAAAAAAAAAAATAAAAAATTGTTGATAACAAAAAAAACACAGCCTCAGGATAGAAACTGTGGCAATAATTTGATAGTATGTTGTAGGGTTCACAATCTACAATTCGATCAATAAAGAATACAGTGTTATGCAAATGGTGTCTCATTCTTTCTTGCATGGCATACAATATTTAACTTAAAGCTGTTTATTTTATTCTTAAAACCAACAATTCAATCGGTTTTCAAGTTCTTCAAGTTGGTGCCGATATCCTCGTGGGCAGCGCGCCACCATGTAGTGCTGTTGTGCTTCAGGCATCTTGAGTTCGAATCCCAGCTCGCAGACCTTTCCCAATTCCATCCCCCTCTCTCTCTCCCACTTCACTTACTGTCCTATCTAAATAAAGGTATAACACCAAAAATAAATCTTTAAAAAAAGTTTTTCAGTTGTTTAACTGATATAAATAAAAAAACAATAATAATCATTCTGTCATGACAACTCTCAGAGAGTTTAGCATGGCAATGTACATGACAATGTTAATGTGTTTGGTCTTGGTGAAATAGATCTGTTACGCTGCTGCTGCTGCGGCAGAGCAAGTACCGAGACTTGCTACTGCCAATACATCCACACACATGCTGCTGTGAGCATGTAGAAAATACTGCTGCTGCACATAAATAAGCCTAACATCCCCCATGTACTACACAAGGTTATTTATAAATTAAATAACCCCCATATATAACATACATTAAAATTACAGCTTTCCTGTTGCTCAAATTGTAGAGCATGGCGCTAGCAACGCCAAGGTCATGGGTTCAATTCCCAGGGAAAGCAAGAGCTGATGAAATGTAGAAACTGTAACTTGAATGCAATGTAAGTCGCTTTGGATAAAAGTGTCTGCTAAATGTAAATGTAAATTACCCCATAGCCGATCTATACAGGTGGAGCTGGGAAAAGTGGAGGGTTTCTGAAGCATGCTGCAACTGTTACATCAAGCACTAGCCAAGTATTTGAATATTGAGCAGCAAGCTCATTGGCTGCTGATGTGAAAAGGAGCCAGTTAGTTGCACAATGTGAATAATGATGTGATTATATCAGATTGAATTTGCTAAAATATTATTACAAATTATTTAGAATATTCATAAAGATGCAAAAGATAAATAGACTGACAAAATGCAAAAGATGTAAGTTTGTCATACTTCATTCCAAGCTATCACACCCATTCGTTCTTCGAATTCACTTGAAGTATATCTGGGGCTTAATGCTGCACTGGGCTCAAATATTACACACCATTGCTGAGTCTGAACCACAAGCACTGCTCCTCCAGCTCAACTTCTAAACTCCCCAATTCTTCCCACCAAATTCATCTTAAAAACAGAATGCAAGATGCTTCTTGCAGTCTCAAAGGACCACAGTGTGTCATCAAGGGATCTACATGCCGCTCTGGCAGCAGTGAATGTCCACCAGACTTTTTCAAATCTGGTCTAAATCGAAGAAGCAACTAAAAAAGTAAGAAGCCAGACATTTTTATACACATGATTTTTTATTTTGCATAAATGGTTTTTCCTATTCCCTTACCCTACCACAACCACTAAATACCCTTCACACAAAACTTTCTGCATTTTTAGGTTTTCAGAAAGCTTGTTAAGCTTGTTTCCTCATGGGGACCAAAAAATAATAATAATCCCCACAATTTCAAGGATTTCAGATATTGCCATCTTTGTGGGGATATTTTGTCCCCGTAGCATAGGGAATACCTGAACACACACACACACACACACACACATGTTGGGTTTCCACGTTTTATGGGGACATTCATAGGCATAATGGTTTTTATACTGTACAAACTGTATTTTCTATTGCCCTACACCTAAACCTACCCCTTACAGAAAACTTTCAGCATTTTTAGATTTTTCAAAAAACTTAATTCTGTAAGATTTACAGGTGCATCTCAATAAATTAGAATGTCGTGGAAAAGTTCATTTATTTCAGTAATTCAACTCAAATTGTGAAACTCGTGTATTAAATAAATTCAATGCACACAGACTGAAGTAGTTTAAGTCTTTGGTTCTTTTAATTGTGATGATTTAGGCTCACATTTAACAAAAACCCACCAATTCACTATCTCAACAAATTAGAATACTTCATAAGACCAATAAAAAAAACATTTTTAGTGAATTGTTGGCCTTCTGGAAAGTATGTTCATTTACTGTATATGTACTCAATACTTGGTAGGAGCTCCTTTTGCTTTAATTACTGCCTCAATTCGGCGTGGCATGGAGGTGATCAGTTTGTGGCACTGCTGAGGTGGTATGGAAGCCCAGGTTGCTTTGATAGCGGCCTTCAGCTCATCTGCATTGTTGGGTCTGGTGTCTCTCATCTTCCTCTTGACAATACCCGATAGATTCTCTATGGGGTTCAGGTCAGGCGAGTTTGCTGGCCAATCAAGCACAGTAACACCATGGTCATTGAACCAGCTTTTGGTACCTTTGGCAGTGTGGGCAGGTGCCAAGTCCTGCTGGAAAATGAAATCAGCATCTCCATAAAGCTTGTCAGCAGAAGGAAGCAGGAAGTGCTCTAAAATTTCCTGGTAGATGGCTGTGTTGACTGTGGACTCAGAAAACACAGTGGACCAACACCAGCAGATGACATGGCAGCCCAAATCATCACTGACTGTGGAAACTTCACACTGGACTTCAAGCAACATGGATTCTGTGCCTCTCCACTCTTCCTCCAGACTCTGGGACCTTGATTTCCAAATGAAATGCAAAATTTACTTTCATCTGAAAAGAGGACTTTGGACCACTGAGCAACAGTCCAGTTCTTTTTCTCCACAGCCCAGGTAAGATGCTTCTGACATTGTCTCTGGTTCAGAAGTGGCTTGGTAGCCCTTTTCCTGAAGACGTCTGAGCGTGGTGACTCTTGATGTGCTGACTCCAGCTTCAGTCCACTCCTTGTGAAGCTCTCACAAGTGATTGAATCAGCTTTGCTTGACTGTATTCTCAAGCTTGCGGTCATCCCTGTTGCTTGTGCACCTTTTCCTACCCAAATTCTTCCTTCAGTCAACTTTGCATTTAATATGCTTTGATACAGCACTCTGTAAACAGCCACACCTTTCAGTAATGACCTTCTGTGACTTACCCTCTTTGTGGAGGGCGTCAATGTTCATCTTCTGGATCATTGCCAAGTCAGCAGTCTTCCCCATTATTGTGGTTTCAAAGAACAAGAGATACCCAGAATTTATACTATATGGATGGTAATTTATTGAAACTCAAATGTAAATATTCTAATATTTTGAGATACTGATTTTTGACTTTTTTCACGAAATTCTAATTTATTGAGATGCACCTGTATATATATATATATATATATATACAATGCCCTCCACTAATATTGGCACCCTTGATAAATATGAGCAAAGGCGGCTGTGAAAATAAATCTGCATTGTTTATCCTTTTGATCTTTCACTCAATAAATTCACAAAATTCTAACCTATCATTGAAGTAAAACAATTGAGAGTGGGGAGAAAATCTCATGATGAAATAAATGTTTTTCGCCAATGAATGTTGGCCACAATTATTGGCACCCCTAGAAATTCTTATGAGTAAAATATCTCTGAAGTATATTCCCATTCATATTTACATTTTTTAGCACGCCAGGGTGACTAGGAGCATGAAATTGTCCAGCCATGACTTTCTGTTCCACAGGATTATAAATATGAGGAACACAAAGGTCAAATTCCCTTAATCATCCATCACAATGAGAAAAAACAAAAAATATATTTCTGATGTGAAGAACAAGATTGTTGAGCATCACAAAATAGAAAGTGGCTGTAAGAAAAGAGTTAAAACATTGAAAATCCCCATTTCCACCATCAGGGTAATAATTAAGAGGTTCCAATCAACTAAAGATGTTAAAAATCTGCCTGAAAGAGGATGTGTGTCTATATCGTCCTAATGCACGCTGAGGAGGAGAGTTTGAGTAGCCAAAGACTCTCCAAGGATCACAGCTGGAGAATTGCAGAGATTAGTTGAGTCTTGGGGTCAGAAACCTAAAAAAAAAAAATCAAACATCCCCTATATCACCACATGTTGTTCGGGAGGGTTTCAAGAAAAATTGTCCTCACTCATCCAAAAACAAACTCCAGCAAATTCAGTTGTCAGACACGACTGGAACTTCAAATGGCACTGGCTTCTATTGTCAGATGAAACTGAAAAAAGAGCTTTTTGGCAGCAAACCCACCAGATGAGTTTAGTACAAACAGGGATAAAAAGTACCCCATGTCCACGGTTAAATATACTGCTGGATCTTTAATGTTGTGGGCCTGTTTTTCTGCCAGAGGTCCTGAACATCTTGTTCAGATGCATGGCATCATGGATTCTATCAAATACCAACAGATAAAAAATCAAAACCTGACTGCCTCTGTTAGAAATCTTATAATGGGCCATGTGTGGATCTTCCACCAGGACAACAATCCAAAACAAACATCAAAATAAACACAAAAATGGGTCACTGAGCACAAAATGAATCTTTTACCATTGCTGTCTCTGTCCTCTGACCTGAACCCTACAGAAAATGAGTGAGGTGAACTGAAGAGAAGAAGCACCGTCATGGAGCTGTGAATCTGAAGGATCTGGAGAGATTCTGTATGAAGAAATGGTCTCTGATCTCTTATCAGGTGTTCTCCAAAGTCTTCAGGCATTATATGAGAAAACTCAGAGCTGTTGTGCTGGGAAAAGGACGTTGCAATAATTGGGTGCCAATAATTGTGGCCAACATGAAATAGTGAAAGCATTTATTTCACAATGAGATCCCCCGCCCCACTTTCAATTGTTTTACTTCAATGATAGGTTGGAAATTTGTGAATTTTTTGAATGAAAGATAAAAAGGATAAACAATGCAGATTTATTTTCACAGCTGCCTTTGCTCATATTTACCAAGGGTGCCAATATTAGTGGAGGACACTGTATATACTGTATACTCTAAGCAAATAACTGCTACTTTTTTGTGCCTTGGACATTTGTGCATTGACAAAATAATAATGATTGAAAAAAATCAATATAATTTAGAGAATGTTGACATAGTAAATAATTTATCATCTGGAATTGAAAATTATGTCAGGACGTGGAACACCTTTTCTTGCACAAGTCTGTCATTTTCAACCCCTACATCATTTTAAGCCCCTATATCACAACATAAGCAGTGTTTAACAGCATAATACACTCGCCAAAATCAGTTGTTACCCTGCGCACATGTGCTGGCAAATGGACAGTGGCTGGTGCTATGAGCTGGAGGTCTGAAGGATTGTTTTATTATTTCAGAGTGAGGAAACTTCTCCATTGCTCCCCTCCTGAGAGCGGCAGTGACCACGCTGCAGAGAGAGCGCACTGCAGGTGGGGAAAAAAGCAATTTCATGGTTCATTCAGCCTGTAATGTGTGGCTGTAATCTTCGGATAGAGCCTGGCTTTTTGTTTAAGTTTCTCAGAGGACAGAGCTGAGCCCAGCCCAATTAGTCGTTCTGCTAAAGTGAACAGCGATGGTGGGGAAAATGAAAGGCTGGTATATTATGAGCCTGTGTATGTGCAAATACATGTTTAAATAACACATTGCTTGTGTAATGTTACATCTAAATTTGTTCCACATGCATGTTCAACTTCAATAGCACAAGCTCACAGAAACACGTTGTGAGTCAGTACATGAATATGTCGCAGTGTGGTTTAGGTAATCCTCTCCGGCTGATGCATTAGCTCTCGCCATCTCTCCTCCTTTGTTTTCATCTCTGAGTGGCAGTCTGAAGCTTTCAAACATGCAGAGGAAAAAAAACAAAAACAAGAACAATCACAGCATGAGGGTCATTTTCTGCAAGAGCTCACCTCTGCTTCCCCAGCAGCCTCTTGCCCAGCAGGAGCACTAAATTAACACTTCACTTCACGGCACTGCGCCTCAGCGCTGATGAGCCCTAACTACAGGAGGAGGAGGAGGCGAAAAGGAAGAGTGGAGGGTGCAAGGAAAACGAGTGTGGGAAAACAAACACTCCATTTCCGCTTCATTTGGCCCTCAAATGTTGAGATACGCTCACCTGTAGGGGTGGCGATTGGAGTCGTGGCAGCTCACTTCTGGCCTAGGCGAACCCTGACAGGGAAGTAGCATTTGTGTTTGTGAGCGAGATTAGCAAGACTATGATGAGGAAAGGCTAAGAATATTATATGAGGGCCTGATACGGCGGTGAGCGCTAGGGTAATGACTAGCGGGATGTGGTGTCACGGCTCGGAGCCCATTGGTTCTCTTACACCTGTTGGGCTTCATCTAATTACTCAGCCAGAACATATGCTAGCCGGTTGGCCGCTGTGGAATTGGAAGATGTCGACACCAGCGGAGCATGAAATATGGAGCAGATCATGTGTGGCCATGAGACATGATGGGAAGACGGAAGTGTGGATGAGAGAGAATGTGTTGTGTGTGTGTGAAACTGAGAGGGACCTTGTGTGTTTGTTTTTACACTTGATGTACTCAGAAAACCAAAACATTGTGTAAACCAACGCTTGACATCGCTCATGCAACTAGTTCAGAAATATTCCACTGCATCCTCATTATGGTGAAGAGATATTCTGTACACAAAACCAGCGCAAATCAGCAAAAGTCGTCTGTTGGGGGTGAGAGTAATTTAGCAGGGTGGCATGTGCCTATTTCTAAAGCATTCATCATGTTATACCTTCAGTCAATTTCACCATTGTTTTTATTAGTTTTTTTTTCGTCTCTTTGTTGTTCAGAGTGTTTATTTGCACGCATAAGAGGGATTTGACGTTTTGCATCCGAGCAAATAGAAGCGGAAAAGTGCTTCAGAGTGGAATTAATTAGCGTGCTCTTAAACATGAGCGTGTGGCGAGTGTTTTTGTTTGTAGGGTGAGGCTAAGCAGCAGTGTGGTGAGGGGGTGGATCGCAGGCAGGTTAAAATTACTTGTTATGCTGGAGATCATCATGATAGGATTCCAATTGGTCAGTGCCGATGAACAATCAACATGGCCCGTCGGAAAAAGTGCTTCATTCCTGGTATGACCGCTTGAATGCTGATGGATATGAGTGTTTGTGCATGTGAATGAGGAAAATTCAGGGCAGCAGTTCAGCTTTATGTACATGTCTGAATGACAGGCAAAAACATCACTGAAGAAATATAACGCAATTCTTTCTATGTTACAAAGACAACTTATTATATTTCTTGATGAGATTGCATCTCGATGTCAGCTGAACCATTTCATGTCTGTTGTTCCATTGTAATCAACATAATCAATAAAAGAAGTGACATGTCTGTAGTGCAATGGAGAATAAAATGTCTGTTCTGGGTCAGATAAGATCCAGGTAAAGCAGGGTGACGTTTGGATCGTTGCTTGCTTAACAACTCCATTTTTGAAGTGTCTGAGGAGAGTGATCTTATCACGGATTAACGAGACGATAGAGCTCCCATGTCTTGAATGGGCATGGCCACATACCAGGCATGGCTTACAGGCCTACAATTAGAAGAACCTAACATACTTGTCATTTTTAGTGCAGGAAACTAATAGGAATAGAGGTTTGTCTCTCAGCAAGAACATTCATAATGTGTGCAGACTAGTTAATCTGCCTGAATCATCTTTAAAATGCTACAGTTTGTGTTCCTCATATACATTTGATCTTTGCTTAACAAGTATGCACATTTGGTAATGCTTTAGTATAGGTACCAAATCTCACTATTAACTAGGTGCTTCTTAGCATGCCTATTATTAACATATTGGCTGTTTATTAGTACTAAGCACATATTGTGATTGACCATATTCATCCCTAATCTTACCCAGTAGCTAAACTTAACAACTACCTTACTAACTATTAAATAGCAGCAAATTTAGGAGTTTATTGAGGCAAAAAGTCATAGTTAATGGTTTGTTAATAGCGAGAATTGTACCTTAAATAAAGTGTGACCGCACATTTACATAAAAAAAATTAAAAATATGCCAATAAGTTGTCTAAAGTTCTTAAAGCAGGTTGTGTGTCAACCTTATTTTCCATAAATCCAAAAACCCAAGCAAGCAAGCAAACAAAAACAAACTACTTTGTCATAATGACACCATGATCCCACCCACCCCCAAAATATATATATATATATATAAAAAAGTACTGCATGTGGAAAAGTTTGCATTATACAGTATTATCTAAGAAGTACATTGCTGACGTCCTGGGGTGTTTATATTTATGCCAAGAGAATATCAGGACAACCAACAAAAGTACTTTGTGTAAACAGAAACATGCAGCCTGCAAACTTCATCAAATGTGGCCCCTCAGCTAAGCACCATGGACAGCGTAATGACCAGGCCTTGAGAGAGAAGGAAACTATAGACAACGGCAACAAAGGCAAACTGAGAAAAATGCTTTTTACATTTTTGATTGAATTTTGATTTATTTGGATTCAATTTTTGTCTTGAGCTAATTTTGACAAAATGGGGAGTTATTGTGTTTCACCTTTGAAGGACAGTATAATCTTTATGAAAAGGAAATTCACTTAATGTGCATATATAGTGTACTTCAAATTGTAAAGGTATAGTTTTTTTTTTTTAAACTGCACTTGCAGATAAAAAGGCTACTAAAGTGTCTCATTCATTAAAGAGAGCACATTCACATTTTTTTCTTAACACTTTAAAGTACATTTTAAATCATTTTCAATAAACATGCTTAAAAACATATGGTATTTTAATTTTTTGACTAACATACTATGATTTAATATGTTAGTCAAAACATCAAAATAAGCATACATTTGTGTAAATAGGCTTGGTTATAACTTGTTAATAATTTTAATAACTAGTGTGTTACTTGATAGGAAGTTCATTATTTTAAATGTACTAAATTGCATAATCATTACAAATGTGCCATTACAAATATATTTAAATACATGATATACAGGTTTCAAAAGAAATCAAAGTATATTTCGGTTTACCATAAATGCTTGTCAGTACATTCAGATGTACACTTCAACCATATTTCAAATACAATATAGGTAATTATGAAATTACATAATAAAAATGCATTAAAGTCCTACTTAAAGCTAATTGTCTTTAATGTAAATTAACCGTAACACTTTACAATAAAGTTTCATTTGTTAATATTACATCAGTTAACAAACTAATAATAAAAATACTTCTAAATCATTTATTAATCTTAGCTAATGTTGATTCCAACAATTACCAATACATTACTCAAATCAAAAGCTGTATCTATTAATGTTATTTAATGAACCTCAGCTAACATGGACTAACAATGAGCAGTTGTATTTTTATTAACTAACATTAACAAAGATTGATAAATAATGTAACAAATGTATTGATCACTGTTAGTTAATGCATTAAATAGTTAACAAATGGAACCTTATTTGTGTACAAGTGTTACCAAATTAACTATAAAATTAATTTTAACTTAATTTCTAATTAACTACACATTTTCATTTAACTGGAATTAACATGCAGTGTCCGAAAACATTTCTGCTGTTTGCACTTAAGTATATTCTTTTATTTCCATAATAAGCACTCTTTTTAAAAGTACGCTAAAGAGTACTTCTTTTTCACAAGGGGATACATGAAGATTCCCAGTTGCAGTTGCTTGGACCATCTGTCAGTACACAATCTGAAATCTGCGACCTTTGAGCCGATCATCCGAGCCATAATGTCATGTGGTTAATCACAAGAATGTGCACAGTCACTTAGCTTACAACTATCCTGAGCTGTGACGTGAAAGCCAGCAGACAGGGAAAAATGTAAATTCATTTCTGGTTTTAATAAGCCCAATCATGTGTTGATTTATTAATCTGGCTCATTGGACATTGCGAAATGTCAGGTTCAGTCATTATTCTAGCATAGTTTCAATGAATCATCTCTTGGACCAGTTTTGATTCCTGAAAGGAAAGTTGGAGTCCTCACAATTTGAGCCCTTTGAAATCAGAGGGAAGGATAGTCGGAAGCAGATAATATGGGGTGGCAGCGTCCGGGAATGTTGTGCTGGTTTCTCAAAGACACACCCACTCGTTTCCAGTGGTACAGCTAAGCTCTCACTCCCTGAAGTGGAGACACTTGAAACACTAAGAGTGACATAAACTTCACATAAGCCAGGAGGGCTCCCTCTCTCACGCCTCACCCCGAGGCTGTTCCACTGTTCTCCCGGGTCACAGGCCACCCTGCGTGGGAGCGCAGCGCTACTGTCACAGGTAGAGATTAGAGGGGTGATAGTCCATAATCCCGCGACTAAAAAAAGAGGAGGATAAAAGAATGAAAGTTGGGATACGCGGGGGGCTCTCGTCCTCTCTGTGGCGAGCCGTAATTGTTTCGCTTCGCTCCCAGTCACAGGTGCCACCCAGCAGTACCACAACCATGTAATCCCCCCAAATCCAGCCTCTTCCGACGAGTGCTAACCAGGAATGTTCTAGCAGGGTCAATGGATTAGATGGAATTCACGGACATGTCTTGGCTTGAGAGGCAGAATTAGAGGAAGAAGTGACAGAGACGGAGGGAGGGAGGGAAAGAAAGAAAGAAAGAAAGAAAGAAAGAAAGGCAGAGCGAATGAAAGAGGGACAGCGTTATATTAAAATGAGCTTGCCAGGTGGTCCCCCGAAAAGTGGACACAGTGTGTCGAGTAATCTGAAAAGGCCCGGCTTCTCTGGCCGCCCATTGGCTCCCGCTTTAAAAAGCGAGAAAATAAGAGCGCCAACGATGGGGGGTGGAGGTAGGGTTTGGAGGTTGCACTGATGTGCTCTATTGAGGTCTCAGTGAAATGTCTGTCAGGCTTGGTTTACCACAATCACAGCAGTGATTAGGCTTCTTTTGATGATAGGTTTAGTTTTCTGGCCATTGGAGAGAAAGAGGGGAAGAGTAAAGGCTGGGGGAGGTGCGGGTGGGACGGGCAGAAGGAACAGGGAGGGGTACCGGGACGGCATATTAATGTCCCACACCGGGAGGGACCTCCTACGTAATTTCCCAGCGGGTCGAAGGGGTCAGGTTTGTATTTAGTTAGTGGTAATGATCTCGTTAGGGATCTGAATGGACCACCGTCTAAGCCTTTTCAGGACAGCGAGCGTGCCTGTCCGCTGCCCCTCCCCCGGCCGCCGCTGTGTGGGCTTCCACAGCCCCTGAACTGTGATTAATAGACTTCCAGGGCTTAATAACTTGCAAAACAGCATTAAACAAGAGACGGCCTGGGACAATCGGCCCAGGGGAGCCCGGGAAGGCCGGCGGAGGGGGTGGGCCGTAAACAGGGACGGCAACAATCGCCAATGCCTGGAATTAACTGAGACGGCAACGGAGAGCACAATGCTACAGCTGGCCACTGGCGAGATGCCAAACTCCTTTGCAGCTTCCAGGTGGCCTGAGCCCAGCCCAGACCGAATCTTTTCAGTTTTGTAAGTGTTAAAAGATAGAGAACGGGGAGGGAGTGTGTATGTGTGTGTGCGTGCGGGGTGGGATGGACAGTGAGAGGAAGCCATTGAGCAGGCACAAGAAAGAGAGTAAAGAGCAGAGAGTGATAAGCAGATAATAGGCAGCACATTCAATGGAACAAGTAATCCTTGACATGTCAAAGCCCAAATATGAGCGTGCTTTGTTTTTGCAATTCGCTTCGCCCACAACACTAAAGTGGGAAAAATGGGCAAGGTGACCCATACATACACAAACACACACAAACAACCCCCCTCCGCCGCCCCACATATCTTCCAGCCCCTGCGCTCTCTGTTCCCACCCTTGTGCTCTCTTGTCTAAATACAAATGTGCTCAGCATGGCGGCTTGTTCAGTCCGCCCTCTCTTCATGTAATGTAGCGTTTTCTTTCTTTCACCCGTGGGTGTGCATTTTATGCCAATATATATATGCTTTTTGTACCAAAGTTTCCCTGCACCTCCAAACAGGCACTTTTGATGAAGAAAGTCAACTACATAACTTATTTGAGGGATTTTTCACACCAAAATGCCTTAAGTAAACATCGAAAATCACAAGTCTCACGTCATTTGGATATCTGAGTTAGCGTTTCACATTAAACATGTATATGCATATTTTGAATACTGGGAAGTGTAACAATACGATTTTAAAAAGTATCGAATAAATAATATAAATGTGAAAATTATGCAAAGAAAGTTTCCGAAAGAAAACAAGTTCATAAATCTAACCTCTGCTTAACATATGCAGACGCACATACACCTATAGGAGCAATGTTTGTATTGGTTTGATGGATGTGTCTCTTTGTGTAAAGGCACTGATTGTGCTCCATACTGAGAACATGTGGCCTCTGCGAGTGGGGACACGAGGATGGGTGGCGGAGCAGCATTCGTCTCACAGAGAAGCTTATAATCAGAGCATCAATTAACCAGGACTGCTAAATGGCCATTGGCAGGGAACACATAAATCGTGCAGCATGTGCTCAATTATCACCAATCATGAGACAATTCTGAAGGTATCTGCTTAGAATACGAACAGGTAATTTCCCCCCAACAATTTGCCACTAATCTGTCATCTGCCGCCATTTTTACCCAAACAAAGCCAACAGCTGGGAATTGTAGTAAGACTACAATACTATCAACATTTTTAATTTATTTGTGTCTGTATATTATTGCATAAAAATGCTATCAGTTTTTAGTATGTCCTAAGTCTGAAACCACATTGAGTCTTAATTTTAAACCAGGAAAAAACTGTTTTTAGAACATTTTAGAAAATGTAAAATGACTCTGAATTGAAGATAAGAAGCATATAATCCTTCTCTATTTCTAGGTCAGCAAGCAAATGTGGAATCTTGACCATATTCACCCCTTTACTTGAACAAATACAATTTTCATGCTTCCAGTGAAGCACTTAATGAACATAACATAGATCATCAGATTTTGTTCTTGCAAGCTTGAGTGCATGTGTGGAATATATTACATCCGAAATAGGAAATTAATGTAATGTTTTTTTTTATTTTTTTTATTCAAATGTTGTATCATACAGCAGTATTTTAATTGCGTGCAATTAAAAGTCATGTAATGTTTAGATTCAATAGGACTTTCTAAACCTGCCATTACAAAAGTGAAGTTATAGGGGGAAAAATCCCTCTTCCAGTTACTTTTACAAACATAAAGTTTCTTTCTACTGCTCGTCAGAGCTGCATCTAATTTTAAGATGACTGACAAAAGATATTTAGTCCAGTTCTAATCTGTTTTCCCATCAGACGAGGAGTTTGTCTCGGCACAAACCGCAATGAGTCCATTTCTATTTTAGAAACATCTGCTCGAACCTTTCATGCAGAAAATACATGAAAGTGAAATGCAAACAAGTGTGTGAAGAGAATGAGTATGTTAGTGCTGTTTATCGGCAGAACTTAGAGAGAGTTCAAAAGTGTCTAAGTGCTTTGCAGTTCTTCACTTTTTTCTTGCGTCATCTCGCTCCTCCTCATTCCCTTTTTCCCATCCCAAAAAAACCTTTTTGTGTCTTCTTTGTGTCTCTTCCTCTCTTTTTTTGACCTTTCTCAGTTCCCTCTTCCCACCCTTTCTCTCTGCTTCTCCCAGCTGTCGCTGGCTCGGCCTCTATCGTAGTGTGGGGGTCTGGGAGGGCCGGTACGGGTGGGCTCCTCTGCAGTGCTAAGCCCCTGACTCCATGCTTAGCCCTGCCATGAATAATGGATTGAAAAAATACATTTATCTTTTAATAGCCATGGCCTCCCCCCACGGCCCCCTCCGGCTACTCCCACTCTGTTAGGCTGACACTAGAGACTGAGGTTCACACTCGTCAATTGTCTCCTGTCTGTTTGAAGCCGTCGCTTCTTAGTGTCCTAGAGAAGTTTAATCAGGCTTGATTTGATCTGCCAGCGATATACTTCTTCCTTTTTTCTGTAATAAATGGGAATTATCAAACATTTGTTTTTGTTTTTTTCCTTAAAAAGTTTGGTCTTTGCAGCCATAATTTGTAATGCAATATATATATATATATATATATATATATATATATAGTGCATATATTCTCAAGAATGTTGAACCCACCAGGAAAAGCTAACGAGTGACCACTCTGTCCTGAAATTTAGTCTGCATTGTATTTAAGTGAACAATTAAATTATCGTAGCCTCAGTTAAGGTTTTTTTTTTTTCATAGTACTGCATGTTCTCAAGTGTCAAATCAGAAATATTTTGAAATAAAAATTAATTTTGCTCCAATGTTACTGTTTTGTTCTAATGTTTCGGTTCCTATTATGATTAATAACTTTATAATAATAGATAATTGTGTTACTATAATAATAATAACATAATAATATATAATAATAATAGTAATAATTGTCTTATGCATTTTGAAAACATTTCAAGCTAAGATGCTTCAATGTAAGTAAATTACCAAAAGAGATTAAATAATATTGTAATGAAGAAAAAAGGCATACATTTATTGTTTGTTTTAGTGTATTCAGTTTCATCAAAAAAATCCTAGAGATGGGAAAAAGCATCATACACCGAGAGGGAGAGAGAGACTATTTGTGCAGCCAAATGAAGTATTTGCAACACAAATAAAGGAGAGATACTTCAGCAGATCATTTCCCCTCACTCTTAATAAAGTGCCTTTGAATCTCATCTCAACCAGCCTCTCAGGCCCCTCTCTAATACACCAATAACTCGGCTTACTTTGTTTAAACGGGACGAGGAAGATTTGTGAGTGGAAGAATACATCTCCTCTTTCATCCTCTCATCTACATGTAAGCCATGGCCTTAGTGACAACAGCCAGTCTAAAGCAAAATTGTGTGCCTGCTTGCACTGCGCTCGTAAGATGCTTTTTCTTATTATTATTCATTTTCATTTTATCATGTGAACATATAGGAGAACATGTTTCACAAATCATAATTTCATTACTTTAATGTCTGGTGTTGGTGGCAGTGATAAAAGCAAACTATCCCAGAATACCTTTACTGCTGTTACACATCTAAACTGAATGTGAATTAATTTACTTGACATGTTAATTTTGAAATGTTTACATTTCTATTGATTATGCTTTGAATATGAAACGATTAACACAGTACGATACAAAAATACCCAGTGTGCCAAAAATTATTATTTGTTATTCTTTAATGTTGTTTCCCTAAATTCATATCATTTGTTCCTTAGATTGATCTGCGCCAATTATGATCACCACATGATCAGGAGAGGATCCTGAAACACATCCAGCTACAGTCCGTCTGCGTGTAATATGATATTACTGAAGATGAGTTCTGCATTCAAATCATTTTCTTTTAGTCTCAAGGAAAATGCATCTAATTACAAGTCTCAGAAATATTTATTTATATTTAAATAAATATAAATTTAAATATTTAAACATTTTTTGTTTTTTCGCTGAAATAAAAAATTATTCTATAAATTAGTCTCAGTTTTTCTTATATGAGTTAAGTTAGTAGAGTAATAAAAACAAAAATATAAAGTAAATTTTAAACAGGTAATTACAAACATGTAGATAAATCCCTGCTAGAATAAACATTTAAAAAATGAATAAATAAATAAAAAACATATAAAGAGTGTTTTACGAACAACTACTATTACTACTTTTATTTTTTATATAAAAAACAAATTTTATGTTTAATTCAATGTGTTACTTTCAGTATCTTTGTAATTACTTGTGAAATTTATTAGCAATTTCTGAATGAAAATTATTTCAAAGTAAATCCTGCACCAAAGTAATAGTAGCAAATTTTACTTAAGAAAGAACAGTTGGTAGGAAAGTTTGAAATGATATATATTTCCCCCACTGGGAATTTTAAGGTGTCAAAATAGAGTTAAATAGAAATACGACTGTCCTCCAATCAATCCTTCACCAGGCTCTAGTCTGTATAACTGCCATCTTCATTTCCACACTCGCGATCGAATAAACGGCATCGTATAAACCCTTATTACCCCACTTTTTCTGTCCGTCCCTGCAGCGGGAGGAGCTGTACACTGGCCAGGGCCTCCTCAGCACTGCTTTCTGTGGTTCGAGGAGCAAAAAGAGACAGGGAGAGGAGACTGAAAGCCTCATTTATCATCACTTGTGTGGGCAGTGTTGCCAAGGCAACACTCAGGCTGGCAAATGCCACTGCGTGGAATACTAATGAGGCACTTGGCAGGGCTGCTGGCGGGGCTGCACAGAGCGCTACGGCACACGGAGGACACTGCTGTCACTCTGCTCCAGGAACCCTTAGAGCTGAGGTAAACAGTCAAAAGGGAAATCAATTAAGGGCCTTCCATAGGGCTTGGCAAGTGTGTTAATCTGCAAAGCCATGTTTAAAATAACGCTCCAGTCTGCCCGCAGTACCCTCCAACTTCTGGCGCGAATAAACTAGAGGAAAAACAAAAACAAACATGTGAGACAGAACAAGGAAGTTCAACTTCAGACAGCTCTAGCAGCATATCAGATAATATGATTTACCTCGGACCAGCAGTTTATGCATGTTACCTACTCATAAAACATCAGTGCTGAATATATAACTGTATCATCAACCTAGTCCACTTAATATAGAAATTACTTTACAAATAAAATAATTATATTTCTAAGTCAGAGATTAATGATGTGTAATATTAGATTAACGCTTAATGTAATATTATTATGCAATCTAATATTTAGAGTATTATAAAATATTTTGTATTCTTAAAGCTATAGGTTTGAGCAAATTTAACAAATTCAACAAAAAAAGGTGCTAATAATGTTGGACTGATGCTGTTTTTTGAATATAAAATATTCTGTATTAATTAGTTATTGCCATCGCTGCAATTGCAATTATTAATAAAATTATAAAATAATGTAATAACATTTAGTGTAATCAAAAGATCAGATGAAATTATTTCAGCAATGTTCATATACATTTGAGCAATTACCTACAGCATTCTTGGTAACACTTTACAATAAGGTCTTATTAATTAAAATGAGTAAATACATTAATGTAAAAAAAAAAAAAAATGTTGTTCATTCATGTCAGCCAAGGTACATTAAATAATATTAACAGATATAACTATTAGTAAATGTTTAAATTAACATTATTAACATTTTATTTATCTAATGATAACAATTGTAATGTTAACTAATGTTAATGCTAATTAATGTAGTTAACTAATGTTAGCAAATGTAACCTTAATATAAAGTGTTATCAAATTATTTGTATATTTGTATAAAAAATCAAAAACACACACACACACACACACACACACACACACAAAAAAACATAACATTATAGACTTTAAACAAATACTAATACAAAGCCTTTAAATACTTCCCCTATGCAACTGCTTTCTCATAGCATGGCCTACAGTATGATGCCTGGTAAAGAAGCGAACTGCAGGTAAATATAGGCACTAAAACCTTCCGTCAACACCTCTGTCTTAACAAGACTGCTCATTTCCACCTGACAGATTAGTATGGTATCTTCCCTCTCGTCTCTCTTTTCCTACAAGAAATGGTGCAGGGGATAAATTAAGCTGGAGCATGTCTTTTCTCTTCTCTCTGCTCTACTTTATTGATTCAGGTACTTTGATCGAGCAGGTCCTAATCAATTCTTCAGCGGTGAGACGTGGGCAAAATCATTTCCCTGACAAACCCCTTCAAATGACTTGTCATTAATTTGCCTCTTTACTGGCACTTGTTTGCTCAGAAAACGAGATGCGTTTGGCTTTCTCTGTCTATTAGCAGGGGTTGTGCTCTTTGGGGGATTTTCATGGGCTGCTAAGCGTCAGGGAGGGCACAAGGAAGGATTGGATACACCATGTTTGCTCATCCTTACCGAGTCACTTATTAGCGCTAATTGGGTGGGACAGTTCAAACAAGCACAGCAAAGTGGGGTGTCACACAAGCGTGACATGGGTGCAAACAGGCAGACAGCGGTGGCGTTGGTGCTGTATGAGGTGGGGGTTACGCTGCCCACCGCTCTGGTCAAACGACCATGCTCTCTTCTGCCAACATCCAAAGTGCTGTTCTGGTTCCAAGCCTGGCGGTATTGCTCATATAATAAAAGGTTCTTTATTGGCATCGATGGTTCCATGAAGAACCTTTAAGAGCCATGGAACCTCAAAAGGTTCTTTAGATTTTTTAAATGCACTTCACATGAAGAAACTAATGGTTCTTTGAAGAACTGCTCACTGAAAGGTCCTTTGGGGAACCAAAAAAGTTATTCGATGGCATTGCTGTGAAAACACTATATTGAAATGCTCATGTAAATGGGCCTTTTTCCAGCTCTTCATCTCTTCTTCAGTTCTGAAAAAGGACAAGCACATAGGCACATACGAAAAATAACATGGCCGCCCAAAACAAATAGTACTTGGACAGCGCACAAACAGGCATGGTCCATCCATCCAGAACATTAATTCATGGCCAATACAGGGTCTCAACAGCCATGTGATGTTACACACAGCCCCCCGGCCCCTGGGAACCTTATGCTAATGAAAAATCACACCATCTCACTGTCAAAACCAAGACCCTTTCTCCCCCGTAGTACTGTTTAGGATGTGTTTTGGCTAAAAGATGCTAATTTCCAGGGATTATTTACCTCCATAATAGCTGCAATTATATTCCATGCTAACCGATTTAAAGTATAAGCACCAATTAGTAACTGGTCATTATCTTGAGCATTTGAAACTCGCAGTGAAGTAATAGGCTGACATTTCCTAGCCTGTGCAGGGGAATTGCTGTAGTGCCTCTATAATTAGAGCCTGTTTACCTTCAGTCTCCAGAAGATGATATAAAATCACAGTTCTATCATTCCGCATGATGCCAAGAGCAAATATCCCACGAAGGATAACTTGTCAAATAAAGTAAAGTGGAGTCTAAATTCTTTCAGTAGATTGTTTTAATGGGTCCTGCATTCTCTTCTGTTGAATCAGGGTAATTAGTGTAATTACGCACAATACATAGCATGGCTAGAACAAAGGCAGAATCAGATAATATATATATATATATATTTAATAGGTTTCTACAGTTCAGTGAAGAACCTTACACGTCTATGTAACCTTTCCATTGCTCAAAATGTTCTTCATAGAGGAAAAAGGTTCCTTTGATTATTAAAATGTTCTTCACACTAAAAAAAAAGAGAACTGTTATGGTTCTTTGAGGAACCCAAAATGGAAGTCACTGCAAAATCCTCCTAAAAATAAAGGTTCCAAAATAGAATTATTAACGTTTAATCTTTAGTCTTAATTAATCTAGCTGGCAATTTTTGTCATTGCAATTCTCACACATTTAGGAAATCAGTGGGATATATATATTTTTTTAAGCAAAAAAAAAAAAAAATTTGCTCAACTACCCTTGGTAACTAAGAGCTGTTCTGTGTTTTACTGCCGTCTACAGCATTCACCACAGTAGCGGGGCGGAGTGCCTCCATCTCCCAATAAATCAAGACAATACATTGGGTCTGGCTAATGGATGTTTAACAAAACCCCCTCATTTCAAACAGTTTGACCCCATGTCCCAAAACACAATGTGAAAACTCCCCCTGGATTACCACTGACCCCAGGGGCAGGCAGGCCACACAGGCGCTAATAGAAGCAACTACTGCTGTCTTGGAACAGTGGCTCTGGGAGTACGCTCGAAGGGAAGAGCACTGCGTATGCATGAGCAAGATTTGTATGCATGTGTGTGTGCTAGAGAGATACATGACAGTGGGTTGGGACAGGTCACTGTAAAGACTTCTTAATGGATCGTCATTGACACCCACTAAAGCTGCGCTGCGTCTGGGTGCTTTTTAATTAGGCTTTGTGTTCCCACTGCTGGACTGCCCACATGAATGAGAGGACATATTTACAGCACGAAAAGCCTTGTCGCCCATGTCTTCACTCGCGCTATCCTTTTTTACGGCACGCACGCTCCTGTATATCTAACCTACAATCCGACAAATTCATCCTTCAGCAGCCATCCTGCTGCACATCTCTCACCCTTGAGATAAAATTGCCTTTCATATTCCAAGATCAAAACAATTATTTCTCTTAAAAACAAGTCTATTCTGTTAGAAGTGGCCCCATTGAGAACGTGAATACACCCATCAAAGGGGGGAGAGCAGAAACTACTTTTCATAAGCAGAAAGATGTAGATTGAGGTGGGAGCAGTCAGACAGGAATGCAGATTTTATTTTCTTAGTAACTGACCTTGATCTGACAATCAGCGGGGGTCAAAGACTCTTCAGTCATCATTGTAGCACCCAAAAGAATGATAATGAATTGCCGTGCTGCATATTAAAACGAGGCTTTTCAGCGCCGCCGTCTAAACTGTTGCGGCACGTCGAGTATCTCTGGCTGAAAGATGAGAGAGATCTGGTTGTAAAACCGGGCTGAGCGACGGCGAGGGAGGTTGGAGCCGTTCCACTCTGTTCCAGCAGGGTGGGTATTTTCCTCCTTTTTTCTCGCTCCCACCGCCGCGGCGCTCCGCGAATGAAAGAGGTGGTAAATAAAAATTTCTCTCAAATGAGGGCTGCGTGACATTGTGCTGTTTTGGGGAGCACAATGGGTCCTTTCAGGGCCAGGCGAGAGCCAAGCCGTTTCCGCTGGCCCGGACGTGTTTGAGTATTTATCTGTGGTTTTGTTTTGTGGACAGCTGCAGGCCTTGTTTGTCTTGGCCTGTTTTTGATCGCTTAGCACGCTTGAAGAGGCCACGAGTCACAATTGTTTCAAAACAGAGTCTGGCATTGTAAGTGCTGGGACTGCTGTAGTGGTTGCTATCTCCAAAATCCAAACAGAAAGTGTAAAAGGAACAAATGGAATTCTGAAAAGAGAGTGAGAAAAAGAAGAGATTATTTCAGCGTCACAGCCAAAAACCTAGACACATTCTGTCCCAAGAATTTTACTAAACACTAAGACAAATGTACAAGGTCACGGTAGAAGAATATACTCACTATTTGTAAATGCTGAATTATTTGCTATGTAATAACTATGTAAAATAGGCATATTTAGGTAATTTTAATGTTGTTAGCAGTCAATAATGGATCCCGGTGATGGCATATATTTTCAGAAAGGTTTCTTCATTCACAGTGGTGATTTCATGAGTGTGTGGTTCAAGAGCTCTTAACCCTCATTCTCCAAAAATAACACTAAGCCTGTAATAGCCAAATATTACCATTATTAGAGTAATAGTAATAATATAATATTATTAATACTATACACTAATTTTATAATTACATTATAATTACATTTTTGTAATTATTATGCCAATGTTAATAAAATTAATAGATAAAAATGAATCAGTACTTTGATTTTTTTTGTCTAGTGGAAGCACATTTGATTTTTTAAATGCATTTAATTGCAATATATTTAAATGATCTAAATAAAAATTAGAAAATCATAATAAAAATTATTAAATGTAAAGTGAATAATTAAATGAATCCGTACTTGAAATTATATGTCTAGTAGAAGCACATTTGATTTTTTACATTTATTTAATTGCAATTATATTTAAACGATCTAAATAAAAATAATACATTCAGAAAAATAATTACATGCAAAGAATAGTATTTTCAACTGGCAATGAAATGTCCATTTCTGCAATAACAAGGGAAAAAACAAAACAAAAGCAAAAGCGATTTGCTCACATAAGATCACATCTGCCTCCACTCTTCACATTGAAATATCTGTGCAAAGACATCCAGAGAGCTGCTATTTTTTAACACCTCTCTAGTAAGAGTGCTTTCATTCAGCGGCTCAGACAGTAAGCTCTGATGATATATCAGAGAGTGAGAGAGACAGAGACAGAGTAGTAGAGACAGAAAGATGTCTGGCTTGTTGAACTCTACAAACCTGGTGCAAGCATCTTAGCACTGAGCTTTATGCCTTTGTCACAAATTTTACACGGCCGCAGCTGGGATGAAAAAAAAAATGAATGTAGAGAAATATATCAGCGGACAACATCTGCAGATGGTGATTAGCATTAGGAAATTGCCTCCTTGAATGAAATTGGAATGTCGACTGTCAATTTCCTTTTATGCTCGCGACTCTTTTTCTGGAAAGCTAGAGGGCACTGCTTTGTCCTTAATTGGTTACAATTTAGATAAAGAACCCCCCCCCCAACAACCACCTAACACGCACACACAAACACACACACGCACGCACACAGACAGTTATGATGTATTATTAGAACACAAAAAGGACACCATTAATTGTGTTGACTAGGAAGGCCTTTATAAGTGATTTGCGTAACTTTCTTCTTTCTCTCTTCTGTTTGGAGGTTTCTTCTTTTTCTGGGTGTTATCAAGATGTTTGGCTCTAATTTTACACTGAGTGAGAAGCGGCTTTGTAAGGCAGTATTATCTTCAGTCTTCAGCTCTGGGTATGTCTCTCTCTTCCAGCTGATGAGGCACAGCTTAATTGGGCCTGTGCTTTAAAGTCTGTAGGGCTCTCCACAGCTCACAGAGCTGCATTCATGCTCTGCCCATTTACCTCGAGTGTGTGCTAGATGTAGATATTTTATTTACATTTATAATCCAAATCAAAAGCCACACAACACAGAGGGATTGCACTTTTCTTTACATTTTAGAGAAAACGCAATAAATTAGTAAGGCAATAATAATAATAATAATAATAATAATAAAGCAACTGGCTAATAAATGTTGATAAAAGATTAAACTGTATGTCCTGGTTGTAATATAAATTAATATTTATCCAATTTGTTATTTGAAACTAATTATAGTACAGTACAGTATTTTTTTTTCATATTGCCTAAAAATTTGTTTCACAGCAGGATGCTGCTCTACAACAGGGGGTCTGTGGTGGTACGGCAGGGAATTTGCTATTTATACAGTATATATATATATTTTTTTTTAAATACATTTTTCAATTAAATTTAAGTTTGGAAAAAATGAAAATGCGTTAAATGAAAATATAATATTAAGTTACTAAATCTCAGTAAATGTTTATTTTCCTGCAAATGTATGAAATATATGTAAGAACATAAAATGTAATATACAATATATATTACAACTGTAATTATCATTGTTATTATTTGTACGGCATTGCAATATAATGCTGAGTATACAATATTAATTCCAATATTGATTTTATAAAATTAAGACTTTCTATTCATTCAAAAATATGTAGGTCTCATTTATTAACATTAGTTAATGCAACATGAACTATGAGCAAAATATTTTTTATTTTTACAATGCATTTATTAACCTTTGTTAATGTTAGTTAATACAATTTCAATTGTCTATTGTTTGTTCATGTTAGTTTACAGTGCATAAACTAATGTTAACAGACAACATCTGATTTTAAAAATGCATTAGTAAATGCAGAAATTAACATTAACTAAGATTGAAAATTGCTGTAAAAGTATTTTTTCATTGTTAGCTCATCATAACCAATGTTATGTTAATAAATGAAACTTTGAAGTGTTACCAAAACATTACATGATGTGCTTAATTATTAATTAAGATTAAAAATTTGCCACATATAGTTGTTGAGAAAAGCACCTAAATGAATATAAAATGGTTTACATAGAATTTATTTCTACAATTAATTGCAATAATACCATTAATTGTTAACGTTAGCAGCAAGCCTAATAATAACAAAAATATTCATCAGCAAATAAACATTTAAGGCATTATGTACGCATGTATAATATATATATATATATATATATATATATATATATATATATATATATTACTAAAATGAAGAAATCCATCATTAAGATTTGAGTCACAGAGGTCAATGGATGGGAAAGGTATAACGATCCTCTGCCAGTGGAATATTCGTACCGCTCCCAAGACCTTCCAAGTGCTAATGGGAGACTACAAACAATGCCTACAACAATAACAGCTCTCTTTTCCTTCTCTCTTGTACAGGCAGGATTTACAGGGCGCCCAGATGTGCCACAATAAGGTTTTAATGCTGGAGCTGTAGATAAGGGTAGAGGCTTCTGTAAGCACACACACCAAAATACTCCAGCAATTAGCATGGCCGTTAAACCCTAGTGCAGCCATTAACCAGGCAAAGATGACGTGTGCGAGACAGTGGAGAGTCTGTTCCTGCTTCCCAAACTCTTGAAGTATATTTGGCTTTCTTTTTATGGCCATATGTGCACGGATATGGAGTGTCTCCGAATGCAGCGATAGCACGGCACTCCTGCGAGGCTGATGAAGTGAGGAAGACTCCCCTTCTCCTCTCATTAGCCAGTGTGGCTCAGCAATGCCGCACACGGGCATAAATGAGGCAGCTATCAGCCACTGCCTCAACGGTCGGCCTTATCTCATTAGGTTCCACATCAAAGTTAATCAGAGATGGGCATGGTAATTGGTGGAGGAGACAATGCCACAGATCGGGGAGGGGGGACTTTCTCTAAAACGTGTGTCATCTTGAAACATTGGTAGGGCTGGCAACAGAAGATAGGCAACGGCAGAAGACAGAATGGGAAGAGGGTGAATGAGCGAGCGAGCAAGAGAGAAAGAGGGGGTAGGGGATAGAGGGAAAGGAGTAACGGCACAGGCATAACAAGCAAGCTGCTCAGAATTAATGAGCTTAGCCAATAAGAAAAGAATAACCAATCAGTGTGTGTTGGGCAAATATAATTTAGGAATAATTGCTTGATTGCTTTTCTATCGCGGGCTGATTTGACCACACACAAGAACTGAGAATTAAGATGTCAAGACAAGAATTAATTTGGCATGCGAGGGCACATAAATTCTTTCTCTCCTCTTTCCCGCCCAGCATCGCTAGGCGATGTTAGCGGAGTTGTCTCCCGCTAATGATGAAAACACAGAGGTAGATTGCACATTCATTTCCTGACTCCATTATCCGTAAGGAGTCGCTTCACTAATGCCACAGATGCCCCGATATCATGGAAAAGAGTGTGTATGCTAACACATTTAATTGCTGTTTTTGCATATTCCACTCCAGCCGTGATAGCAAGCCCCGGCTGATTGTGCAGTTTGTTTCTGTATTGATTTCAGCTTCTTTTTTTCGCAAGACGCACAGGCTGTAATTGTGATGTCTGACGGACCCCTCCCCTCCACAACAGTGCTCATTTTCCAAGCTCTCACTTTTCTCGCTGGATTGCTAATGTACGACGGCTTAAGAGAGGACTTTTTATTACTCGCTACCTGCTTTGAGAAATGAGGCGCAACCTCTCTTGACAGTCTCCTCAGAAAGGAGTCTCGCGGAACTGTTTTGTCTCATCTCAGAGAGGCCGTGGTAACGGGGAGACACACCACTTTAACAGCCCGAGAGTCCCAGCCTACATCGCGGACACTCTCCACTCACCACTAATTGACTGACCAGCGTAACGCGATTGCTTTATTTCGACGACGACAGAGCACAGCCAGCATGCAGTTACTTGTTAAATAAAAACGGAGGCTATAATAACCACTATATCTAATGCAAGACTGGGTTTGACATTAGCCTGATCAGTTGGATTGAGTTTGAGCAGCCCCAGTTCAATTTATATTTAAATAGACGCCGTGTCCAAATAGGGGAACGTGCATATGAATATAGCCATATATTTGCTCCCACATGCGTCTGCTACTTAGTTCCAATTAGGCTGAAAACAGTGCTGCTGTGGCAGAGCCCGCGCACAGTGCCTGACTTATCGCTGCTCTGCAGGTTCCGCGGCTACGTGTTTATTCATTTCATTCGCCTGTGTGTGTGTGTTGACATCAGCGGTGGGCCGAGTAAAAGGGGAATAAATAAAGGGCTGAGGTTTGTCAGGTGGGCATTATAACTGCCCTCGGTGTCCCTGCAGCTTCGGCTCGGCAGGTCACGGCCAACGCCTACCTTGCCGTCAGTGCACCGCATGCCGTTTAGGGACACAGGGCACAAGGTACCTCGGCTCTGAACTGCGTGAGGCCTAATTGAGTCACAGCCGATGACTATCTCTCCACATCAAGGAATTTGCCAGTGTTCGATTATTTCACTGGGGGATTAAACCTCATTTTCGGGTGTTCCGCATTAACCTATTAGAAAGGCTCATCTGCATTGCTAATGCGGGCAGGGGACAGCTGTCACAGGCGAGGGGAAAAACATGATCGCGCAATCCTTGAGTGAGTGATCCCGGCTCCGATTAGCTGCAGTGAAGTTCGCTGAGCCCAAGTGATAAGACAGGCAGAAATTCCCAAGTTGCCAGTAGCTCTGAAAATTATCAGACTGTAGGCAAAGGCAAAATTGTGCCTTGCGGCGCCTGGGCTTCAATCCGGGGACTGCCCAGATTGACATTATTTAAAGCTATGGAAATGTGGCCTGCCTGCCTATCAGACCCAGGGTAAAATAAGATTTTCTCCCCTTCGCACTCCGTTTATGTACATTTTCAGTATCCTGCCATTCTCAAAAAAGCAATTTGAGAATAATTTTACAATTTTATGATCTAATCCGGATAACACAAATAAACAAATCTCTGTAGCACTAGGAAGGATGCTGGGTACAGCACGTTTACGGGTCTAAGGTAAGAAACATACAGCATGCAAGAAGAGTAAGCTACATGCATTGTTTCATTGCCATTACAGCTATAGCTTATGCATTTCCAACACTGTGCTGCACCACCAAAATATGTAACATTCTCAACTTGTGACCATCTGAATATGTTTTATTATATTTAAATTAATTATATAAGCATAAAATATTTATAAATATGACTATAAATAAGAAATGCATAGTAAGAAATGAGTATATAAGTATAGTATAGTATGTATAGTATACTATAGTATAGCATAGTATGGCTCTAACCTCAATTCTACCCTTAACCACTGCTCTGCAGTTTAACAGTCAGACAAAAGCAGATGCAATAATTGTAAATAAATAAATAAATTAATTAATGAAATAAAAAAAGCTCTGAGAGTTTTCTAACAGTTTAAATGGAAAAAGCCTTGGATAGGGTGATGTACGAACAAAGGCACCAGAATGACATTTGGATTGTACAGGATGAAAGTTGCTAGAATAATGTGTCCTTATGAGAGCATGTTGGTAAGTGGTAACGATTTGTTATTTGAGGAAAGCCCATAGGCACTGACAATGCATATTTGTTTATCTACAACACTTTTCAATAGCCCAAGTGCAGACTTCCATACTTTATACAGTGATGCATTTGTAAAGTGGAACTTGCCTAAAGTACTCATGATATTGTATGACATTTATGGATACTGTGCTAAATAGTGGCATTCTTAATGCATAACAATCTTCCCTAGTTTCAAAGAACAAAAAACATCCTATATTTTGATATGCTGTTATCATATTCATATGCAACATGTGAAGTCACATTTTCCACAGGAGGTAGTCTCAAGAGGCCCATTGAAACCAACACAAAACATCACTCTGTGCCAGCCCCAGTACATTTACAGCTTTGCGGGTCAGAATGTAGTGGCCTGCTAGGTTTCTCTGACATTGGGCATTTGCCAAATTCAGTTATTGTTGGAATAGCAATGAAACTATGCAGATTCTGTACAGTCTCATCTGTATGCAAATTGTTCTCATTGTTGTCTCAATAGCAGGTTGGTGTGAATATAACTTTTGGCCACTAAAATACAGATCAACACAACCAGTACTTTAACAAAAACTGATTTGTTTTTATTTGGACAGCCTAAGTGAAGACATAAATTAACTCAAAATTGAGTTCACACAGATATGCCCTCATATAACTGCCCAAATGTTGTGACTATGTAACTTCATGTTATTTATTTAAAGAACTGGTAACACTTTATTTTAAGGACTACTACTATATATTGCTAGCATATTGGCTGTTTATTAGTACTTATAAAGCACATATTAATGCCTTATTCTGCATGAACATATTTTAGATCTCTTAATACTACCCCATATCTAAGCTTAACATCTACTTTACCAACTATTAATCATAAGTAAATTAGGAGTTTATGGCAGCAAAAGTTGTAGTTAATAGTGAGAAAGTATGACCGAATAATTAATTGCATATCCAGTGATAAACTTGCATCTTGCACTGTACACACTGTGGAGACAGGTTCTAGCTGGGCCAACCCTAATCAATGTCAGGGTTGAGGAGAGAATCCTTTGGCCCACACTGTTTGACTTAAGCGCCCTATTTGTGCTTTCTCTGGTCCCATTGCCTTTGTGTGCATTGTAATGAGTGTTACCATAATCCTGGGATTTTCCCTTGGCTTGACCTCAGGCAATGCCTTCTCTCTGCCCCTCCACACCAGGACACCAAGAGTTTACCCTAAACATTATGGCTGGACGATACACAACAATGACACGTCCCCCAAGAGATGCGTACATTTACGGCTGGTGTGGAGCTTTCCCTGATAGACCTGGAAACCCATTTTAATCCTATTAGAGCTGCCCAACAAAGGGTGAAGCTGCAGCAGTCAGGGTGAAGACAGAGCTCTTCTGATATCTGCCAATGGGACAGTGAAGCTCCCCCACCAATTCTCATATATTAGAGAGGCAGACAGAGGGACAAAAGAAAAAAAAAAAAACTGGCAATAACAGGGCCCATTGTATAAAAACGGACTCAAAAAAAGGACCACCAATTACCAAGCATCTACAAAGTCATCTCATTAGACATCCATCTCCAGCTCTAACGGATGTGTTGTTGATGGATCGGGTGATAAATTTCTTGCCGGTCGAGGCACAGGAAGTGGTTCTGTGGTGCCTTGTGAGTGTTAGTACCTTAGGGTCGTCTCACAAAAGAACGGAGAGGCTGGGAGGCCTCAATGTGCTTTTGTTTTGCTCTCCGATTATGGGACATGCGGTGGCCAAGTGTGCTGGTGGTCCGTCCTGTTGCCCCATCACCAGTGTCGAAGCTTAAGGTCTCCCATTGTGACGGACAAGGAGGGGGGGTTACAGGGTCCATACAGACAGAAAGTCTTCTTTAGCCAAACAGGGCAGGATATGACTCTTTAAGAGCCAAGGGGGTGTGAATGGACAATGCCATGACAGAAGAAAAGCAGCTCTATGCTGGGACCACTGGGTTAACACACTTCTACAAGGGTGAGCTGCATGCATGATGCTCATAGTTCTCAGTTTAATTGATCTCATGTAGACTGTAAACGCACAGTTCAGCAAAACATTCTTCGCATTTCTCAATAAAACCTATACATTAAGAGGCACGTCAAAAACATTTAGGAGATGACTCAGTCAACCACAAATCACCTCTTAATTTTGGGTGTCCACTAAACTTTTTCCACATTCCACGAACATCAGGACCTATGCCCCTTTATGCCGAAGTTATCATTATGCAAACCATCACAGTCAATGATCCTTTTTCCCCAGGTTCCGCAACACTATTCCTTCCAATTACAAAAAGAGGTTTGGGATGGCGAGTTTGGATGATTGACAGCTCCTTTAAGGCTGCTGTGTGTTTAGGTCTGCTTTGTGTTCCCCAGAGGCTTCCAGTAGAAGTCTGGGATACTAAACACAGTGTTATACATTTATGTATACACCTGACCTTTTCAATAATGAGTTCACACCATAACTGACAATACATTCAAATGCTCTCTGCTGAGGTTTGTGACAAGAACCAGGAGGAAAAGAAAAGCACGGAAGGTACAAAATAAAGTAACAAATGAAAATGATAGATGAGACAAACTCGCATACACCTTCACAATACAGAAATAGAAAGTCTTTTTTTAAATTGTTCTTTACAGAAAAAGGTTCTGTTATTTTCTTTGGCACCATTTAAAACCCATTTCTTATTTTATGACAAATGTGATATATACTGTAGATCTTTCTATTTTCTAATGCTAGCCACTCTATAAAAATGCATGGCAAACAAACAAACCATAAATAAACGTGTGCTCTTGTACAGAGTAACAGAAATGGAAAATGCAAATGACGAGAGTCAGGTTAATTTTTGCGCCAACACTTCAGCTTGATGAAAAACTTGCTTAATAAAGTGCCAACTAGTTGGGATGCGAACTGAGAATCTTCAAAACTGACAGGTAATGTTGACTCTGACCTGCTGGTTGGACTTACGCGATGAGCACTTATCTGTTTGCACTGTAGTCGCCCTGTATCTTGTGCTCCACTCTGAGTGTTCTTCCCCTCGTGTTTACGTCCAGTGGTAATTCCACACACAATGGACACAAAGCGGAGGAGAGAGGCGTGGGCTCACCCAACACATGCCCCACACATAATTGCCTCCTTTTGCGCCGTTGTATCCTTGTACATCCCTGACACAAAACAAGTGCCTCATGCTTGGAGCTGTTCATTACAGCTATGTTTGCAGCGGAAGGAAGCAAACATTATCTCTACATGCAATCAGTGAATGAATCTGTGCCAGCATCTGTTCAATACATTGGTTGCTCATAGCTGGTTTATTGTACCGTAGATATAGCGGGAAGGGAGCAAGTAGGAGCGGTGTTACAATACATCAGCTGTTATTTTCCAGAGTGCCGAGTTTGCTGGCAAGCGCACTGCAGCAGGTCAGAGAGTGTACTTGACAGAAAATATGCATACTGAGTGGCTACTTGTGCTGCTTTTCATTTGCATTGTGTATTGATTTTTTTGGGGGGCCCATTTAATCTAATATTATATGTGGGTCTCGCAGCGCTTTCAGCCCTGTCTGAGAGGAACGCTTATATAGGGGGCTTAATGATAATTGTAGCAGTCGAGGAAAACCAAGGTAGATTTCAGCCAATACGCCCACACTGAAACACATCCCGTCTCTCTCACTGTCCCCGTCTCTCCAGTCCGTTATTTTGCTCTAAGTTACGGTCAAACGCGTCAGACGCTTTATGCATATGCAAGCAGAAAAAGTTTTTCAAAAACAATGGCCGGGCAGATGGAATGAAGCATAAATGAACAAATAGAGCGAAATCCAGTACGAGGGAAATAAAGAAGCCCTAACACGGTTTTCTTCGCTGTGAAATATAATTAACCTTTCATGGGTGCTAGTCGGGTCTTCCGTACACTTCACAATAGAGGGAATATGAAAGGCCTTTTAAAAGGCGACATTTCTAATTTCTGTGAGATTACTTCTGTTGTCACAGTGTCCACATTCGGCCCTCTATGGCTGTATGGAGCACTTCCGTCTTGCCGGACCACATAGGCTATTACTCTGAAATGTCAGTACCTGAAGATGAAATCAAATCCACAGCTCTCAGGGGATGTCGATGAATGTCATTTTTGTTCCACCCTCAGTCGTGGAATTGTTTCCATCACTAATAAAACGACAACCACATGCCCCTGATATGTGATGGTTATCGTACAACATGCATGTAAAAATAATTGCAAAATGTCTCCAAAACATACAAATACCATTGTCGCTTTTCCTCGTCTGCCGATAGAGCCAGATTAAGCTGTCAGAGACGGTGAGACGCTAAGCTGTTGTTTGATCTACAAATGAAGAGTAATGAGGGGCACTGGCAGCCAAATACAGTCACACACATCTCCGTTCCTCCAGGACAACATTTCAATTCATGCCTGCATTTAGATGTGCAAATCTGGCCAACGGAGGTTTCAGGTGCCTCTGCCTCTCTCATCGTTCATCTAAGTCTCGTCGCTCTGAAGTTGCTTCACGGAGGTGGTGACTGTTGCGGTCTCCAAAAGGGCCTTCATTTCCAGGCTTGTTTACATCATGCGCAAGTAACGGACATGCACAAACATTAATGAGCTTAACGAAGAAGCAGCGAGGAATATTAATTAGACTTGCCAAAGAGCTCTAGGCTTAGAACCGCACCGACAGAAGGCCCCTCAGGGCCACTGTGGGCGCAGGACGCTGTTTGAGAGACAGATGTCACTGGAAGCAGCTTTTGCAAGAGACTTCATCAAAGCCGACAAGTTTAAGACAGAAACAAACTGTGTGGTAAACAGAATGCAATGTATGGGTGAGCAACTTCTTTAACATGAATGTTTTACAAGTGAATGGAATTTTAATGATTGATGATTGCTTTTTGACAGGAAGGATTTGTGTGCATTTGTGACACAAGTCATCAAGCAAACCTGTTCCCTCGTCTGTGAACCGTCCGCAAGATCCAAATTCAAATAGTGCCATTTGTTTTGATCATCAACGAGCACCTCTCAGTGGTCTGTTTTAACCTCTATTAGGCAGGATTACAAGGCTGCTAGCTTGCTGGCATTTGGTAAGTGTCACGGTGACAGCACTTGGTGGCGAAATGCTGGGCTGTCAGCGGCAAGCTTTATCACCAGGCTTTTCTCCTGCACAGAGTGTGGACTAATAAGCCTAGAAATTACAATTGCCTCCCTGCTGAATCCCCGATAGCTGCAAATAATGATATCAGTGCCCTGCTAATCTCCTCTGCTCGCGGCTTGGCATCAACCTATTGAGTCACCTGTCATACTCATGTCTGATGAGGTGAACTTAATCTCACCGTCCGTAATGACAATAGAGGCCATTTGAATGTTAAGAATGATATTTGTCAAAGTTTTCTGTCTTTTTTTTGTCCTTCAACATCTCTTTCAGACAGTGCAATTGAAATGCCCTGTCAAAATGCATGAATCCCTAGACTTAGTTAAGACAGATTCCGATATGAGTCCTATTTCAATTTTATTCTCTATTCATGATTTCAAAAGACCGGATTGAGGTAGACAAGTTTTCATCACTTCGATCGACTGTGAAATGCAAGCATTTAGATACAGCCAGCGATTATTATCGCTGATCTCTATAAAATCACGATAACGGTTTTTGATGATGACATGGTTTTCACCACACGCCAGTACATTTTTTGCAGCTTTAGAATGCTGCAGTGGCATTGATAAATCAAAGCTGTATTCTATGTAATGTTAGTGATCTAATGTCCAGGACAAATACTTATTTTAACAATACTACATTCAGTCAGTCTAAAGCACTGAAAAGCCTGCTCACTAATAGGTGAATTGCAGCAGTCAGGTAGAGCAAATCTATATGCGCTTGTGTAGGAGGCACCTCAGTCAGACCTCACATGGTCACCAGTCTTCAAATGCTCCCTTTGTACCAATCTATTTATGAGCACATCCAATTTACAGTGACATCAGCTGCAGCCCAACAGCAACAAAACCATGGCAAATTCTTCCATTATGCCCAATCTGAAGAAAAGAACTAGTTCCAGCACTTGGAGATATGAAGCAAACAGAGGTCACTCCAGGTATGTGCCAGTGCCCTCTCTCTCCTGTATTATTCAGTCCTATCAAGAGAGCCGAGCAGAGATAAATTGACCTGAGAGACACACGCAGAAGTACATTGAGAGTTAAACTAAATGTTCTGGAGAGTGCTGAAAGAGGTGCCTGTCTATTCACTACCCAGCTCTCTATTAACAGCTGTATCTGAACCACTTAACAATGTTCTGTGCCTCTTTAACAATTTAAGCTGTTTAAAATGTCTTCTGTCATTTTGCACAGATTAACGATTAAAAGAGATATGGGAAAAAGGATGAACTCCAATGCACTGTGTGAATGACACCTCTAAGTGTCTGAAACTGAAACAAAGAGGACCAATTTGAAACATGACAAATGTCCTCAGTTTAACCAATCCATTACTTTTAACCATTAGAAAACCAAAACGGTCCCTATCACGCAGTATTAAATGAACTACAATGTGACTATAGAGGTATGGTATGACAAAAGCTATTGTTTATTCTTTAATTCTTTTATCTGACAGTATTATGGACAAAGCAAGAACAAGTCTCACTGAAAAAGGTTTTGTTTCTGATAAAGGAGCAGTACTTTGCAGTGCCATCATTTCCCCTCTCTTCATTAGGCATTGATCATTCACACGGAAACTGTGTCATTAGATAAATGACTGCTTCCCTCTGCTGTCGGATTAACACTGACAGCACAATCAGTACTTTCTTATGTCTGTGTTGATAAAGAATCATTTAGGTACCACAAATAACTGTTGTGACCATGCACTTTGAAGGAAAGTAGATTACCTTTTATTTTTTTTAATTTTTTTTAGAAGATGGTTGTAACACTTGTTGAAAGAGATGAACCTAGCGGTATTGTTTTTGCACAAACAGTACTACAGCAATGTGTTCTCCGTTATTAATCACTGTCAACACTTTAAAGGGTTACTCCACCCCAAAATGAAAATTTTGTCATTAATCACTTACCCCCATGTCGTTCCAAACCCGTAAAAGCTTTGTTCGTCTTCGGAACACAATTTAAGATATTTTGGATGAAAACCGGGAGGCTTGTGACTGTCCCATTGACTGCCAAGCAATTAACACTGTCAAGGCCCAGAAAAGTATAAAAAACATAGTCAGAATAGTTCATCTGCCATCAGTGGTTCAACCGTAACGTTATGAAGCTACGAGAATACTTTTTGTACACACACAAAAAAAAAAAATTATACAAATTCAGTTTCGGTTCAGTTTAGAAAATTTGAGAGAACAAGATGAGTTTGTTCTCTCAGGAATGTTTCCAGGTCATGCAGGGACTATTACAAGCAATGTTTTAGTTTCTTATCATAAGATAACAGTGCGTTGCATTCAGTATTAAATTAAAAGTTATTATTATCATTATTATGCATGCACGTTCTGTCCTGTCACTGCTTATTCTGATGAGCCATGGTAACAATTTCTGCTCTGTATTTAAGTAGAGGTGCAGTTGTAATAGAAAAATACACATTAACTATGGCCTGTGTCTTCCTGTCCTGTTTCTGCATCCCACCTTGACATAAAAATAAGCGAACACCGTTGTTTTAAAGGTGTCAATATCATTTAAAGCTGTATTAAAAATGGAAACATGATGATGATACATTCACACTTACCACAATGTGAAAACTGAAACGCAGCATTCTCCTCTCTAACTGTACGTGGCCTTTCCTAAAGCATGCATTCTAATCAGGACCAAACAGACAGCCCGTTCTCTGTGTTCAATATTTTTTTCTCAAAATAACTGCCTGCTTCTCTTATGCTGCAATTTTAAATCTGTTTGGCTCCCATGAAGAGGAGTATTATTTCTGCGGAAGAGACACAGCCATGCTAATGAGCGTGGTTATAAACATCATTATATTTTAAGTGTCATTCTGGTGTTCACAGCAGGGAATGTAAGAAATCTCTGTAATAATCTGCTTTTGCGTCTCACATTCAAAGTGACAGAAGAAGCTGTCGCTTTAATGCCGCGCAATCATTAGCGCGTCAGATTCTTTTGGTGCCGGGGGAAGACAAACAGTAATGAAGATACATTAACTAAGACTAATTTGGTTGTTCTTCAGTTCAAGTCACAGCCACGCTGATATTTGGTTTTATTCGCACTGATGTCTCGTAGTGTGCCGCTTGAACAAAAGGGCTAGAGTATGTTAAGTGCTTTTGAAATTGTGAGCTTTCCAGGCAGCGGAACCATGCTTGATGAAAGGGTGTGAAATACAATGTGGAAATCGATTTCACAATCTCCTCATTCACTGTGCCAGCGGAGAGGCGCTATGTCAGTGCTACACGGTGCATGTCTGTACATTTAGCACACTCAACAATGAAGGACTTAGCAATTTATGCTACCGTTGTTAAGCTTGACAAATTAATGCAGGTTTGAGCTCGGATGAGAGGTAGACGGGTAGAAAATTTCAATTGGTCTGAAATTGACTGGATTGCTGATATAATGTAGTACCACTACAGTTGCATTTCTGAAGACAACTCTTGGATTTTGCATCCTTGGATGGCTGAAACCGAAGGCTTAAATGTTCCCCGCTGAAAACAAAAATACATGGGGTGGCATCTTAGATTGTACGCAAGGCTTAATTAGCATGCTAAGCGCTGCTAATGGCAAGTAAGGAGTAAAGCCCTGAGCTCCTCTCAGAGTGATTGACATCTGAAGCGCACTTGTCAAGACGTGCAATGCATTTGTCTTCGCATCATGTTATTGTTGTTATGAGCTGGCATGCCTTTTTCCTCAGCGCACGTGTCTGTTGAATATAAATGGCAGCTCAATGTCTGTTGATGACAAAAGGCCCACAGAATAGGAAGCGATGGGACAGGCAGACAGAGCGCGAGCTGGTTTCTAGAGCCCTGTCTGTACCATCTGTGGGGAAAACAGGATGCAAGCACAATGAAATTAAAAGCCTTTCTATTTCTGATTAATGGCAGTGATACACGTCAAGCCATTTAAGCATATTTAACAAGACTATAGCAGAATGCAGCTGTTCTTGAAAATGGCTGGGAGAGAGGGAGACGAGGGCAGAGAGAACGAAGCAGGCATGGAAAGCAAAAGATAAAGGGCACGCGGCATCTCGCAGCCTCTGTAATTCCTCCCAAGGGGCAATAGGTTTCAAAAAACAAAAATGCAGTCCACGCCTGAAATCGTAACAGCAGACATCCCTAAGTTTTCGGTGCTTTTAATCTTCCTTCGGCGAGCATTTTGCGCTTTCAAGTGACGTGCCTGACGGTCGCTTGTTGTCTCAAGTAAAACAGATAAATAGATACCTAAATGAAAGAGGATGAGCCTGGGAGTTAATTAAAGGAGGTCTTACTTACTGGAACTGTGAAACGAAATCACAACAGCACCGTCCTGCTCATCGCCATAGGTGGCAAGTTTGCTTCTGAGACTCGGGCCAAGAAAAATAAACAGCGAAACAAGCGGAAGGCCGTTCACAACATCCCAAGATACCTATTATGTGAGGGAGGAACAAATTATGCCCTGGCAAATTGCTAATGATGAGCCAGTGATGTCTTGTTAAGTGACATTGTTTGGCCTCAGATCCTTTTGTGTCGGCCTCGTGTTCCTCGCCTAACGAGAGACAAGAAAGACCGAAGTGATGCATTCGGTCCTCCTCTTTTTTTTCTGTTTTTGTTTTGCACAGTTAACTCATGTCTGCATCTTCGCTCGGCTCTGTCACTTGGCATCGGCAGGCCTGATTTGGCAGAGGAGAGCATGCTAGAGTGGGGCTGCGCAGCGGGAGGGAGCCCTTTGATGGGGACCCCCTGGGAGCCTGACGCCAAGGCAGCAGTAGGATCACAGATGTGGCAGCTTTCATGTAACAGTTAACTTTTTCCTAATTAAAGTCGCCCAGCTAATTACAGGCGGTTCTATCTGATCATTGGGAAACAGGATAAGGTATAGTCGCACAGACGAGGACGGCTCACATCAAAGATGTGTGGCAAGAGCGGCGACTGGAGCAGATGGGGGTGAAACGGCGGCTCTTGTCAGGGATTTGGGCTCACCTGGACGCAGGAGTGCATCAGTCACCCAACACGGTGAGGCCCATCTCATTTGCAACAGTTCCTTCCCTGAATGCTGAGCTGTAATTATGAAAGAAGAGTCGAGAAAAAATGACCAAAGAAAAAAATCCCATAATTAGCAAGGCAACTCCAAGCACAAGAAATGGAAATTAGTCACAGTGTTATAAATTAGCCTGTGCATACATTACATGAAATGAACACCCTCGGGGCCACGAATTAGCGCTTTTGGCTGTGCACCCTCATGTATCTAAATAAAACATTCCGTCCTTGGTTATTATGGGCTAACAAAGAGACATCTCTTACACAGTCATTCTCTACAAATTGGCCACACACACATCATTTAGGAGGGCTATATATGTTACAGAGTGTGGGCTGTCTGGTGGAGGAGGGGGCAACGCCGCTCGTGTATTAGCATCAGGTGACGATCGCTTACTATTTTAGCTGCACAAAATGCACATTTATAGGGGCTATTGCATTTTCTACCAAAATCACTGCACACCTACAGCTAAACTTCAATATTCAGAAAGGTCCGTCAAAATCATACTGGGTTCTGTTAACAACAGCAAAAGGCAAGCAAATCGCAAATTAAAAGACACAACGTGAAGTGCATTTTGTCACCGGGCTTCACTGTCCATTTGGATGCGGAGGAGGGAGACGAGAAAGAGGCTCGTGGGTTTAAAAAAAAAAGGCAGGCAGGCAGGCACTGGAACCGTGTTTTGATGAGTCTTATCTAGAGCGATTATTCATACTTGTCCTTCTGCTTGAATTAAAGCAAGAGTGCTGGAGCCTGTTAAAGCCAAATACTTGAATGGCTAGTGAACTCTCACCTTCGCGCGCATCCATTTAGCTTGCAAATGAAAGCCAAGTACAGTCAGCGAGAGCCATAATGGGCCTTTCTTCTTGCAGAGTGCGGTCATTACATACTAATTTCTTCTGGAAGCTCTTCAGGAATTGAAACACTTGGCTGTGGTGGCCCAGCCTCGTGCTGAAACGCACAGGCCAACAATGACAGCACACAAGGTGTTTGTTTAAGGCCTACTCATGGCAGCTGACCACAATCAGACTCAGCTGAAGAGGGCTGATTGCAGCTTGATGCCGCACTATGTTCACAGAGAGACAAATCCTGAATATCGTATTGGAAGCACAATACAGTCATCAGTATACAGCATCATCAAGTGCATTCCTTGTCCTAAAATCTTTCTTCTTCATTTTTATCCCACAACACTGACTCCCCAAATGCTTTTTCTTTGTATGTTTATATGTATAATGTATGAATTTTTTACATACACTTTATATATTTCATTGTAGTGGTGGACTGTACTAACATGGTTATAAATATTGAAAAAATAAATTATTCTGCATTGCATTAGCAATAATTACATAAATTAAGTTATGCAACACGGAAGCAAGTCAATGTGCAACTTGCAATGTATTAGCAGCTACAGGTAAATAACACAAAGAATAACAGTAACAGTAAGCACAGTAAATAGTAAAACTATTCACGCTACAAACCAGTATGTTTACGATTATGATAATAAATGTTCAAAAAAGATGGATGCACCTGCTCGTACATTAAAAATAAAGCAGAAAAATTGAAACAATTATTAAATCTTTAGGTTTAACCACAATTTATTTATTGATTTATTTGAGAATAAAAAAGTGTGTATTTAATATCAGATATTATTAGCCTAACAGATAAATCATAATAACAACATGCCATTACCACTTTGCCCTAAAGATACAGTTGCTGATGTAAACACATGTATGGGTGTGTTGTGATTTGCAGACCAGCATGTGGCTTGCTTGACGGGTCTCAGATGATGCATTTTTGGTTTACATTCACCTTTGGAAAGGGAAGATTTAGAAAGAGCACCAGACTGCTATCCACGCATCACCTTCTTTTAGAGAGGTTGCTGATTTGATTATGCAATTAGGCAGGTGGCTGATTAAAAGCTTAACTAATATATCATGATTAGCCCAGTTCAAAGCCGTTTGTAGTCCAGCCATTCAGGATCTGCTTAATTCTGTACGTTTTAATAACTTTGCAATTTATTCCACAGCAATTCCATAATCAACAATCAAAGTTTGTTTTTTTGTTTGGTTACTACTGTGACTATAAAATGCAATAAGGGTAATGGTGTTGTCTTTAATTACAAAATTATTCAAGCAGTTGCCATCAGTTTGCTATTTTTATCTCACCCCTTCAAAAGTGTCATCAGTATATCCTGTACTCGAAATGCTTTTCTAGGAACTCAGCAAAGACGACGTGACCTGTCTGTCTGCCTGCCTGCCACACCGTGATTAAGACATCACAGTAATCCATGTTTGCATTGCTGTCTGCATGCGAGTTTGTGTGTGTTTGGGTTTGTGTGTCGTGCCCCAGTGCTAAACACACAGAATTAGGTTCCTTTTTGACACCACCGGGAATTGCATTAACTATATTCCCAATGGAGATATGGCAATACTTCTGAATAGCTCCAAAATACACCAAACAAATGTAAAAATGAAAAAAAAAAATGAAAAAAAAAAATTATCATGTAATAAACTAATTTCTGCAGAAAACATTTCCTCCTAGTCGTGCTCTCTTTTGCCGTGACTGATTTCATCCACTAGAAAATACTCTTCCTCCTCTCCTGCTCTGCTTCTTTCCCTCTCAGCAAACTCTCATTCTTTCTAGCATTCTCACTTTCCCTCCCTCTCCCTCTCCTCCCTTCCCTTTCTTCCCCTCTCTCTATCTCTCCCTGTCTCTCCATTGCTTGCTCAGAGAAGCAGCCCATGTTTACTTGCCCTTATCCAGCAGCCTAATCCCTGCAGCAGTGAAAGACTCCACTAAATAGGTGCTGGAGAAAAAAAGAGGCGAGGGGGGACAGGCAGA
This sequence comes from Schizothorax lantsangensis, assembly GCA_027422415.1. Classification (NCBI taxonomy): domain Eukaryota; kingdom Metazoa; phylum Chordata; class Actinopteri; order Cypriniformes; family Cyprinidae; genus Schizothorax; species Schizothorax lantsangensis. The sequence continues at coordinate 4,166,897 of CM049858.1, forward strand.
GCCATTAAAGGAGAGTTTATCAGAGTCGCTCAATCTGTTATCACTCCTGTCCCTCTGTCTCCCCCACCAGCCTGCCTCCCCCCACTGTCATAGAGCCACTGATTACAGCCTGCCGTGCAGCTCGCTTTTGGGTGTGCGAGTGTATGTGTGTGGCTCCTGTCCCCCGCGTGAGAGCAAGTGTGAGAAAGAAAGACAATTTTCTCTCAAAGCTTCGAGTCAGTCTGTATTTGTATGGCTTTGGACGAACCAGACGGGGAGAAACTCCTTAATGCTGTTTGTTTATTCTCGTGGTATGAGGGTTTTAGCTTTTATTATTATTATTATTATTATACTTATTTATTATGTCTGGCTGTGCATGTGCATGTGTGAAAGAAAAGATGCTTGTCCCATGGTAATAAGTGTTTGTTATTGAGTAGCTTCCATATTTTTTTAGCTGGGTCATGCTGGCAAGAGGACCTATTGTTTTGGAATTAGATTTGTTAAATTAGAAAACAGAAAAAAGTTACTAATTGATGCTTATTTAATAATTTAGTGTAAACAAATATTGAAAATTCTGATCAGTGGCACTCACCATGGTCTTCTAACTGTGATACAGCTGCACAATTAATCGAAAATAAAACCAAAAACGTGATATGGCTTAGTGCAATTATCAAATCACAAAGGCTGCAATTTAATTAAATAAATATATGCACTGCATGTTTTATAGCGTGGCACAGACTTTTTGTGAATGCAAAATGCTCCAAACATCTTCCCATACTTGTAATGAGAAGAAGCTCTTATCAACAAAAAATAATCTTTAAGGGCTCCCTGCGGTTTTCCATCAAAATAAAGTTTGGTGGTTTAACGTTTGAAAATTAAGGCAGCCATAAATATTAGTATTGCAATACAGTATTATCACATTATTTTTCTTAAATATTCTATTTTTTTAAGTTAAATATTATAATAGAAATTGTATTATATACGTATAATACATACAATATAATATTGTAATATTTAGTTATTTGTTAGTTCAGTTTATAATTTTATTTAGTAATGATAATAATAATGATAACAATTATTATTATTATTATTATTTGTTTCTGGCTGAGTATGTGTGTGACGGAATATGCTACAAATTCAACAGTTTAACATTTAAAAATGAAGAAATGAATACAGCCATAAATTATAGTATTGTCATTTCACTGTTGTATTGTAAAATAAAATATTATATTGCGTTTCTTAAATATTCATTTTATTTTCCAGTTAACTGCAGTATATATATATATTTGTTTTTTTTGTTACACACACACACACACACACACATATATTGTTGTAATTATTACTATTATTATTATTATTATAGCCAATTATATATATATTTTTAAAATTATTTAATTTAATTTATTTATTTATTTTATTTTTATTTATTTATTTATAGTTTTGGAAAGGGGATCAAGGGATCACAAATGTTATCAGGCAAATCACTTTTTTCCCCAGATCATGCAGCCCTAGATACAGCTGTGCTGAAGTGTTTCAACTACTGAACCTAATGAACAGTAGTTAGCACAACCGCAGGGCCAACCATTGACAGCTCCAGCTGTCATATTGACAGGCTACTCAGGGATAAGAAGCCCTGCGCCTGAGAGGGGACACACCAGGCCTGACCTCAGCCCTTTACTAAGACAAGCTAGTCATTTTCCCTGGAGCTTAATAATCTCTGGAGATAACCACTCACCGCGGCCATCTGAGCAGCATCCAGTTTCAGTTTTCTCACTTGAGCTCGACCTTATCATCAATATGGCTATTGATTGTACACAAACACACATTACCTGCACAAACTGTGTAAAACACAGTGCTATGCACAAGCTACAGGGGTTTATCCAGTTGTCCAATGTTTAGATATTTAATGTCTGAAAAATACAGAATAAAAGACATTTAGTACAAGTAGTAGATATTCATATATAAAGTAAATATATATAGGTTTTGCTTATTTAATGTATATATAATGTATAGAGTCATCATGTGTCTTGTACTATAATAAAAGATGTTATCCCTGTTATTATATAATTTATTAATTATTTAATAATGAAAAAATGACAATAAAAAAATAAATGTTGATTCCACTATGTTATTAAAAGAGAAGAAAGACAGTCCACTGAGTTCACTGGGCATATCTGTGTAGAGAAATGTTTGCCTGGGACAACGGTCAATTAGACAGTTCAGTGATTATTACACACAAATATAGAGAATGCTGCGATTGACCAGTCAGAAGGAAGTATTACAGAAAGGTGTGAAGTAAAAAGTATTTCCAACTAATATTCACTCACATGCCTACAATGTATGTTACGGAGAGTTGCGTTTACATGCAGAGCAACAGAGATGCCCCAGCCCCTAGCAGCAGTGCACTGTGTTGCTAGCCCTGCATATGGGACCACACCGTTTAGACCCTAATGGTTGGTAATGTAAGCGCCATGTTTACTGAGCAGTGGGTCTCCAGCACACAGGCTGTGACAAATTATGAAAGGCGGGCCTGCGTAACCAGGCTGAATTTCATTAAACTTTAACTGGCCTTATCTGCGGCGCGACAGAGGACAACATAATAAACGCTGACAGGTATCTAAAGATGTGTGTTTGGACTAGGGAGAGGGAACAGCGGGAGAGATGCTGGCAGCTTTGTCATCGAAGAAGGGACATATGTTGTGAGCTATAAAACCGTAAAGCAGATGCTGGTGTTTTTTTGTGTGATCATGTATTGACTGAGATTTTGCCCTTACTGAACAGAATGCAGCATTTCATTTATTCTGAACAAAAATCATGTCTCTTGATGATTGAGGTGTGTTTGTTTGTGTTGTGTTCTGTATTTCTAATCTTTCTTAACTGTGTATCATTTAATTACAGGTTTTCACTGTAGTTAATTGTAATTTATTAACTGTTTTAAAATGTAATTGTGGCACATAGCTTTTAATACACCACTCCAAATTCCAAGTAAAAAAAAAAAAGGACATAAATATATATTCACAGGAAAACACACACACACACACACACAAAATACTACTCTTTCTAATTTTTTTTACCCCCTAAATTACGGCAGGCTAAAATAACAGCATCACCAATTTGAACATGATACCAATTCCAAAATTTTATCCTTTTTCATAAGATCACTGTTTTGATTTTGAATTATGCATTTATATGAACGCAATTCAATTAAACCCCTACAACAAGGTATAACAGATGTAATTGTTGTGGTAAAATTCTGTCATTTACATTGAACATTACTGGAGTGTATCTGATTACATTATATATGAAAAAAAAACAGATATATAATGACAAATTTCATAGAGGTCATTTTATAGAAGGTTTTTTTTTGTCTTGTATCTACAGTATGATACACTTGTCAATATGGTTGTCAATATATAAAAAAGAATAATATAGTAAAAAAGAATAAAAATACTGTTCATAATCATGTTCAGAAAAATTATATTTTTGTTCCTTTGACAATTATTCTCAAATTAGTATTCATTTAGTATTTAAATATTTTTTAATATTTTCACTTAATGGTGCATCTGTGTCACTTGCAGCATTAAATAGTCTTTATTTGAAGCCCTGACTCTCAAAAATAACATGTCTGCACGTTTTGGAGGCTGAATGCAAATAACATCACTGCATTAGTTATAAGGCTGAATTTCTGCTAAATTTCCCAGTTGGCTCAACTTCCTCTGTTAGTCCTATTGTATTGTGGTGTTTTCTTGAAAAAAAAAAATCTGATTGCCAACAAACACGTGACTCTAACCAAAGCTTGACAAATCTCTGAAGAGAGTCTGAGTAAGAGAAAATGACAAAAAGGGGGAAATTAAATAAATAAAATAAGCACAAATTTGATTGATTTCTAAGAACCTTTTTCATCAAGGTCATTTTGAGATGACTGAAATTAGGAATATGAGGTAAAAAGAGGCAGTTCATGTAACAAAGACCAGATTAAGTACAGCTTTGTTAGGAACTGAAAAGATATATGTGTTTCATATTGCATGTTGAGATAAAGAAAGACTAAATCAGGCTGCTATAGGAAACCCAATTTTGTGTTACTGTTGAAGATAAAACATTTGATTTTGCCAGCATTCATATAGCTGTTGAATGGCTGTATTTTTCTTTAACTTTTGAATTGGACCTACGTCTTTGAACCCAGAATTTTGTGAGCAGTGTCAGACCTCAGAATAAGTGTGAGATGCATTATCTTGCATGCCTTCCTTTCTAGCTTGAGTTTAGACACTACAAAACTGCTCATTTTCATTCAGAAATAAAATCAACAGAAGCACAATGGACCAATCAGAACCTATTTCTATAAAATGTTTTTACATAACTTTGACATTAAATGCAAGAATGTTTATTTACGCAAGAATGATTCGTAAACTATTTTTATTCTGTGCTTTATAATAATAATAAAAAATATATATATTGAAATAATTGTCCCTTCCCAATATATATTATATATATTTTTTCCCAAACCGTTTGGTACATATTCACTAAAGGACTATGTCTATTGTTCCGTTGTTTGTCTGTTATTCTTCTGTGATAAAAGCAAAAGCCTATCCACAGCAACATCTAAGAGTGTCGTCTTCTAGATGAGAGGACACTCAGGGGGTACAAGACCCTCGAGCCAAACCCAAACTCCACACAAACACTCTTGTGCCACCACTCAAGTGTCCCTGGGCTGATCCAGTGGGTTGTGTGGCTTTTCCATTTGAACAGGCCTCTAAGCTCTTCCACAAACAGTCCGAAAGAGGTCCTCTGCACCAGGAATATTTGCCTTCGTCCATCAAATATTCCGTCCATTGTGACACTCGAGAGCAGAAAGGGTCTGCGCTCACATTTTAATAGTTGAGTACAGAATAGAAATGTGCAAAAATAAGCGCAGCTGAATATGCCTCGGATTCCACGGCCTTCCTGGCCTGTTGTCATGGCGTTTTTACGTGAGAAAAGGCGATGAAATCAATAACGCACAGCCTTGAAAATGTCTCCAAACAGATGGTCCATTGAGAATGGAATGCCATTGCCTTTGTGCCCGGAGCCTTTGCATTAGCGGGCTTTAATTTAGCGACTGCCAACAAATTCTTCTCCATCTCAGCTCTAAGCAAGCTCGTAGACGATCGAGTCTGCTTCATCGATACCACCTCACTGTCTCTCACTTGTTTCTTTCTCTCAATTACCCGTACTGAAAGAGCAGAAAACACATCATCTTAACTCTCAGAAGAGAAGCTGCATTTCCCGCACAATTGACTGGATGTCATACGATGAGCCTGCCAGAGACAGAGCAAACAGCCTCGCTACTGTTTTGCTAAACGGCTTGTTAAAGTGTTGTTAAAGTTTTTTTTTTTCTACGTGGGATCATTTCTTCGGCCGTTCCTCGTTTCTTTTTTTAGCGAGCTCTGGCTACTCCAAGAGGCACCATAACAGAGTGAATTCATGCTCTCTAGACACCTGCTCAGCTCTGGAGAAGCACAAGATATTGACCTTCAATTCAGCCAGCATTCAAAAGCGATGAAAGGAGATAAGAGCTCTAATCGTCCCTCCGTCTCAGGCTCCTCTTTATTGACTAACTGACACATACTTATTCTGGCTCTGCTGCCAGTGCCTGCGGTTTCGTAGCCTTGCAGATACCACACACCAAATCGAAACAGACGTTCGCTCCAACAGCGGGCTAATATGAAAATTGCCAGTAAAGACGTACAAATGAATTGGATATTGAGTAATGCATCAGATCTTCTCTGCAGACGTGAAGCTGCTTGACACTTTTTTTTGTTTGTTTTTTTGTTCTCACTCTCATTTACAGCGCAGTATCTCGCATCCTTAGGTCTGTCGTAATTATTTTTTTTCCCTCCTACTATCTAAAAGGAAATACTGGTTAAAAGCATGACGTGGAGAGGGAAAACAAATGTGGAAATCAGAGCCTACCGCACTTCAAAACATGGCGATGATTCAGGTATCGTGTCTTGACCCCAGAATATGGCCCCAGCGTTTCCCCCGTGGTTCTTTGTGGTTTGAAAGCTTAAAATACTTGAGTGGTATAGTCTAAAATGCAGGACGACAGTGCCCATTCATTCTGCTACAGAAAGCCAACGGGAGTAGATGACTAGACTAATGGCATCACTCCCAATCCCCCCCCCCCAAACCCCCCCCCAAACCATAACACATGCCAGCTCAAGCCGCATTTTACAGACCCCCCCCCAGTCATTTTCATATTTATATTTACATGCATATGAGTGTTCCCATCCATGAGAATGCAGGCAGTGATATTTGAATTCCTGACAGAATCCATAAATACCCAGCCTGGGCAGATACAGTGGTATATTTATTTGACTGACATTGTCTAAATTGAAGTTTGACACTCTTCACCACTCTAACCTTTATGCAAATGCAAAATCATCCAAATGTGATGGACAGAATTCAATTAACTGAGATGACAGAGAATAATCTAGTGAACTGAATACATCAGCCAGTTGAAAGGTAACACAATCATCATGCTGAGGTGCGGGGGTGGAGGGCTGTTCTGAGAGAGAGAGAGAGGGAGGGAGGGAGAGAGGGAGAGAGGGAGGGAGGGAGGGAGGGAGGGGGCTAAGGATGTAGATATAGCCCATTTCCCCTGTCTTATCTAATGGCGCAAGCTCTATTTCTCCAAAGCGAAGTCTTCAGTCCAGTAAACTCTTGATCTCAAATGAGAGGTCTGCAACACTGTTGCTAAGCAATTAGAAGCCTTTATTGAGCAGCTGATTCCTGGTGCTCAGTGTCCATCAGTGCGATTTCGCCTCACCTAATAGACTTCCATACTGACGAACAGAATAGCCCTGTTCTCAAAGAAAATGGCTCAGGAGCTGGGCGTCAAATGAAAGCACAGTAAGCATGCTCCTTTCTTTAAACACAGCCTGCCCAAAACAACTGTTGCTTTCTACATTTTTTCTTTCTTTCTAACTTACAGTCCTAAAGGATGAGAGCTTCCATTACAGAAAAAAAAAGTTAAATTAGAAATTGAAGACAATTAAAAGCTTCTGAAAAACCGATACATATTTTGATTATTATTTTTGTATTTAAAAAATACGGTTTGATTATTGTTTTATTTAGAAATGACTGTCACGTTTGATTTAACGTGAAAACAAAATCATACACTGCAATGTGTGTGCACATGAACAAAACCTAACCGTCTCAATGCAGTCTCTCAGTCCTCAGTGTTTAATATGTCAGATACAGAACAGACTTGTGGCCAGGTGGGGGCACCCTTAACCAATTTTTGAAACACTGGCACTTGCAAGTGCTGGAATACCAGAGTCTAAACAAATAATATATTTACAGCTGGGAATAACTAGAATGACTGAAATTATTTAATGATAAACAAATAACAAACACTTTGATTTCAAATTAAATTATTATAGTTATATGTATGGAATTCCAATTTCTATATATCAATAAAATAAACTATTTTTAGCCCCCATTTTATATTATTCCATTTTATAAAATTATTTAATGTTTAATAGCTTCTATATATTAAATGTTAATTTTCTAAAGAAAGTTTACTCCCATAATGTAGGAGACCTCTTTTTTAAAGTGGTGTGTATCTATTCAGTAAAATTCTGGTCTCAGACATAAAAGTTAAATAATACTGGTTTTGCTTTTCATGAATAACCTTAAAAAGTGAACAACCGAGAGATAAAAATTCTCAGGACTACTTGGCCACCAGCAACGAAAACACTAGATGGCTCTGTTGTGATACATGAAGTGCTGATGGATGATTGTGATTTTTTTTTTCATTTGTATCTTTTCTTTATCCTTTTCTACTGTTTGCATAGTTTTACTTGAATGTCTCTGACTAAGATACAATTAAATTTGGTTAACATTTCAGAGATACTCAGCACAGCATTTATTGCATTTCGATAAGAGCATAACAGACATGCAAGTTATTTTACCCACTGATATGGCTTGGGCACAGATGCTGTCCTCTGTAGCTTTTTGAATTCTGTCAGTTCAGAAAAAAAAATGAGGTGGAGTGGTTCTTAAGCATTTCTCTTCACACAGAAAGATGTAATTTCACAGGCAAGAAATTAAACACATTCTTTTTACATGAAACATTCACACCATCTCATTGGTCCATCAGCAAACTCCATTTATAGCTTTATAAATTATACTAATTAAATTTCAGAATGACTAAATATATGGTCTTTTCTTTAAACAGATTAAAAAAAAATATTTCTATGAACGAGCAAGGAAAGGGGTAAAGTCAAATTGTATCCATTAACGATAGTCAAGCGATTCTCCAGCATATCTGTTACATACAATGTAACTTCTATTAGCCCTCCAACTGGCTACAGTACACGCCATTTAATTAAATATAGCCTTTCAAAGAAACGTACTGCAAGCAATTTAGAGAGTAGCACATTTGAAGCTTGCATGAGGTTACTAGTGCTTTTAACCACTAGTATGAGTGCATAGACTGTTAATTAACATATTTAGAATTAAGTGGATTTGCTATGCACTAATCAGTCTCTAATTGACTAAGAACTGTACCCTTTCAAATACTGGACAGCAATCACAGCAGCAAGAGCCAGCATATTACATAATCACTAATTATGTTTCAGATAGTAAATAAAAAATAAAAAAACAAAGCTGATGGATTACGCAAAGCTCATCAATATGACTGGTTAATGACTACTCAGAGCAGGCATCAGACTTGTGCAAGCGAGAGAAAATACCAGCTATTTTGCCTCCAGATTGTGTGATTGCGCTTAGCTGGCTGAAGCGGTGTCTGATTGTGTCAGGTACAAGGCAGAGCGTTACTAACACACCAAGACATCGGCTAACATTTACCACATCATACATGAGGCGGATCAACTTTTGGAATATATGTCATTTCTTCATATACAATAAACAGAAAATTTGAACCTAAAAAAATCTTCTTTTCCTTTCTCATATTATTAATTTATATTTATTTTGTACAATGTTTCTTACAAAATTTCCAAGAATATGCAATTGACCTGACTCTCTCTATTTAACTGTCTCTGACATTAGTTTAGGGTTGAAAATACCATGTCTTACGTAGCTGCTGACACAGCCTTGAACCTTCTGAGCTGAGAAAAATCGCCCACATGGATGACTGGCTCCTCTCAGACCTGTGTGGACGGGCATAGCAGCCCTTCCTGCAGGACCTGAAAAAAAGACCTCTGATTTCTCTACACACGGATAAATATGGAAGATCGAGGGACCCATACAGGGTGGCGGCTGTCGGTGCTTTCATTTCACTTTGATACCCTCTGTCAAGCAGAGCAGTGACATACAGGCCAATGCATTGATATGAGAAAGAAGGCTGCATGGATAGAAAGTTGTTGAATTGAAAAGTAAACATTTGAACACAACCACTTCATTACATTGGTTCATTCAACGTTTGCATACAAAATATTCACACGCATGTACAGAGAGAGAAAAAAGAATCTCTAGAAATTCTAGGCAGAAGTTATGAAATATGAATATAAAAAGACAAGTTGAAATATATAAGAAACACTGTATAAAACCTTGAAACTCATAATACTGATACGATAAATCAGTCAGTGACAGTGTCCATGTCTGTTCATGTCTCTGTAGAAGTTTACATGGCTGAAAAGAGTTTTAACATGCATATGAGCAAAGAAAGAGAGCATAAACACTGTAGACCACAAGTACACGCCAGAATTTACACACAGCCGGGTCTCTCAGCTCCTTTCCATCTTTGAAGTTGGACTCTAATTGACCCACTGTGTAGATTAGTCACTGGCTTGCGATTTTCATAAATACAGGTGGATTAATGATGTTTACATTGCATAAAAATCCAGACAAGGCTGACTTCAAGAGAACAGGTAAGTCTGAAATATCAAATAAAGACAGCATGTACCACTGGAGATTCTGGACAGAACTAAACTGCTCCAGTCCCTATCCAGTCTGAGATGTGTGCGTATGAGGCAGTAAGAGGGCAGCTGGGGTTTCTTTTCACAGCCCCTCACTTCTCTGCGCTGCCGCTAGGCTGGGGCCTGTGCAACGCCACAGAGAACTGGAGAAATATGAGTGCCGCTTTGTTTGACTTCCTCTCAGCCTCCAAGACACCAGCAGGGTCTGGTAATGAGTCTGCAAACAGGACTCGCGAGGAACGTCATGCCACTCATGACTAATTGTGCTCCAACACTTCACCGAAGAGGAGAATGAAGTCTGTAAGCCTGTAAGATATGCTAGTTTAGAGAGCTTTCAGTTTTTTGACACTTAAAACCGGTTACAAGACAGCAAATCTAATCAGTGAAAGGGCATGGTGACATTAATACACGGCACTCTGCATGTTTCACAATGGTATCAATACAGTAGCCTTTTAAACATGAATAATGTTTAGTTTAAGCATAATAACAATAATCATGAATAATAATAAAAAAATGAAATAAGGCATTTCCTATTTGTAATATCTGTATTTTAAGGGCAAACAAATGCAAAGTGTTGCTTTCTCTCCACTCACAAAGATAAAACCCCAAATACATGCTGATTATAAAAAATTACAGCTCCAGCACAAGACCGCACAAAAATCCTCCTCTCTCTGCTGGAATGGGGAGTGATATTGTTCCAACCAAGCACCATAAAAACAGACCGGACGGGGCTCGGTGCTCAGGAGAACTGGTAAGCCCCTGTTTTATTCATGAGCATGCAGGCTCCGCCAGCTGAGAAAACCCCTGCAGTCTCTTCCAGCACATCAAGGTTTTGTGCCTGAATTACAATCAGGCCCAGGTCGCTGCTCTGACACATTGCATTAAAAAGCAACAGAGATTAACGGACCCAAGTCAATTTGGGGATTGATCGACAGGTCCTCATCTAGAAAACAGAAACACCCCGAAAGAGAGCTCTGACCGGAGGGATAATCGGAGCACGCTCATTCGACTCATGGAAATCAAATATGAAAAGAACATAAGACGAGCTCCTTTTTGGCGAGAGGGAGTGGGATTTGAGGAAGGTTTGAAGAGAGAAAAAGTTTGCACTGCTGAAATGTATTGTTGCCAGTAATCCGGTGGAAATGGAAAGAGGGACAGAGAGGCGTCCCTAAGGTGAGACCAATGCAACAGCTAAATGCTGATGGAATGAAGCTAAATTTCTTCAAATTGGTTTAGATTCTTCAATATGAAGGTCACACACCCACATAGCATAACAAAAAGCAAAATATATTTACTTCTCAGAACTGTTGCAAGGCAAATAGTAGTATACTTGTAAAACTGCCTTATTCTGAAACATCAATTGGCATTCTTAAATCTGTGTGATGTTACATAATAGGCGAAAATAGTAAGAATGGTATCATGCTGGCATATTAAAAAACAACAACAAGCTGACATGTGCACGCTCACAAATAGACACTCACTCAAGGAGAAACAGATGAAGATGTTCTCGCAGGCCTGACAGAAAATGAGCAGAGAAACAAACACAAATGAGTCACTTTGCCAACAAGAGGAGAAATAATTGGTCTACTTCCCATTATGCTAATAAACAAGCAATAATGATAAACAAAGTTCCAGTGCAGATTTTTAAAAAAAGAAAAGAAAAGATAAATCTCAGTGGGAGGCCACCTATCTACATCTCGCCCTCCATTTCACAGCCATTAGATGTATCTGGCAAAGTCAAATAACAACAACGTAAAGATTTTTTTCATTGCGTCTAAATTTACAGTTTGGAGGACGTCCCCTAATTGCCCTCTTTGAATACAGCGTCCCAGGCTCCCTGTCATTATGGCTGCATTGAAGTCCTAATGAGTGGAATTGTCATCCACAAAGACGCCCCCCTTTTTCCCTGCTGTGCGAACACATTAAATCCAGACAGCTCATTTCCATTCCCCTGCCATCTCTCCAGAAATGACGTGCGATGCTTGAAACTGTTTATTTCCAAATTCAGACCTCCTCCGTAGCATCCATCGGCTTCAATTACCAGTTTTTCTGAGCGCAGCCATCAGGCAGCCTGACACTAAGGTCCAACCTAATTCCCACCTTCTCCAGAGTCAAGAGCATAATGTGCAGATAAAAAAGGTGGAAAATAGCCTGTGCCTCATTAGCATGCGGTGGCTGCCTGTTCATTTGCTCGCCTGCGAATGAAAGTTCTGACACTCGGGCGCCTTCCGCAATATGAGAATGGTCCTCTTCAGACAGTGCGCCGTCCTTACCGCAATGAGAGAGGTCATGAAGGGAGGGGGGGGGAAGCAACATCGAACCCTGCTAGCTGTGCCCTGTGACTGCGGGGCCGGCCAGGGTGCCAAGAGGAGGGTATTGATTCTGGGAGCAGCTCATTACCTGCTGAATCAACACATTACGGGCACGTTTGAAGCGCGCACAGCCGAATTGTTTACGAGTGTCTTTAGTGCAGGCCAAAAGCTAGCGCTGACAGGGCACGACCACACTCATTAGCCTGCAACCCCACGATTAGATGTTATCCGATATGCTGCTATCTGCGGCGTCCGTCTAACCAAGGCTGCTGGCCTGCATTGGCCTGGATCATTACAGCCGCTCACACTCGCTCTCCCGTCTCTTTCCTCCTTTCTCTCACCACTCCCCATGAATGTATCCATTAGGCCGCCGATGTGTAAATTGTTTTCACCTGCACTGCGGGCAGATGGAGGAGAAGGAGAGGCGCTGGACGCATAATTTCCTATGCATGAGCTTTCTAATCAGCTGCAGAGTAACATGATTCCCCAGCTTCTCGTGGATATGGGGGAAAAGAGTCTCTCAAATGCACAATCTGCAATCAATATGCATGCTATGTTATAGGGATATTGGAGGCAGGGGCGCTGGTGACTGAGTTCATATGAGCTTGCCTTATATAAGTGAGATGGCTTAATGCGAAGGATGCGGGGCCCAGCCTGATCCCATCCACTGGAGATAGAGTTCAGCCTGTGCTGGCTGAATTGGAGGATAATTTGACCTACAAGACAAAGCCCCCATAAGCACAATTTCCAGTGTCAGCAGAAGGCAGCCTGGATGAGTGACAATGTGTACGCACCCTCACACACACAAATAAATGCTGTCCCTATTTAATGCTGCAACCACAATTTGGTTTCCTAAGAGGGTCATGATGTCAAACAGGCCATATGGAACCAAGCGGAATGCTGCTGAGTTAAGGCTAGAAAGCAAAGTATAATCATAATTACGATATTCTGTGTCAAAAGTGTATCATCCTTTGTAAAACGTTCGATTACATCAAACTTGAGCACAAAAATTACCAAACTTTAAAAACCAGGAGTGTCAAAATGATTTATCAAAATATAAAATTTCAACTTTTATTATGGATTATATGAACACATTAAGACTGATAATGGAAAAAAAGTGTTGTTTAACTAGTTTTGTATCTGCTGCTTTAAACAAAAATGTTGGCCATATAAAGCATTCCTGCAGGTCCAAACCAGCAAACAACATTCTCTTTTGCATTGAACTTATACAGAGACCAGAATCATCATTAAGAAGACACAAACTTGGGTTAGCAAACCAGTCAATTTGCAGGCCTGAATAAGATTTCTGATGATGTGGCGTTGAAGTGTGTAATTTCTGCACCACTAGAGGCACCAAACAGAACTACAAATTAGACACTGTTTTCAAACAAGTTTTCAACAGTCTTCCTGTCTGCCATTATAAAGACAAACAGGTAGTCCTACCCCAAACTTATGAATCTAGATCAGGGGTTCTCAACAAAGATCTAGGCTGTGTTAAAAATGGCATACTTGCTTACTGCTTACTGCCCAGTACACAGTGCATACTGCCTACTAGTTTTTACAGAATAATGTGTGAAACAGAATACAATAAGCAACAAATGTTTCAGAGTACTGTAGTATGCTGTGCTGTCACAAGACAAACACTGAACAATAATGTCTCTGCACACTGAGTCTGAAATTTTCGTATGCGTTTTTTCGTATTCGTTATCCTAAAAATTCGTCACGCACAGAAACCTTGCACACTGAGTCCGATGCGTATTAATTAATCCGTTGCGAAAAAATTCGCAAAACAGTATTAAATGGAGTCTTCAAGCATTGAGGATGATTTTGTTGTCCTCTCGCTTCTTAAAAAAAGAAAAAGAAAGGAAATATTGGGTCCATCCAATCCTGAGATATAAAGAGGACGGAGAGTTCCCCCTCCTTATTAAGGAGCAGCGGCATTATCACAGGTTCTAGTCTGTCAGTCATATAATGGCAGGTATAGGTCACTGTCTCTATAAGAGGGAAAAAGAACATGCACAGAGAAATCCAAATTAAACAATTCCCCATTGTAACTACACATTGATGGCCTAAGACACGAAACGAGCGGTTTGTGTGAGAAAACGAACAGTATTTATATCGTTTTTTACCTCTTGTACACAACCATGTCCAAGTGATCTGAGTGCGCACACACATCCGGTGTGTGACGTGTGTGTGCACGCGCTCTGGCTCACGCTGCATTCACACGGGGCGTCGGCGTCAACGCTTGACGGAGGGCGTGTCTGAAGCCCTATCAGATCGGTATTTGCATGAGGCGATCTGATTGGCTGACGCCTCCGTTGGCGCTTGAAAAGTTGCGTCAGCACCACGCTTCAGACACGCCCTCTGTCAAGCATTACGCCGACGCCCAGTGTGAATGCAGCGTGAGCCAGAGCGCGCGCACACACACGTCACACACCGGATTTTAATTTCAATTTTAATTTCAAAGTGAACTCAGCACAGCTGTCGAGCCTGTTACCTTACAAATAAATGTGCTAACCTTTCTTTTTACAAAGGCTAGTTAATAAGGGTTCATACCATCGATCTATAATAGTTCATATAATGGTTCATACTAGTAAACAATTACATTGCCCAATTGCACTCATTTCATAATTGATGATGAACTTTACATATTGAACCGAACTGAATCAACAATGAGCTCCCTATAACTGAATGATAGTATTTTGGGCAGTTACACTAAGTGGAAAAAGCAATATATTCTAGTTACACTAAGTGCAAATAAATTCTGTTTACACTAAAATAGCAGCATTTTCTTTAGCAACAGGGGTATAAATAGTAGTTAGGTGGCAGATATTTATACTTCAGTACTGTAGTACATTATAAAACAGAATGCAATAACATATTGAGTGTAAATTATAATGCCTATAAATTTTATTAGATGAATGCCAATTTATTGGTACAAAAACCTCCCTACACCGACAGCTAATGGTGCGTTCAAGTCATGTCGGATACATCATATTTACGAGTTGAACGCACATGAACGCCACCACAAAGTCATTATTACGAGTGGGAAACTCGAAATTTTCTTTAAGCCCCGAGTTTCCGAGTTGGGGCCGTGTCAGTGAAAAAACGTGTCGGATGCAATGGACGCAGCCAAAGACTAAAGATATGCAGTGTCGATAAAGTTGTTGAAATGAATAAAAAAAATTTTTTTTTTATAATGTACAATAAAACTATATAAGTTACATATACAAAATATTATATTATTGTATAATTATAATATAATTATTCAGTTATCACCTTCATAAATTAAATAAAAACAGAAAAAAGAAAAGCACAATGATGCACACTCTTCACTCATCATTTTGTAGATGTAGAGTTAAAAAAATCGTTGAATTTTATGTGGAAAAGTTAAATCGCCATCTTGTTCTGACCAAAGTGACTTGAATGCACCCGACGTCGTAATAACGACTTGTCAACTCGTAAGTACGAACGTCCTAGGAGGACTTGAACGCAGCATAAGCATGCCTAATAACATGTATTATTAATGAGGCGTTTTATTTCCACTTTTCAAATATGTACTTTATTTTTATTGAAAATAAATGCCTTTCTGATCTGATATGTGATGGGAAAAGGAGAAGCACGTTTGATAAAAGGCGGACTAGAACTCGGGTCGATCGTGTCAAAATCAAACAGCTCACATTTTACTCACTGTGCCACTGATACTGCAGTAAAATATGAGTCTTTTACAGTGCTGTTTATAGCAGCCAGGCATTGGTGGGCGGAGTTCATGCAAATAGCCTCTACCAACAAATTGGTGTATTTGTACTTAGATATACACTCGGGTTATTTTTAGAGATGCTCTACAGCGGAATTGAATTCTGTTTACATAATTTAAAATGTATTTTTATTTATGTATGTGACCCTGGACCACAAAACCAGTCATAAGGGTCAATTTTTCGAAATTGAGATTTATACATCATATATATAAATAATAAATAAGCTTTCCATTGATATATGGCCGAGATACAACTATTTGAAAATCTGGAATTTGAGGGTGCAAAAAAATCAAAATACTGAGAAAATGGCCTTTAAAGTTGTCCAAATGAAGTTCTTAGCAATGCATATTACTAATCAAAAATGAAGTTTTGATATATTTACATTAGGAAATTGACAAAATATCTTCATGGAACATGATCTTTACTTAATGTCCTAATGACTTTTGGCATAAAAGAAAAATCTATAATTTTGAGCCATACAATGTATTTTTGGCTATTGCAATATATATACCCCAGCGACTTAAGACTGGTTTTGTGGTCCAGGGTCACATATATTATTCATATATTATATTACTGCAATTTTATTATTATTTAATATCTTTGAAACAAGCTGTACTGTATAAAGTGCTATAGAGACAAAAGTGACGTAATTTGACTTGATTGGAAACATGCTGTAGAGATTCAAGTACAATTTATGTCCTAACGATATCGTTTTTAGATACACAGCAAAAGTTTGTACTTTACATGTACATATAAAAGTGTTAAATTTATAATTACTATTCCCAACCTCCAGTTCACTCACCCGTTTGAAGATGAAATGTCACATGGAGTGTGTTGCGTTCTGGGAAACAGTATCACATGCAGTGTCTTCAGATGCATAGGGTAGAGCAGGGCCGGTTCTAGACATTAGGAGGCCCTAGGCAAAATTCATGTTGGAGGCCCCCCCACCCCACCCCACCCCACCCCAATTAAAAGCACTTGAAACAAATATGATTCCTAATTTATTTATACAACATTTAATTTTAAATTTAGTATATGTTTACTTATACAGTACAAAGATTTGGAAACATTACTATTTTAAATGTTTTTGAAAGAAGTATCTTATGGTTATCAAGCCTGGATTCAGCCTGATTGATCAAAAATACAGAAAGAAAAACAACTATTTAAAATAATGGGTTTCTATTTTACTATATTTCTGTGATGCAAAACTGAATTTTCATCAGCCATTACTCCAGACTTCAGTTTCACATGATCCTACATAAATCATCCTAATATGCTAATTTATTATCAGTTTTAGAAACAGTGCTTAAAGTTTATTTTATAATCTGTGATTCTTTTTTCAGGATTTTTTTTTATTATTAAAAAGTGAAATGTTTAAAAATAAAAATATAAATCTTTTATAACAATATAAGGCTTTACTATCACTTTTTATCTAACACATTATTGCTGAATATTACTGTGTTTTTTCTGTATTTTTGATGATAATGTCTTTCTTTTATGTTCTTTTAAAAACATTGAAAATAGTAATTGGTCCAAACTTTTGACCGGTACTGTATATTAATAAAACTTTATCCGAGGTATTTTTTTTGTTTTGTTTGATGAAGATTGTTGTTGTTATTATTATTTTGCTGTTTTATTTAATTTAATCACAGTCCAAAATACCACTTCAGTAAGTGCTTTTAGCATTTTTTTTTCCTAGCTGGGTATGGGCAGGATTTCCCCCTCCCATTTAATCAATATTGACTACAGATATTGTCATATTATTAATTACAATAATATGATATTATGTATTGCATTGTTACCTTAAATATGACATATATAAACACAAATCAAGTGGAACAGAATGACACGATCGCTACTAAGCAGAAACAAGTTACTTAGTTGAAACTGAAATTATAAGTGTTATGTTAGAGCAGTAATCCTAATCATCAGCCGAATTTAGGAGATACACACCTGAGATCCTTTATTTGAACCATTAAAAAAAATGTTTTAGTGTGTTTTCTTTTTAACTTTGAATACAAACTTCTCTGCTTTTACTTTTGTAGCTATTTTGCTAGTCAGCTCCCGACGCGATGTCATTCATTGTACACGCAAACTCAAAGCGTCGCGTCTAGGCGCGTCAACGGCGCTCGCGCTCTTTTAAACTATGAATGATCTTTCCAGAAATGACGCTGATCGACAGAACAAGTTTATATTTAGAATACATTGCAATCACTCCAAAATGGATGACGACAACTCACACACCTGCATTAGGAGCTGCACTTCTTTGCGTGCCTATTTAACCGTTTGCATTGCATCGCATTGTTAGCAGCACCTGAAAGATGCGTTCGTTACGCAAACATTCAGAAGGCGGTACCCGCTTTGAAACTGCAACATTAATTGGTTTAATTGCAGATGAGTGACAATTCAACTATATCCAATGAACAATGAGGCTAGAATTTGCTGCCCGTCTTGACTGGTGGACTAGCATATACAGGTGCTGGTCATATAATTAGAATATCATCAAAAAGTTGATTTATTTCACTAATTCCATTCAAAAAGTGAAACTTGTAAAATGTATACATTCATTCCACACAGACTGATATATTTCAAGTGTTTATTTCTTTTAATTTCGATGATTATAACTGAAAACCCCAAAGTATCTCAGAAAATTAGAATATTACTTAAGACCAATACAAAGAAAGGATTTTTAGAAATCTTGGCCAACTGAAAAGTATGAACATGAAAAGTATGAGCATGTACAGCACTCAATACTTAGATGGGGCTCCTTTTGCCTGAATTACTGCAGCAATGCGGCGTGGCATGGAGTCGATCAATCTGTGGCACTGCTCAGGTGTTATGAGAGCCCAGGTTGCTCTGATAGTGGCCTTCAGCTCTTCTGCATTGTTGGGTCTGGCATATCGCATCTTCCTCTTCACAATACCCCATAGATTTTCTATGGGGTTAAGGTCAGGCGAGTTTGCTGGCCAATTAAGAACAGGGATACCATGGTCCTTAAACCAGGTACTGGTAGCTTTGGCACTGTGTGCAGGTGCCAAGTCCTGTTGGAAAATGAAATCTGCATCTCCATAAAGTTGGTCAGCAGCAGGAAGCATGAAGTGCTCTAAAACTTCCTGGTATATGGCTGTGTTGACCTTGGATCTCAGAAAACACAGTGGACCAACACCAGCAGATGACATGGCACCCCAAACCATCACTGACTGTGGAAACTTTACACTGGACCTCAAGCAACGTGGATTCTGTGCCTCTCCTCTCTTCCTCCAGACTCTGGGACCCTGATTTCCAAAGGAAATGCAAAATTTACTTTCATCAGAGAACATAACTTTGGACCACTCAGCAGCAGTCCAGTCCTTTTTGTCTTTAGCCCAGGCGAGACGCTTCTGACGCTGTCTGTTGTTCAAGAGTGGCTTGACACAAGGAATGCGACAGCTGAAACCCATGTCTTGCATATGTCTGTGCGTAGTGGTTCTTGAAGCACTGACTCCAGCTGCAGTCCACTCTTTGTGAATCTCCCCCACATTTTTGAATGGGTTTTGTTTCACAATCCTCTCCAGGGTGCGGTTATCCCTATTGCTTGTACACTTTTTTCTACCACATCTTTTCCTTCCCTTCGCCTCTCTATTAATGTGCTTGGACACAGAGCTCTGTGAACAGCCAGCCTCTTTTGCAATGACCTTTTGTGTCTTGCCCTCCTTGTGCAAGGTGTCAATGGTCGTCTTTTGGACAACTGTCAAGTCAGCAGTCTTCCCCATGATTGTGTAGCCTACAGAACTAGACTGAGAGACCATTTAAAGGCCTTTGCAGGTGTTTTGCGTTAATTAGCTGATTAGAGTGTGGCACCAGGTGTCTTCAATATTGAACCTTTTCACAATATTCTAATTTTCTGAGATACTGAATTTGGGGTTTTCATTAGTTGTCACTTATAATCATCAAAATTAAAAGAAATAAACACTTGAAATATATCAGTCTGTGTGGAATGAATGTATACATTATACAAGTTTCACTTTTTGAATGGAATTAGTGAAATAAATCAACTTTTTGATTATATTCTAATTATATGACCAGCACCTGTAGGGGATGTTACGGTTATGGAGGCCCCTCCTCAAAGCCGAGGCCCTAGGGCCTAGGCAATCGCCTGCTCTGCCTATAGCTAGCGCCTGCCCTTGGGTAGATTGGGGGAAAACACCCATTACTGTTTTTCCCAAAATAACAACAAGATAAAGTCAAGACAAATTATTGTAACTATGGACTATGTTGACAAGAGTGATGTAGAAGTTGTCACCATGAAGCTTACACTGGTGATGTACCGGAGAGAAAACGGATTTCACAGTAAATGATCTAATTTTCAGCAGTAAAAAAAAAAAGTGTTTAAAGCTTAAAGTTAAAGCGTGTTTTGTAGAACATCACAGTTATATATGATATGAGAACAGTAGGGCCTGTAGATAGGAAGTACGTGTTATTTAATAAAAATATAATTATATTTTCAGAATGACAATGTCTGTGGGGTAAATGCCCCCAGTGGGCAATGAGCAATTATTGTAGTTATTCTGTTCTGAACATCAAATCCTTTGGGGGTTTTCTTTTTTTATCAAATATATTCTAACTAGTTGGTTGACTAAAACTATTTGGATTTTATATTTAAAAATTACCTCAAGTTAACATCAGGTAGCTAGTTAGCTAGCCAGTTAGCATCCACTAACAAAATGTTTCAAATAGGCTATTATAATTTTGTAATTCATAATTATTGATTATATTCTTTTAATTTTAAGCAAAAACTGTCTGTTCTCTGACTTTGCTGTAAATGTTTAAAGCAAATTGCTTTGTCAGACTGGGGGCATTTTACCCCATCCATGGGGGGCGTTTTGCCTTTTGATCTTTTGGAAGGGTATGCACAGTTCTTAAAGATGCAGTTTGTTTACATCCAGGGACAGAACAATGTTAGGCAGTCTTACTTGACAGCAGTATCGCTCTTGTGATTGATGAACAGACATGAGCTGTGAAGAGCACACCTCCTTTACATATACATGTTTGAGATACCACAAGGTCATAAGAGCAAATCCTGGTGTTTTAAAGGGGTGGAAAACAACTTTTAAACTGGGGCGTTAGCTTTGAGGCATGATTTTTTTTTTTTTTTTGTAGAGCAACATTTTATATGTGTAAATGTAAAAAAAAAAAAAAGATTTTCGGTTTTATGACCCCTTTAACATATTATGAATTATTTTGGAATTCCAATAGAGTATGACCTTGTGATCACTTGTGATCTTAAAGGGGGCATAACACCGTTTCAACCAATCTCATGTTAATCTTGAGTACCTATAGAGGAGTACTGCATCCTTCATATCTCCAAAAAGTCTTTAGTTTTATCATATTTATAAAAGAAAGATACAGCTTTATGATTCTCTTTGAAAACTGCTGAGCTCTTGGAGGCACGCCATGGTCGGAGCTAAGGATTGACGAGCACTTGCACGCCGATTGCTGACAAAACAGACATTTGATGCCGTTTCACTTACTGGCTGCAGTTCTAAATCATGACTGGGATCTTTTATAGCTGGGACTGCTCCATCTTTCAGTATCAAACAATGTACAAATCCAGCATCGAACTGGGCCTCGTTTATAAAATGTTTGACAACAAACACACTTGCAAAACTCCATTGCTGCCCCGAAAAAAAAACTGCATCCACTGTTCACGTAACGCTGGTTTCTTCGGGAAGCTGAACAAGGTTATATTTCCCTTACAACCAAAAACACACTTCTTTAGAGACATTCTTCCCGTGCAATGCTGCCGAATGAAGCGCGTTGATGGGCGCGCTCTTGCTCTCGCTCCGGTCGATGTTCCAACCTTCATGACGTCATGAAGAGCCATGATCGAAAAAAACTTTCAGAAACCCGGAAGTGTGTATTTGGCACATGTTATACATCCAAATCGTTTTTTGAAACTTTGGCCATGATTAGCATCAGAATCCAACTCTTTAACAGTATAAATAACTCAACATGCATGAAACAGCATTGGACCCCCTCTTTAACTTGTTTGGCTTCATGCTGTCAGAAGTTAATATTCCGAGGCACACAACACACTGTGGTCGCTCTTCATTCCCTACTGATGTACTGGTGAATTCATATTTTCTTGTTTTTAAAAAACTGTCTACACCGGATGTGATGGTTGCTGCACCATGCTGCAAATGCTTGATGAGGCTGTCTACACAGGACACCTCAACACGAATGTTGCAAATCCATTTTTCCTTTGTCAGAAGTTGTGTGACTGTTTGGAGTACATCAGAAATAAAACAGGGCATCAATTTACTGTCGGGAATTTGTTGTGGCAGAGTAGATAGAATCTGATTATAATGGGCTCTATTTGCTTTTGTCGCATCATGCTACTCTTGTCTGGTGTAGACACGTTGTTTTGGTAGCTGTGGCATCTAAAGTAGATTCATCATATGTTTTATGTTTACCTGGCACTGGCAGTCCTTTCACAAACTTGTCCAGACTTAGTGCTTATGTTCATGGACTTTAGGTTTGACATTCACAGACTTTTAGTATATGCTGGTCATTAGTTCCTGTTTCCTTTGTTTGATTTCCTGCTCCTCATTTGTAATCATTAGTCTCTAGCTGTGTTCATCTCGTTTGTGTTGCCTTTATATACTCTTCCCTCAAGTTCAGTCATGGTCTAGTCACCGTTATGCTAGGTTGGTTTTGCACCTTCTGTCTGCCTGCCTTTTTGAATTGTTCATTAAACATTGGATGTTGGAATTTATTCTTCTGTCTTCGCCTTCTTGCCTGCAAGCAACCGTGACACATGCATCTTTCATTCATATTTTCACATGGCTCCCTGCAATACTCAATTGTGATTCTTCAATCATGCCATCCAGCAGGCTGTTATTTCACGACAACAACTGCTACCGGCACGACTGGTCTTCAATGAGCCCAAAAGAGCCCATGTTACACCTCTCTTCATCTCCTTGCACTGGCTACCAGTGGCAGCTCGCATCAAGTTCAAGACACTGATGCTTGCATACAGAACGACCACAGGCTCAGCACCCTCCTACTTCCACTCACTATTACGAATCTACATCCCCTCCAGAAGTCTGAGATCTGCTAGTGAGCGACGCCTTGTGGTACCATCACAGAGGCTCAAAATCACTCTCCAGAACATTCTCGTTCACCGTTCCTGGCTGGTGGAATAATCTTCCCACCCCTATCCGGAATGCTGGAGCCCTGTCAATCTTCAAGCAACAACTGAAAACTCATCTCTTTCGGCACTACTTGACTTCATCCTAAACTTAAAAAAAAAAAAAAAATCTTTCCCTTTATCTTTCTCTCCTTCCCTTGCTAGCTTGTACTTATTTGAATAATGACTGAGACTTGGTGTTACGAGCACTTCCTCTCTCTGATTGCCTCTTCAAGATGAATCGCTTTATGTATTCCCCAATTGTAAGTCGCTTTGGATAAAAGCATCTGCCAAATGACTAAATGTAAATGTACAACTTATAACAGACTGCTCAAGAGAGTACTGTGAGTCATCTTGAGGTAATAAAATGTCAAATTAATATTTTTGTTTAATTATTTACTTAAGTGGGACTATTTCACTGTGGGGCCGCTAGGTATCCAGGTCACTCGAGAAAAGCCTGTGAGAAAGGTCTCATCTTCGGGCACTTTGTCAGCCTGAGAACAAGCACTATTAGAGGGGACTGTCATTTCCCCCTCTGCCGACTTAAAACAGGGAGTCCATTGATGAACAAAGCACCCATATAACAACGAGAAACCCTGTATTGACAAACTCCAAACCCCATGCCTCTGAAAATACTCCACCAAGAACCGTCTGGTCACACGTAATGCCCCAGAATGAATCATGTTGGTACTAGAGCCCAGCACGGGCCTAAAATTTAGGCCCTAGCCCGGCCCTGGCCCGAGACGCTCAGGCCCTAGCCCGGCCCGTGTCCGACAGCTTATCAGAATTACCGGCCCGAGTCCGACCCAAGCCCGTCTTTTTTTTTCCCCTTCTCCCAAAACTGCTTATACTACTGTTTCAGCTATTAAAATACTTCAGATTTGTATGAAATGGCAAAGTGATTGTATTTCATTTCATCATTTGATTAAGTTAATTTAGAAACACGTTTGGAGCATTTTTTATATTCGTTAAATGTAAGTTTTTGTTTTTTAAAGTAACGACCAAGCAGCCAGCGGCAGACAGTGAGTTGATCATATCCTATGTTTGATCAATTTAGCCTTCTCAAATCATCACGACTTGTCTAAAATTAAATCTTTATAAAACAGTTTTATAAAAGTTATAAAACAGCTCCACAATGTTAGTTTACAGGATGCGCCAGAGCGATCACTTGCATTGGAAATATTTCAAAATACGCGTCATTTTTGCTCATAAAGGTAAGAGTAATAGGCTACATTGTTCGGCACTGTAAAGGGTCTACTTTTATTTGTGTGCACTCAAAATATCAACAAAACATGCAATAAAGACATAAAATAAAGGGGAAAAAAGCAGTTTCAGTTTTGAGCAGGAGCGCTTCTGAAAAACTCTAAAGGCGCATCCAATGAGGAGACGGCGAGTCAGGATCATCATCAAATGCATGGATGATCCAAAATGCAGCTTTTCCCGAAGCATTGGGAACTTTTAGTAACCACACTCCAAATTCTCCCTGATGCTCTGCATGGTTAACTATCACTTGTATGCTAATGCGTGCGAATATGCGTTGCGTATTGCGTAGGCGATGTGTAATATTTATAATATAATCAGTATTTCATACAGTTGCCATGTGTGCTCTGCGCATAATATGGGCACAATTAAAGGAGAGAAGCTAAATGTGCCCGAGTCCGACCCGAGCCCGATCTGTAAAAAAAAATGGCCCGAGCCCGGCCCGAATGGACTCAGCGTGTCGGGCCCAGTCGGGCTTGCAGACCTCTAGTTGGTACAGCCTTGTCCTAATGGAATTTTTCGTCTGGCCAACATACTGCTTTCCACACTTGGAACATCTGATGACATAAACACAGTTCTTGCTGTTTAAAGGGATACTTAGTAGAAAAAAAGCCTCCTGTCGACCCCAAGCCCTGATGACCTGAGGTCTTCCTTTCCGCTGTGAAACCTCCCTGGCCCTAGGAAGGCGACTGTAGACCAACAGGTCAAGGCGACTGTAGACCAACAGGCAAGTTTGTTTCGCGCTTATAAGTGGCCAGAAGAGTAACATCTGTCCGCCAAGGTTTCGGCAAAATTATTCCGGAGTCGCCCGATTAGACCCTTCAAGGCTGACAAAAACTTAAAAATAGCCGGAACCAAAACAGCTTCCTCCTTGGGGTACTGGGTAGCTGAATCTGCAACCGAGTAGCAGTGTTCTTTATTAATAGCCTGTAACAACGTCCTTGAATATCCCCTCACCTGGAGTGCTTTAAATATGATTCACTTAGCTTCCTGGAAACTGTCCTCCCGCTAGCAAATCCCCTTCAACCATAGCAATTGCACCCGGACAATCCCTCAAAATGTGTGGCAGGGATGGTAACTATGACGCTGCAATAAGGCATGAGTATCCGTGTCCTTGGAAAAACACCTTAAAATCCAACCGTATCTGTGGTGTGGAAGTCTGGCCCCTTGTTCACCATGGTGTCTAAAAAATCCACGGCTTGGCTATTGAGCATAGCTTAGACCTTGAAGGAGGGATGGTGTGAGTTCAAAACCTGCAAAAACTCCTGAAAATCTTGGCGACTATGATGCCATACTCCCCACACATCGCCCAGGAACCGATAGTAACAAAAAGGCATCTTGGCGCATTTGGGAAAGACCATCTCTTCCCACTGCGCATGTAAATGTTGGCATATGCAGGCGCCCTTGATTTGTAAATAACCCCCTGCCCCCAATTCAAAATCATTGTGGGTAAGGCTCAACTCAAGGAGCTCCAAAACCACCTTGTCTGGTTGGGAAACATCTGGATACTTGGCAAAACAGTCAAAAAAGGGGGGGGGGGGGGGGGGGGGGTCTCAATATTACTTCACGTCTGAAGAGAACAAAATGGTAATCTAAGAACTTTTACCTTGTCCAAAAAATCATGTATCTTGAATATAACTAAAATGTTTAGTGAATACAAGATTCAAATAAAAATCAATAAATTCTGCAAGGCAAGGCAAGTTTATTTATGTAGCACATTTCACACACAATAGTAATTCAAAGTGCTTTAAATAAAAGGAAGTAAAATAATCATACAAAATAATCTTAAGAATTTAATTTAAAAATGAATTTAAACACTTTTAAAATGATTTAAGAATTGATTTAAATGAATTAAAACAGTTAAGAATAGAAAATGATTATACATAAAAAACAGTCCAATGAGTTCGGACATAGAACAGTGCTCATTCAGTAAATGCACAGCTAAACAGATGAGTTTTGAGTCTAGATTTAAAGACTGTTATCCTGAATTCTCCTATGTCTCCGCGCTCCTTGCCTCCTCACAGTAGCATTGCTGACAATAACATATAAAACCACAAGATATTTAAGTAGTGTTAACACTATGAATGTTATTAGAGTCTAGGAATGTTTGGCACAAAGGTGTGTTACTGTTCAAGTCTCAGTGTTCAGATCAGTATGTAAATAAAGTAGAAATAATCAAAAACCCATATTAAATGTGACTAATGTTTTAGCACATCGGATCTCTTCTGGAAGCTGGTTCCAACTGCGGGCGGCATAATAGCTAAAAGCGGACTCCCCTTGTTTTGTGTGAACCCTTGGTATTTCTAACTCACTCAATCATATTGATCTGAGTGGTGTGTTAGGTTTAAATTCAGTGAGCATTTCCGCAATGTATTTAGGTCCTAGGCCATTGAGTGATTTATAAACGAGTAAAAGTACTTTAAAATGAATCCTAAATGTAATAGGAAGCCAGTGTAAGGACTTGCGGACTGGTGTGATATGCTCAGATTATCTGGTTCTATCCTGGCAGCAGCGTTCTGTATTAACAATAACTTGCTTGTTGTTGACAAATGAACCCTTCATGAAACAAGGAATGCACAACCCACTCAATATGGGGAACAGAATCCTGAAAAATTGGGGCCGTTAACTTAGAATAAAACTCCCCATCCTCCAACTGTCGCAGACCCTCCTGCACATACTGTGGCTTGTCCATAATCACCACCACACTCCCCTTATCTGACAGATTTATTACAATGTCCCACCTACCAGATAATTCCTCCAAAGCCTCCATCTCTTCCGGTACCAAATTGGGAGATGGGGCATGTGCCCATGGGATTATTTCTTGAACATCCTTAACATTTTTTGCAAAAAAATCCCAGACTTTCCTCCCTGGGGTGGAGGAACCCAATCCAATCTCACACAAAATGGCTGGTCCTGAGATGAACCCAAATCTGGCCCAAAAAACCTGCCTTCTGTATTTTAACACGAAACTGGCCCAATCCACCAAAAGGGGACCCCAGTCAAATGGTCTTATTAAATGAGAGGGAATAAACTAGAGATGTTACGATACCCTTTTTCCCTCCCCGATACCGAGTACTGATCCGATACCTGGGTGTGTATCTGTATATACAGCTTTATGTACTACTAGCCCTGTATGAATTGATATAATTATTTTATGGTGTGCTTCAGACTTTTCCCGTAATAAAACATGAACTAATACATACAGTGAACTAGAGTATTTTTATTATCTGATATACATACATTTGACAGTAATATTATATATTTTTCTTAAGTGAAAAAGAACTTCAAATGCAGCCACAAATCTAACACAGTAAACTGAAAAAGGTAGTTTAGTTTTACAATATAACTGCATAAAAACAGTGCAACAAATAAATCTAATATAAATAAAAAATAAATATGAATATAAGAAAATAATCTCTTTAAAACTTAAAGTCCAGAAACAATTTTGTTAAATAAAAGGCATTTCAGTTTTTAAATACAAAAGTACAAAAGAAAGTGCAACAGTAACTTATACTCAATCTAAGTAGTCCTTTAAAAAAAACACTAAGTGCAGCCACAATGTAGTGAAATATGAGACTTGAGTAATAGAATACAAAAATAAACCTCAACTGAACAAGTTAAGATTCAAAAAAGCAGTATTAAACCCAGAATGAAGATGTACTTATTTCAAGTAACTTAAACTAGGTTACACACTGCTGTGGGAACTTAGTATTGCTCACAATTTCAATAACAATGGCAAGTTCTTCTTCAGGAAAATTAGCATTTCTGCTCTCTCTCCTCCTAGCCTGTTTCTTTTTGCATCCACAATGTTAGATGCTGTGCTGAACAGTCTCTCACTGTCCACACTGGTACCAGGGGCGCAGAGAAACTTTGCAGCAGTGGCAGCCAGAGTGGGAAACCGAACTTGGTTGACTGCCCAGTACTGGAATGGGCTGTCTGAGCGTGAGATAGTTTGCTCCATCACATATGTCTGAAGTTGAACATGTGCTTGTAGTACCTCATCATGCTCCTGCAGGATTTCCTCAAACAGGCCCTTCAAGCTACTCTCACTGCTGCTGCTGCTGCCTACCTGCACTTCCAATCGTGCAGTTTTCTTGGGGTTTTCTGCTATTGTCTCAGCTACAGCTGTGGTGGTACATCTGTTTAAACAATAATTAAAAACAATAAATAAATGTAACAAATAAACAACCTCCTCCAAAGTAGCCTTTGGTGTGGTCACAGACTTAATGCATCAGTAATTATGAATTAGGTGCAAAAAGTTTTTGAAAATAGCATTTATACAGTACCATTTAAAATACATAACAACAAGTTAACTAATATACTCAATATGACAATAATCAATATGGACATGAAGAAAATGTTTAATAGACATATGCCTTTGAAACGTGGATCCAAGAGAGTTGCAACTGCGTACAAGGGATTTTCCTCGATGGTTGCGAATCGTTTCTTGACGGGCTCAAGAAGGGTAGTTTTCGTTGTTTTTATACCGGTGTCCTCCTGGCTCTCCCGAGCAAGTAGCCATTTTAGAACTGTAACTGAGGGGATGACTTCCGATACAGATGAGGTGGAGGAGCTAATCTGTTTGGTCAGTTCCTCAAATGGTGCCAAAACAGTGACAGTTTTTTTTCCAGAAAAGCCCACTGGTTGGCTGTCAATGTGGCTGGCAGGTTGTGATCAGCTCCGTATGCTGAAATCGGCCGCTTCTGCTCAAGTAAACTCTCTACCATATAAAAAGTACTATTCCATCTTGTCACCACGTCTTGGTGCAAACGTTTGGTGGGCATTTTTAGATCCCTCTGAATATCCTCCAGGCATGTTGTGGCCAATGGCGAGTGTTTAAAATGGCCGATTATCTTCCTACAGTTCGCCAGATCATCATTCACACTTCTCTGTGATAACAGGCCTTCGTGTACCACCAGTTGGAGCGAGTGTGCGAAGAACCCCAAACTCGACACACCCATCTCGTCCATGGCTTTTTTCATGTTGCTCACGTTGTCGCGCAATATAACATGAACACGGGACTTAGATATATTCCACTTCACAAGCATCCCCTCAATTGATTCAGCTATGGACTTGCCAGTGTGTGACCCACGAAACCTTGTATTCGACCAATGACAGCGGCTGGTCATCCAGAACAATAAACTCGATCATTTTGTCGGTTATCTTTATCGCTCGTTGGCTGTCTTGTGAAAACTTTTCTCTTCATTTGAATGAAGCTTCCAAAGTTTGTTGAGTCTGGCACGGCTCATCCTTCTCTGCCCTAGCTTTTGTGTAACCATCGTGTTCTATGGGGTGACGCGTCTTCAAATGCTTTATTAAGTTAGTTGTGTTAAAGTTGCTAATACTTGTGCCACCCCTCAAAATTGCAGTATGACATATGAGACATGTCACCGTTTTACTGGCTGGTTGGTCCAGTCTGAAATACTGCCAAACCGCGGACATACTGCTAGCAAGTTTGTATCTCTTCTTTGCTGCTCTAAATAGTGGTTGCTTGTGGCAACACAGCACAACTTCCTGTGTTTGCATTCTGAGCAGCGAAGAAGAACTGATTTCCGATTATATGTTTTAAAATTTTAAAATTTGGATATGTTAAAGCTTATCTATATGTATCGATATTTAAATTTAATATTAATGCAAAGCTTAAAATTAATTGTCACTTCATATAATAATATTAATATATGAATTATAAACAATTATAATTAATATAATATAAATATAATAAGTAGACAAAAAAGTCAGGCAATTAAAGGGAGCGATCGCATTCAAATTCTCATTTAAGCCTGAAAATAAACAAATTCTTAGGATTTAGAAAAGTTTGTAATTATTTGATAAGTAAACAATTTATTTCACTTATTTATAATGATACAACAAATTAATAAACAATTATCATTACACATTTGGGAAGATTTGTATTTGATCCCTGCTGAACACAAGAGTTATATTAACAGCTTGCGCTAGCGCAAACGTCTTTTGGGAGTGGCTTCATTGCTGAAAATCATTTTTGTGCCTGATATATTTGTAGGAGTTTCTCTTTCACAAATGAATTTGACGTTTGCGCTCGTCAAAGCATTTGATTAACGTCCAAAAAAATCATGTCTTAAACTATTTTGCGCTTGAAATGGCTGCAATTATTGTTGCTAGTAGGAGGCACCGCAGAGAACAGTGAGCGCGTGGTAGAAGGGAAAGGATTTTTTCTACATGGTTTAATTTATTTTGAATGCCAGAAGAACACATTATCCAAACATATTGTTTGCCAAGCCGTGTTATTTTTAATTTGGTTCAGGAAATAAAAGAGAACTTTGAACCCTCAACTAGGAGTCAAGCAATACCAGGTCTATCAAAACTTCTAGCAAACCTTCATTTTTTGGGCTCCAGTTATTTTCAACGTACTGTGGCTTCTTTATTTTTTTATTCTTTATTTGCGACTACGCTAATTTGCGCTACGCTTGGTATATTACGTTGGTCGATATGTAAATGAGATGTTGCCTCTGTGTTCTTTAATTTGCGCGTTGTTAGTAAATCACCCACATAAATTTCCCCTCCCATTGGCGCTGTTTTGGAATTGCGCTCTCGCAGTAATTTGCCCTGTTTAGTAAAACTGGCCCAAAGTCGTCACAAGTTTAGTTTTTTTTGTTTTTTGACAAATCATACCAGCATACTTTGAGGTAAAAATGCTTGGCAGGTCTGTTATAAACTCCCATTGCCACAAATAAAACTACTGAATCAAAAGAGAAGATAAATTGACATGCCTTAATACATGGGTTTGAAAAGGATTGTGACCCATATTCAACAACATAAATGCTTCAAGTCAAGTCAAGTCAAGTTGAGCTTTATTGTCATTCCGCTACATGTGGGGACATACAGTGGAACGAAATGTCGTGCCTCACAGGACCACGGTGCTACATAAATACAGACATACAACAATGAAGTAAAACACTATAAACCTATACACAAACTAACCTACTGACAGATTTGACTAGGTATACTATATATAAATGTTTACCCTATACAACTAAAGATAAAGATAGAAAATACAAACTATACAAACTGTTCACCCTAAATGTTTACCCTATACAACTAAAGATAAAGATAAAAAATACAAACTATACAAACTGTGCGAATGCTTCACATAAATACTGTACATGTGCAGAGAGAAACATTGTGAGTCAGCAGCTGGCTGGGGAACAGTATAAGATGATTTGTAGTAGTGCATGAGCATGTAAACATACATATATTGCTGAGTCTTTTGTGGGATTGTGTACACATAGCAGTGTTAGGAAAAGTGTCTAGTACATAGAGGAGAGTGTGTTACTACAGGTGGTTTGTACAGGCCCACTCACCTGTGTGTAGCACACTTGGATTGCACAAAAAAGTTCACAGTTTTTTCTTTGGTGTGGTAAGGTTGGGGGGTGTTTGGAGAGGGGGGGGGGGTGGTCCATGTTTCAGGAGGTAGGGGGTTTGCATGGGGTTTCAGAGGGGGGCGGGGTGATCTGAGTTCAGGGCTCTCACAGCCTGGGGGAAAAAGCTGTTGAGCAGTCTGGCGGAGCGGGCTTTGATGCTCCGGTACCGTCTTCCTGATGGTAGGAGCTGGAAGAGACTGTGGGAGGGGTGGGTGGGGTCCTTAACGATGCTGTTGGTTTTGCTGGAGCATCGTGCAAGGAAAATGTCCAGGATGGATGGGAGAGGGGCACCGATGACCTTTGCAGCCGTGTTCACTGTCCGCTGGAGGGTCTTGCGGTCAGCAGCACTGCAGTTCCCGTACCAGACAGTGATGCAGCTGGTCAGCACACTCTCAATGGTGCCCCTGTAGAATGTGGTGAGGATGGGTGGTGGGAGACTTGCTCTTTTCAGCCGGCGGAGAAAGTGTAGGCGCTGCTGTGCCTTCTTGGAGAGTGACATGGTGTTGGTGGTCCAGGTGAGATCCTCTGTGATGTGCACCCCCAGGAATTTAGTGCTGCTGACTCTCTCCACAGTCGAACTGTCGATGGTCAGTGGGGGGTGGTCAACGGAGTTTCTCCTGAAGTCCATCACAACCTCCTTTGTCTTCTCCACATTGAGGGACAGATTGTTAGTGCCACACCATTCCGCCTGTGCCACTTCCTCTCTGTAGTGCGTTTCATCGTTGTTGCTGATGAGACCTACCACTGTTGTGTCATCAGCAAACTTGATGATGTGGTTGGAGCTGAACTTGGCAGTGCAGTCGTGGGTCAGCAGCGTGAAGAGCAGCGGGCTGAGCACACAGCCTTGTGGGGCACCTGTGCTCAGTGTGGTAGTGCTCGAGGTGTTGTGGCCAACACAGACTGACTGAGGTCTTCCGGTTAGAAAGTCCAGGATCCAAATTGCAAAGGGAATTGTTAAGGCCCAGAAGGTTTAGTTTATTTATGAGCTGTTGTGGGATAATTGTGTTGAATGCAGAGCTGAAGTCGATGAACAGCATTCTAACGTAGGAGTCTTTATTTTCTAGGTGGGTAAGAGCCAGGTGGAGGGTGGAGGAGATTGCATCGTCCGTAGAGCGGTTTGGACGGTATGCAAACTGCAGCGGGTCAAGTGTGTTGGGGAGGCTGTTTTTGATGTTGTGCATGACTAACCTCTCAAAGCACTTCATCATGATTGGAGTCAGCGCAGTCTCTCAGAACATGGCCAGGTATGTTGTCAGGACCCGCAGCCTTGCGTGGGTTAATCCTAGATAGGGTCTTCCTTACGTCGGCTGGAGACAGACAAAGCGCCCGTTCGTTGGGAGGAGTGGGCAGTTTTTGTGCAGGTGTGCCATTCTGCATTTCAAACCGTGAATAAAAGTGGTTGAGTGCATCGGGGAGGGATGTGTCATCATCACAGGCCTGTGGCGGGGGCTTGTAGTCAGTGATGGTCTGAATGGCTTGCCACAGGCTCCGTGTGTCTCTGCTGTCTGTGAAGTGATTGTTGATTTTTTGAGCATATGACCGTTTTGCATTTTTGATGCCACAGGACAGATTGGCTCTTGCTGTTTTGAGGGCTGCTTTATCTCCTGATCTGAATGCTTCGTCTCTGGTCTTTAGCAGCCCACGAACCTCTGCTGTCATCCATGGTTTCTGGTTTGCACGTGTGGTGATGGTCTTGGTGACTGTCACATCATCAATGCACTTTTTGATGTAAGCAGTCACAGTTTCAGTGTACTCATGCAGGTCTGTGTGGTTGTTGTAGGTGGCTGCCTCTTTAAACATGTTCCAGTCTGTGCACTGAAAGCAGTCCTGTAGTGTTGAGGTAGCATCATCTGGCCAAATTGTGATGAGTTTTTGAACCAGTTTGGCAAGCTTGAGAAGTGGGCTGTACGCTGGGATTAGCATAACAGAGATGTGATCCGAGTACCCGAGGTGGGGGCGGGGTTCAGCTTTGTATGCGTTTTTCCCTGTTGTATAAACAAAATCCAGTGTATTGTTTCCCCTTGTCGCAAAGTTCACATGTTGGTAGAACTTTGGCAAAACTGTCTTTAAGTTTGCGTGGTTAAAGTCACCGGCTATGATGAAAAAGCCGTCGGGGTTATTTGTTTGTTGTTCGCTGATGGCGCTGTACAGTTCACGAAGCGCGTCCTTAGCGTTTGCACAAGGTGGTATGTAAACCGCGACAATAACAATGGCCGTGAACTCCCGCGGCAGATAGAACGGTCAGCACTTCACAAACATAAACTCCACCAGCGATGAACAGTGTTTTGATATTACCGCAGCAATGTTACACCATTTTTTGTTGATATAAACACACAAGCCACCCCCGCGAGTCTTACCTGACAGTGATGAGTCCCTGTCTGCTCGGTAGCAGTTTAATCCGTGTAGCTGAATGGCGGAGTCCGGGATGTTGTTGTTTAGCCATGTTTCGGTGAAAACAAACACACAGCAATCCCTTGCCTCATGCTGTGTAGACCGACTGAGTTGAATTAAGTCCAGTTTGTTTTCCAGAGAGCGAACGTTTGAGAGCATGAGTGTTGGGAGAGCCGGTCTTGTGGGGTTAGCCCTTAGCCTGGCTCGTATACCTCCGCGTTTACCGCGCTTCCGTCCTCTCTCACACCACTTGCGACGCTGCCTTGTGCGGGTAGCGTCAGTAGGCGAGGCCGCGGTCTCGAGGTCCGGCTCCAGCAGTAAACAAAGGCCTCGTAGCTTCTCAGTAGCCGCCTGCGAGAGTTGGTGTTTGTACGCGTTGCCGATATCCAAAAGGCTTCGGCGATCATATATGTGTTTTTCCTTATGAGTTAGCGGTAAATTTACACTATTTGGAGACGAACAGACGACATTAAAAGACATAAAAGCACCGTCTTTGGGACCTGGAGCAGCCACTGCGTCTGAACGCGCCGCCATCTTGGATCAAGATGCTTGCTTTGTACATTACATCCAGTGATACAGATTTGTGTAAAACAGTTGTGATGTTTTATGTATTTTATTTTGCTAATTATATGTAAGAGATAAAATGCTACAATCACTGAATATGAAAGATATTAATAAGCCACCCTATTACAAAAACATACACAAAATACATTTTAAGGACTGTAATTGCCTACTTTAAAACACCCAGTTTATTTAAGCCTTATAATGTAAAAGGGAAAGAAAAAAAAGTATGCCTGACATAAAAAAAGTATCCCTTAAAAATGTGATTTACTCCATTTCTATAATAATGGATGGCTTTAACACCTAGGTGTTAGTTTTGCAGATTCTGTACAGGTTACCTCATTGTGACAGTGTATGCTTTTAGCAGTCCTCTTGATTCTGATCAATTTGGCCTAATTAAACTGCTTTACATTTACTAGGGCTTCGTTTTCCAAAGGCATTTCAAATTATCCCTCGTAATTAGTCATGATGAGATCCCATACAGCAGAGGCCTTTGTTTTTGAATTAGCTTTATACCACATCTATTCAAAATGTGTGAGAGCCGCTTTATTCCATGAGTCAACTTTTAATCCTGCTCCTAAAACATGAAAATTATTGTCACTGGCAAGGATGACATGAAGTCTTGACATTTGTTTGGGAGACAGGCTGTGTCCAATTCCTTCTCTATCTTAAGCTTTAAAAGAAAAGCTTCTCATCAAGCCACACTCCATTGTACTTTATTAACGTTTCTAGCACATTTTTTTTGAAAGAGGGTTTTGAACCTTTTTATCCACTTCACAGCACTTCATTAATTGCTTCTGTCTCTCCTGCACACTCATAAATGTGCACAGACACAAATTCTTGCATGTAAGTGAACATTGTCATGCGAGCACATACAGATGTACACTGATAAAAACACTTCTGTGCATCAGTGTTTCCTTTATCGCTTTTCAACAGCAGAGTCAATCACCAGCATCACATTTTACCCAATCTGTAAATGTGAGTTTGCTCTTTGAATTGAATGAAATAAAAAGATAAAAACACTGTGTACAACAATATGACAAAAATATGTGTATCTATTGAGTTGTCCTTGTGGGCTGCACACAAAAAAAAGGACATATAGCATGATGAGTATAGTCTGCTTCGTGGGCTAATGACTATATGAGCCGTTTTTCTGATGAATCATTAAAGAAACTAGTCGCACAAATCCTTCACTGAAACATCTCACTGAATCTGTAAGAATATTAGTTTGTAAAACTTAAATTGCTGACTAGTTGTTTAAATTCCTGTGTTGGATTTAAAAAAAAATTTTGTAATAAATATTATTTTAATAATAAAACTACAAAAATATTACGATATGTTTAACAGATTAGCTCAGTTCCATATAAACCACCCAGTTTCTCACCACAGATCAGTAAGCTGGCCTGGTCAAATGCTAAATTAAGCAAAAAGATGTTATCAATTAACATAAGTGTCCAGTTGTTGGAACGATGATAAAAGCTTAGTCAGATTCACCTTCCTCATGCTATAAGGCCTATTAAAATAAATCAAGTGACTATTGAATTAACACAGAGAACTTGAAAGCTTTTATACTCTGATGTAGAATACATTGAGAATAAAAAATAATTCATCTCTTTTGCAATTTGCCGTGGGACTCTTGAGCTGCATGGAGACAATTTATTCTTTAGAAAATCTCTGTTGTGAAGTTGAAAATGTCACTCATATTGTGCCTGAAAACACATGGCCCAATATCTGCGGATAATGTTAGTTATTTATGTGAAAAATCATTCAATACATTTCTGTAAAAAAAAAAGACAGATAACATGTTTACCCTACTATGTTTCCTTTCTTTACAGAGGCTCCTTAAATGTGTTGATATACAACATGTGAAATAAAATGTTGGTCCCTAATTACTGTCATCCCTAGTTAAATGAATCCTATTAAAAACAAATTGTGAAGTGAACATGAGAGACAGCCATTACAGCCAATACTCTGAAAAACTGCCAGCAGAATAAAAAGGAAATACATTTTTTAAAAGATAGAAAAACATGTTGCATACAGCTGAGCTCTATGTTCCAGCTTCCACACTGGAGACAAAACACAGCCTTCAGTGGGAATAATTTGAAGATTTGTATGAGCTGTTTATCAAATTATTGAGCAGACAGATGTTTGTGACTGCTTCACGGTTACACCCTGGATCTGCCAGGCACCCAAACAAAGGTCTAAAGGAATGGTTTGTGATGTGCCCAGAATATCAATTTAATTTACTGCTGTTAATTCACATGCACATTTTGACCTCCGTTAAAGCATATCAATTACCCCACGTACTGTATCTGAGGGCCAGCGAGAAGTAGAAGAGAGGGGAATATAACAAACCACGAATGAATTGCAGTGATACAAAAGGAGGACAATAAAGTGTTTTTTCATACATGCTTAATTCAAAATTCCATGCATTAATTTATAAGGAGAAAGATAATATGTTAATTTCAAGCTATTAGATAAAAAAGAGACAATATAGAGATACGCCCTATTTTTGCTTGCTGAAATGCTCATATTTTAGACACTCTTTCTTGCTGCCTGTAAATGCAAAGACCAAAACTATAATACACCAACTGCTTATGACATAAGAGTCAGCCTTCAAACTTACTTCCATATCTGTAAGTAATTTCCTTTAATGTCCTTTAATCTCTCCACAACACCTTACAAATAAATCAGTGGGTTGTATAATAACAGGAACATAGCTCACAGGATATTTAAAGTCCAACAGTGACTGCCTTGAATTTTACTCTCAAAGCATATGAATTTGTCCACAAGCACTGCTTTAAATGGAATGAATTATGAGACAAAACTTCCCAAATTTGGTTTGCTCATTGTTGGTGCGTTAAAGTACAGCTATCAGCAAAGTAAAGCAATCTCTGAGAGGCTGAATGAACTGTACATTCCTTAAAAGCACCACTGCACAAAATACATACATTTGTGATGTAAGTGTGTTTTTTAGACTCTAATTAATCGCACTATCGCAATTATTTTTAAAACAATTTAAAAATCGATTGGTTTACCTCAGAATCAATTTATATTTAATTATTTTACTTTTCCTAAGAGGTGGTGGGGAGAAGTTACAGCTTTTATTCCAACAGAGGGCGAAATGTATCATTGTGTTCGACTTGAAGCAGCACCGCGCAGACGATCAGCGTATGACATCAAAGTACCGCGAGAGCGATTTGAAAGCATGCAGAGCGTCTGCTCTCTGTAGCTCTCGCAGTGCTTTGATGACTTCATACAACGATCGTTCTGCGTGCGCAGTGCCACTGCATTAGATGATGTCATATTCGTTTCAAGCGGGTTTCAAGCCGGTGTCATGAGAAATCGAGTCCCCCCTTGAAATCGGGTCTGCTTAGGACCCCGAGTGATCCCATTGCCTAAATAAATACATAACGATATTAATGTAAAACTGTATGGCTTACTATATAGTGCATAATGAAACAAATTAAACGCAATTTCTTACACTTGATTAACTGCTAATTAACAAATGTCCTATTAAGTGAAAAAAATTAAAATCATTAATTAGTTTTATTTATAAAATAAAACATTTGACATTTAGCACTTAATTTATAACATAATTTATAAAATAAAATTGTGAACATGTAGGATAAGTGCAAATTCCTGTATAAAATAAGCTATGCAGCTAATCAGGTATCTGTATGCTATGCTAGTACATAAGCTAACGAATACAAACATTAATTATCATTATAACGTAGTTTAAATAGCATTTATCATTACATGGTTTTGTAGGAATTATATTCAGGCACTAAAGACAGTAGCTATTAAAAGTAATTTGAGCCAATGGGATCGCTTGGGGTCCTAGGCGGACCCGATTTCGAGGGGGGACTCGATTTCTCATGACACTGGCACGAGAAAGCAAAACCATGATGGAGGCAGAGGATCAAACCTCTTCCAGAATTCTTTCTGCAACTTCACGTTTTGAATCTCAAGTGTGGAAACACTTTGGATTTTACACACTGCCGGGAAAACATGACTAAAACGGTATGCAAAGTAACATAGCACTTTATTTTATATCAGAAAGTATTTTTTCTACTCATTTTGTTGAACATTTGACTATTATATTCATGTGCAAGTTTAGGGTTTTGGTACTTGAAAGTTTCATGGTTCAAGGTACTTTAATTATACACTGTGCATGTGTATGCTCCTGAAATAAAAGTTCAGAAAGATGTGATGCATTGTTTTTGTTAATATGACATATAGTCTCTTTCAAGTATTTTCCATTGTCTAGTCTTTAATAAGCAAACAAAAATCACAACAAATTGTAATATCGAATCGCAATAGTTATATAATCGCAATACTCAATTATCGCACAAGTATCAAACAAGTATCGGGATAGTATTGAATCGGCAGATTAGAGTATCGTCCCAGCTAAACTCTACATGATAATTGTGCTGACAATATAAAATAAGAGAATACCATGAACATAGATAATAATGCTCCTTTGTGAATTTGTGTAAGTGTCTGTAAAGAGCATCAAAGGTTCCTATTTACAACGTGTTTTTGCAGCATTGAGCATTGTAGACAATCACGGATATATCTGTTGAGTATGAGAATGTAATGGTCAATCAGAAGTTGGTCTGAATCCACTTAACAGCACTGAAAATACTGGAGTTTGTTAAAGGGGTGGTTGATTGCGATTTCACTTTTTTAACATTAGTTAGTGTGTAATGTTGCTGTTTGAGCATAAACAATATCTGCAGAGTTGCGGCGCTGAAAGTTCAATGCAAACGGAGATATCGTCTTTTACAATTCTGGCAGTTTAATGCCTACAAAAACGACAGGTAAGGGACTACAACGAGTTACTTCCCGGGTTTGATACGTCACAGACCCAGATAAACCCCGCCCCCGGGAACACGCAGCAAAGGGGGCGAGGCCATGCTGCGCTGCTTTAGAGAAGAGGAAGAGAAAACTAGGGATGCACGTAAAAATCTATTCATATGAATCGCGATTCTGTCTTCTAACGATTGTAATGGATTCTCAAGTTTCAAAATCATTAAAGCAGCGGTTCTTAATACTGTTACTCGTGTCGCCCTGCTCTGAATCTCTCTCTCTCTCTCTCTCTCTCTCTCTCTCTCTCTCTCTCTCTCTCTCTCTCTCATTCAGATCATCAGATAAGCTCCAACAAACTGTTTCAATTATACACTTATTTTCACACAGCAATGAGAAGCATTATAAATGGACACGCGTGCGGTTGCTGTGCTGTATTAAAGCTTTAATCAGGATAAAACCGTATATTAAAAGCTAACAGAAGCAGTAGCACTTACAAATAGCAGCGTATTTAAAAGTATGAGACAACAACAACCAAACATACCATTAAGAGCCGTGCTTACACAGGTTCTGCACGATCCTCTTCACTAATATCCTCTGGGTCTCAATCGGGCTCAAATTGATAAGCATTATAGACAACGCCACTGTTTACAATTCAACCGGAGCACATGCCACTGAGGAGAGGGGCGGGACGTTCAGACGTGCAGTAGAGGCGGTTTAGCCAATCACAACACACTGAGCCAGCTAACCAATCTCAGCCCATCGTGTATTTCTGAAGGAGGAGCTTCATAAAACCAGGAAATAAATCGAGGCGTTTGTCAGAGAAGGGACAGAGAGGTGTGGAATAAAGGTAAATTATGTGAAAAATAATGCGTTTTTAAAAAAAACAAGCATGAACACATGCTAGACTGCACCCCATAAACACAATCAAGCCTAGAAAAAAAACAGTCAACCACCCCTTTAAAAGCAAGCTCACAGAGTTCAGCCAAAACACATTCATGATTCGTTTCCCTTGTGTTGTATTCTACAATATTTGCACTGTCCATGGAGCGGACCTGACTCACATTTCACTGCTGGTTATACAATCTCTGTATAGTCGTGTATGTGACAAATAAAACTTGAACTTGAACTTGTTTCATTATAAAAAACAATGTGATGTAAACAAGTGATTTATTGTGTTGTCATTGACAGGAGTTTTCACTCAGTCAGTAAGGTTGCGGCACTGAGTGACAGTGATTATAATTGACCCAGAGCCGTTGAGAAACAACGGAAAATGAAAAAACTCATCACCATACACCAATGACTTGTACATACACTATATAGACAAAAGTATTGGGACACCCCCTTCTTTAGAACAGAAAAAATCACTTCCAAATCTGTGGCAACAACGATGGGAACATAATTCATGTATTTAAAAATTGTATTTCCATCTCTGTTGCAACAGTTTTGGAAGTGTCTAAAATGACTGTACCCATATGTACGTTGTACAAGTCATTGGTGTTTGGTGATGAGTTTTTGGCTCAAGGTCTGCATTTACAGTCACACCAGAGGTGTTAAACTGGGATTAGGACTTGGTTTTATGCAGACCAGTCAAGTTCTTCCACACTGACTGAATCCATAATTTTCTTTTTGAACCTTGCCTTATACACAGAGGCATTGTCATGTTAGAATAGAAAAGGGTCCTGTCCAAACTGTTGCTATAATATTAGCAGCACACAATTTCCTAGAATATCATTATATGCTTTAATATTAAGATTTGTACTCATAGAAATTACTAAAGT
Source organism: Schizothorax lantsangensis (assembly GCA_027422415.1). Lineage (NCBI taxonomy): Eukaryota > Metazoa > Chordata > Actinopteri > Cypriniformes > Cyprinidae > Schizothorax > Schizothorax lantsangensis. The sequence continues at coordinate 4,208,236 of CM049858.1, forward strand.
AGACAAACCTGTTCATTAGAAGGGGGCGACCCAATACGTTTGGCAATATAGTGTATATACAGTATATAAGGGCTGTCAGTTTAACGTGTTAATTTAATTAATTAGTTATGAAAAAATAACGCGATTCAAATATTTTAACTGACCCCGCCCCCAGAACTGTACATCATCTTACATTTCATATAGTTGACTGTTGACAAATGTGATGCAGGGCCACAACTCCATAAATGCAGTTATGCCCTAAAATTCAAGATATTGGTGCAAAAAATTCCCCTGAATGAGTTTTTGTCTCATATTTATATCATACGATATCACACGAGCAGGGAGAGCAGTATTACACGAGTGCTGATTTTGTCCCGACTATCACAAATTGAAATGTTATTTCAAACAACAGTTCAGTAAATAAGAAGTTGATATTGTGTTATATTTTAAACACAATATTATGTGTCTTTGCTCAATTTTGCAAAGAACATATTACCTTTAAAGCCATAGCAGAATTGTTGTGTGTCTCCGAGCAATACAGCGGTGTTTAGTTTCTGAATGAATCGGCGTTTTGAACGAGACGTGTGAACCAATGATTCAAAGGCCCATTCATAAAGAGAGCAATTGGCTGTATTCGAAATGCCATACTATCATACTACTCGTACTATTTCTGCAGTATCCAGTATGTATGCTGTGCATAGTATGCAAATTTTCTGTATTCATGGAATACCCGGATAACCTATTATATTTTCCAGAATCTGCTAAATATAACTTAAGTACACTGAAATCAGTACAGAAGCTGTGTTCGGAATGGCATACTACAACTCCTACTATATTGCAGTATGCTGTGTGTATACTGTAAATAGTATGTGAATTTTCTGTATGCATGGAATGCCCGTATTACCTGCTACATTTGGTGAAATTTGATGTATGCATCTGGAGACACTGCGTGGGAAACTGTTTCCCAGAACGAAACGCACTCCATATGACGTTTCATCATCAAACGCGTGAGTGAACTGGAGGCAGGGAATAGTAATTATAAATGTACACATTTATATAAAATAAAAAAATAACACTTTTATATGTACGTATATATGTAGAGTACAAACTATCGCTGTGTATCTAAAAACAATATTTTTAGTAGGACAGAAATTGTACTTTAATCTCTGCGGCATGTTTCTGATAAAGTCAAATGACGTCACCTTTATCTCTATAGCGCTTTATACAGTACAGCTTGTTTCAAAGATATTAAATAATAATAATATTGCAGTAATATAATATAAATAACATATATAAATAAAAAATAATATTTCAATTATGCAAACAGAATTCAATTCCACTGTAAAGCATCTCTAAAAAGAACTGGAGTGTATATCTAAAGACAATAGACCAATTTGTTTCAATTTGTTGAATTTTACTCTATCAACAAAAATGAGATATGTTATATATTAGAGATGTTTCTCAAATTATCTTCTTTTATGTTCCATAGTTTATGTTTATGCCGTTGTAGCCTAAATGTTTTATGTGTAAGAATTTTTTTTTTTAATCAAATATAATATTTATATTAAATATTTAAAGCTACAATTTGTACTTGATACTTTCTCATTTAACACAAAAATAGCTTTAAATAATCTTTTGTGGGTATTTTCAGTCAAATTTATTTTGCGATTACTTAGATTAATTAATCGACGCATCATGTAATTAATTAGATTGAAAATGTTAATCGACTGACAGCCCTAATATATATATATATATATATATATATGCTTGAAAACAAGCAACACATTTGTTACTGCAGAGTTTCATGCAGTGTTCTTCATAAAATTCTTAATTGTTATCTTTTGAGGCTGCTTATTTGACACCTATGGTATTGATTTAGTATCGATTCCTCTCTATGAGATTCTGATTTTTCTTGCTTATTCCTTTCTATCACCATAACATATAATGCCAATAAATGGCAACTGCAACCGTATGGTTAATGGTCTCAATTTGTCCATTCTGAGGGGAGTTTCCTTCTCTATAGAATAGGCCAGCTGGGAAATGGAGAAAGCTGCCAACATGTGCAATAGATGTCAGAATAGGAGAGCAATTTACAGTAAGTGGGTTTAACTTCTTTCTGTCTTATCTTAGAGAAATGGTAAGAATCCGGAAGATTACCACCTAAAGCGAATCTCAATTGGCAGCCAGTAGTGTTGTCCCCGTATCCCTGACAATGCTTGATTACTCACCTCTATCAACTTGAAAGACACTTACCTTCATGTTCTGAGCATCTATCTAACTGATGTCTGCTTCTGTGCTGATAGAAAAACCCAATGAAACTCACATTCAGCTGCCTCTTTTTCGATGTGGACACCACACAGCTAGAGACAGAAAACATCATTTAGTGGACCATTTGGATGAGGGTCAGGGGTGTGTGCAGTTATTTCTGAAGGCACTGACATCTGTGTGCTTACCTTGTTGGCTTGCCTTCATTAAGAAGAGTGTGGAGGAGCTCAAAGAGAGAATCACTTGAAGGGAAGACACGATGAAACTGAACCGAGAGAGCAGACACAATCAATTTCTCCTTCAAGATTCCACACAGTGACAAACTAGTTCAACAGTCAGAAATAGGTCTCTATTACAGTTCCACTCTCGTGAAGCAGAAATTTCAATAGAACTCTTCAGTTTGTAGATTCCAAACACTGAAGGGAATTAGCATTTTAGAGCCACGAGTTTCCTTAGCTATTTTCTATAGGTTTTTAGAATGACAGTTTTTGATATGCAAACTAAAGTACATGTGGTTAAAGTCACAATGAAACAGAAGTAACAACCAAAGTTTTTGTTGCTAATTGTGACTTACACAGAGTGTAATGGATTATAAAGGAAGAAAGCAGGCCTTATGCATCAGTTGTTGATTGGATGTTAAGATGTGGATGTGGCACTCAAAAGCGGAGGCAGATGAACGCAGTTCTCTGCCGAGTTCATAGCTGTCTCGAGTTATGCAGAGTTAAATGCCACCTACCAGCCAATCAGAAATTAGGACGTTGTTGTTTCCGTTTAAATTACGCGATTCTGCAGCAAGTGCGTTCGTTACTAAGCAACATGGATGCGCGCGCACATGTAGTAAGTTGGAAGAGAAAGATCCAATGAATGCTGTAGGTAACCCCTTCATTTTTTTTCGATTTTAAGATTCCTGGACGAAATCTCTTACCTGTGAAAACATAGTGAGAGCTGATGTTGGGGAATATAGCCAAATTCGTGGTAAAGTATTTTTTTTTTTGTTATCAACAATTTTTTATTTTTTTTATTTTTCACACACAACACAACATAATATCCAAAATACAACAAAACAAAACAACAGACACATACTCAACATCTCAAGGTCCAATCAAAAGGGAGGGGGAGAGGGAAGGACAACAAACACACAAAAGTTACTCCTTTATACAATCACGTATGTCCAACAAAAAACACTGCCAAGCATCAATGGTCGAAGGCCTGGCCCCACCGACTCGCGCCGTTGCACATTCACACGTCACTATTTGCAGGAGGCTACGGATCCAATATGTTTTTCTACACATGTGTGGTGTAAACCAGTTCTGGATTATTGTCTTCTTCGCAGCTGTAAAACCAGCAAACAACATTCTCTTTTGCATTGAACTAATACAGAGACCAGAATCATCATTAAGAAGACACAAACTTGGGTTAACAGACCAATCAATTCGCAGTAATGATGACAAAACCAGGTTTACATGTGTCCATAGACTGATGACGACAGGACATTCCCAAAACATATGCAGAAAAGTGCCTGATGATGTAGTGTTACATATATGGCAGTTCAAATTTGACTGTAGTTTCATTTTAAATCTTTTGTTAGGAGTTATGGTAAAGTATTATTGATGCAGTAAAAAAAAAAAAAAAACTCTCCAACTGCTTTGCAACCATAAGCTTTAACTTAGCTTTGGCTTCCTGAAAGGAAAGTACTAGAGATGTTATAACAGTTGGTAAATCTGATAAAAGACAGACAAATTCATCCAAATAAAATCAACATATTTTTACATATTTAAAAAGTATAAAAAATATTGTAATATTCTCTCTCCACACACACACACACACACACACACACACACACACAGCTTGACATACATGCTCAGGGTAAGTTCTGTAATCCTACTGTATGTGTACAGTATGAACATTGAGTACTGCTGTTCAGTTGGATCGTTTGGGGCAAAATTTATTTTTATTTTATTAGAATGAATTTCTTTCATCAGATTTACCCGATGTTATAATTTCTATTTGTGCAGGTCAATTATGAACAATAGGTAAAATTGAACTGCTAGCAAAAACTTGGGTGCTGCAAATATTTGAGTTGCTCCTCCCCTTTGCGTGACTCCTCCCCTTTGTGTGGCCCCTCCCCTAATCTCACTCCAAACTTTGCATTGTGATTCAAAATTATGATAGTGAGGTCAAAAAATATAAAAGAAAGAGAAGCATGCACTGATAAACTGTACACAATAAGATCATGTATTTCGAAAACAGGGTGCATTTCTATTTTATGCCAATGTTAAAATTACTAAGAGTTTTTTTTTTTTTTACAAATTACACACAGTCAGACCTCAAATTTCTGTTATCAACACTACTAACCAAAGAATATTAACCACATTTCTTTTCTTTTTTTTCATTAAAGCTTATTTACAAATTGACCTCATGACAGAAAAAAAACCCGGTTTAGCCTCTAACAGTAGGTTTAGCCTCAGCCTGTAACAGACGGATGAAAGCAAAGTATTTCTGGTCATGAAGTCAACAGCCAATGCATATGAAGCAAATGATCAACTATATTATAAGCAATTATAATTGGAAGAAAGACTACTACAGTAAATGTCCGTGGGTTCATCTGCCATTTATTATGTTGTTTAGCCAAAAGCAATGACATTTTCTGGTGCATTCAGTCATATATATTATTTCATTCATTATACTTCAGTAATACTGAATATGAAGATCATACTGCAACCCAACTATAAGAATCAGTAAAAGTTGGAAATGGAGGGTTTCAAATAAAATGTAACTTAGGCCTGTATGAACAATTACAACATTTATTGAGTTGTCTTCTGAATGGTCTTTATTTATTTTAAAGGACCCTCACCTAAAAGCATTTTAATTCATTACAATATAACTTACATCACAATACTTTTTTAAAGGCATTGGATACATTTGTACTGTACATTTGTATCTTCTTGTGGAAGATGTAAAAACGCGTCATTTGTACCTTTTCACTCCTGTTCCAGCCGTGTTGTTTCTTTCTAAAGGTAGAATGTGTCTAGCAGCGCTTGAGAGAAATTTTCGCGCCCTTCAGTCAACTAGCTCGCGCGGTCTCCTGGGTAACGGTGCGTATGGCAACCACTGTAAACAACGCGCCCGAGGTGAAGAGAGAACAAAACAGCTAACGTTATGGCTTTCTGCAACACCGAGTATTTCGACCAGATTGGGAATATTCAAAAGAGCATGCACGAACGGTAAGAGCATGGTGTACTTTTTTTTTTCTTTCAGTTTAGACACGATAGATGCTGTATTATCTAAAAATAAACATTAGGAAATTTAAGTGGGCCTTGAATGAGGCAGCGCAGTAGATTTCTGCTCTAACCGGAATGTAGCTGTCGAGCTCGGCGAGACGAGAGCGAAAACCAGTGGGAGTGTGCTTAACTACTCATTATAGCTTTTAAAATAACAAATAATTTATTAATAATCTGTGTGTGGTAGTAAGCTCAAGTAGTATGTCAGAGGTTTGCTTATCTGTCTTTTTTTTCAGTATTAAGCAAGTTAATTAAGAAAATTAGCCTTCACAGATTATTGCTTTTCAGGATGACAGATTTGTATACTGTATCACTATATTTGGTCGCTTTCTTTTTGTGAGAAATGTAAAGTTATACTGTATTATAAAGTTAGTATATTTGGTAACGCTATCTGGTTAAACTGTATATGTAATAAATGTAATCTGTTTAAACTATATATGTAATAAGCTATGTATTTAATAAGAAATGTTTAAATGCTACACATGAACTCTGAAAGCTGCAGGTGTATTAAGATTCTTTTTTTCTGCATTTAGGGAGAGAAGGAGACATGAGCTGGAAGAAAAACTGTTTGCCTACTTAAGATCAGAGGAAAGATTGTAAGTATAAAAACATTAGAACCTTACAAAAAAAATATTAATTTTAAGTATCTTATCAAGCCACAAATAAAATGATATAAAATATATAATGATTTATATTATCCTACACCAGCAGCCATATAGAATCCATAAAAATTAAACCATTGTAAATATGTAGACAAAAGGCAGATAGCTTGATGAATATGGATTCCCCTCATGTAGCTAACAGCACGTTTTGATGTGCCATTGCTCTAAATAGGACTTTATTCAGGGCTGTTCAGGCTGTATTCAGGGCAAAGATGTGTATCATCTTTCACTACGGTATTATATTCATTGTGCTTTCATTTTATTACTTTGAGTAATTATTACTTTGAGTATTTGCATTATTACTTTGAGTAATTATTTGTCATTTTTATCCTTTATCCTGTGTATTTTTTATTATTATTACTATTTTAATGAGTCTATATTGTAGTGACACAATTTTTGATGCTACTTCAATTGTTTTATTGTTTCTCTGATATAATAGGCATTCTCCAATACAAATGTTTATTTCAGGACAAATAAGTAGACTACTCTACGCACTCATTGATGATTTTGTGATACTTACTGTGTCATCTGTTTCTGTTTAAGTGCTTGAGAACAGTTTGTTTTGATGATGGCTCAATTAAATGCATTTATAAAAAATAAAGAATTTTGATATGAGGCCGTGACGGTCAAGGGTATGTGAGAGGTTAGTAGATCAGCATTTATCATTCATTTTCAAATTTCAGCCGTCATTATCCATTTTCGCCCTTTGCTAGTCACAAAACTCCATCTTAGCAGTGGAGAATCCATTAGTACTACTGTAAAGTGGCCCTTGACAAATATGCAATGTTTTAGTTTGTCTTGTACTATGCACAGTGAGGAGCAATTAGTTATACTAATAAGCTAGCATTAACCTATTTATAGTAATGTTTGACCTATTTGTAACAGGTCTCTATATTTATTTCCATAAATAATATAGACAAAGTCAGTGCAGCCTTTTCTTAAAAAGAGAGAGAGAGAGAGAGAGAGTAGCAAAGCTGTCCGTTTCATATCTGTCTCCTGCTCACAGGACTAAGTTGAAGTGTGCCAAGATGCGCTGCTATTACAAGGAGCTGCACGAGAGAGAGCAGCAAGCAAAGACACGCAACCTTGAGCTTCTTGGGAATGTGGAGAACTTGGCATCAAAAATGAAAGAATTCTCCATTGATTGTAGCAGGCTGCTTCAAAAGAGGGTAACAACCTTGGGCAGCTTCATCTGTCCCAATATCCATCATATGCACTTCTTAAAACAGTACTGACTCTGTGTGTATTGTTGTTTCACAGTTTTTATCATTGAAGATGTACGTTTGATTTGTTTTAGAGCAAATACATCAAATCAAACTCGCTTTGGCGGCCCAGCCTGTCTTTTGCTTGTTATTTTATTTTTGTTATTCTCATGTCAGACCACGTTTGTGTTGTTCTGATTGTATACGTGAAATGAGATGTGAAGTCTTGTGTGTTATACTTACCATGATATGCAGTGACCCAAATGACAGCTGCTCGGGAGCAAAAATTTTAGTGTAGTCTGAATATTTGATTTGTATTTCCCAAAACTAAGAGATTCTTTTGAGGCACTGATTTTTTTTAATTATTTTTTTTCTTCCCCAGACATATATTCTGAGCCTCAGTTAGACCATTGCCATAATCCTGTAATTGTCTGTCTAATTGTCTTCCAGTGTTTAAACATTCACACTTATTGTTGTTTGGGAACAATCATAAACACTCCAGCACTCATTTATCACTGCACACAAATGAGAAAAAGAAAACAACAGCTCTGTCAGATTGTCACTTAAAACTGAACAGTGCTCCACAGCTTAATATCAAATTAGACAAATTGTTTAATTACACCACCACAAATTAATCGCCCTGTATTCAGATAGTGAAGTGCCTCTGAATTTGCCTTTTTGTGAAAAGAACCCGTTTTCCTACTTTGTGTGTGTGTGTGCGCATATGTGTTTGTTATATTTTGTTTTGTTGCTGCAATGGTTGCTTTGAATTGCAGTAGGAAAAGATACCTGCTGATTTAGCTGCCAGTCAAGGAGTATCACTTTGATTTGTATCACACTAAATTGATTCTTATTACTTAATTGCTCAAATTCATACCATGACCTCAAAACATCACGTTCAACTCTAAAACACTCTTTTTCTTTCCCTCGCTGACATTTTTTCTTCCCCACCCAGATTTTAACAGTGCAAATATTTGTCTGCTTGTAGCTGTGTTATCACGTCTAAAAGGGGTGTAAATGGTTTGTTACTCTGGTCCCTTTTGGGAGTGCAGATATTGTCTTACGAGAATGAAGTGGGAGGTTGGAGGTAATCCCAGTGCCCTCATCTCTGCCACTGGTTAACTCGCCAAACTGATTAAGAGCCTTGGCAGGCACTATTAAGGGCACTCACAAAGGAATACACACACTGATTAGTGCTACGTTTAGGGGCATAAACATATTTTTCTCCTCTGCTGCTTTGTTTGTAATATTTAATGAAAAAAAGGAGGTTATAGATTTGAGTAAATTATTGTAATTTCCTGTGTACTTGTGTCTCGTAACGGCAGTCACTGCATAGTTTTTTTTTTTTTTTTTTTTTTTAAGAACTAGGGTTATAAGCAAATATTCTTGTTGTTTGCATTGTTGAAAATGATCTATGTTTGTAATGATTTGACTTGAATTCATTTCAGTTGGAGTACAAGAATCATATTACCAGACTGAAGAAAGACAGGAAGAAAATGGGGAGCAGGGGGGAATCAGAAGCGGACGAGGTAAGAGAAAATTATCGTGTCATCTATGGAAATTACAGTTCAGTGGGGAATTTACAAAGCTATCTGTGTGCCTTTGATAAAACTGCAGTGCTGTGATGGGATCCAATGGAAGTGTGTCATTTTTTCAAAAGAAGAGAGTTGAGAGTTGTAGAGAAAAATACCACAACCATTATTCAGCTCAGCCTCCCTCTTCAGGAGACACTTTTGACAGTTTATATGGGGTATCAGTGTTCAAAGGCCACAATTAATTTATAATCAAAAGCAAATTGGAAAGTGCTTGAAGTAATTACTGTTTTGCTCAAATGACTTCAAATGGCTGCTTTGGTTCAACAAAGGAGTATCACAGTCTTAAAACAAAATTATATTATGCATTTTTAAAAGGCTATTTAAAATGAGAAAAAAAAAAACTAATGGAAAAGAGTATTGCGGAAGCCTCTGGCAGCTAATGCAATCCAGCTGACCATGTGTCAGTTTTGGCTGCAGTGTTTATTTCACATCATGTGTGTGACAGCTAAAACAATATGCGTCCAAACTCTTTCTGTCATTCCCTCGAATAAAAGTCGCTGTTATGTAGATTGCTCGGCGGTGGTCGTGAGGCTGTTAATTTTTCTCGTCGTATCTGTAGTGCCGCAGGTGTCTAATCCTAGCTGCTTTGCCCGCACTGACGATGTAGTTCAAGCCCGTGGCTGTAGCTTTCCCTCTCTTCAAGCGACTCGAGCTCTCTCGGATGAAATGTGGAAGACAGCTCATAATGACTTAGAGCATTCCGTCTAGAGCAGTCACTTGTGACTGTGCCGCATCCCCCCCTCCCAAATCCCACCCCCCTCCCTCCAGCCTGCCGATATTGTAATGAGCAGAGATGGGAGGAATCACTCCATTATGCATAGACGCCACCACTGGCTGCGTGCATGTCCCCGAGGCTGCAGCATTCATTAAGGGGAGCTTACCAGCCTGAAAGCTGGGAAGCCATGATAACGGGATATGATTTTCATATTTAATATATTCCTTGGAAGAGCAGGCGCGTGCCGCAGATTGATAGAAGAATCAATTGCTACTTTAGCGAAACACTTTCTACTTTGCCCTGCAGCTAGCGATGGAATCACTCAGCCAAGAAATTAACTTTTCCTCTCACTCCATTTCTTTTTTCCTTTCTTTCTTTTTTTTTTTTTACTTCTACACTGGATCTGCCAGACAGACCGCGTGGTTTACAGTGGATGTTATTAAGCAGCTAACGGGTTGGTATTTAAGACCCTTATCAGAAAAGAAACAGAAGCCATGTTTTTTTTTTTTATTATGTGTTGATTTTTTATTTATTTATTTTTTTACCCATCTGCCACTCTTCCAACGTAGTGCGGTATTTCTGTCATGAAACAGAGTTTCGGAGCATAGGATTGTTAATAAGATTAAAAGTTAAGACACTGATCTCAGTGCACTCAGCTGAACAGACAGTTGGAAGAAAATCTAACCTTGACCAAAAGAAATCCTAGTCAGTCTGTAAAAAGCCACAAAAATGATACCTTGAAATGTTTTGGATTAAAGCTTGTTTGAAAAGAAGCCACTGTAACCTGAATTGTCAGGGTTGAGTTTTGGGGCCAAGGACTAGTGGAAGTAAAGCAATGAGAGAATGATATATCAGAAATGTAGCTCCCATTTGCTGGCAATAAGGTATCCTTGACCACCCAATTAATTTTAGCACTTTTTAAACCTCTTGACTCAGTGTACTTGACATGCCTTTTTTGTTTTCTGCAGTTTTACTTCCTTTCATTTTCATGAATATAGAAAAATAGTATATCACATTTTTGCAGATATATTTGAAAGATATTTAACTTTTTTACATTTGTCAAAATATTAACAAACTCTTCCCATGGGTATTCAAAAGGGCATGCCTCAAAGAGTTAATTCCCCTCAAAATGTTAGCTTACCCAAAAATGAAAATTCTCTCACCTTTGTGTTTTTCCAAACCCGTATGACTTTCTTTTCACTGTTGTAAACAAAAGGAGATGGCAGAATTTTCACAATATACAGTGGAAGCAAATAGGGAATGATGCTGAGGATGTTTAAAAAAATGATGAAAAGCACCATGAAAAAAAAAAAAGCATGCAGTATTCCAAATCATAACCGGTTGCTACATACTACTTTTAATATGTTGTGTCCCACAGGAAAAAAGAAAATCATACAGGTTTAGAAACCGTTGTATTTTAGAGTAATTTATATACTTTAGTAGTTTATGTTAATATTTAAATTTAAAAAAAGAATTTTTTAAATTGTAGTGAAAGGTTTAGCATTTTTTTTCTCCTTCATTTTTATTAGTTTTTTTCCCCTAGATTTTATAAAGTTTTAGTTTTCAAATTATCTTATTTAGTTTTAGTTATTTTCAGTACTTCTACTTAAAGCTGCAGTCCGTAACTTTTACCTCTTTGTCGCCCTCTATGTTTGAAAACCTGGAATTGCAGTTTCTTGTGGAATTATCTTCCGTGCGCGGGGTTGTCCGGTGTTCCGGCACGGCTCCAGCATGGATGAATCTAATGTTTTGAGGAGTATGTGTGTCAGTCAGTCACCGCACCTGTGTGGATATTTACTGTACTTCGCAATCACAGATTCTAGCCTACGTCTTGGAATATATGACCCAAATCAGAATTTTCACCATATATTGCCATCTGAACAAGTAAGTAACATGTCTGCCACGTTTGTTCTGCCCAACTGAGGAAAAAAGGCATTACAATAAATCGCGCTACCAATGGTGATTAAATCTAAAGAGCAGTTAGCTCATATCACATCTAACTGTGCAAAGCATTATCATTGTTATACTTTGTTCTTAAATTATTAATGTTAACAACATCAGCATTGCGTGACTATGAGTATAGTATTAGTGTGTAGATTTCAATTTTTGTACAGTCTAATATCTAATTGTCATACCATTCAAATTTCATATTAAGAAATTATTTTAATCCAAAAAGCAATTTAATCTTCCTTCAAACTGGTTCTATTTAAAATACAAATCTTGTGTAATCCCACGTTGGCTATCTGTAATCAAAAGCACATTTAAAACTGGAATATAATTTAATTTCATTCACATGTTTTTCATAAACACATAATCCTTTCTGGATTACAATCCGCCACCAAAATGATAAATTTAATTATTCTAGCTGCTGTGAGAAAAGGCTATAAACGATCCGGCACCTGCAGGATCCTCACATGTGATAGCCTAGTAGCCGAGAAAACTTCTTCATGTTTACAGACGTGACGTAATGATGCAGTGACATGCTCGAATTTCCAGCAGAAACCTACCCGTACCACTCAAATTAGAAAACATTATTATAAGATAACCGTTGTGAATCGGGCTAAAGTAAGGTGACAGTTTTGAACACTGGCTGGTTATGTACTTGCTCAAATATTGATTTTGGATCATTTTTAACCAAAAAAAGTTACGGACTGCAGCTTTAAACTAAACAAAAATAAGTAAAATTGGCAACTAGCTAAAGTAAGTTATATATTGATTTCGTTAATGTTTGTTTTATTTCAAGTTTTAGTTTGGAACAACATGAAGGTAAGTATATGATGATAATTCTTTTATTTTTTTTATTTTTTTTGTGAATTGCCATTAACCCCTGTTATCCACTACTTATATCTTCCATATATATTGTTTGACTTTCACAGCTCCCGAGCAGGTTCCAGCTTCCCAGCACACAGGGATCATCACAGAGTGCTGTCATCTTCACGGGTCACCAGACCTCCAACGGCTCATCAAGAAATGACGGCGTTACAACCACACGTTCACCATCTCAGACAGAGCTGATACCTAATCATCCTTCACTCTCTCCTCTACAAAGTGGCCTTTGTATGCACTCCCAAGTTTCAAAAGCCAGTGGCACTGCCATTTTATCTGATGACATTCTAAACTCAGGTGATTTTCTTGAGGGCAGACATTTGAGTGACGGGCATGAAAAGCAGATGGAGTCTGATTGGGACGTCTTTCAGAGGACAGGAGAGCAGCATAGATGGAAAGAACTAAACTCACCTCACACGACCCTGGAGGAAGCCGAAGTGTCCTCTCAATCTGTGACCGCGAAGAAGCCTGCAGACATTGTGTCATTAGAGAGGTGTCCGACCCGCAGTCCTTCCTCAGATACCACTGATCCAAGAGATTCCTCACAATACATGAACTCCGGAGGTGAGGATGAGGAAGTGTCTGCAGAGGATGAAGGTGACTCTGCACCAAGACATCAAGATCTTTCAGGTTTGAATTTTTTCTGCTCAATTAACTGCAATTGTACATTGTGATTAAGCAGATTTATTGACATGACTTGACATTTATTTATTTTTTGATTAACCCATTTTAAGAATTATACTTATAATCTACACATTTCAGATCACACTAACAGCAGACATCACGCTTTGAGAGGAGATGTTGTAATTCAAGAACAGCGTGTAATATCCTTTCAAACCAAAGGTGGCGCACACAAGCAGGTCAACGCACAGGAATCTGGAAGGCCTGACTCTCTCGAATCCCCAAATAGGTACAGTTGCTTGGATTGTAGGACTGTAGGATGGATTGCTTGGATTGTAGGATTTTGTTTTGGGGGTGTACTAGAACATGCTCTCATGCTTGGTGGTTCGAAAATCGCATTATTTTTCACATAATTTACAATATTACAATACCTTTCTCCCCAGCCTCACACAAACGGCTCGATTAGTTCCTGGTTTGATCAAGGCCCGCCTTCCGAAAAACGAAATGTGTTGTGATTGGCGAACAGCTTAGACGGCGTTTTAGACGGCAAATTAATTCTCTGCCAGCGGGAGGCGCTGTTGGAGTGGGAGAGCTCGAGGTTTCAAAACAGAGCTCCTCTCACAAACGCTGCTTTATCAGACATTATATGCAAGATGAAATGAAAATGACATCCAAAATTTTCTGAAAACAGTTGGTTTCCATCAGAAATACAGTGATATAAAAACACCCGCACTGGGTTTCGATTTTGAAATGTGCAGTGCTCAACCAAGCGTTCTCCCCACCCCCCAACCATTTGAATTTCCGTAGGCGGGATTTACAATTTGTGATGTCACAAATACAGGAAAACAGCTTTGTAGTCCAAACGAGCCGTTCGTTGTAGTTCTTGAAAAGGGATTTTTTAAAAACAAAATATCTCCCTTTGGAGTGGACTTTGAGATTTGTAACTTTGTAGATCGTTTTATGCCCAAACATACACTCTACACACTGATTAAAATTCAAAAAGTGAAAAAGCATAATAGGACCCCTTTAACTAAAACAATTGAAAATGGGAGAAAATCTCATGAAATAAATGTTTTTCTCAAATACACATTGGACACAATTATTGGCACCCCTAGAAATTATTATGAGTAAAATATCTCTGAAGTATATTCCCGTTCATATTCACAATTTTGAGCACTCCAGGGGGATTATGAACATGAAATTATCCAGCCATGGCTTCCTGTTTCACAGAAATATAAATAGGAGGGAAAACAAAGCCCAAATTCCCTTAATCATCCATCACAATGAGAAAAACCAAAGAATATATTTCTGATGTGCAGCAAAAGATAATTGAGCTTCACAAATTAGTGAAGTGGCTTTTTTTGTTATCAACATTTTATTTTATTTTTTTCACGCATAACACAACACAGCATCCAAAATATAACAAAACAAAACAACAGACACATACTCAACATCTCAAAGTCCAGTCAAAAGGGAGGGAGAGAGGGAAGGACAACAAAAACACAAAAGTCACTCCTCCATACAATCACGTATATCAAACAAAAAACACTGCCAAGCATCAATGGTCGAAGGCCTGGCCCCACCGACTCGCGCCGTTGTACATTCACACATCACTATTTGCAGGAGGCTACGGATCCAATATGTTTTTCCACACATGTGTGGTATAAACCAGTTCTGGATTATTGTCTTCTTCGCAGCTGTAAAACCAGCAAACAACATTCTCTTTTGCATTGAACTTATACAGAGACAAGAATCATCATTAAGAAGACACAAACTTGGGTTAACAGACCAATCAATTTGCAGTAAGGATGGCAAAACCAGGTTTACATGTGTCCATAGACTAAAGACGATAGGACATTCCCAAAACATATGAAGAAGAGTGCCTGATGATGCAGTATTACATATATGGCTGCAGTTAAAATTTGATTGTAGTTTCATTTTAAATCTTTTGTAAGGAGTTATGTATGCTCTATGAATGACTTTGAAGTGAAAAAGACGATGAGCCAAATTTTTAGATGTTAAGCTGAGATTAGACCACACTCTCTCCCAGTCGACAGATAAATTAAGGTCAGATCATTCCCTATTCCAAATAGTTTTAATAGAAAGAGGTTTTGTAATGCAATCAATAATTTTATTATATATTAAGGAAACAGATGGCCGACCAGCAGATGGTGCAATCCAGTCCCGCATAGGATTAGAGGAAATGGGAAAAGTCCACGGAACTCCATACGCTTTGAGAGCAGAACGTAATTGAAGAAAGACAAAATATGCGGATCCTGGTAGACAAAATTTGGTTCTTAATGTCTGAAATGAACAGAGGCCCTGGTTATCATTTATATCACCGCACGTGTTTACACCTAAAGAAGACCAAGAGGGTTGGACAAATCAAAGTCAAAAAAGTCAAAGTCAGCTTTATTGTCAATTCTACCACATGTACCGTACATACATACAGAGAATTGAAATTGCATTACTCTCTTACTCCCTGGTGCATACAGATAACACTAAACACTAACAGTAGAACGCACAAATATACAAATAAGGACATGTAGAAAAAAATAAAAATAATAATAATAATAAAAAATAGATAAAGTGGCATAAGGCACATGGTAGATAGTGCAAACCAGTGAAATACACAGACAGTGCAGAATATGAATGGTGTAGTGCAAAGAGCTTATTAAGTCTATTCTATTTAAAGTGACAAAAAGAGAGCAGTCTTTATTCAGACTGACAGAGAGGTAGTTGAATGAGGTCAGTCCAATGCTGTACAAAGTGACTGGTGCTTGTCACTGTGTGTGTGTGTGTGTGGTGTGCGGGGGTTGGGGGTGGTGTGTGGGGGGCGGGGGGGTCAGAGTTCAGTGGTGCGTGGTGTAAGAGAGGGGAGGGGGGGCAAGGACGGGAGGGAGTTCAGCTTCCTGACAGCCTGGTGGATGAAGCTGTCCTTCAGTCTGTTGGTCCTGGCCTGGAGACTCCGCAGTCTCCTCCCTGATGGTAGCAGACTGAAGAAGCTGTGTGTCGGGTGGGTGGTATCACCTGCAATGTAGAGGGCTTTGCGGGTGAGACGGGTGCTGTAGATGTCCTGGAGGGAGAGGAGAGAGACACCAACGATCTTCTCAGCTGCTCTCACTATCCGTTGAAGGGACTTGCGGCAGGACGCGTTGCAGGCGCCATTCCACACAGTGATGCAGCTAGTCAGAATGCTCTCGATGGTGCCTCTGTAGAAGGTGCACATGATGGGGGCCGGGGCTCTGGCTCTTCTGAGTTTGCGGAGGAAGTAGAGACGCTGTTGTGCTTTCTTGGCTAGTGCTGCAGTGTTGTTGGTCCAGGAGAGGTCCTCTGTGATGTGTACACCCAGGAACTTGGTGCTGCTCACTCTCTCCACGGTCGCACCATTGATGGTCAGAGGAGCATGCAGAGAGTGCACTCTCCTGAAGTCAACGACAATCTCCTTCGTCTTCTCCACATTCAAAGAGAGATTGTTGTCACTGCACCACCCGGCCAGGCGGCTCACCTCGCTCCTGTAGTTTGTCTCATCTCTGTTGCTGATGAGACCCACCACAGTCGTGTCATCCACAAATTTAATGAAGAGGTTGGAGTTGTGTGACGGTGTGCAGTCGTGGGTCAGCAGAGTGAAGAGGAGGGGGCTCAGCACACATCTTTGGGGGGCCCCTGTGTTCAGTGTGATGGTGCTGGATGTGTTACTGCCGACCCGTACTGCCTGAGGTCTCCCGGTCAGAAAGTCCAACAGCCAGTTGCACAGCGATGTATTGAGCCCCAGCTGGACCAGTTTATGAATGAGCTGTTGAGGGATGATTGTGTTGAATGCTGAACTGAAGTCTATGAACAGCAATCTGACATACGTGTCCGTTTTGTCCAGATGTGTGAGGGCTGGGTGGAGGGCAGTGGCGATGGCATCATCGGTCGAGCGATTGGACCTATATGCAAACTGGAAGGGGTCCAGGGAAGGGGGGGGAGGACAGATTTGATGTGTTGCATGACTAGCTGTTCAAAGCACTTCATGAGAATAGGAGTGAGTGCTACTGGACGGTAGTCATTGAAGCAGGATGGAGATGACTTCTTCGGGACTGGAATGATGGTGGTAGCTTTGAAGCATGTGGGGACAACAGCCTGACTTAGTGAGATGTTGAAAATGTCTGTGAAGACATCAGTGAGTTCCACTGCACAGTCTCTCAGTACACGCCCAGGAATGTTGTCAGGACCCGGAGCTTTGCGTGCATTGATCCTGCTGAGGGATCTCCTCACGCTGTCTGGGGACAGCGACATCACCTGGTCGCCGGGAGGAGGTGGAGTCTTCTGTGCAGTGGTGCCGTTTTGTGCCTCAAAGCGAGCAAAGAAGGCATTCAGCTCGTTCAGCAGGGGATGGTGCTGTCACAGGTCTGTGGTGGGGGCTTGTAGTCCGTAATGGTCTGAATCCCCTGCCACAGGCTCCGAGTGTCTCTGCTGTCGCTGAAACGATGGGCTATCCTCCTGGAGTACTGCCTCTTGGCCTCTCTGATGCCGCGGGATAGGTTGGCCCTAGCTGTCTTCAGGCCCTCCACATCTCCAGCTCTAAAGGCAGCATTCCGAGCCTTCAGAAGTCTGTAGACCTCCCCTGTCAGCCACGGCTTCTGGTTGGCCCGGACAGTGATAGACTTTGGACGAAATGGACGATTTCCGCATACAAAATTAAAATTGTGCCATAAAGGTGTACAGTTACAGAATTTGAAGGGTCCTCCTATCCGATGTTCATCCGTTTTCCAGATTTTAATAGAGTTGGCCACAACCGGACCAAATTTATAATTATCCCCTTTTTTTCCTGTGCCAGTAAATAAAATATCTTGAAGTCTATTTGGTTTAAACTTGTCAGCTTCAATCACCCTCCATGAAACTGTAGATTGAGGATCAACCCAATTATGAAGAGCCTTAAGCTGGAACGACCAATAATACAGTTCAAAATTTGGTACAGCGAGTCCTCCTGCGCTATTAGTATGTTGTAATGTGGTAAATTTAATTCTGGGGCATTTATCATTCCAGATAAACTTAGAAATTATGGAGTTGATCTCCTTAAAGTAACCTGGAGGGGTTACTTTAGGGGGAGAAAGTGGTAGCATAGAGAAAAAAATTAAATCGAGGTAACAAATTAATCTTAACAGTGGAGATTCTTCCTTGGAGAGAGACTTTAAGATTCTTCCATCTTTGAATGTCATTTTTGACCTTAACTAAAATATTATTAAAATTGTCTCTGGCAATCTTATGAATGTTTTTACATATGGTAATGCCCAAATAGATGAAAGATTCCTTAATAGGGATAAATGAGGGGTATAGAAGAATTAACCTTAACATTGTTATTTGGCATTAAAGCAGATTTGCTCCAATTTATTTTATATCCTGATAAGCTACTAAAATTATCAAATTCCTTAATTATACTAGAGACTGAAACATCAAAGTGGTCTAAATATAGAATAATATCATCAGCGTATAATGAAATACTATGATTATGATCCTGAATCTTAATCGATACTTCAGATATCCTGATGGCTTGTGTTAAGGGTTCAAGAGATAGACAAAACAATAAGGGGGAAAGCGGACATCCCTGCCTCGTTCCCCGCTGTAAAGGGAATGGGGGGAAAATAATATTACCAGTTATGACTGATGCTGCAGGTGAGTGGTGTAATGTCTTAATCATAGAAATGAAGTGTTCACCGAAGCCGAAACATTGCAGAACTGCCCACATATAGTTCCACTCTAGCCTGTCAAAGGCTTTTTCTGCATCCAGTGAGAAAACCACACAAGGGGTCGGGTGGGAGTCCGCAAAGTCAAGAATATGAAGGAGTCGACGCATATTGTCAGCTGTATTGCGCCCCTTGATGAAGCCGGTTTGGTCCTCCTTGATCAAACTATGAATTACCTTCTCCATACGAGAAGCAAAAACTTTAGCATATATTTTTAGATCACATGGGATAAGCGAAATCGGTCTGTAGCTGGAACAATCTAATGGATCTTTCCCTTTTTTAAGAAGTAATGATATCAATAAAGTTTTTTGATCTCTATGAAATACCCCATGTTCAATTGCAAAATTAAATGAATTAAGCATAAGTATCCCTACCAGATCCCAAATTTCTAAATATAATTCAGGGGGGAGACCATCTAGACCTGGCGATTTGCCCTTTTGAAGGCTTTTTAGAGAGACGTGGAGTTCCTCCAAACTTAATGGGGCCTCCAAAGATTCTTTATCCATCTGTGAGATCCGAGGCAGTTACAATTTATCTAAATACTGCTTACAAATTGGTTCATCAAAATCAGTTTCGGCTTTATACAGATTTGTGTAAAAACCTTTAAATATTTCATTAATTGGGTTCGTGGTGACCTGATCATCTGATGATTTTATTGCGCTAATATATGCCTTAGACTCGCATTCTTTCAACCTAAGGGCCAATAAATGACTAGGTCTCTCTGATTCGAAATAATATTTTTGCCTAGTCCTATGTAAAATAAATTCCGCCTTTGAGTGTGAAAGTAAATCATATTCTTCTTTTAAAGAGGACAGCTGTGTAGCCTGTTGCTCAGTAAAATGTTGTTTTTGTAGGTTTTGTAATGATTGGATTTTATTTTCTAATTGTGTAAACTGGTGAGTTTTCGCTTTGGCAAGAGTAGAAGAGAAAGATATACAGAAACCTCATATAGCACACTTAGTCGTTTCCCACAGTATTTGAGGATCCACATCAGAGGGCATATTAATTTCAAGAAATTCCTTAAGATATTCTTTTAGAGAAGTAATAAAAGTCTGATTACTTAATAATGATGTGTTAAAGCGCCATCCAGGGGACTTGGCTTTAACATCGGAAAGAGGAACACTGCACAACACAGCAGAATGATCAGATAATAAAATTGGTAATATAGAGATGGAGGAATTAGACGAAATTAAAGATGGGCTGAGAAATATGTAGTCTATCCTAGAGAAAGTCTTGTGTCTATTAGAAAAAAAAGTGAAGTCCTTAGCTTTAGTATTCTGAATTCTCCAAAGATCGATTAAGTTGAGCTCAGTGATAAATGTAGTCAGTAATTTAGAGGATGGATTGGCTGTTGTATCAGATTGAGATTTATCTAAAGCAGGATTTACGACAGCATTAAAATCACCACCCACCACTAGAGGGCAATCAATCTGCTCAAGTAGAGTTTTGGAAATCTGTGTAAGGAATGCAATGTCTGTCTCATTCGGACCATAAATAGAGACCAATGCTAACCTATTATTATATATTTTGCATCGGATAAAAACAAATCTACCCTTCTCAACCACTACCAAGGTGTTCAGTTGTTAAATTTAACTTCCTGTTAACAAGGATAAGCACCCCCTTAGTTTTATTAAGAGCGCAGGAAAAGGCTGCTAACTTATAATACTTATTCTGGAAACGTGCCACATCAGATTGTTTTAAAAGCATCTCTTGTATTAGGGCACAGGAAATAGATTTACAGTGTAAATATTCTAACACACGGGTTCGTTTAACAGCAGAATTTAAACCATTCACATTCAGTGATAAAATATTTAGAGTATGCATTGAATATTCATAATCCCAAGATTGTATTCAATAAATGAAAAAAGCAGAAGCACTTCCATTCCGTAAATAACATGTAAATGCTGATGTGCATTTTAGATACCAAACCTCCTAGATTAAAAATCCTTTTAGAAATAGGGTAAAATAAATAAAAGTATAAATGTCTGTTGTAAAAAATAAAAACAACACAAAAACATGAACAACCGACAACCATAAACGAGAAACAACTCAGACCGCACATTACCGAGAACATAGGTCTGATTGAGCAACACAAAATAGTGATGGTTCGTGACCGATCCACTCCAATGCAAGACATGTCCCCCGAAAGGCTCACACAGCCAAAAACATTTTTTTTAATTAAACCTACTCTCCATTAGTCCCTTCCAAAAAAGAATAAAGGGGTGTCAGTCTTACCAGCAAAGAGATCGTTGTACCGGATAGATAGGGACAATATCCCAGTAGGAGAGAGGAGAGAAGAAAAAGCAAAAAATAGGTTTAGCAAGCGTCCATGTCCATCCTGCCCTCATCCCTTCCTGGGCAGCTAGGACCGCCTCCATCCCGGCCATCAAGCCCCTCCCACCGGGCCGGAGAGATAGTGGCCGCTGTTTTCCCATTGCCTTCCCGTAGAGCCGCGGCATACGTCTTCTGCTGAGACGGAGCTGATAAAATCCTCCGCTTTCCGAGGAGAGTCGAAACTTTTCTGCTCCCCTTTGTGTCGTAGTTGAATTACCGCCGGATAGGTGAGGAAGGGCTGGAGACCAAGTGCTGTCATCTTCTTCAAAACCGGATTAAATGCCTTTCTCCTGATCGTTGTGACTGGACTAAAGTCGGGAAAAAATAGTAGTGTGACATTGTCCTGTGCGCATTTCACCGGATAAGCCTGCCAAGCACCTTTCAGGATCTCCGATCTGTCATGCCATCTTAGTACATGGAAGATGAGAGTGCGCGGCCGATCGGAGCCCCTCCCTCCGTCATACACGCGATGCTCATGGTCAATCTCAATGTCATGGCCTTTCAACGAAGGAATCCACTTGGAAAGATTAACTCTGAGGAAACCAGCCGCGTTGGAACCCTCCGCCCCCTCTGGTAACCCCACCAGTCGTACGTTGTTCCTCCTTCTCCTATCCTCCATATCCGTCATCTTCTCGGTGAGTTGCTCCAGCTGATTTCTTAAGTCCGTGACTGCCCTACTATCCTCACGTGCAGCTGCCTGAACAGAATCAACCCGGTCACGTGTCTGCTTTGCCGTGGTAGCTATCGCCTCAAGCTCCTGTCTTAGCTCTTTAACAGACTTGTTGGTCACTTGTTTGTCCTCACTCAGTTCGCGCAATGCTGGAATCAGCACAGAGTCCACCGCATCTCTTACTGCCGAAGCCACACCCAAATTCAAAGTGCTTTGCTGATCTTTAAGTGCTAGCTTAATGCCGTTAGCAATAGCATCGTAGAGGTCCTCTCTGGAGATGGTGGAATCCTTGAATTTTTTCTTCATTGGCGATTGCTCAATCTCTCTTTTCCAATCCCCTTTGTCTGCTGAAGCACTCATGATGGGTCCAATGCAGAGTTGTTTAAAATTTACTGACAGGATTACACAATATGTGGCAAAGTGAGCAGAGCGAAAGACTAAGCTTGCATCGCCGTCAAAGGGTCACGTGATCCCCAAATTAGTGAAGTGGCTTTAAGAAAAGAGCTAGAGCAGTGAAAATTCCCATTTCCACCATCAGGGCAATAATTAAGATTTTCCAATCAACAGAAAATGTTAGGAAACTGCCTGGAAGAGGACATGTGTCTATATCGTCCTAATGCACGGTGAGGAGGAGCGTTTGAGTGGTTAAAGACTCCAAGGACCACAGCTGGAGAATTGCAGAAAATAGTTGAGTCTCGGTGTCAGAAAACCTTTAAAAAAAATTGTCAAACAGCACCAACATTTCAAGAAAAATTCTCCTAGCTCATCCAAAAACAATCTCCAGCATATTCAGTTATCAGACACGACTGGAACTTCAAATGGGACTGGCTTCTATGGTCAGATGAAACTAAAAAATGAGCTTTTTAGCAGCAAACACTCAAGATGGGTATAGTGAACACAGGGATAAAAAGTACCCTATGCGTACAATGAAATATACTGCTGTATTTTTTATGTTGTGGGCCTATATTTCTGCTGGAGGTCCTTGACATCTTGTTTAGACACATGGCATCATGGATTCTGTCAAATACCAACAGATAAAAAATCAACAAGTGACTGACTCTGTTAGAAATCTTATAATGGGCCATGTTTGGATCTTCCAACCGAACAATAATCCAAACACAAACCTCAAAAACAACACAAAAATGGGTCACTGGGCACAAAACCAAACTTCTGCTATGGCCATTCCAGTCCTCTGACCTGAAAATGAGTGAGGTGAACTCAAGAGAAGAAGCACCGTCATGGAGCTGTGAATCTGAAGGATCTGGAGAGATTCTGGATGAAGGAATGGTCTCTGATCTCTTGTCAGGTGTTCTCTAACCTCATCAGGCATTATAGGAGAAAATTTAGAGCTGTTAAACTGGCAAATGGAGGTTTCAAAAAGTATTGAATAAAAGGGTGCCGTTAATTGTGGCCAATGTGTATTAGAGGAAAACATTTATTCATAATGATATTTCCCCCCATTTTAAATTCTTATTATCCAATGAAAGGTTAGATTTTTGTGATTTTTTTTTTTAATAAAAGATCAAAAGGATTAACAAAGCAGATTAATTTTCACAGCCTTCTTTGATCATATTTACCAAGGGTGCCAATAATTCTGACCACGACTGTAATCCTCCAATGAGATGCCATTAAAAATAAGCTGTGCAATTGTTCCTGATGCCTCCTTCTGGCTTCAGATGCAAACATGCTTTTTAAACAGGAACCTTAAAGTTTAAAGTGAACCTTCCTTTACTTATCTGTTTGTCCTGTTGTCAACAGTAGCTCAAGCATGTGTCAGAAACTAAACGGTCATCGGTATACTGTATCCAGTGTAGACAGCATCAGTAATTAGAATGGGTTCTATTTGTGTTTTCTATGTATTGGTATAGCCAGGTGTCAACTGTTAAGTGACTAAGTGCAAGTGGGCTTGGCAATGATGTGATGTAAAACCTGAATTTGCGCTGCACAGACCTATCTGTGTACGATATTAAAGTATTGCAAGAGCTACAATATAGGGAGCAGACATCTCCATATGGTTTCCAATTGCCTTTGCGGTACTTTGATATCTTACACGATCAGTCTGCGCAGTGTGCATTCTGTCAGCATTTAAACTGCCCTGTCAATCATCTTGTCACAGTTAATGTCATCCATTTTGTTTAATTTGATTTCCTACCTTATTGGAGAGAAAGGAAGAGACACGTTAATCTGCCAGTCATGGGTCAATCACGCTGAGAACTCTCCTCCTGTGTAAATAACAATAATGCATTTTAAAGTTAACGACCAAACGTATCTTTGTCCGTTGGTATTATCCGGTATATCCGCCATGTTTGTAGTTTTTTTTTAACACTTTTTATGTGTATTTGCAGTTCTAATCGAATCCTCTATCAACACGCTATGGGTTGTGGGCAATTTTAGCCATTAGAGTGTGCACGGATCTGCACGTCGAATTTCTACTGGAAAATAGGCCTACTCATTTCAACATACTACAATATGGGACGCCCTTGGGGACGCCCTTTTTGGGTCTTGCCCTTGAGTCAGTCACTTGTAAATGCCCCTGTGGCATCACAGATTCCACAACCTTCAAATGAGACATGGAGCTTGATTAAAGAAATGTTATTTTTATACTGAAGAGGACATTTTCAGAGTGTTTTAAGGGTACAAAAATCTCTTATGTCAAACAATCAAGGAAAATTTGATTTGTCATTAAATTACTGTTTAAGTTTTAAGGATGGTTGGTTGTTGTTTTTTTTTTGTTTGTTTTTTTAGAAAACAAGATAAGAGAAAAAAAATTAAGCATGTTGAAATCACTGAACTGTAGAACTGTTATAAAAAGGGAAGGCTAATACAGTCAGTTGTAGAGTTTCTACAAAAAGTATAAACCACAACGACTGGGAGATCATTTATATGTGTGTGGTTTTGTCGGATGGGGATGCGTGTACATGTGCACATGGGTGTACAGATTTAATGAACGGGTTCTGCAGCAAACAACCTCACTCAGTGGGGCTCAGTTGTGGCTTTAGGACACCTTGTAAGGAAGGCTCAGACCCCGAATCCAACATTATTGGCCTAATCCCAGATAATGCTTTAAGGGAGCAATTTTCTCCTCGGGAGATTTGACCCCAAGTCCCAGTAGACTCAACTATTTCTTGACTTCATAGAATTTTCTGAAGAATGAAAGTGTGGGCATCACGAAGGCTCTGCTCAGGTGGGTAGTTAGTAGATTGGCATGATGTGCACATATACTAGTTATGCTATAAATGCAACATAATGGAAATATATACACATCACCCACAAATGGAACATTTGAAAACAAACAAACTGTTAAAAATCTTATGAATCTAAAAATATGCGTCATTATATCTATAATTGAATGCACATACAAAAGCCAGTCCATTTGCATTTCACTATAAAATAAATTAAATATATACATTTGTGAATAAGTATGCCTGTTAATCTGTATGTGGAAAACAAGATTTGTAAGATTTGCCAATGTGTTGTCCCTTCAACCCCTTCATAACACATGCTCCTGTGGTAATGGACATCACTTTTGAAAAAGAGACAATAGAATGATATGCATCAATTACAACTTTATAACCCTCCAAGACAATGTAATTTGAGATTTATACTAAATTCTCCTGCTATATCCATCTAGCTTTTTTTCCATTTTCTTTCTTTCTTTCTTTCTTTCTTTCTTTCTTTCTTTCTTTCTTTCTTTCTTTCTTTCTTTCTCTTTCTATTCTATTCTATTCTATTCTATTTAATTCTGCAGTGAATAAATAGATTAATGGAAGTCTATTTTATCATTATTGCCCAGTGCATACATGGAGTGGATTATCCACTTTAATGAATTGGTTGAATACATACATAGTACAAAGGTATGCATGCAAATTCTGCATGGCAGAAATTTTTGGCAGAATCATTTGTTTGCTTCGTGCATAATAATAAAGGCTCTGCGATCAAATGAGATGTGTATCAAAACAAACATCCCCTTCATTTTAGAATGCTAATGCACGTGCAAAGCCTCAGTGGTTCCCTATGGAGGTGATTGTGAAGTGTTTCCTCGTAATTTAAGATCTTTTAATAAATTACATTTTATTGACGACACCCACCATTGGGCTACTTCGTTATTGCATTTTTGTTCATGTTGTCTATGAGAAATGAATATGATTGGTATTGACCTCTCCGTCGTGTTATTATTATTCATTGTGAATGTTTGCTGTTGAACATGAATGTGAGAGTTTGTGGCCTTGTAAAGAGGCCAGGCTAAGAACAAAGCTTTTGTAACATTATTGTGCATGTAAGCAAGAGAAGGAGAACCCTTCTGTATCAATCTTAGCATTTAGTAAATACCGTGTCGCGCATGTTGTGATGCGAAAGTGGAGTCAAGGCTATCGTGCGCTGGGGTCTAGAGAGGAGAGTGTATCATTGTATTCTTTCGAGCGTTCCCTTCATGAAGTTGTCCTCTCAGCCTCTCATATGACGGCACGAGTTTGTGTTTTCAAAGATCTTGATGTGCTCCAGTTGAACTTTCAACTAACCCATTGTAATTCTACATTTGTAAAAGGAAAGACCAGCACTAAAACACCCTGTAATGGATCCAGTGTGAAGCCCTTTCAAGTATGATGCTGAATTTGTAATGACTCTGTATCTTCACCGAATGATTTATTAACATATTTGTTTCTCAGTATTTCTATGCTTTATCTGAGAGTCACATCAGTTCCCTTGTTGCATTCTATTTCTAAGGAGGACTAGAATATATGCTAGAGAAACCATTATTGCTGTTATGGAGAAAACAAATTGTTGAAATATAGATAACATGCTCCTCATAAATGGCCTCAAGAGCAAACACCTATGGATGTTGCCAACAATACTCTGTAATCAGCTGCTGTTTGGGTGTGTTTGGTGTTTTGAAGAGCCCTGGCGAATAAACTAGGGGGGAAGATGATGACGGAGCAGAGGGATGTATGGGGGGAGGCTGTTTCAGCCGCTCTGAAGAGGACTTTGCCCAGATGGATTGTGCTCGACAGAATGTCATGGATATAATTCACACAGGCAGCTTAATCAGGGTGTTTCCAGGAAACAACCTGCCAAAGAGAGGCAGCGATTGTTTGGTGGCCTCTGACCCCAGGGCCCATTATAGATTGTCATAAATTCTTTTTGCCCATTTTATATGGTGGGGGTTTTAGGATTTGGGTCTAGGTTTTGCAGAAACTATTCTATAAGGGCCACCCAGTGCTTAATACGTCAGTGTGAGAGATATGGATCTGCTAGAACAAAATGAGCCACAAACAATATTTCACATTTCTACAGCCAATGCTTCTCATTTAAAACCAGAGAAGAAGAATATGAATAAGAATAAGAATGAAGAATAATATGGTTAATTGAAGTGGTTTTTGTTTTGTTTTTGTTTTGTTTTTTATTGCAATTTTAAAGTGTTTAATATACTTGAATTCTTCATACACATTCCTGGTCTTACTGTGCATGATTCATTGAAAAAAAAAATTATAATAATAATCTTGTAAGTAATACATGTTAAATACATGTAAAGTCAGTTCATGTAATTAATGTGACAGCAATAAAAGCTAATTATGGTAGATTTGAAAAAGAGTTACAATTAGGATATGTCTAGATGATGTCGAGGGTGAACGTCACTTCAACCTCCTCATCCCAGTTCTAAATTCCCCTTAAAAGTGGTCCCCCTCAGAAGTCCTCCAGAATCCACTGCAAACTCACTCTCAGACAAGAGAGAGCAGGTTACTTCTTGTATGAAACAAAGTCTCAGCTTTCAAATTTTGTCAATTTTTAAGAAATTCAAACGATAAATACCATTTTGTGTCTCTATGTGTCGTGACAGATTGCTGTAGCACCTCAGTTAAAGCAGCACGTGAACCGATCATCTTTTCATATTCACTAGTTAAAGCACGAAATAAACATGAATGAATATTAGAAGGTATTTTATTTTAACCGCGGAAAGACATCAATACACACCATTTTTCAAGTTTAAGTCCACCAAAGTTAATCTACTCTCCTGTCTGGTTTGTTTGTTGGACAAAATGGGCGGATTCTGCGATATAATAGGTCAGATCGCCTGTCAGTCAAGCTCCCTGCGAAGGGTCAATTTCCAGTGGATAATAGCAAGTCCCATCCTGTATATATCCTTTTTGCTCCAAATATGTTACATTGTACAATAGAAGTGGCTTGCAAATGTAGTTTATTTTTGTAGAATTGCAAACTTGCAAGAGGAAACACAGAAGTTAATAAAGCTTTATACAATAACAGTAAATATTCAATATACATGACAATTTAACTTCTTGTTTGTTTGTTCTTACTTTCCAGGCTCTCCATGGAAGGATTTTGTCATCTTCTGCACAGCATTGAGCGACGTCTCGGTGCTAAAGACATGAACCTCTACAGAAGCACAGTCAATGAGCAGAAACTCGATGATATCATCAGGTCAGAGAAGGAAGATGTTTTGTTCCCTGCTTGAGTCTGCTTCCTCTCGTGGTGCTGTAGTGTTCACAGATTCAGTGGAAATTGCATTATCCTGCCTTTAAGGGCTCTCACTATAAATTAAGTGCCATTACTTTGGCACCAACAACACTCTAGCAATAAATCTTGGTTTCTAAGGGGTTTTGAATCACAGTGAATTGTTATAGTAACCATTTTGCAATGGCACCCATACATGCCAGTTTATTGTTTTCTGTGTTTATTTGTGTAGATTGATAGAAATGGAGAATATTTGTACTAATATAAAGGAGGCTCAAATGTGTGTGCCTGCACTCCACATATTCTCATTTCTAATGTCATGTTTCTTTATGTATTGCCCAGTATATGTGGTCAGTGTGGGCGTCTGGATGGTGTGGAACTGCATGCGTGTGGTGCTGTGGTTCTGCAGCAGCTGCCCCTGTTGTCCTGCAGTCTGTCTCATGGATGCCTGTTACCCTGTGATCTGATCAACACTCACTGGTCATCAGCTACAAAACCAGAACAGATCAGGTATAGTGCTTCTTTACAGTTCTCTGGATTCATAGCATCAATTCAGGTTGTTTCACTGTTATGTATAGCAAGAGACTGTTTGAGAGCCTATTTTTTTCTGTTTCTGTTTCTTGTGTTTTGATTTAACTAGAGTCTATTTTTAATTTATTACCGTTTTTTTTTTTTTTTTTTTTTTATTTAATGTTTTACAAGTGTAAGAAGACTTACAGCTTCACGGGTCACCACTGACAAAGCACTAAGCTGTTTTTTTAATACTGCATTTTTGTTTAAATTATATCAATGATATGTACATTAAAAAAAAATATATATATATATATTTTAATGAGCCAATAAGAGGGAATGTTTCTTGCCATTACTTGATTGTGATGTATATGAATGCGGGTGTGTTTGTATTACAATTGTTTGTCCTGGTTTGGGCATGCAGGTCGTGTCTGTCAGCTGAATGTGCTCTGCTGTGGGACTGCTGCTTCAGACACTTCTTACAGCTTCAGCAACAGAAAATCCTCAGCGTTGACCACATCATCCAGATCTTCACTCCACTCCTAGTGCCAAGCAATGCCACCTACACTGAGAAGGTATCGCTCTTACCTGATTTCTGCTTCACAATAATTCCTCGGTCTCAGGTATTTTTTTTGTTTTTTTTTAATACTGCAAGTATTCTTGGCACAGACCTGTTATATAATATGGTGAATTGTCTACAGCCATAGTCAAAATTGTCTAAATTATTTTGTGGTGATAAATTGTGTTTATTACTTATTTTAGTCATATCTATCTTCAGTATCTATCTATCTATCTATACCTTTTTCTTTCTTTCTTTCTTTCTAAAATCTACTTCAGCAGTGCTGAAAATGCCCCCAGTGATCCATAAAACCACTTTTTAATGTTTGTAGTGAATATGGAGGCATTATTATCCTGGAATATGTAATAATTAAGAGAAAATAATGATTTTAGAATATGATTCAGCTGGTCCAGTAAAATGACCTCATCCTGTAAATGTATATGGGTCTTTCCTAGAGCAGCCCTGCTATAAATTCCAGATTTATGAAGTTATTTTCTTTTTTGTTAAAATGAGGTCATGGGGTTGGTGTTACTCTCCTGTTGTTATAAGACTGTGTTATGTGGCATTTGGCCTCTGATGTGTGAATCTATTGGTAGGATGTGATAATAGTTGACATTTGACCTTCTTTCCTTGTCATTATTTCTGATATTTTCTCTTGACACCGTACAGAATTTATCAGCATTTTTTACTTGCATAGTGACCATTCGGCTTGCTTTATAGTTGTGGTTTATATATTGCTCATGTATATTTCAGTTATTCTGTCTGTTCTGTATCTCATGCAGAGAAACTGAATTCTGATCTCAGGATCTGACCCGAGGATGACAATCTAACTAACAGTTTACAAAGACGTAGTAATATTAGTGTTTTGTAATATTGCTTAACAGCAGTTTTAAGTCTTTGAATAAAGATAACGATTATTATTTTTATTTTTTTTAAAGTCAGTCACCAGCTTCCCTCATGCAGTGCATTGCCTGTGGTATCAGCCCTCAGATCTTGTATTATTGTATGTTAAAAGATGAGAGGCTGTGCAGTGAGTGGCTCAGATGGAATCTGCATATTTTCTGCACTGATTTTTAAATTCAAACACATGGTAAAATGTGTTAAATGGTAAATGCTTAATTAACAGACATTCAGTGGGTGCTGCAGCTGATTCTATGTGGGAATCATACATGTTTTGTTGTTGTTGTTGTTTTTAGCAAATTCCAAAAATGTAAAACATAAAAACACATTAAATCTAGTCAGGCTGAATCTGGACACTGTACACATATTGATATCATTATGAATAACATGATCTGGAAATATCACAGAATTTCAAAACTGCGATTTTCCAGGCCTGCAAAAGGATTAGTTTTTGTTAAATATCATTTTTACTAATCAAGTATGACTGGAAGTATTAGGTGGTGGAACCCTGAAATAAAGACAAGTCGTCTCTTTGTCATCCAGGCAGATGAGCTGTTGAAGAGGCTTCTGACCCACAAATCTGAGACCCATCAGCCGTCAGAAAGTGAACTGTCATCTTCTTGTAGCTTGCCCTCTCTTCTGGATGACAGTGTGGAAATCAAGCCCGCCAGGCCTTCCAAAACAAATGAGCCAACTGTTGGAACACAAGGTTAGGCTTGTTTGACATTTCTGCTTAGGTGGCACTTTTTTGCATTTACAAATTTTGCTTATTGCAAAGATTGTTTTTTCCGGCTTCAGATGAATAGCCTGTTTAAATACGCACAGGTGTTAAGAGCCACACTCAGCCAGACAGTTTAGATCAGAAAGAGAAACTGAGAGGGACTCCCCAAAAGCAGGCAAACCGCATGAACGGCTCATTTCCAGCGCCAAAGCAGAGAAGCATCAGCTCGGTGGCTCCGTTCTGATGAAGGAAGAGGGGACCTCAAGTACTCGCAGGATGCCAGAGCTCTGACCCTCATGAGAATACACTTTTGCCCAAATCTCATTTCTGACAAAGCCAGCCAGCCTTCATTCTCCCTTTAAACCTGTCTTAATCAGTCCTGCTGTTCAGATTCAAAATGCCCCCCCCCCCCCTTCCCCAGCGCTCTCTCTCTCTCTCTCTCTCTCTCTCTCTCTCTCTCTCTCTTTCTTTTCTTTCTCGTTTCTCCTCTGTCTCGCTCTTCCACCGTCTCTCTGAGCTGCGCTTTCCTTCTCTTTTCTTTGTTTCAGGAATTCAAAGTGCTGAAGAGGACAGTGCCGACCAAAGCCCAGTGGAAAGTATTCCTATTAGAGGTAAAAAGGCAGATCGCAGAAGCGCCCGTTCGGGAGTTCTTCTGTGCCTGTTTTGTCTTTCTCCTCACGCAGTAGATAATGGGGGTCCCTTTTTTACCCAACTGGATAGCTGTGAAAGGATGATCAAGGTGAATCAGAGGTCAAAGTCCCACCTGAAGAGTGGAACAGTTCCTCTAATTATCGGCAGAGAAAACAAACCCGTCTCTTTTCTTCTGGCCTAGGTATGGGTGAAACTGAGATTCTCAGAGCGCATAATGCGGAGGTTTAATTGTCCACCGGCTGGGTTGGGGGTGCCGCACAAGATCTGTCATTGGTTCTCATTATCTGCTAAACAATGCCAGCCAGAGGCGGACTTGAAAAGACTGGATGTCAAGGCATCCTTTGAAAAGCCTCGGGTAGCAAGTCCCAGCGCCAGCTCAGAAATGTAAAACTATCCATTATTCCACTTGGCTATCTGATTTCAAACTGTGCCTTTCATGCGCAGGGCTAGCCCAAGAGCGCCACGGAGAGAGAAGTCCAGCTTCTCACTGCAACTAATCAAAGGCATTATGGTAGTAGAAAACCGCCTCTGCTGTCCCTGGCTGCTTATGAGCTGTTTACAGGCGGCTAATGAAGACTGCGTCGAGTTCTGTTGCCTTTCGTGTTACATCACTTTGCAATGTGTGGAAACAGCGTCCAAACGGTGGCCTTCCGCCGTCTCCATGTCGGTAAAGCACCGCCACGCACAATAGTGTTTTATGTATATGGCGAACAAAAAGGATATCTTTAGATGCTCTTTCTACATGCTACTGATGCTTATATTTTGCAGTCATTACACCGGAAGAAACCAGCAACAAACAACATGCCATACTGCAGATATCAGGATAACGAGATGCTGGAAAGTATTTTGTCTTTGGGGGCATAACCACTTTGCAATTTGTTTCTCCGTCTGCTTTCGGCATTTAAAACCGTCATACTTTTGTTTTCCAGGGCTCGTTTTCAAAAATATTTTAAGCTTGAATGCTCGCTGGTTAAAGATCTCAATTTCCAAAGTTTATAGAACATGAAAGACAGAGTTTTAAATGGAATCCTATAAGATGTGCGGTAACACAAAAGGCGGCGGGCTCTTTTTTTCCCCGGAGACGGCAGCCTGTCTATGTGGGTCTGGATTAGATCAATAGTTTAGTGCTCACTCACTCTGTTTTTCACCTCCTCTCTTTGCTCATCAGTGGCCTTAAAGAGCTGATGTTGGTTCATCAAACATCAGGGCTCTGGAAAGTTGGAAGTCGAGGTCTTGAGCAAATATTTGACTAGCTGCTTTCGCATTTTGTATTTTTTTTTCTTCTATAGAGACCAAAGAATATCAGCTGCTTAAACAGTCTGTGGCACAAGAGAGGCACTGGAGTGACTCAGAGGAGGAGGATTCTGAACCGCCAGGTAACGGAAAATAATAGAACATTTTCCAAAGTTTGACAAAGCATATGTTGTTTTATATCACATATAATTTAAACTGTTCTTAACATCTGTATTCTTGAATTGTTACATTTATTGTAACTATTAAATTTTGCTGGAGAGTTTGCAGGTTGTGTGTCCAGAGTGTGTTTGTAAATAATTATTTTTAAATGGCCCATTCTTAGGAAACTGTGCCATTTGTGCCTAAAAAGTTCAAGTTCATTTGATTCCCCCACCTCAGGCCTAAAGTACCAGCACCATAATTGCCAGATATTGGCAGACAAGCATAAACGAGCATGTTTTTTTTTGTATTGTTTTTTTGTTAAATCACTTGTTAATTGTAAGAATATATGTACATAAATTGCCCTTTCTCTTTTAAACTACATGTACAACGCCTATTCAACCCAGTTACATTTCAAAACATCTGGAGAGTTGACTGTTATTCATAGTAAATATTATCTGTATTTTTTCAGACAAATATATGATATTTCTAAATACATTATGATCATACTGATCATACAAATTAACAGAATTGTGTGTTCATGCATATAATGCATTTTTAATATTATAGTATAAATGTGTAATGATAACACACCCTTATTTATTTGTTATCCAAAGACATCAACAAATTGGAGAGATCTGAGGCGCTCCGGGACTCTTTAACACAAAATAGCCGGTAAGTACTCACAAAATTATATATATGTAAGAAAAATAAAAACTTTTTTTTTTTTCATTTGTCCTCTTTTAATAAAAAAGCAATATGTGTTTGTCCTTGAAACACTCTTAGCATCATTAACACAAGTTCATGTGGGAGGCATCAGTCAAGCTGTATTTTCATTCAGAGCTTCCTCTCTCATCATCGACATTATTTGATTGCTTCAGTAAATCAGGACTTTGAATAATGAAAAAGGATCTTGAGGGGGTACAATGTTTAGGTTTTCACATCAACACAGGTTCACACAATCAGCTAAGACAAGCAACCCTCCTAGCAGCGCCTCTCCTCCATGAATCCATTAGGGCAGGTAATGGATGGGTAAACCTCGTGAAGAGTAATCGTCTCTGATTTCACATGCTTTTCCGAGCATCACGCTGACACAAGGGTCGAAAGTCTCCCTCCCTGTGTTTGCGTCTTTTTTTTTCTTCTCTCTTTCTCCTTTTCTCTCTCTTCTGCCCAGTCTTTATGCCCACTCTTTGCCCGCCTCCCCTCGCTCTCTCTCAGCTAGTTTACACTATTTGCAGAGGAAAGGGTATAATGATCGCACTCTGACAGAGCTCTCTGATGGATGCCACAGTCTGCCCAATGAATGGCCTCATTAATAAACATAAGCTGTCTCTAGTGCGAGATGCTTTTGGATCATCCCAGAACCTCACAGAGCTCCTGAAAGAACCCTGCCGGAGACTCTCCATTGCTTGTGGAGGGTTAGAGGTTGTTTAAAGCTCACAGCAAAGATGAAGGTTAGCATTGGAGCATATGCTTTGCTTTCAGGTAAAATATTTTATGGCACTTTTTTTTTTTTTGTGCGGTGTTGAAGAATTCCTCTTCTGCCAGTCACTTCTTGCGCTTTATTGCCTCTACAAGTACCCTGCACTCGAGCACCAGCAGAACACTACATGTGCTGTTCCCCCGTCCTCTCTTCTTTCTCGCTCTCTCGTCTCCGTCACTTACTGCTGTCATTCTGTCACTGAGCCGATGGGCACATTAAAAGACCTTCTGGTTTGGACCAAAACTCCCGACAAAATAGTAATAAAGCAAAATAAAATAAATCAAGTGCCTCTCTTTCTTAGCCGTAATTATGATTTTGCGCTTAAGCCGGGACCGTAGCTGAAGAATCAGAGTTTAAAGCAGGCGCTTTGGTGCAAAAAATGCATTTATGGGCCTTTGTGAGCCTCCTCATTATGTGTGAGGCTGATTCATTAAGTAATTGGTTTGCAGTTGTTTACATGAGTATTAAGGCCCCCTATTCAGCAGTCTTTGAGAGATACATTGTGCAAATGTTGCATGTTATGAATGCCCAATGAGAAGCGGGGGGCCAGGCCTATTGGCCAAACACTGCGCTGGGCTGAAAAGACCAGAGAAAAGCGTCAGGCGCTGCTTTGCATAGCAATGACTCGCCCATAATAAGCTTTCCAGATTAAATACATGCAGTCCATACAGGATGCAAAGAGATACTCTTAACACATTTATGTGTGTTCATTTCACTATTATAGCACTGAAGAGAATTGGGGTCTTTCATATCCACCCCCGTTTTTTTTCTTAATTCCCTTCCCTGCGCTCTCCTCTCGTCAGCGTGCCGTTTTTACTGCGAAATACTTTTATCGAACACAGCGTTTTATTGTGTTATAATTCAGAGGCTGTGCGGTCGGACCAGGCAGTATTTGTTACGCCTGTGTGCCGCAGTGATTCAGGAAGGAGAGCGCTGGAATAAGCAGCTGCACTCCATGTAAAGACCTCTTGTTCCTGCGCTTTGTTTAAGGCTGCATGCCACAGCTTCCTCCTCTTCAGCCGCTATTGTGTCCTCTGCTACTGCAGGCATGTAGCGCAGATCTCGCTCGCTGTTTCTTAATGTCCCACTCTGTTGCTTTATGAAAAATAACAGGTTAGGATTAGTAGTGGGTTTGTATAATGTCTTCACCAATATTTCATCAGTTTCTCACATTGAGGAAAACAAATGCTTGTGTCACTCCAGCAGGATTGTTAAAATGTAAAGGAAGTAGTTATTTTACATGCCCTTAAAGAGTTGTTCTAGTTTGACAAATTTGCACTTGTGCACTTTCATTTTTGTGTCATTGAGATACTACTAAGTTTTTATGTTCATATTTTTGTCTAGATGGTCTATATTGTTTTTATTCATTTTTATTTGAATTTAAGTGCATCAAGTTAAACTAAACAGAAATTTGAAATATTGCAATGAGAAATACAAATCTGCCAAATAGCTAAAATTAATATTTTTGAATATTTTATTTCATTTCAGAGGTAACGTTTAATTCAAGTAACATTTTTTTTTCCTTTTTATGGTTTTAGTTTTAGTCAAGTAAAATAACACTGCGTGTGTCTTCAGCTGTGCACCAGTGAATGAGCGTGTGCGGGGTGGTGGGTGTAACGGGGGTAGCACTAAACAGCAGTAGCCAGTGGGGGTCACTCTCTTTCTTTGTGCCTCTCTATGTCCACCTGCTTTTGTCTACTAAAAAAGAATCCTCTATACGCATAACAACAATTATTTCACTGAGCCAAAAATTACACTTTCTTTATTTCTGAGGTGAGGTCCTCATTTTGTGATACTAAATTAATACCGGAGTTGAAAAAAAAAAAAAAGGCAATAAATGTAGTGACCCAGTTCACTTGAGGTGCTGTCTGTGTGTACACAACCACAAATAAATAGAAAAGCCCCTTGCCTGTTTTCCTGCAGTTCTGGTGCTTGGCCAGGAGAGGGAACTCATATTTAGCCCAGCCATTGGTACCGTGACAGTGGCAGCTGGTGACAAGTAGAGGGCGCTCTCTCTGCTGCTCTGAATCATTACCTCACTCCAGAGCTCTTGGCTCTTTCAGGGGTCTAATCAATGGTAAATCAGTGCTGCTGTGGGTCACAGCTGGGACCGGTGTAGGAGGTGCTACTGCTACCTTGCACAAACACTGATCCAAAGAACATGTTCTATTAGCATAGCTGTGGAGGCGTATAGATGTTTATATTCATATGCTATATTCTCATGATAGGTATAGATCCTTTTATACTTATAGACTGAAAAATAAAATTGGTGTAGAAACAATTTTCACTCAAATTGCTATTAATCTCACAATTATTTACAATGAACTGGCAAGTAACACGCTGAATTAAACATGGAACATGGAATTAAGTGGACAGTATTTTCTTGTAAAACATGCTGCAACTGTCCAAAAATCTTTTTTAAGCATGTGTATATCTATCTATCTATCTATCTATCTATCTATCTATCTATCTATCTATCTATCTATCTGTCTGTCTGTCTGTCTGTCTATACGTGTATACATGTATACATGTATACATCTATATATACATCTATCTATCAATCTATACATCTATCTATCTATCTATACATCTATCTATCTGTCTGTCTGTCTATACGTGTATACATGTATACATGTATACATCTATATATACATCTATATATACATCTATACATCTATCTATCAATCTATACATCTATCTCTCTATACATCTATACATATATCTATCTATCTAATCAATAAATTACATCTGTTTTTTAATATAAGTGAATATCTGCAATTTTTGATATGACACGCATGCATTTTGTTTTACTTTATAAACAGACTATTTCAAAAGGAACAATATCACAATGATATACTTTCATCAAATGTAATCGCAGAGCTATAATCGTACATGATCACAGGTATTATGAAAATAACTTGGCCCAGACAACAAACGCAGACTAACCGGAGTCTATTTACATGAAGCGTATTGCTGCATAGGATGCCGAGAGACGTCTTTT
Organism: Schizothorax lantsangensis; assembly: GCA_027422415.1. Classification (NCBI taxonomy): domain Eukaryota; kingdom Metazoa; phylum Chordata; class Actinopteri; order Cypriniformes; family Cyprinidae; genus Schizothorax; species Schizothorax lantsangensis. The sequence continues at coordinate 4,245,797 of CM049858.1, forward strand.
ATTCATAGCTCATAGATATCATAACAACAACCCACACACTCCATATATTAATGTATCAAATGCTTGCCTAAAAACGCACTGGGGCACTTTTCATCAAATATTGCAAATACATCCAAATGCTCAAAACAACATGGAACAGAGGGAGAGCGGAGAAAGTAAACGCCGGAGCGGAGGGAAATAGAGAGAGGTTGCCGTCAAAGCAGTAATTTGCATCATTTTACACATTACATTCACCTCTGTGTATGAGACGCAGCCAAACAGTGGCCAGCCCTGTCTTACATATTCAGATTCGTTGCCTCAATTAAGTGAACCTCAGTGCAAGATGAACTGGCATAAATGTTTATGGAAATGGAATATTAGATTGGAGGGTCAGTGGCATTCACAGCTCTCTATGATAATAGTGTCTTGAAATCAGACTCGTCACTGTCTGAAGTGGCCCAGCTGATAGAGCATTCCCATGGCAAGCAAGTTATATAAAAGAATAGCCCTATTTACCCACCCAAACATGTATTTATTATTGAGCTCATCATGACTAAAGGGGGAAAAAGCCCTCAAATTTTGCTTTAGCGTTCACTGCTGGGAAAGAGAAAGGCCTCCCTATTTTCAGCTTTCAATTTGAAAGGGAGATGGAAAATTGTACACAAGATGTTTGTTTGTAAGTTTATTCATTTTTGCAGACTGTTTAGTATTTAATATTCATAAATTGCATAAAGCATTTTTAAGCATGACCCATCAATGTAATCGTTATTCAAAAAATGTCCTTTATGTCAAACTCTCATCAGCATTTCCTATAGTCTCAGTTTATATACTAGGACTCGTACTCCTGGATTACTAAATAGATAATATATACTATGCAATAAGCATACACTACCATTTGTGGTCAAAAAGTTTTTTTTTTATGTTATTTAGAAAGGACACATTCAATTTATCAAAAGTGACAGTAAAACATTTGTAATGTTATATAAATAATAATAATTATTTCAAATATAATATTTTGAACTTTCTATACATCAAAGTATTCAGAAAAATATATCATGGTTTCTATAAAAACATGAAACAGCAGGCAATGTTGAATGGGTATTCAACATTGATAATAATAATAAGAAATGTTTTGTAAGCAGCAAATCAGCATATTAAAATAATTCCTGAAGGATCATGTGACACTGTAGTGGTGCTGAAAATTTAGCTTTGCCATCACAGAAATAAGATATGTTACAATAAAAACCTGTTCTTTTCAATTGTAGTAATATTTCACAAAAATGCTGTTTTTGCTGTATTATATTTTGGATCTAATAAATGCAGTATTGGTAACTTTTTAAAATAAGGTAGTGTGTGTGAGGAATAATGTACAGTCAGTCTGTCCATTTATTTTGCAGCTGCTTACCAAATAAATAATATATATATATATATTTTTTTTTTAATGCAAGAATGAAATCTACCAAAATTATACTGTCAGTCATATATATATATATATATATAAAAAAAAAAATCACAGAGCGCATAAGTATAATAAATATACTTTAACAAATTATTCTACACGAAAGTATTTCTAATGCTCATGATACGGGTTTTGAATGTGCTCCCATCATGCTGTCAAATCTCAAATATCTCCAAATGTTTGCTGATCGTATTTAATAAAGACTGTGCTCAGTCCACCTTAAAGGGCTATTTTGAGCAAGAGGATGATTACTGTCTGCATTGTTGTGCTTTGAAAGACTGCACCCTTAATAGTATGTTTCTTCGCCTTTCTTGGGTTTTGCTTCTCCTAAAGTCATCAAAGTGAGCTTCACGATCGGTCTACTATATATTGTAAACTTTGATGAAAAAGAATTCAGCTGCCAGTATCTGTATCAGAAAGGTTTTTCACGGGCTTCATGTCAGTCACGTCCTTTGACCCTGGGAGTGAATGCATCTGTGGTACTTTTTGTATCTGCCTACTGTAACTTTGATGCTCTGTGTTTTATGAGTTTGGAGTTGTATTCTTATTGAGCCAAATGTGATTTATGTAACTTGTTCATTCTGACCCTGATCATAGCATCTGCATACATGCATCAATAGAATTGATGAAATGTCGTACTTTGTGCAGAGATGCTCTGGAAACAAAAGAGCTAAGCTGAATTATATGAGAGCCAGCCTAATTGAGTTCAACTACATCTTAACAGCTCCTTTGGTCAGTGTCAAGGTTGTGCGCACGTAACTGAATTTGCCGTCAGGTCGGCGGGGCACACGTGAATACACATACAATCGGCGTTTGGTTTATTCATCCAAATGCATCAAAGGGAAACTAAATATTCTTTCTCTTACTCCCAGAATCCTTTAAAGTACATGGACGTGAAAACGAAATCAATGATATGGATGTATGAAGACATGGAGGGTGAGGATGAGGATGAGGGTGAAGATGAAGATGTCATTGTTGAGATCTGAATAGCCCTGTGCTGATGTAAATGAAGAAGGAAGCCTGTATGAAAAGTAGTGTGAGCTTTTGCATATGCATCAATGCAGATCAAAGGCTTGTCAGGGGTCATGCATTTACATAGAGATATCAGTGATGCTATGGGAACCTGGGAACCCGGCAACCCGGTGCTCAGTCCACTTATGAATAGAGAGCCCTGACCGGGTCCTTCAGCACCATTAGAAAAGAAGTCAAGGAAGTTTATTTGGCCACTCACACATCTGAGGGGAAATGATGTTCTTCAGAGTTTGGTTAGGTACCTTTGAAAGAAAAGACAACGTTTTGGTAAGAGATGATGGCTTCCTGGATCATTTGTGTGTTGTGGATAAATTGATGAAATTATGTGTCTCTGATTGTATGATATGGTTCAAATGTTTATAGAGACTTATTTTCTTTCTTTTTTTTTCTTTGTGCTTTTATGTTGTGAAACAAAATGTTATTGTTATTACATATGTGTAGTCTTATCTCTTGTTTTTTTCATTTCTCACAGGAAGACTGCAGAAAGTAAAGCTTTCTCTGCTGTCCAGTCAAAGGGTAAGCTGTACAAATGATTAAAGTGTGTTAAAAACATGTGGTGTCTGCTGTTAAATGCAGTTGCCAGCACATTGTGCAGATGTGTCTTTATTTTAATTCTTACGATCCACATTAAGATACACTACTACTCGTGAACTGTTTACTGTACTGCCTACATTTTGTGAGTACACTACCAGTCAAAAGTTTGGAATAATTATGCTTACTAAGACTGCATTTATTTATTCCATAATACAGTAAAAACAGTAATATTGTGAAATATTATCAACATAGCTCTTTACTATTTTGAATATGTTTTAAATTGTAATGTATTCCTGTGATGGTAAAGCTGAATTTTCAGCAGGCATTACTCTTTAATGTCACCTTCAGAACACATTAATAATGTTTCTTATTAATATCAATATTGAAAAGAGATGTTGCTGCTTAATATTTTTTTGTGGAAACTGTGCTACTTTTATCTCAGGATTCTTTAATGAATAGGTAAGTTCAAATAGCTTGTATATAAATTGCTTATATATATATATATATATATATATATATATATATATACATTTTTTTTTTTTTTTTTTTTCACTTACACTACCATTCAAAGGTTTGGGGTATCACGGTTTCCAAAAATATGAAGCAGCACAACTTTTTTCAACATTGATGATAATAAGAAATGTTTCTTGACCAGCAAGCACTGAAGACTGAAATAATGATTCTGAAAAATCAGCTTTGATCACAGCTATCAATTACATTTTAAAGTAGATTACAATAAAAAAAACAGACATTTTAAATTATAATAATATTTAACAATATTACTGTATTTTTTATCAAATAAATAAAGCCTTAGAGAGCATTAGATACTTCTTTCAAAAACTTAGTATGTGTGTTACTATGTGTGTTAACTACAGTATATTTTGGTCTCTATATTTTGTACAACACCCCCCCCCCCCCCCCCCCCCAACACCCAAAAGTGATTTTTTTCTTTCTTTCTCTAGAATTATTTAATTATATATATATATATATATATATATATATATATATATATATTAATCATTTTATATCATGTTCATGGGCAACTTCATCTCTGCCCCCTTACTCCAACAGATGTTAATGGTGTACATATATATTTGTGCTTGCAGCATTTTGGGGAGAATCAGATGACAGCAATTCTGAGATCGAAATGGCCTTGCGTCCTCAGTCCCGCAGCACCAGCAGCCATGACTTTGATGATTTTTATGATTAGCGTTTCTCTTTTGTGAGATCACACTGTCGAGGTTTTTTTTCTTTTTTTTTACGAGCAGTTAATATGTTTGAAAGAGATGCCTTTATATGATCGCAAAACAAACAAAAATCTTCACTAAGGAATGAGTGCGACATTCCACGAAAACAAAAAAGAGCCATCCTCTTTATTGTGGCCAAAGACTGTGAAGGGTTTTCAAAACATGTCGGTGTTAACCCTGCTTGAATCTCTTTAGCTGAACAACACTTGGACCTGGTTGAAATAGATTAAACTTGGTTTTTAAAGTGATTCCTTTGCACTGTGCTGAATATTACGCATTTTAGATGCTGCAGGTACCTGGCGGTGAGTTGGAGTGGAATGCTCTGAGTCAACTCCTATGAAAAGCCAGTGCACAATGGCCACTCTGCATGCTGCTGAAACACCTTTGAACTCACTCAAGTACCCCTGGCCCATTTAGGAGGACAAAATGCGTTGTGCTCATCTCAATATAGAAACAAACGCTCTCTGTATTTGTGGTAGAAAAGCGATTTCGTCAGCCAAATGCAACGCGACGCGAGCATCTCCCCGACCGACGATATGCGCGCTGCAAAGTCCACTTCAGGATTCGTCTGTTTTGCAAATGTGCACTCATTTTTATGCTCTCTGGCTGATTCTTGGGGGATGTCAAGTTAGTTTTTATACATTTTGCATCATAGACACAGACGTCTGTGTTACTGTACAAAGCATGTGACGTGCTGGCTTCGATTCATTGTTATAATATGCCCCTCTAATGGTTATTTTTAGACTCCACATGATAGTTAAAATTACAGATAATTATGATTAGGCATTGAAAAGAGCACTGATCAAACACAGCAATATCATTACAGTAATAACGGTTATTTTTCCAAAACTGCCAATCAGTGATAACGACTGTAACCCTTTATCTAATGGACCTGAAAATAACATTGCAAACTAAAATTGCTGTGCACGGATTTCCAGAACTGTTTCCCAGCCATCAATAATCTACATCGCCTGTGACAGGGGATTGTCATTTTGTCTGTGACTCTGAGTTCATTTGGTTTCATCATATTTAACATGCACAGAGGCATGTTATCCTGTAATGATACAAAACCTGCAGCATTCTATCCATCAGTATGATTCCATTAGTTGGCTTTTAAGTAACTTTATGAGGCCGAACCTGCTAGAGTAGGACTCCACACTCATTAGCCGTAATGGCTGCAGCCAGCCTTGACCCGCACGCATCGAAACGCGCCTGCATAATTTGGAGCTTGCTAAAAAGCTCCCCTCACATAATATCTGTGTTAAGGATCATGTCAACAGATACTTGTGTGATGGAGGAAGCTCTGTGAGAGAGTTACGTTGTGTCCCGGCCTGTAACAATGCCATAAACACTTTTTAAAGGAACCGCCTTCTGAGCGCTAGGGCCCACGGATGTGCTAAAAAAAAAAAAAGTCGAACCCGGAGTGCGACTTGCAAATGATGTCACATCAAAACAGATAAAATGTTTTGTGTGTACGACGCTCTCCCAGCAGGGAAGGTCATTAAAGCATTCAGATTCCGAGACATTCTCGATTTAAATCATCTGTTTAATGGCGTGTAGTGCCTGATTTCAAGGCTCAGTTAGGATGTCCGTTGCTGAATCTCCATTCATCTGATGAATAAAATCAGTCCGATCTACATGTTTAAGTCTTTTCTTATTTTATTAAGAAAGTCTGTTTTTGTCTAGCTGTTATCAGTATTATGCATGATACATGTGCATCATCATGTCACGCGGTACATTCCAAAGGCACTTTTATACTCATACCCTACAAAACTGATTTCTTTTTTCAAATCTATATTATGATTATGTTATTATAATATAACAATAATAATTTAGTAGTAATTGAAAATGGTTGTGCTGCTTAATTAAGTGTGGAGTCTCTGATAAACAGAGTTTTTATAAATGACTTTACTGCCACTTTGATTCATTTAATGCATCCTTGCTGAATAAAAGTATTGTAAGTAACTTTGAATGTGTTCAAAACATTATTTTATCGTATATTATTTTAGCTTTAAATGTTGAGATGATTTTTGGTCAAGGTCTGTTATCATAATTAAACATTTTTCTTCAGTCCACTGTTAACTGTCAGCGTGTTTAATGGAGACTTTGTTAGAAGGTTGAATACAAGATGGATAAGTGGTTAAATTGTTCACGGCATTGGGCACCTAAGCTAAACTTGTGTTTTGGTGTTGAATGATATGCAGCGAAGGCCAGACATGTCTTTTTTTGTTTCAGGAACAATCTCAGACAATAAAAGAAAGGAAGACCTAGATGAAAGCAAGTAGGGAAGTTAAACACTCTCATTAACAATGATATGCCAGCATTGTGCTATTTGCATATTGCGTGTTTGTGTAATTTATTCACGCTTATTCGACAAGTTGAAGTTTCAAGTGTGTCCCTTCCACTCTCCCCCTATCCACTTTTATTTTTATCAGGGAATAATGATTTAAAACAAGGTCATTTGATCTTCTGTTTCAATAGACCTTAATGAAATATTCATTTACTCGCCTGTGGTTTCTCTGACAGCGTTTCTGAGGATGTTCAACGAAGACACAAAGGCCGTGCTTTTCATCATTCAAGCCCACGTTTCACGTGTTGATTCATACAGATATAGATAATTAAACCTCCTTTTGCTTGGAAATATACAGTTTACCTGGTTTTGTTGGGTGCCCATGCAAAAGCCATTTTATAATATGCAAATAGGACATGTGGGCTGTGCACAGTATTGAGTCTTTTTCTTGTAAAGACTAAATGTACTGCAGTGTTTTAGGTGAAAAACACTTCTGCATGAACAATCTTTAGTGCAATATGAATGTCATCGCCTCAATAAAATCACTTTGCATCAGACAGTAGTCTGATTTCTTGGACCGTGTTGTATATCGTGGCATGTTTCTACTGTATATCAGCCTTTCTGTGATGTGCCTGCATTTCCCAATGCACACATACTGTACAGGTCAATTTATGCAAATCAAACCCATGACCTTGGCATTGCTTTTGCCAGACTTAGACATAGTGTCAATTTTAAACATTCCAAAATATTTAAGTATTTAGTGTTTCTTTATATTTTAAAGTTTTTTTAATGCTTAGGATACCTTTAGTACAAAACTCCACAGATCACACTTGTTACATAGATTGTTGTTCATTCAAAACCTGCTTTGTGCTTTTTAGGGTCTTACATGTGTCCTTTCACGATGCAAGAGACTTGTTTGAAATCGTCCTTAGAGGTGCTGAATGAAACCTGTCACAATTTACACCAGATTAGATAATACACATACATTGCCTCAGCAAATTGATATAAATTTCACAATGTTTGTATTATCTGTTCACTCTGTAAGCAAAAGTCAAGATTAATGAAGACAATTGTAACACCAGAAGACACTATACTAGCAATACTGTAAATGTTGCTTTAAGCACTGTTGTATAATACAATAGCCTGCATTCTACAGGTTTTCTTGACAAAATGTTCTGTCTGTATGACTGAATTGATAGCTGACCTTTTGACCTTTGGGTGAGTTACACTAATTTTGCTACCTTTGTTTATCATGTAGCATATACTGTGAAATGACTCATCTTCCTCTCTTGCTTGAATGTACATTGTGAACATTTGTGGTTACCATATGAGATACCATAACACATATTCATTATATTTGAGTGCCCTATTTTGACCATTTAATGAATACATACAAAATAATCAAACCAGTTTAAAAATTATAAGTATACCAAACAATTTGTTGATCAATGTTTAAGATCAGATTATTTAGTCTTATTTATTTATTTATTTATCTATCGTATTTAATCGAATTTATCCTAATTTATTGTCAATAAATTAATGAAGGAGAAGAGATGTAAATGAATAGTTTTACTTTATCTAAATTAACTGAACTAAAGTATACATTAGTGTAAAAAATAATAATAATAAAAAATCTGTGAAATTTAAAGGTTTAAAAACAGCATCTGTGGTTGCCAGAAATTTACCATAAAAACGACTGCAACATTTTAGCTTTTACATTTTTGCCTTGCATTGACAGTTATGATACAATGTTCATATACCATCCTATTGAAGTACTAATCTGTTTTGTACCATTATAATACACTGACAGTTACCAAAATCAGGTGGTGATGAGAAAAGGGCCAAAAACTCATCACAAGTAGCCTTCCCTCAAGCTGATGATGTCAATACTAATATATCAAAGTTGCTCAGTGTTATACACACAAATAAATGCTTTCTTGGTTTACACACATGGCACTAAAATAATTCAATAAACATTAACTTAACATTAGATGCAACATAAAATCCTAGTGTACATAAATGAAAAGAAAAATCAAATGTGGTAATGCAGGAAATTCTGGGAATGTCAGTTTACATTTTCACTGTAAATTATACAATGATGTTCTTTTTCATTTCCAAAAACTGCAAATATAACCATATTTTAATCTAAAGTTAGAAAAAATAGTTTGATCTAATAGTTATTCACTGAAACTTACCGTTGAGCTATAAACAGTTTTAATTTTTACAGCATTTTTACTTTTTCCCCCATTAAAAACTCAATCACTTTTTACAGTGGTATGCATAGATGTATGTATTTTGAGTCTTGTACTAAGTTATTTGAACATTTTGATTAACATTGAATGTCCATGGCTTAAAAGGTAAATGCCTTACTGGCCCCACAGTTGCATGTTCTATGACCAAAAACATTCATATGAGGCTCCTGTAAAAATGAATTTCTGTACACAAAGAATGTTTTTGTACAGTTGCATGGAGGCTGTGTATATACAACAGTAATCTGTAATGCTAGACTTCAACGCTCAAGGTGAGCTAGGCAATGTATAGATGAGAGCACACAGCATCGTGGGCAAAAGAACCCTCAGCATAGCTCTAGACCATTGGGCCCTTCTATCTAATGCACAAAATCAAATTATAATTAACCACATTTAAGTTGGAGCAGCAAGTCTCTCCTTATAGGTTTCCTGTGATCTCTGCCTCTTTTTTCCGCTTCATGCCCATGGAGTAATTAATATGGTAAGACATCATGTTCGGTGAATTCCTTTGAGATGGGTTTGCGAAAGCTGTTAAAGCCAAGAGGCTGAATTAGTATTCATGCAGATTTTCTCACTACTAGTCCCCTCTCCCATTGGGACCGAGGGCTAGATTGGGTAGACAGACAACGTTCATCCTTGATTATGTGAGCGGAATGCTGCCCGGCTGCATGAGGAGAGCAGGAAAAGGGCTGTTCCTTGGGCAGCAAATCAATTTCTGTGATCTGCTAAATGGAACAACAAGAGTGTGATACTTTAACCCCACACATCAGGGCATGGAAATAAATAAATAAAGGTGCACGCTGAGGATGATTACTGGCCATTACCTATAGTCTGGGTTTCTCCATCAGTTACCAACCATTTAGGGTGAAATTTTGCATATGCCATGATTGTGCAGTGGCATTAATGTACTGGTCATATCTCAATTAGCGTGAACTCCAAATCCAGCTATTATTCAGAACTACTGTAAAACAGCCAGCCAGGTTTTATTTTGCTAATAACTGGTGCTGAATATACTTCTTTTTTGCCCGGACAACCAATGAGTGCCGCCATGACGGATTCTCACTTCCTTTGAACTGTTCCAGTGTCCATAGGAAACCATGTTAATACTGGGCAAAAAAAACAAACAACTTAAATATTTAAAGGGGACATAGATAACGATTTCACCTTCTTAACTTTAGTTAGTGTGTAATGTGGCTGTTTGAGCAAAACAACATCTGCAACGTTACAACGCTCAAAGTTCAGTGCAAAGGGTGAAATTGTCTTTTACAGAATTCACTTTTTAAGGCCTACAACAAAAGGCTGGTAGGGACTACAACGAGCTATTTCCTGGGTTAGTGACATCACAAACCCTGAAATTTACATAAACCCTGCCCCCAGGCACATGCAACAGAGAGGGTGGGGCCATGTTGGGCTGCTTTAGAGAAGAGAGTGTTGTTGTAGTAGAGTGTTGTTGACATGCCGTCCAAACGTTGTTATTTTCACACCGATTGCAGGGCCTCTTTGTTTGGCCTTTCTAGGGACACTGGAATTATGGAGCAATGATTAAAATGTATTTTAACTCTGTTCCTGAAAATTATAATCCAAATATCGCTCTCTGTGCTGCACATTTTATGGAGGACAGCTTCCTCAATCTATATGTGAGTTCAAAATAACTCAATCAAAAGATAACATAAACAGCAGTAGCATTTACAAATAACAGTGTATCAAAAAAAAAAAAAAAACGAGACAACTACAAAAAATAAATAAAAATACCATTGTTCAATGTCCTGTAAGAGTCATGCTTGCATAGGTTTTTCTGGATCCTCTTCAATAATATTCTCTGGGTCTGACTTGGGTTTAAATTGATAAGGCAATATTGAAGCCATTGTTTACAATACACTGTGCATGCAACTACTCATTATGGTAAGAGGCATGAAATTTCCCGGGCAATGTGCACTAGCAAATCACAACGCACTGGGCCAGCTAACCAATCTGGGCCAATTGGGGATTTCTGAGGGAGGAACCAAGAAGTTAACAAACCTTTTTTAGAAGAACAGAAAAACAGTGTATAGAATGAAGATAAAATATGTGAAAAAATAATGTGATCTTTTAAAAACAGCATGAACACATTACTGTGCACCCCACAAACACAATCACGCCTTCAAAAAAAGCTGGTAGACCACCCCTTTAAAAAGAAACTTAAAAAAAGTGAACAAATGTCAAAAACTTCACTGCTATCCAAAGCTGTGTGTAGGATATTGACTCCCACCTGTTATCAATGTAGTTAGCCTCAGACCGCTTCATGTCATCTACCCACTCATTAAACTTTGACAGGTGAGACGATGCCAAAAGACAGTCATTGCAAGTGTTGGCACTACATTCATAAAAATAAAAGGTTGTGTGAAAAACCTTTAACATCCATGGAATCTTTCCATTCAACAAAAGGTTCATAGTGGAAAAATGTTCTTCAGATTTTTAAAATATTCTTAACACTTAAGAATACATTATGGCATCAATGCAAATCCCCCTTTTGGGACCTTTATTTTTATGGCCATTTTCATAGGTTTACCATTCCATTATCAGCTATAGGCTAAAACAGGCTAATTTGACTAGTCGCACCGGAAATGTAAAACAGTTTTCTGGTATGATTTAGGCAAAACTTCCACGTTCAGGAAAACGTGTTGTTGAGATACTGTGTTGCACATTTATCGCTCAGCCACTGTTCTCATCTGTTCCTTGTTCAGCTTAAACATGTCATTTGCTGTACGTGCATTCCATCGAATGGTTTCGAAGATGTTGCCAACAGCTATTTGAGGGCCTTATGCTTTCTTTGCTCTGAATCTGTTGCGCGCCCTTTGCTACCTGCTCTCGTCCAAAGGTGACCCTGCCCTCTTGTTAAGTAGCCCAGATTGTGAGCTTTGACTTCCCATTGGATAATTAACCCAAAGCTGAGTCTTATCACAGCTGCCTTGCAATCTGGCACGCGGTAATTCACTGCTCCCTGAATGCAGGGCCAAAGCACTGGCACCTTATGCTCTGTGATTGAAGACAATCTCCTGAGATGAACAGAATTAATCATCGCAGATAAAGGAGAACGAGTTTTTCTTGTGTCTCTTTGGCTTCCGCAACTATTGACTTTCCACTCCGCAGCTCTGCGCGCAAACAGCGTCGAGGGCTCAAAAGGGGTCACCTATCGCATTCACCCGTCACTCGCATCCTATATGTGGATGTGCTGTGTTTTTAACCTCTGCACTTCAAGCATTCAGGCACAGCTCATAACCTGCCGTTACATCTGTAGCGTTTCACTTCATTCTTCTTTGTCTGTCCTACCGCAGGGAATACAAATGTTTATAGACTGAAGGGTGCAGACTCCATCTGGGAAAGCAGAAGTCACATTACGGTAATCTCTGCCTGGATTAAATCTGTTGTTCATGGAGATGTTAACAAAGGTGATAAAACAAGATTAGCCAAGACACACAGAGCGGGGATTGTGGAGTGTGTTCTTATTAGCATGCACTGTGCTCTGGAGAAGAGAGCACGCTCAACTCTCCTCACGGGGGGAACAGGGTTCAGCCATTAGCATGAATAGGAAATGCTAATTTAAAGCCTCAGACACCTGCTCCTCAGCAGCGGTCCTAGCTATGCGCGGTGACAGATTCTAGCTACTGACATAAATATATATATGCAGGACCACCGTTGGGGAAGCATTCTTTGAGACGGTTGCTTCCCAAGCTACAGGCTAACCATCATTTGAAGAAGATAATCTACTGGGAAGCTGCTCTTTTGGAAAGTAGCTACTTACCAACAAAGACAGGCTACTTATCCAAAGTAGCAAGTGAAGTTATTTAAGGAAACAAAATCACAATTATTACACAAATAAGTGCTGAGTAAAAACAATTTTATTTTATTAGTAATTTTACAGTAAAATACTGTCAGATTTTGGAAGTAAAGACAAAGAGTCGTCTTCTTAAAAAATAATAAGATTATATTCCTACAATTCACTGCATGGGACATTGATTGCATTTTGTTTAAACAATTATGTTTGTTTGTTTGTTTTTTTTTTTTTTTTTTTTATTCTGTTATGTGCATTTGGGTTTTATGTTACATCTTACACCATGATGGTGTTTTGTATTTGTGTGTATGACACTGTATGTTTCTACTCTGCTTGTGATAAGGCTACTTTTAATGAACTCTAATTCCTCATGTGTCTATTTACCGCCTGTATTATTTCAATGGATATCAGTATAATACAAGTACAAAACAGAGTAGTAGTATAGGTTTAGCATTTGATTTAGAGTTGGTTGATTGTAATTATCCATAATTTACTTTTATTACTATAGTAAGTACACTGTAAATAAAATAAATAAGGACATTGTAAATAAAGTGCTATCCAAGAACAATGAAGATATTTGAATGAATAAACATCTTAATTAGAGGGAAATTAATAATCTAGAACAGATACATTTAGACTAAATACAAGCAGTCAAAAGCATAGCGATGAACGGCTTAAGATGAGAAATGAGTCATTGAATGCTTTATTAATAATACTGTGGACCAACTTAATCAGACATCTCTACACTGTCTACCAGTAATTAAATCTCTTAATTGCTTTGAACACTCGGACATGAGTCATTGCAGCAGTGATATATGTGCCTACACTATATATACAGTGCTGCTTGAAAGTTTGTGAACCCTTTAGAATTTTCTATATTTCTGCATAAATATAACCCAAAACATCATCAGATTTTCATATAAGTCCTGAAAGTAGACAAAAACAACCGAATCAAACAAGTGAGAGAAAAATGTTTTCTTTGTCATTTATTTATTGAGAAAAATTACATATCTGTGTGTTGCAAAAAGTATGTGAATCTTTGCTTTCAGTATCTGGTGTGACCCCCTTTTGCTGCAGTAACTGAAGGTAAAGTTTCTTGTAAATGCTGATCAGTCCTGCGCAATAACATGTAGGAGTTTTTTCCCATTCCTTAGTGCAGAACCACTTAAACTCTGTGATGTTGGTGGGTTTCCTCCTATGAACTGCTTGCTTGGGTCCTTCCACAACATTTTACTTTAAGGTCTGGACTTTGGATTAAGGTCTGGACTTTGATTCAGCCATTCCAAAACATTAACTTTGTTCTTCTTTAACCATTCTTTGGTATAATGACTTGTGTGCTTGGGGTTGTTGTCTTGCTGCATGACCCATGTTCTCTTGAGACTCTGTTCTTAAACAGATGTCCAGACGTTTTCCAAGCCCAGGTAAGACCCCTCTGACATTATATATATATAATATGCGGATGCTGGTAGACAAAATTTGGTTCTTAATGTCTGAAATGAACAGAGGCCCTGGTTATCATATATATCACCGCACGTGTTTACACCTAAAGAAGACCAAGAGGGTTGGACAAATGGACGATTTCCACATACAAAATTAAAATTGTGCCATAAAGGTGTACTGTTACAAAATGTGAAGGGTCCTCCTATCCGACGTTCAACCGTTTTCCAGATTTTAATAGAGTTAGCCACAACCGGACCGAATTTATAATTATCCCCTTTTTTTCCAGTGCCAGTAAATAAAATATCTTGGAGTCTATTTGGTTTAACCTTGTCAGCTTCAATCACTCTCCATGAAACTGTAGATTGAGGATCAACCCAATTATGAAGAGCCTTAAGCTGGAACGACCAATAATACAATTCAAAATTTGGTACAGCCAGTCCTCCTGTGTGATTAGTATGTTGTAATGTGGTAAGTTAAATTCTGGGGCATTTATCATTCCAGATAAACTTAGAAATTATGGAGTTGATCTCCTTAAAGTAACCTGGAGGGGGAGAAAGTGGTAGCATAGAGAAAAAAAAATTTAATCGAGGTAACAAATTCATCTTAACAGTGGAGATTCTTCCTTGGAGAGAGACTTTAAGATTCTTCCATCTTTGAATGTCATTTTTGACCTTCACTAAAATATTATTAAAATTGTCTCTGGCAATCTTATGAATGTTTTTATATATGGTAATGCCCAAATAAATGAAAGATTCCTTAATAGGGATAAATGAGGAATAGAAGAATTAACTTTAACATTGTCAATTGGCATTAAAGCAGATTTGCTGCAATTTATTTTATATCCTGATAAGCTACTAAAATTATCAAATTCCTTAATTATACTAGAGACTGAAACATCAAAGTGGTCTAAATATAGAATAATATCATCAGCGTATAATGAAATACTATGATTATGATCATGAATTTTAATCGATACTTCAGATTTCCTGATGGCTTATGCTAAGGGTTCAAGAGATAGACAAAACAATAAGGGGGAAAGCGGACATCCCTGCCTCGTTCCCCGCTGTAAAGGGAATGGGGGGGGGAATAATATTACCAGTTATGACTGATGCTGCAGGTGAGTGGTATAATTTCTTAATCATAGAAATTAAGTGTTCACCGAAGCCGAAACATTGCAGAACTGCCCACATATAATTCCACTCTAGCCTGTCAAAGGCTTTTTCTGCATCAAGTGAAAAGACCGCACAAGGTGTTGGGTGGGAGTCCGCAAAGTCAAGAGTCAAGATATGAAGGAGTCGACGCATATTGTCAGACGCATTGTGCATTCATCAAGGGGATGAAACCGGTTTGGTCCTCCTTGATCAAACTATGAATTACCTTCTCCAAACGAGAAGCAAAAACTTCAGCATAGATTTTCAGATCACATGGGATAAGCGAAATCGGTCTGTAGCTGGAACAGTCTAATGGATCTTTCCCTTTTTAAGAAGTAATGATATCAATGATGTTTTTTTGATCTCTATGAAATACCCCATGTTCAATTGCAAAATTAAATGAATTAAGCATAAGTGTCCCTACCAAATCCCAAATTTCTAAATATAATTCAGGGGGGAGACCATCTAGACCTGGCGATTTGCCCTTTTGAAGACTTTTTAGAGAGACGTGGAGTTCCTCCATACTTAATGGGGCCTCCAAAGATTCTTTATCCATCTGTGAGATCCGAGGCAGTTCCAATTTATCTAAATACTGCTTACAAATTGGTTCATCAAAATCTGTTTCGGCTTTATACAGATTTGTGTAAAAACCTTTAAATATTTCATTAATTGCCACAGGGTTAGTGGTGACCTGATCATCCGATGATTTTATTGTGCTAATATATGCCTTAGACTTGCATTCTTTCAACCTAAGGGTCAATAAATGACTAGGTCTCTCTGATTCTAAATAATATTTTTGCCTAGTCCTATGTAAAATAAATTCCGCCTTTGAGTGTGAAAGTAAATCATATTCTTCTTTTAAAGAGGACAGCTGTGTAGCCTGGTGCTCAGTAAAACGTCTGCGATCTGTCATGCCATCTTAGTACACGGAAGATGAGAGTGCGCAGCCGATCTGAGTTTTTCCTTCCATCATATACGCGATGTGCCCGGTCAATCTCGATGTTACGGTCCCTCAAGGAAGGGATCCACTTGGAAAGATTAAAGGCCATTGCACACTGAGTCTGAATTTTTCGTCCGAAATTTTCGCACGTTGAAAAATAAATACGACCTCACGTTATGTCAATCACGTTTACACACTGCCTCCGAAATTTTCGTCCGTCATAAAAAAATTCGGATCAGGTTTGATTTTTTGCGTTTTCCGCATCCGTGGCAAGCATTTTGAGAGGTGTTTTGACAGTTCAGAGCCACCGTAGAAGCGAACGCCAAAATCCAGAATGGCGATTGTCAAGTTCATCCACTCTCCATCCTCTCTATATTTTAGGATTGGATGGACCCAATATTTCCTTTCTTCTTCTTTCTTTAAGAAGCAAGAGAACAACAAAATCATCCTCAATGCTTGAAAATTCCATTTAGTAGGCTACTGTTTTGCGAATTTTTTCGCAACGGATTAATTAATACGCATCGGACTCAGTGTGCAAGGTCTCTGTGCGTTACGAATTTTTAGGATTGCGAATACGAAAAAACGCATGCGAAAATTTTGGACTCAGTGTGCAGAGACCTTAACTCTGAGGAAACCAGCCGCGTTGGAGCCCTCCACCCCCTCTGGCAATCCCACCATCCGTACGTTATTCCTCCTGCTCCTATCCTCCATATCCGTCATCTTCTCGGTGAGTTGCTCCAGCTGATTTCCTAAGTCCGTGACTGTCCTCCTATCCTCACGTGCAGCTGCTTGAACGGAATCAACCCGGTCACGTGTCTACTTCGCCGCGGTAGCTATCGCCTCAATCTCCGCTCTCAGCTCTTTAACAAAATTGTTAGTCGCTTGTATGTCCTCACGCATTTCACGCAATGCTGGAATCAGCACAGAGTCCACCGCATCTCTTACTGCCGAAGTCACGACCGAATCCAAAGTGCTTTGCTGCTCTTTAAATGCTAGCTTGATACCGTTAGCGATAGCATCGTCGAGATCCTCTCTGGAGATGGTGGAATCTTTGAATTTTTTCTTCTTTGGCGATTGCTCAATCTCTCCTTTCCGATCGCCCCCGACTGCTGAAACACACATGATGGGTCCAATGCAGAGTGGTTTGAAATTTACTGACAGGATAATATAATATTGACAAAGTGAGCAGAGCGAAAGACTATGCGTGCATCGCTGTCGAAGAGTCACGTGATCCCCCCATCCACCTGGAATATTGATGTGCCCCAAACTTTGAAACCACCATATGATGTCCCTCTGAAGCAGAATAAACTGACTTATGGTGTGTGAAGAGAAGGGAATGGTTAAGGAAGCATAATGTTGTGCACTGTACTTGAAATGGGAAATAAGTGCTCTCAAGTTTCATTGCTTTCCTTGTACTTAGAGTCCACCAATGTTGAATCAGTGTTATTGTGGATATGTCACATATTTTGAATGAGATGCAAGCACTATCAGTTTATTTACAAAGGATCCACATCGTCTCAACACTTGACTGATGCAGTGAGGGTATGGTTTGGAGGCGGAACGCTGCTGCTGATCATGCAATCAGCAATGATGCATTTCAGTTTATGATCGCAACCCTTGAGCAAGTTACCATTTTTTTGTTATCACAGAAATGCATTCCATGTAAAACAGCATATGAATGACAGCACCTCGCTGGCCTAGGTGCAAAATGTTCACACAAAATATGAATCCTTATGTAACTTAGCACATTATTCATTGAATGTGGCTGATCAGGTTCAGTTTTTATTGAAATTAGAGGAACCCGAAACCAGCAAAAGATGCTCAAATTCGTCAAAAATATCTTTCACCTTGTATTCAACTCAACACCGAGCAGAAGCAAGGCCACACATTTGCGATTCACAGCGTATGATTGAAATAGGTCGGCTGCCCTAAAGTGCAGCATTTTGAAGCATTTCTTTTACGACCACCGCTGGATAGCTGCTTGTATGGTTTGTTTCGCTTGCCAGCGATAAAATTGGGAATGGCTAGTCCTCGAACGAGAGTGTCTTTCTGTTCATACACACATTTCTGTCTTTTATTAATGATGGACTCGTACAAGAGCAGTGAAAACATGCTATTCAGCTAATAATAAAAGACCGTCAAGCGATGCCGAAGCAAAAAGAAGGCCAAGTCGCATTCATGTGTTTGAAGCGCTGACTGTCTACTGTTCAGGTCTCTATAATGTAGGATTAAAGCCTTTCAGCTGCAAGCATTCTCTATAAACTCATTTCAGAATTTAATGTGACCCCTAATCTTTAAAACTCATTTGTTTCCAGTTTGCCAAACTGTGTTTCGCCCATGTTCCTTTTTGAGCTTGGCTCCGAAAGAAAAGGTCATTCATGGAGGGCAAAATCTCCCTTTAATCAATTTTAGTATCTTGTTTTTATGTAGGATCTCAGTTGGATTGCAGCATCACTGTTAGTAAATAATATTTTGTTCATGAGGTTAAAATAACTGTAAAGTAACTCTGTGTGGCACCTTTTATTTTTTCAGCACTGTCTCGTGGTCTTTGAAAAATTCTTATAACTTAAAATGGAAATTTGAGTAGCAGTATTAGTCAAGGTGCAGCATGTGTGGTGTGTTTTTTCTCTCAGTCTGATAGAGTTATCAATTTCGTGAAATGCCCAAACCCCACGATGGAGCGGTATATCCTAATTTTATCAGGGGAAACAGGGCGAGATTCCATTCGCTGTCTAAATGGCCATTATCTGAATATAACACTTGTCCAGCCGGTAAATGGGCCTCAGTAGGGGTTTAAGCGCTGTAATGTCGGTGAAGACTCTGGAAGGGCAATGCGGTCAATCAAAGGCCACCTAACATCTCTCAGCCCCGGTGTTGGGTGTTCCTCTCCGTAATTCTCTGATTTGACTTTGATGTGCCAATTTGCTGCTGATGAATAATTGTCTGGTTTGCTGATAACTTGTGGGAGTCAAGAGCATTCTGGTGGCACTTAATGCAAATAGGATATTTGGGTTCGGCAAATCAGGACCGTGTCCCCTGCATGTCTGCCATGTGATTTGGTGGATAAACTTACCAATTAGTGGTGTTTGAAGAAGCTATTTTTGATTAGAGCAATCAGTAAACAGCACAGCCTCTCTGTGATTGTCCTTGTGATTAGATGAGTTGTCACTTGAGAAGTTGTTGGAGATTTTAATGTATGGCCTTATAGTCCTGGAAAGTACAGTAATTACCTGATCTGTTTTCTGCAGCACAGCACTCAGAATAAAATGTGGTCGCTTGAAAAATTCTGACCAGCTCATTTCTCCTATTTTGGAGGAGCACGGTAATTGGAGCGCAGTTAAAGTAGCCAGTGTCGGAGATGTGAAATTCCGCATTTTCCATGGAAGAAATTGTGGCACATCGGTTAGAAACAACCCATGACTCCACATGACTCAATTTCTGCAAAACCTGAAATAAGTTGTTTCGGGTACAATTCCCTGCACTTTTCAGGTGAACATCCACAAGAGACGCCATAAGCAATATATTTTTTTTTCCTCCATTTCATGCCATTGCATGAAACATGTTTATGGAATTTTTAAAGTGAAATGTCCAGTGACTGGCTCTAAAAAACTTGTTCAGTTTTCTATGTGTTTTGAGGTAAAACAATAAAAATATATAGTATTGTGCAAGGAACCACACAAATATAAGTCTTTATTAATTGATAAGCTGCCCCGTAATCATAATCTGTCTGGAAAAGAGCCAACGTTGTTGGTGTTTTTCTACCACTAGTGTTCTATTTCAGCTGGAAACTGCAGTGCAATGTACATACTTCAAATGAGCCTGGTTTGTTTAGGAAAGATGATGTTTTAAAATTGATCATTGCAATTAGCCTATTAGCAAATGCAAGTCCAGCCATGTCAGTTTTTTTTATGGAAATGATCCGAGAAATCATCTTATCATATTATCTCAAATTGCTTCTGGGGAATACGTCCATGGAAAATCGAAATCCTGATGATGCCCAAAGCAGCGATTGATCAGGAAAAAACATCCCATTCTTAATATAGAATCTAATTATTAGGATGTACACATCTTAGCAGGCACTTGTGGCTTAATCAATACTACTAGAGTGCGTCCATCTCTTGCGAAAGTAAAGGAGAAAGATCAGGAGCACACATTCAGGATTAGGCCTGATTAGGACAGGTTTAATGTGCTGTGTAATGATTAGGGGACTGGCCGAGCTCGGCTAATTAACCATTAAGTGTGGCTAGACCGAGGATTTGTGGAAAACCTGTGTTGCATGTCATCTTTGTTTCCCCTATCATCACTGACCCCCCAGCAAAAGTGAATGCAGCTAAAACTTTCTCTTTGAGTGTGCCGGTCCCCACCGTGGT
Source organism: Schizothorax lantsangensis (assembly GCA_027422415.1). Classification (NCBI taxonomy): domain Eukaryota; kingdom Metazoa; phylum Chordata; class Actinopteri; order Cypriniformes; family Cyprinidae; genus Schizothorax; species Schizothorax lantsangensis. The sequence goes on from CM049858.1 coordinate 4,266,299, forward strand.
GCGGGGTGAATGCATCCAGGCCTAACCTCTGTGACCAGCTGCTTAAATCAGGCAAGCAAACACTCCAGCGTCTGCTGTGGCCAAGAGGCTAGCCAGCTGTAGTGTACCTTTGTCTCATGCACTTCCTGGCCTAATTGGCTTTATTTGCATAATGTACATGGGTCGTGTGCATTATATTATTATGCGGGTTATAGATAAACGCAGGAAGGAATGGATCTGAAATGTGATGCAAGATGCACAGATACATTTACATACGATCAGATGGACACTGTCTGATAATAAATGATGAACAGTTTGGAAAAAGGAGCCAGAAAGAGTTTGAAAGCATGCCACTGTGAGTGCACTGCAGGAACCTCGAATAGAAATCTTAATTTCTTTCAGTCCGCAGCACAATCCTATGTTCTGCTGATTAGCCAGCTCTCAGTGTTTGACATCCCGGGTGACTTAGGAGGAGGAGCAGGGGACAGAACGCGGGATTTGGGGTGTAATCCTGTTTGTCATCCGGGGCACATGGACTGCCAGCTATTGATTCCCAGCAACTGTCTAGAAATTTATTAAGGGGAACAACAGGCATCTAATTGTAATGCTTTCTTTGGAGTGGTGCGTCTATTGATGAATGGTGAAGAGTAGACAGGTTGTCGCAAGATGATAATTGGAAAGAGAGTGGGTGGTCCTGCGCTGCTCTTTGGCCTTGTGTACGCAGCATATTAGACCTGACTTGCTGTGTTTGTACGAGGGGATTTCTCACAATAACAAATGTGCCAACATTCTTAGGTTCATCTCCACTCAATGAAGCAAGCAGTGGCCTTTTAATTTGTTAGACTTAATTAAACTTGATTAAGCTTATTAGTGGACACAAGCCATGTTCAAACAGATAAACATTGTCTTTAAATGAATTAACCATGTTCCCAGAGTGATGGACTACCCCACATGGGTTAGGAGATGCTTGTTTTGTGTACATGTAAATTTACACTGATATGTATCATATTTGTACTTTTTTTTTACTTTTTATCTTTTCAAGGTGAAACATCTGATTGTTTTTCCATTAAACATTAAATTGCACCTTTAGGGGTGTAACAGCTTGTCATTAAGGCAGTACCCTCAAAAAGACATCTTTGTACCTTATTTTAAGGTACAACTTATAGACAACAATATATACTTAAAGGGTATATATTACTGCTCTAAGTTACTAATATGCAGCTTTTAGGAGTAAATAAGGTTCAAAGTTGTCCCTTTAACCATATAAAAGCCTACTGTGTCATATAAGGCCTCTAAATGATCAACAATCAAAACTTTGCTTAAAGACCTATTGCCCATAATCTACTACATGCCTTCTTCTGATTGATAGTTTATCAATCAGATTTTTTCAGCAAGTAAAAAACTTTTAGTATAATTGTAAAAATGCTCCCCTTCAAGTCGTGCTTCACATGTCTTTTTGCTGTGAAAGTAAACAAATAATAACTTTTATACTGTTAGTATATTTCAAAATGAACACCTACTGGACTTAATAAAAATAAAAAGTAGTATACTAGTAAAACTAGTACTTAGTATATATAGTATATTTAGTAATAACTACATAGTAATAACTTAGTAATAACTATAACTTAATCAAATAACATATCTTAATTCATCTTACTTTTTGGTCAAATAAATAACAGTATTTGCTCTAAGTTGCATAATTTGCTCAGTTTTGACCTCTGAATAAAACTGAATAAAACTTTGTTTTTCAATAAACTGGTCCATTTAATTTTTATAATTTTTTTTTTTTACTATTAATTCATATGTTATCATAAGGGTACAACCTCAGCCTCAATTTGTTCTTACAGTGTATTATTAAATTATGAGTATCATGAAGCTTTCTTGGGGGTTTACCTTTTTTTTCCAAGAAATGCACTAACCTTGACACACAACCATGAAAGTCTTCTCTATGATATAATTTCATGTTTTATGTTTTACCTTTCACTTTACAACAAAATGGCTTCCTGCATGTTAGTGAATCCACAATGAATTTGAGTTGGCGGACTACCCCCGCCACCCCCCCAAAAAAAGAAAATATTATTTAACAGCCTAATTTCAGCCTTTTGATGATTACCATGTATATACAAACCATGTTTGCCTTTATGCTCTACAAATGCAAATTATGCTATGTGAAGTCATTTTTATGTACAAACTGCACTTTGTGTTTCTAAATAAGATAACTTCAGTTTCTCACAGAAAAAGTCCCACTGTCACGTTATATGTTGGATCTCTGTTTTGAAAGTATATGTGCCAACCTGATGTAACAATTTAATGAGGTGGCAACTTCATAGCCTACATACAATTTGATTAGTAAGAAAAATGATTGTTCGAAACAAGCAAGAAGGTCCACCTGTTCCACCTAACCATCAGTGAGGCATAAGCAGCCACCAATTAGTCAAAAATGTAAATTTATCATATGCGCTCAGGTAGACGAATAAGTTACGTGCATCCAGCAGTGTAACACACATAATAGAGCAGGACATAAACATATGCAACATCAATCCTCCCTTTCACACTTCTGAAGTGGTTGCACGCAAACAATTCATGCTATTGCCTGCCTCCATTTGAACCACCATCCACCCCTGCCCTTATAAACAAACAAGGCCCAGTCTTGCAGCTGGCCATCGCCTTGGCAACTGTGGATTGGGAAGAAGCTGTGTGCTAGTTAGAAAGTGTAGCATTGTAAGAGTCTTGCAGGGACCTAGAATACTTCAGCACTTCACAATGTGGCCCATTCAACCCTGATTTGAATTTTAGGAGCCGAATACAAATCAGATACTCTCGGCTCTTGAGAATCCCATTGTCATCTGAAGCATTTTCATCAAGGCATACAAATTTTCACAATTGTCTCATTCAAAGCTCATGCTAAAGAAAGATCAGGTGTGGATTAATGGGTGAGAATGGGGAAAATATTTTCATTAATGATTTAGCATAGACAGAGTACATTATAAACTGATATTTTTACATTGGATATCAGTTGCTTGAATAGGCTGGATTTCCAGTAGCAATAATGCACAGTGCATTCATTCAGTAATAAATTAGTTATTAAACCAGTGAAATCTGATAACAGATTAAGTCGACAAGATCAGAATATTTTTATTATTTCAGCTGCATTCACATCCGCGTCAGCACTCCTTGTACATAATTAAATATTTTGAAACTGAGTGGATCTTCACAGAAACTATCGCTTAAATTTGCGTGGTGCGTGGCCTTCTTTACTTTCTGGTGCCCAGTTTAGGCCTTCTGTCAAAATCTTTAAACCATCCAATTCCAATAAGGTCTATAATATCACATATATTAGATGTCTAAACAAATTTCTCTGGAGTGGTGTTTGCTGAAATTAATGAGGCATAACTAATGGCATACAGCCATAATAGCAGCGATGCTGAGACTGGCAGCTAGAGACAGACCAGCCATTGATTCTTGCTTTAGACCTCTTGAAGTACTAATCAGCTTCTTTGGTTGGGCTACACAGGCTTCGGAAGCCTATTGTGGCTCTGTGTCACTCGAGGTCAGTAGTTATTAGTGGTGATTGAAAACAGTTTCTTTAACAACTTATAAGCAGCCTGAATAAGATGCATGGGGAACTTGGAAGAGGGATTACTGACCGGCCAGAGCATTGGGGGGAATGTGACATGGTTTGATAATAAGGGATACAACTTTCTCTCGCCCTCGCTCACTTTTCCATCTCTAATTTGCTTTCCTTCTCGCACGTAGTGAAATGAAACAGAATTCAGAGGGGTGAATCGCCCGCACAATGCTGGTGGAATGTTATCCATAGCAACGAATTTAAACATTTTAAGACTACGAACACTATCATTGTCTTGCCATATATATATATATATATATATACATTGATTCGATTCTATACTTCTCTGCGAAGGCAATGGCAAAATTCACTGTGATTTGTTTAATTTTATGGAAACCCATCAGAGAGAGAATTGCTTTCCGAGTCCCTTGACCTTCTTGAAATATTTTTCATTGTGTTGGAGCATGTCTATTTGCCCACTATTTTCCCCCACTTTGAAATGGCTCAGATTAGGACAGTTTGCATTTTCTAGGAAGCAGTCTGCTTTGATACTGCAAAGCTGATGGTTTCTTATACTTGCATGAAAACACAATGCCTCAACTTGCCCAACCAAGACTACACAACCCTGCACTACTGCGATATACCAGATAAATACCTCCTTTTCTGAACATCACTCACAATGAGAAATGTGAAGTGAGGTTTTGCTCTCAAAGAGAGGAGAGTGCCTTTATCCAAAGAATGCATTTCTCCACCTGAGATGTGAATATAAAAATTCTCAGTTATTCTGAGATTTATTCCATTGTCTTTTTCGTGTGCTGAAGTAAATATTCACAAAGCACCACATGAGTGTCTACTTTTATTTGGAAACACGTAACAGAGACAGAAGTGTGTGTGTGTGTGTGTGTGTGTGTGTGTGTGTGTCAGAGTGGGGGTAGGGCATCACGCACATTCAAATACCATTTCTGAAGTATGTCAGAGTGCTTCACTGGTTCGTAAAAACCTCAGTCTGTATGATGTTTTTAGAAAATTAAGATTTTAAAACCATGCATGTGTAATAAGACTATATGCAGCTTTAATTTAATATATATAGAGAGAACGAGTGAGAAAATGTACAATAGAATTAGAATTTTAACGTATGTCTTTATATAAAAAATAAACAGTCTAAATATTTGTTAAAATACTTCTGTAAACTATTCCAGCAGTGTCACATTTGTTCCCACATAAACTGTAATACTGACGTCAGGCTGCCTATGCCAATTAGTGCTGTCCAGGTTGCTAGGTCACCATGGTCAATTGAAAGACACATCAATAGAACTTGAAACGGTTTCTCTGCGATCAGACGTTCTGACATATTAAGTAGAATAATGGCCAGGGAAAATACAGACAAGGTCCTCCGGCTGGATTCAAATTACTCAGTGGTAAGAATTTGTTAAGATCCTGCAATTAGTGGGGAAGAATGGAGCTTCAAGAAATCTATGGCAGGATTGAGAAAAGCAATACTAAAATCTCTTGAATCTCTGTTATGCTTTCCTGACACTGAATAGATATTGAAAGTATATTTTTAAATTTTCACTAAGCTTTTACTAACTATATTATAATAAACAAGATATGCTTACACCCCTCTACTAAAAAACTAAAGCAAAATATTGACACTAGTGGCTTTAATTGTTGTCTGCAATAAAAACTACATAATATCTGAATTAACTGATGCATTAATTAATTAACTGGTTCAGCATACCCCCCCCCCCCCATTTTCAGTATATTATAACATTGTACCTATTGTCCTATGTATTATTATTATTATCACATTCACTGAATTTTTGGTATCATTTTCATTTCAAATACAGCTTTTTTCATCACCACAAATACTTATTTGTTGAAACCTTCTGAAATGTACACAACATTCTGTTGTTATATTAATCCAAATATCAAAACCAAGTGTTCTGTCTGATATTGTGACTGCTACATTGTAGAGAGCTTGAAGACTCAGCATTAGACACTGACAGAATTGAGGCTGCCAGAGATGATAAATCCTGCCTGTGCCTCCAACACCATATTATTGGATGCAATTTACAAATGCATTCCATCTTCCAAACGCTGAGTAAAATAGTATCATAATCAGATCAAGTTTGCACAGGCTTTGAAACACTTTGGCCAAAGTAACTATTACCAGGTCATAGCCATTTCATAATGACAACCAAATATTTTGCTTAATTTTCCCTTTAATCAGGAGTAATATCCATGTGGAAGGTGTTTATGTACTAAACCCTGCTTTTTTAAATTATTAGTATTTATCGTGCCAGATATAAATAATAAATAATTTACAAATTCTTCCTTAGCCTTAAATGTTTGTGCGTTTTGGAGTCTATAATAAAAAATAAAAAAAGGCTGCAGTTGGGTTGGTGGAGGTTATTATACATTTGAAAAGTTTTCTCTTCCCTTTTGCGCCATTTGGACAATAGATTAATTTAAACAGAACATCATTCACATTACATTCAGTCTGTGTCGTTTGAGTTGATGTGAATATGAATAATGTCGACTGGCATTGCTTTGTCTTCCTTTGGATCTCTTTTGATTAAGCATTGCAAATAATAGCATTCAAATAAAAATGTCTTGTTTTAAATGTCAGGGCTTGTCACTGAATCACTTTACATAACTTTAGAGCACTCATAGCTCTTACAGAAAAAAGCTACAATCACCAGTTTCCTATTTTCATTTACTCTTATTTTATTTGTTCTTTTACATCGTGGCTCGATGATTGTCCGATAGTTCTGAGACTTTTTGGATCATTTCATGTATTCCAGGTAAAGATACGCATAATTCATTAGGCTACTGCATGTAGGTCAGTGTTTTTTAACTCGCATTCTGAGTTTTATATTTACAATTAAATAGCCATAGTCTGCTTAACTCGCTTGCAGCGCAAAATTATTTTTTACAAGATACATAATTGTAAATCATGTTAAATAATTTCGAACTATATTCGCATTAACTTTAATTCCCAATCTACAATATATTATTAAAGTACACGGTATTGAATTTAAAAATGCAAAAAAAAAAAAAAATAGAATAACAATTTTAGAGCTTATTACAAAATTAAAATAATCTATTTATTGAAAATCTAAACTTATGCTAAACTTATGCCCTTTACCAGGTATATTGAAATAGTATACAACAACACAGATAATGTAGAATTCTAAACATGTAGCCTATGCAGTTTTATTTTCGTGATGTAAACTATACATATGTATGCTTTGGATCTGAACAAACAGACAAGCCACTGAAATGTCAGACACGGTAAATAAAATGAACCAACAGATGACAAAAAAATATCGATCTCTCTTCTGCATAATATAAATTAGAACCTAAAGTTATAAATGGATGGCACATTATTATTATTTATATTATTATTATTACCTTTTGTGTAAGGTGGGATTCAGAAATATTTAAATTAGGAGAGGTAACTGAATTTGTAACAAATTCAAGTAATTAACTATGGACGCCAATTTAGAAGTAAAGGGCAGACATCAAAAAAAATATCTAAATAAAGGTTTCTTCCTCTCAAAATCAGTGAAAAGTTTCCTTCCATCGACTTTTTAATATTAATACATGTATATTCAGATATCATATGAATAAAAACGCTCTTCACAGAAATTACTCTACACACATTACACAATGACGTGCGGTTTAATTGATTTATTGTTAACGTTCAATTGGTTTGAAACATACACAGCAGCCATCGTCTTTGTGTCTTTGTTTTAATTTACCAAAAAAACAAACAAACAAAAAAATAATAGAATAAATGACCAACGAAAAGACTCAAACATTTATATTACAAGTAAACAGAAACTTAAGTGTTAGCCAAATATACAGTCCCTACTTTTCATTTCTCTAAATGAATACATTAGTTTTTACAATAGTCGCTTCAGTCGCACGTTCAGGCATTTATTGAGATCTGGAAACTTGTCCAGTTCTTGCCAGAAGTTCATACCTGAAATATGAAACATTGCTTCCCGTGTCCTGGCATTGCCATAGATGTGGAGCAGCAATTTTGTTTAACAACAGACAACCTTCTACTAGAACAACAAAAGGAAGTCCCAAACATTGAGCGTGAGGCTAGAAATTGTTATTTTGTCCATAATGAGTAGCAGGGTCATTGTAGAAAACTGTGACCACGAAAACAGTTTTTTAGAAAAAAAAAAGTGGCAAATTTCCCGCAAAAACTGTCTCCTTTGATCCGACCACCCGCCACACAGATGCTCGGCTTGCGAAGCACTGTCTGCTTTTGGCCTCGCTCGCAGTTCTTAATTCAGAGGACGTTAAAGTCTGTGGTAAAACGGAGGAAAGAAAAGGTGCCCGGTCTTACCACGTTCTGCCATAAAGCAGATTTGACGTGACCATGTTATTTGTGTAATCTACAGTAGTGTCTATCTGGCCCATGTTGTTCATCTGCGAGTGGAGTGACGGGGGACTGGGGGACATTTCCTCCAGGTCTTGGGCCTGGACCAGTGCGTTGACCTGCTGGGTTTGGTGTTGGTTCATTGAGTTACTGGAGGTAGGAAGCACGACCCCGGGTCCGTTCTGCTGCTGCTGCATCTGCTGTTGGTTTGGCGTCGGTGTGTTGGAGCCGTTTTGACAAGGCTTGCCATCCTTCACTAAGACAGGGACAGCCACTCTCCTCGGCGACTGCTGCTGTTGACACAGGTTGCCCTCCTGTTGAAGCTGCTGCGATGCTTTGTCCTTGGCCTGCCGTTTCATCTTGTAGCGATGATTCTGAAACCAGATCTTGACCTGCGTCGGGGTTAGATGTATCATACTAGCCAGGTGTTCCCTCTCGGGCGCTGAGAGGTATTTCTGTTGCTTAAATCTCCTTTCCAGCTCGTAGACTTGTGCTTGAGAGAAGAGGACCCGTCGTTTCCTCCTTGGAGCTGCGTGCAGAGGTGGGATGGATTTGGTGGTGTCGGCCATGCCTGTCAGCGTGCCCATTCCTGTCATGTTCATACCTGTGGAAGGTCCCATGAATCTAGAAACTTCAAAATATGCATACAGATGTATGGCCATTCAATTAGTAGCAGTGTTGGGCTAAGTTGTTAATAATTTATGCAGCAACAGCCTTGAAACGCTAATCTCAGTGCAGCATTTACGCGTGCACAAATGAACGAATATAAATGTTTCAGTTATAATAAACTTAAGCAGGAATCTACACGGTGGAAAAATCAACAGTAACAATAGCAGCGACAACGCTGTGAAGGCAAATTATGAGCAATAGTGCTGATGCGTAAAACTGAAGTAAACTCGTTGGAAACTCAGTAAATAAGTACATGCATGCAACGAGCAAAGAATCGAGAGATAAATCAGAATAATGCAAGAGAACTTACTTGTTGAGTATCTAGGGTCAGGATTGGCGCCGTACCACCCTGTTGCTGCTGCGTTGTTTCTCATAGTTTCTTGGTAAGAGGGTAGGTCCCCCATGTTGGCAATGCTGCCATTGCAGTAGCCCCCCATTGCACTGTGCGAGAACTGGGAAACGGAGTGTGGCATATGGTAGGTGGTCGCCACAGAGGCGTTGTGGCCCATAGAGTGTTGCTGCATGCCAGTCTGGGACACCTGAGGTTGCCGGTACGCTCCCAATGCAGATGTGAGGTTTCCAGTGCTCTCCATGCTACTAAACTTCTTGTAAGTCTCCTCAATTGGGCTCAAAATATCTGTCACTGAGAAAGGTGTCGTGTGCTTTGGGCTCAGCGACATGGTTTAGAAAAGCAGATAGATATTTGGTGGTGGAGCTCAGCCGTGTTGTTGTATCAGCTCTGTTCTCGTGGACGTCGACGTAAGAGAGTGCTTGTAGTATGCCTGAGATCCGATTGATCGCCTTGGAGAAGGAGGCGAGCCCTGGCCACTCTTACCTCAGGTTTATTGTAGCCAGGCGCCAGATTTACGACAAACATGAGGGGCGGAGCGACTCCCTAGACCAGCAAACAATAGTCATTGACATCTCAGCAAGATAATTGAGAAAAAAATGTTGTTAGTTTCACATTACATTTATCATCATGCCGACTGAACATTTTCAATGGTCATATTTCCCATTTTTTGCCGTAGCCACAATTCACGAGTCTGACATCGTCCTCAAAGCTTATTCATATCGAATTGAGCCGACGTTGTCAGTCTGTCTGAAGTCTACTTTTTCGTCTTCTTTTTTTAGGCGCTGTTAATCTGCGTCAATAGGGAATTCCATACTTTTTTCCAACTTTGAGAGCACTCCGAGAGTCATAAGCGCCAGTGCGCACTGTCAGAGTGGCACAATGAAGACCCCCTCCAGTCTATGACCTAATTTATGCGTCTTAAGCAGCGCTAAGGGTCTCTCCCAAATAAGATCATAGAAAAAAAATAATACGTTCACAGAAAATCATTCTAATCAAAAATTAGAAGTACAGCTACATTTTTTTAAACAGTTTCTAAAACAAAAAGAGTTTGTAATAGCTATATAAACCTGGAAATCTACATTAAGGGAAAACGTATCTTAAACGTATAAGCTTATGAAGAACGTGAATTGAACAAATTAACATTTAAGTTTTAAAACGTTCGGTATTTCCTCAGCAAACATTGTTATAATAAATACAATAAAGCTCATTTAACCTGTTTAATTCATCCGACCTGTTTCAAATTCTTTATGGGTCAATAACCTCACGGAAGTGAGCAGGCCTATGGATATTAATAATTACAGTTAACATTTTATGCAGTTTTTAAAAAAAATAAAAAAATAGTGTGGGGCACATGTTGCGTGGCCTAATTTTGGCACTTCATATAAATGTAAAAATAAGGCTCTAAAAATAAGACTCATTTTAAATGCGCAGGAAAACATGGATAAGCCAAGCTTGTACGCTCATGAAGTTTTAAAACTACAAGTTTAGGAATAAGAAACATTTCCATGCCTGCATCCATCATTCATGTTGAACACACCTCTGTCTAATTCGACCACGTGGGTGGATGCTGGTCTCACACGTTTGGGTATAGCCTACTGTACAAGTAGCCTTATAAGGTGACATTTCGTTAAGTAGCCTACCCTCGGCTTTAGTAGCACTACACAGTTCTACTCTTTTTGCAAACTTGCAACACAAAACAAACAGTAACATCCAGCGTTCTCTTCTGACTACTAAACGTTCAGCAAATCATGTTTAAGTGTTTAATTGTCGATATGTTTAATTTGGGTTCATTCTGAGACCATCCAGTTCGAAGCATCACATATAGTTTGTCTTGTGACTCAGAGCGAGAAACTCGTCTAAGGTATTGTGCGCCTGATCCATTAGGTAAATGAGGGCCACTCAACCTTGTGGAATATTAAGGCAGAGAGCATGACCGAGGGCCAAGCAACCGCCTCACTCTGATGCTGGAGAAACCACTGGATGGGTGACCGCTTAGCATTTCAAGTATACCAAGTCACTCAAGAAAAACTAAAAATGTTTTGTCTGTAGGCTATACTTCAATGCGGAAGGAACACATGAAAAATCTATCATCAGAGATGGGACTGGGATATACTGGACAACATTTGCTCAGGTACTGAAACAGGTTGCCGTGGGAAATGAATCACATCTCGTTGCATTGAAGGCAGCGTGTTTGCCGTGTTTAGTTTAGATGGATTGTTCTGTATTAATGTCCATGTAAGTTTAGGAACTCGCAGAATTTCTCTTCAAATGTATGTGCGTATATGTGTGTCTGCGTGTTAGTGGGTGTAATGTTACTCCCGGGAAAATCATAAGAATATTCATAAAATAATAATAAAAAAAAAAAAAATCGAAGAAACTAACAGTGACTAATGAATGAGTTACACTACTTACTAAAACTGAAACTGAAAAAATGACTAAGAGTGCTTATGTGTTGCTTTAGAGGTGGATTTTTCAATCCATATCTATATATTTACTTTAAGATTATTCAGTATATTATAAATTCTTCTGACGCATGTCTTTTTCCTTTAATAAAATGTATTCCCATTCAACTGAATTAATCGGTGAATGTGCGAAAAACTAGTTCATTAATAAAATACAAATCTTACCGTGCATAGATTTGTTTGAACATGCTTTGACTGAAACTGAATTCCGTTCATTCTTAGTTAAACTAGTTACGCGTTTCTAAGCATGTTTATGTGTCTGCGTGATAAAGCAGGTAAAATGCAACAGTGAAAAGTGTAAGTCGAGAATTCTTAGGACATATCTGTGCAGTTTGTGTTTGACTTCGCTGCGTGTTAGCTGTCACCTATGGCCCTTCTCCTTTAATGCATGACAAGAGCTGTTGGTAATTGGGTTGCCATCAAAATAAAAGGCATGGCCTGTAGTATTCCTTTGAACGCTATTTTATTCTGCAGTTTATTTTAATTCAAGTTTGGTTTGCGATTCGTTGCCTTTCTTAAACAACTATCCTCGTTTAAAGCAGAGCGTATAGCCTAAGTCTTGGAGTGAATGGGCAAACACATGCGTCCACTGGAGTGCTTGATGGATCAAGGGTCAGTGAAGGGAAAGAGAGCCTGGAGTAAGAGCTGAGGTCCTGACCCATTATCTCACAGAACCGACTGTGAAACAAAGTGTCCAGAATAAGTTCATTGTCTACTTTGCGGTATAGGCACAAGGGCTCGGAGTGGTACTAATATTGTATATTGGCATCACATTCAATAACGAACAATTTGTAATGCAATATAAAAAACATCAATATATGTTACGAGTATATTGAAAAAGAAAAAGAAAAGAAAAAAATCCTAACTTCACGAGCAAGCTATGGCCTAGCTTTTGCGGCACAAAAACATTCGGGTCAACAAGGTGCAGTGTTTCAAATCCTTTGTGTAAATAAAACATCCACAGATCCACAAGACATCACATATCAAGTTTCAGTATTTATTTCAATTATAATGCTGATGTTGCACATGCCACAGCCTAGTTTACTCCGGGGCAAATGTATTACAATGAGGAGTCAAGATACATTGAATCATGATACTCCACAACCCGCGACTATTTCTTTAATTAATTTAGAGGACAATTATGTTAATTAAGATCGGCATATCACATTTTTATTACCTTTGTTACAGCTTTAACAGCAAGGATAGGGCTCGTTGGATATGTCTACATGCTCTGAGGCTCATATATCATAAAATGCAAATGCAAAAATAACTAGACAACACAGCGATATTTTCTTTTTCATCTAAGGAAGCTGTGCAGTAGATGCATAGGCTTAAACACTGTGTTATCATTGCTTATAATGACTCCCAAAATTCAAAAATCCATAATAAATGACAGCAAGGATGCTCCTGCATGGGCGATCTTACATGTTTTTCATATGTGTCTATAGGTGTAAGTGCAACACAAACACGATCCCTGGTGTTTTCAGATAGAGCTTACACAAACTATTAGCAACATATCTACCTAAGGCGTTTACATTCATGTAACATAGACTAAAGTAATATTAAGCAGTCTACATGTTGATATTTTCAGTGTGATGGTAGCTAAATTGAATAAGCAGCCACCTCGTAAAATACGTACGAATTGCCGTGAGATAGCGTTGGAATAACTACATAAAAACCTCTAATTTTTAAAGCTTTCTTACTCATTTGACCACTAACTTGCAAATATTTTTTTTATTGTTCATTATTTTGTATTTAAATAAAATAACATTTATAAGCGTCAGAGAGATTCTTTAGTTGCCTTTCTGTCTTTCAAAGTGTTATTTGAATATTCACAAGTCCTTGATATATAACAAGTACGACTCACGTCCCCAGCCTTCAAAACACATCATATCTTTATAATCTGTTGTCTTGTATAACGCGCTGTCTAGGAGCAACATAAAATGAAATGACATTTTCCATCATTTTTAGTTTATTTCGAATAAAAATTATCTTAAAATAGTCAGGAAATATTATTGTTTATCTGCTTAAGTTATGCATATCTAACATCTATAATAGATGTCATGCGCAGACACAAGCTTCAATTAAAGTAAGGAAATTTTAATATGTATAATATTTCGAAATAAAAGATTGCTATTACCAAATTTTGTGATTCGTTCTTTAATTAGCATACAGTAATCTAAGAATCCTTCTACACATGAAGTACTTGCCACTTCGCTTATGTCGACCATTTTGTACTATAAGCAGGCAGGTGCACGTCCCAGCTTCCCAGTTGTAGTAAAAAGCAGCCTTTAAGTACTGCATACCCACCGTTAAGAAGGTTAAAGGTCCTCCCAAGAGGAGCAAGTATCTGGCAGGCCTCTCCAAAATCTTATTCTTCCGCGCAAGTTTTCATTCAAATGTAATTAATGGAACTCGATGGAAGAAATGATGCTAATAGGTTGCAGAACACCGGGCGCCGGAGAGACAATGCTATCTCCAGAATAATATATAAAAACGCGTATTAGTGTACATCTTGTATATATTTTTAACATTATAAAGCAATCCTATAACACAGAATTTGCGAAGGTGTTTGAGAATAGAGTATATTTACAATTTATCTTGGTATGAATGCCTATCGTATATTCGCTGTTCTTCAAAAAAAAAAAAATAATAAAAAAAAAAAAAGTTTGTGTTAAAGCAGGAAGACGGAAACACATTTCCCTATATCGCTGAATATTGCTGCGTAGATAGGTAACTCGTTTCTATTAAGTTTCAAAATATTGCGAATTCTAAATAAACTTTGAAAGTGATTTATAATTTTGGTTTTCACGGAATTGTGGAAAATCCACATCCTTCTGTTTGTGTTCAAAATTTTGATTTACTAATCATTTCATTTTTCTTTAATGATTTGTTTGTGTATTGTTGTGGTTTCGGCTCTAAATATAATAAAATGGACATTTGGTCAAAGCATTTAACTATATTTGTGGTGCAATGACATATTTGAAGGACATACTGTGAAAAAATACTTCAAAATTATATGACATTTTTTATATGATAACAGAGCGAAAACATTTTTACACAACATGTGAGCTATAATATAATATATGTAGATGGCATAAAACAGTTAAACTCTGATTTGATGAACAACATGGGGTTCTGACCTAATTAACAGCTACATCTGTTATGTTTTTGTATTTTTAGTGTCAATAAAGAAAAATAATCACCATATAAGATAAAAAAAGTACAATAAAATAAGCTTGTTCAAAGTTTACACCAAAACGGTTACTTGCTCTGCATAGTTTTTCTGTCAGTGGCTTAGTTTTAAAAGTGGTAACAAAACAGAGAGGCTTTCATGCTTGCATTATTAATGGAGGAGACCTCTAGCTTTAATCTGAAATGGCTCTCAAGAGACTCAAATATAACGCTAGTTCAGTGACCTCACATCTGCTGCCGTGCGCTCGTATTATGAACACACATTTGAACGTTTTACCTCAGTTACTGAACTATACACAGACAACTTAATGTATTGTTCACAGAGGTCTGTTATCTGTCAGTCTCAGCACAAACGCTTAAGTGTTCGCTACCTCCATCTCACTTGACAAGCTTGACAATAAATTCTACAAGCTAATACAATCAAGCTTGGTCAAAAAAACAAAGAGAGCGAGAGAAATAATTTAACAACAAAAATATATCCATTACAGTTACTATTACAGTGTCACTATACTGATGCATACAGCGTTCAAATGTGTTTATATTTGCATAACATTGCCTAAAATCTTAGCATATGACTTTGTGTATTGACAGAGCATATGAAAAGTACTGTATATACACAACGTTTTTATCTCATGAAAGGATTTAATGTTATGTCTGTTGTGGAAATCAAAGAAACTCCATGTAAAAGCTAAGACTTTATATTTATTATTTGTATTCTCTTGTTGGCTTGAACAAGTGCCTTTGTGTACTGACCTTGAGATGAGGCACTGCTGTAATCACAAAACAACAATTCTAATTCATCCTTCAGTCCTTTTGTATACGCCTCTTTTATGGAGTGGATTTGTAGTGATTTATATTTTGTGTGATGATTATTCCTTGCTAGGGAGTTTGATACATAACTAAATACAAAACTATTCAGATTCAATGGAAATATAACATGTAACACTGTAACACATCTAACAATGCTTTGTGAAGCTAACATTCAACATTTATCTTGATAAAAGTGCTTTCCTAGTAAAAACGTCTGTGAAAATTTCAATTAATTTTAATTCCACTTCCTCACATTAAAATTATTGCAGCTGCATCTGAAGTCTGGAGTTTCTTTCTTTCAGACAATAAAGCTATGAACAAGCTTCCATCTTCTCTACAATTCAAGCGTTGACCTTTTTGTAATACATATTCAGTATGTGTCTCACACACACAATGTAGCCTTTTCTGAAGATCTGCTATTTTGTATTACACATATTAGACTCTCTGCAATATTTCCTTTGCATAACATAATCTTTCATCTGCTAGAGCTTAAGGGAATTCAGTGTCATAATGCATTCTGACAATGTGCAGATTGCTCAGAAAGATCACTGGATGCAATTGAAACCAAAGTCATTTACATTAATGAGTTCTCATTACATACAGCTTACTTGTGCTAAGAGGAAGCACACAGGTTACGCAGTTCAGTTCTAGCTTTGGTAGAGCAGGTATGAGTTTATTATAATTGTGTAATGGAATCATGAATATAATGTAAAGGGTGTTTTAGATTTATAAATGCATATATGTCCATAATACAATACAACAATGCAAGTACACTGTAACTGCATTACTTGTATCAACTGCACACATGCATCTTTTGTGTATACTTTCAATATGTGTATTTAACATGTACAGTCTGTTTACAATATAGGGTGCATACTATCTTGTAAAACTGCATTGCATGTTTAATATTACTAATACAATATATTTGCCCCTTTGTTCTCTCTCTCTCTCTCTCTCTCTCTCGTTACTCTGTTACCACCTTTTGTGTAAATAAACCTGTGCATCATCAAAGCTTTTCGGGGGACAATATGGAGCTGTTTAAACTGAAATGTATTATTATTTTGAATTTGTATGTTAAATGATCTGTGAGAGACCACATCACTGAAAATAATTTATGGATGACATTTTTTTTTAAAGCTAAAATTCTTCCGTCTTCTTCTGAGCAGCAGTTCTCTGAGCAGTTTACTGTGTTTTACTGTGTAAAAAAAAAAAACCTTAATGCGCCATTCCCGACTCATGTTTGCGGCTGAATGCAAATAATAATAATTGATGGACAACGTGAAAACGAAGCCCGTGCATCACTTCACAATCATGTAAAACTTTTTTGGCTGTTGACGTGTTTTAATGTCGGAAATAATTTCACCTCCACCAACGCATCTAATATTCTCTCTGAGTGTCCATGTTCCCTTACGAAAATTAGCCATGGTTTTAACAGGAATAAAACCAAAAATCAATGTTCTTGTAGCCACGGTAACAGGAAATTAACTATGGTTTTATTACTTCAAATAATAATTTACCAAGAAGTATTAAGATGATAATTTTTGTGGTTATAAAAACAGACCTAAGCCAACAACAGCCTTTAAAATGACTTAAAATGCATTATATAAAAACAATGTGGCAATAATGATTGGTTAATTAATAATTATATGGTTTCATAGAATAACACTGTTAAAATACATTATGTAGGCTAATACAAAATAAACAATTTATGTACATTACATGTTATTACAAATGCCTGCAAAGGGAGCCAAAGGCCTGGTAATTGCTGCTGTTACACTTACTGGATGATCATATCCTTGTTTAATAGACTATTGACCAAAACTTTAATTCAAATATCCCCTTAATCTTTCATTTTTGGCCACCTTTTTGCTATAGATGACACAGCCTCTATAATTTCTTCAACAAAAAACATGTGGACATCACAACCCTTACAAAAATGAACCATGGTTTAATCGTAGTAAAACTGCTTAATTTTCTTTTGCGTGATTTCTGAATGCTTGAGACTACAAAATCATTCAGACAACTGTATTAATAAAGCCATAGGTAACTGTCTAGAGCTACAATTGCAATTTAATTAATTTATTTATTTTTTATATTTTATTAAAGTTCTATTTTGACCCCTATAGTAGGTGTTTTTTTTATTTTTTACTTTCATAATATTTGATGGAGGGGGGCACAACAATACAATCCTGTTTAGGGCACCCATTTGGCCAGCAGCAGCCCTGCGTGACACTCTTAGTCAAATTATCTTGTTTATTACCTAGTACAGGGATTCCCAGAATAAAATATAAAATAAAATATAATTTGAATCATTAATAATAGAAACATTTAAATAAAATATTTGCTTTAAGTACCCCATGAGATTTTAAGGAAATATTTCAAATAATTAATAACACATTAATATTTACTCTGATATCTGTTAATAGTCATTCTGTTTAGTAAGTGTTTTATTTTTATTGTTATTATTTTAAAATTATTAGTTTTAAATACATTTATAAGATTTAATTATTATCTTTTTATCAACTCATAAACCTATTCCAGTTCCCTTACAAACCCCAGTTTGGGAAAATCTGACCTCACACATGCCACTTCTCAGTCAATATACACTGCAAAATTGCAAAATTATTTTTTATTTGAAATTCATAACCTAATTATAGAAAATATGCTGAGTTATATTTTTATGAGGCTGATATTCATTGTAACTTAGCACCAGCTAACGATTTTGCTGAATGAAGTGTTATCAAGTGAAATATACCACAAACAAATGCAGTGTTTTAGCCCACACAACTAACATATATTGTGCTTTCTGTTTGGTGAGGAATATTTAAGGCATATTTTCTACATATTTTTACTGCCAAAGTGCTGCTTAAATTTGTTAATAGAGCAGCAGAGTTAGCCAGGTCTTTTCTTCAGTCATCATCACTGATGCATTGCTACGTCAATGTTTTCCAGCATCTGTTTAATTCTCTAAATAAGCTATGTGTTTCCATATGTGTAGTACACAGGTGGGGTTCAAGTGAATTGGAGTGCAGAAGAGTTAAGCGATTTTGTCTTTTTTTCAGGACACTACAAATATCTAACTTTTTTGTGCTTTATGAGAGACTTAGTTATGCATCCTCTAATGAATGTCATGTTCCATCCTCTCACCTAAAAATGGTAGTTTGACAATGTTGGTATTGAGTACAGCTGTATCAATCAGGTAAAAGAAAATTTCACATGGTGCTCTTCCTGGCACACTTCACAAAACCTTTGATCATACCAATCTTGTCTATAGCCCCAATCTCTTATTACATTCAAGGACACATACTGGCTTCACATGAAACAACACACATGGCAGTGGTGTATGTAATTTGTATGACATCCCTGCTTCCTCTTGTCATGCAGAGGGATGTCCTGCACCCAACGGTTCAGGTAGGGGTTAAAGTACTGGTATCTGTCCAGTTGGTTGAGCTCAGGTTCTTCACTTCACTCAATTTTCCTCTCTGTCTCCATTGCCATCAATAATGTCAAAGAGATTTTCTGCCTAAGAGTAACCATGGCCTCAAGGATGGGGGGGGGCGCGCCTCACCATTACTTCTATTTGACTGACTACTGTATTCACTCTCATTATCTGAACTAAATTTTAAGATGCTTCCCTTTATAAATTATGTTAGACATGCCCTAACTCACTATTTGTAATGAAGGTCTCAAAAAACACAAGAGTACCTAAATATTTTATTAAATAGTTTATTTAAAGCTCAAGTATGTTAAACCTTTTTGGTTACAAAATAATTGATCAATAACTGATTTGAAAAAATATATATAAGTAATGAATTAATATAATACATAAATACTTACTGTGTTCAAAAGAATCGCTTTGCCTTACTCCAATTCACAACTGCAAGCAGGTTGGATTTCGCGGGAAATGTCACATACAGGTCATTTGTCACTTAGAGGACAACAACTCCGAGACGTCAAATGATTTAAAACTGAGCAGTGATGGCCTTCTCATGCTCGTCAGGTAAGATATCTAGCAATCATTGTGTAGTTGTGGTGAAATGCGAGTGAACTTTAGTAACATTATTTATTTTGAAACAATTGTTTTTAATAATTCAAAAGAGCCGTGAAAGACAATTACTTTCTCAAACGCAGGGTTCCCAACTCACACACGCATTTGCTGTGAGATATTTTTTCAGGCTCTGTCTAATGCTCATTGTGCGGTTCTAGACCACAGTAACTGGGGGGCCAGGCAGGGGCCACTTGTGCTTTTAGGGGGCACATTTTAACATTCATCTTAACGTACTGTCAGTATTATTTGAAGTCATTTTTTCATGGCCATGTATCACTCCGCAATCAGGTGGAGGGTGAGTCATCTCCAGGGTAAAAGTAGCCTAATGTTAATATAATCTATATACGCACATCATAGACACTCTTTTTAGGCAAGTACCAGATATGGGTGTCATATCATAAAATATTTTTAATATGAATGAATTTGTATTTAATGTGATCACAGTTTAATAAAAAAATTGCAAGTTACCATTTATAACGCTTTAATTTCCACGGTTATTCAAACATAATGATTTGTATACAGAAAACAAGCAACAATCAAATTATCAAAGAACATTATCACTGATTTCAGTCTAGAGCCAGTTTAAGCACTCTCAAAAAATACGTATGCAACCCTCGTTCCCTGAAGGAGGGAACGGAGACGTCACGTCGGGTGACCGACGAATTGGGATCTCGCTTAGAGAGACCAATCCACTTCGAGTGTAACTAAACGAGCCAATGTGCATTGGCATGCGATTATTGCATCCAGCTGCTGCTGATCACAGCGTGAGTATATGTAGGCAGCAGGTGCAGCGCATATTCAGGTTTTCGCTGAGGAGCCGAGCCGGTGACCCGGCCGCTCAGCGGTGGTACAGTAGCCTGTGGCGACGGGACGTGACGTCTCCGTTCCCTCCTTCAGGGAACGAGGGTTACATACGTAACCGAGACGTTCCCTATCAGTCGGTCACTCCGAGTCACGTCGGGTGACCGAAGAATTGGGATCCCTACCAAAAGGCCACGGATACTGCCCCTTCCAGTGTCCTGTGGAAGCCTCCTGCGCCCCTACTTTTTGGCGCAGGTCAGGGCTTCACAAGAAGACCAGTTACTGTTGCTATGGCACTACCCACTCAGTAAGACTGGATAACACTGGGAAAACGTAAACGTTCCACTTGGAACAGGAACGCTGCGGAAGCCCATCCTTCCCGAAGGAGGTTCAGAAGCACTTACGCATATGAACAACCGTTTAGGTGCATATGGAAGATTAGAGGTGATTGTAGCCTCTTGGCAGAATGTCTGCCGGGGAAACACGGGCTCTGAGGCTATACCGTGGACTTCACACATATGAGATCCAATTAGGTCTCTACATATGGACCCCTGCCCTCTACCGGTTCTCACAGATTCATCGAGTGAGGGCCTGGCGCCAGACGCTCCGCCACGTCTGGCTGCCGAGGGGACGGAGGAGCTCGACAGGGTCTACAGTACGGACTCTCTGGAGCAGTTTTAGCAAGCCGACCCGAAACCGGAGCCTCTCAGTGCTTCTACCCGTTTGAGGTGAGAACACAGGAGGAGACCGGTTCCACACGAAGGCTATAGAATTCTAGCGAACGTGTTAGGGGTCGCCCAACCCGCAGCTCTATAATTATCTGCCAGCGAGGCGCCACGAGCCAACGCCCAGGAAGATGCAACACTTCTACACCCCAAATCAGAAAAAGTTGGGACAGTATGGAAAACGCAAATAAAAAAAGAAAGTAGTGATTTCTAAATTTACTTTGACTTGTATTTCATTGCAGACAATATGAACACAAAATATTTCATGTTTTGTCTGGTCAACTTCATGTCATTTGTAAATATACATCCTTTCCTGTCATTCAGACCTGCAACACATTCCAAAAAAAGTTGGGACAGGAGCAATTTAGGGCTAGTAATGAGGTAAATTGGTTAAATAATGATGTGATTTGAAACAGTTGATGTCAACAGGTGATTGTAATTATGATTTGGTACAAAAGCAGCATCCAAGAAAGGTCTAGTCCTTTAGGAGCAAAGATGGGCCGAGGATCGCCAGTTTGCCAACAAATACGTGAGAAAATTATTGAAATGTTTAAAAACAATGTTCCTCAAAGAAAGATAGGAAGAGATTTGGATATTTCACCTTCAACAGTGCATAACATAATTAAAAGATTCAAGGAATCTGGAGGAATTTCAGTGCGTAAAGGACAAGGGCGCAAGCCTAAGCTGAACAACCGTGATCTCCGATCCCTCAGGCGGCACTGCATCAAGAATCGTCATTCATCTATAAGCGATATCACCACATGGGCTCAGGACTACTTTGGCAAACCTTTGTCAAGTACCACAATACGTAGTTACATCCACAAATGCCAGTTAAAACTGTACTGTGCCAAAAGGAAGCCCTATGTTAACAGTGTCCAGAAGCGCCGTCGACTTCTCTGGGCTCGGAGGCATCTGGGATGGACCATCACACAGTGGAAACGTGTACTGTGGTCAGATGAATCAGTATTTCAGGTATTTTTTGGGAGGAATGGACGCCGTGTGCTCCGGACCAAAGAAGAAAAGGATCATCCAGACTGTTACCAGCAACAAGTCCAAAAGCCAGGGTCTGTCATGGTATGGGGTTGTGTCAGTGCCCTTGGCAAAGGTAACTTGCACTTCTGTGATGGCATCATTAATGCTGAAAAGTACATAGAGATTTTGGAGCACAATATGCTGCCTTCAAGAAGACATCTTTTCCAGGGACGTCCATGCATATTTCAACAAGACAATGCAAAACCACATTCTGCACACATTACAAAGTCCTGGCTGCGGAGGAAGAGGGTACGGGTACTTGACTGGCCTGCCTGCAGTCCCGACCTGTCTCCAATAGAGAATGTGTGGCGCATTTTGAAGCGCAAAATGCGACAACGAAGACCCCGTACTGTTGCCCACCTTAAGACTTGTTTGCAGGAAGAATGGGACAAAATTACACCTGAAACACTTCATCACTTGGTGTCTTCAGTCCCTAAACGTCTTTTAAGTGTTGTGAAAAGGAATGGCAACATTACAAAGTGGTAAATGCTTTACTGTCCCAACTTTTTTTGGAATGTGTTGCAGGTCTGAATGACAGGAAAGGATGTATATTTACAAATGACATGAAGTTGACCAGACAAAACATGAAATATTTTGTGTTCATATTGTCTGCAATGAAATACAAGTCAAAGTAAATTTAGAAATCACTACTTTCTTTTTTTATTTGCGTTTTCCATACTGTCCCAACTTTTTCTGATTTGGGGTTGTAGTAGAGTGGGCTCTCAACCTGAATGGGCAGGGCACACCCTGTGCCTAATAAGCCAGGGTGATGGCGTCCACTATCCAGTGGGCCATCCTCTGCTTGGAGACGGCATTCCCTTCTGCCGGCCTCCGTGACAGATAAAGAGCTGGTCTGAGGTCCTGAAGCTTTGCGTCCTGTCAACGTAGCATCTCAATGCTCGGACGGGACAAAGCAAAGCTAAGGCTGGGTCTGCCTCCTCCGAGGGCAGCGCTTGCAGGCTCACCACCTGGTCCCTGAAGGGAGTAGTGGGAACCTTGGGCACATAGCCAGGCCGGGGCCTCAGGATTACCTGGGCCGGCCCAAACTCTAGGCACGAATCGCCGACCGAAAATGCATGCAGGTCCCCTACCCTCTTGATGGAGGCCAATGCAAGCAGGAGCGGAGTCTGAAAGAAACTTCAGCTCGACTGTCTGCAACGGATCAAATGGGCCCTGCTGTAGTGCTCTGAGCACTAGAGACAGGTCCCAAGAGGGTATAGAGGGGGCCGTGGAGGATTTAACCTTCCTGCCCCCCTAAGGAACCTGATGACCAAGTCATGCTTCCCCACCGACTTCCCTTCCACAGGGTCGTGGTTGGCAGCAATCGCAGCCACATAGACTTTAAGGGTGAAAGGAGACAGCCTTCGCTCCAACCCTTGCTGCAAGAAGGACAGCACGACTCTGATCGGGCACTTCCGGGGGTCTTCTCGGTGAGAAGAGCACCACTCGACAAACAGGTTCCACTTCAAGGCGTAAGCATGTCTCGTAGACAGCGCTATCGCCGAAGTGATGGTGTCAACTACCTCCTGGGGTAGGTCACCTAGAACCTCTGTGTCCCGTCCCGGGACCAGACATGTTTTAAGTTTCCAGAGGTCTGGACGCGGGTGCCATAAGGTGCCCCATCTCTGAGTCAGTAGATCTTACCTCAGAGGAATCTGCCAAGGAGGGGCTGTCACGAGGAGCATCAGTTCTGGGAACCAAGTCCGAGTGGGCCAGTACGGCGCCACGAGCAAGACCTGCTCCTTGTCCTCCCTGATCTTGCACAGTGTCTGTGCGAGAAGGCTCACTGGGGGCCCCGCGGCCAGCTGAGTGCCAGTGCATTCTGTGCCGAGTGTTTCCTCGGTCAGGGAGTAAACAACTGCCAATGAGAAGTCTCTCAATAAGCTGGGCCGTCTGGGGATGGAGTCTCCACTCTCCGGGGAGCACAGCTCGTGACAGCTCGTCGGCTGCCCGGTTGAGCAAGCCCGGAATGTGAATGGCACGAAGCGACCTCAGATGCTTCTGACTCCATAGGAAGAGGTGGCGGGCGAGTTGCGACATGCGACGGAAGCGTAGACCACCTTGTCGGTTGATGTATGCAACGGTCACAGTGTGTCCGTACGGACCAGTACGTGCTTGCCCTGTAAGCGCCACTTGAGACGGTTCAGGGCCAGGTGTACTGCCAGCAACTCTAGGCAACTTATGTGCCAGTGAAGCAATTGGGGGCCCCGTCCAAACCCCCGACACTGCAAGCCCGTTGAACGTGGCTGAAATTGCAGTGGGACCCAGCCGGTGGTGGAGGCATCCGTGTAAACCACAGCATGCCTAGAGACCTGTTCCAGGGGCACTCCTGCCCAGAGAAATGAAAGGTCTGACCACGGGGTGAGGGTTTGGCGGCAGGCCAGTGTGACTTGGACCCGGTGAGTGCCGCGTTACCACGCCCTGTAAAACCTCGGGACTCGGCCAGCGCTTTTTCCAGGCACCCAGCCACTGTACAAGTGGGACCTGCGGGACCACCGAACCCGCGGTGGGGCTCGAGGTGAAACGCAGGGACCCGGCCCGTGTCGGACCAAAAGGGGCTAAGTGTGCGGTGCAACACTTACCTGGTTCCACAGTTTGGCAGAGGGTGCGTGAGTAGGGCCTTTGATGACGCTCTCGAACCGCCCACTGCTGCCTGCTGGCGAGAGAGGGAGAAGAGTGTGGTCCGGTGTTGGCTGTCCATGACTCTCCATGCCCTCTTGGGACCCAGAGGCAGAGAGAACCGCTTCTTGTCAGATTTTTTTTTTTTTTTTAAACCAAAGATTCTCCGCCCGGCCCTCCTCGGGGGAGGGAGAGGTGATCCACCATCTCCCGAAGCAGTCCTCTTTCCCTCTGGGTCACCCGTCTGAGGCCTCTTGCTCTTCCGCTCACTGCCAGGTTTGACCGGGGGCAGGACGGGCGGGGTGGCCTGCCTACGCCCAGCTCAACGGCACCGCTTCTGGAGGCTGCGCGGATGCGGTGCGGGAGCAGGGACGGACGCAGGGGCCGCCCTCGGCACGAGCAGTGGGGCGCTCAACACGGGTGGAGGCGAGCTGCCCGCTGGGAGACGTGTTGGATCGCCTCAGTCTGCTCCTAAGCAGCCGAGAACTGCTGAGCCATGCTCTCGACTGCGTCGCCGAAGAGGCCAGTCTGGGACACAGGGCCCTTGAGGAACCGAACTTTGTCGGCATCCCCATGTCGACCAGACACAGCCAGGTGACGCTCCTGGACCACAAGTGTGGACATCGCACGACCCAAAGACCACGCAATGACCTTCGTCGCTCGTAGCGCGAGGCCAGAAGTGGTACAAAGCTCTTTCAGAACTTCTGGATCGTGACCACCCTCGTACATGTCCCCCAGTGCTTTTAGCCTGAAGAACCTGCTGTAATGCCGTAGCGTAAGCGGTTGGCAGCTTCTCCACGGGTCACATAAGCATCGCCGGACAGACCAGACGAGTACCTACAGGCCCGGAAGAGGAAGCACGGTTTACCCTGCCGGGTGGAGGCGGTATTAGGACACAACTGCATCGCAACCGACCGCTCCACCGGGGGGGGGGCCCCGTATACCCCCTAGCTGCACCACCACCGAGGGTGGTGAGGGAGGAGGAGCTAGCAGGTCAGTTTCTGGCAGTAAAATGTGCCATCCACATCCTGTAAGCTCCCCATGCACCTCCGGGAAGAGAGGCACCGGGGCAGGGTGCTGAGAACCAGCACAAACTACCCCGAGAAACCAGTCGTCCAACCTTGAGGGCTCGGGACACGGTGGAGGTCTCCACTCGAGCCCTACCCTCTCAGCGGCCCGGGAAAGCATAGCCGTGATTCTGGATCCGACTCCGGCATTGCTACTGCCGTAGCAGCAGCGCAGCCGAATCTTCTTCCCCAGAAAGCTCCAGCTCACCCTCCGATGCCGCGATCGACATCCGGTCATCGGGAGGAGCACCAGGGATACTGCTGGTACACCCCTTGTAGAGGGTCCAGCACGTTCCACTGGCAGCTCAACTGGTTTTGGAGTGCAAGAGGAGCGATGGTCCATCGAGGGTTGGTTCCCTGGAGGGTTTGCCACCACTGTAATCCTCAGACCATCCGTGCCACCACCTGAAGTAGTCCTCGTCTGTCTGCAGCCAGAACGAGAACCAGATCGAGGCAGAGACAACAGAGCTCCGCCCCTTTGTCGAGGTAACGGAGCCTGGCCGCAACTCCAAGATGATCATCTTCCCACCATGAGAAGATGCCTCATCCACGAACGCCACCTCAGCATGCTTACTGCCCAGGCACGTGAGGCAGCGATCGTGACCATCACCCGGCACCAGGTAATGACCGCATCCAGAAACGCACGGGTGACACGTTGTCTGTAGCAAAACCCAACTCGTCTTTACAAAGACGTAACGTCAAGTTTGCCAGATGCAATGTCGTCTTTAAAAAGACGCACCCGTGAATGCTCTTTTAGGGAAAAAGCTCTTTTAATGTGCTGAAGCGCACAGGGGAGATGGTCGCCTGCAACACAAACAGGGGGTAGTGCAACCTGATGTTTGCAATCCACTCGACACGGGAAGAACCACCGCCGCTGAGGCGCCGCACCGCCAGCACGAGAGTCTTCCGAAGAGCGTGCTCAACTCGTTGAATTCACTCGTCAGCAGAAGTCAGGAGCAGAACGATGTAACCGCTCGGCTCCGAAGCGAAAAGCCTGAATATGCGCTGCACCTGCTGCCTACTTATACTCACGCTGTGATCAGCAGCAGCTGGATGCAATAATCGCATGCCAATGTGCATTGGCTCGTTTAGTTACACTCCAAGTGGATTGGTCTCTCTAAGCGAGATCCCAATTCGTCGGTCACCCGACGTGACTCGGAGTGACCGACTGATAGGGAACTCCCGTTATAAACACTTAAGTTATCTACATTGTATGATGAATGAATTTCTCTTCGTACGTACATCTGCATTTTGTTGTTACGATGAGAGAATTTGCCAGAGTGCAGAATTCAGTCTGCGAGTGCACGCACTAAACAAAACTCTTGCGTTTCAGCAATGACTAATCTGAACAACTTTTGTCTATTGCATTCATAAGCTCAAGAGAATTGTGTGTGATTGGTTATAATGCTCAATGCGTAAAAAGAAATGAGGCAACGTGAGCTGATCTAAATTTAATGCAGCAGTGGACATTTGTTTGTTGATCCAGGGACACCGCCCCGGCTCTGTCTTTAAAAATATATAGTTATAATTAAATATTTCCTAAGAATAATAATGTACCTCAGCTAATGCTGTAAATAGGTAGTCTTATTACTTGCACATTACTGTAATATTAAAGGTAACAATCAACAGAACCCAAACCATTAAATTCAACAGTTATTTATTTTTAGATGTAATAAACATTTTAAAACAAAACTTGTATGCAAACATGTATGCTAAATTGCACATAGGTTTTGCTTACACACACAAACAATGCTGTGTTAAAAAGAACCCTTTCTGGGTTATTTGGCAACCCAGCGCTGAGTAGCCTAAATTTAGGACAGAAGAAGTAATAATTTGACAGGAATACAATGTAATGCACAGAATGAATATTGACAAATGTATCCACTTTTAACTGGTTTGATACAGATAACCCAACACTGGGTTACACTGAACCAGCGGCCAGCGCTGGGTAGGTATGTGAGGGGGTTCATCATTTGTATTGACAGTAAAAAACAACCAAGCAGATGAGTTACAGAAAAAACACCCAGCACCTGGATAAAAATGTATAGTTCAGTCATGAAACTCAAGATGGCGCAGGCTGATGGGTTGTTAACGTAACGGAATAATCAACTTGGGACAAGCTGATTGGTTCATGTTGCATATGCAGCCAATGAGCTTACTGCCTTGCATTTATATGGCTGCTACCATTCACTTGAGACTTTTGCAGCTGCGCTTTCAGAGTTTCTCTGAAACTCAACAGCTAGATGATTTCAGCGCATATTTGTGTTCGTCAGATTTACATTTTTAAAATAGAAAACATACAAGTTGTAAAACTATGCACAGGTTATTCGTGAGAGGAGTAATTAAGCATGCCTTGTTCATATAACAGCAGTAGCAATAGCAGCAGCAGCAAGCGGGTTTTTTAGTTCACGTAAGTGAGAATACAGCGTCAAGCGTCACGGATTTTAGAACAGTAAAGTGAATTGTGGATTTCCTTATTTGCCCGGAATCTCCAATGTTTTTAATATCTTCTGTGGGAATTCATTTCTACATTAACCACAAGCGGATTGCTTTCAGATGCAGTGGGGTCAGTTTGCAGTTGGCGTTTCACAGTTTTAAGTCAAGGGGAACCCATATAACTGTCTTTCATTAACGTCATACTGTCAACAGCCTTACTTATTTAACCATAACAACTTAATGAGCAACAGAAAATAATATACCCACTCATACATGTACTGGTGCTGCATTGCATTGCACTTCAGAAGAGGGAGAGCTCACTCTTAAAGGGGCCACATCTCTATTTCACTCGTTACCTTGGTTCAGCGATAGTGAAGAGTTTATTATGAAAGTCATGTTTAGTGATAGTTTAAAGATTAGTAATCATGAATTCGTTTAAAATATAAAGATACTACTAATAATAAAT
The DNA here is from genome assembly GCA_027422415.1 of Schizothorax lantsangensis. Classification (NCBI taxonomy): domain Eukaryota; kingdom Metazoa; phylum Chordata; class Actinopteri; order Cypriniformes; family Cyprinidae; genus Schizothorax; species Schizothorax lantsangensis. Next base: position 4,294,924 of record CM049858.1, read on the forward strand.
AATTTCCAATCAGTAGCCCATGTATAATGTAGCTAATAGTAGGACACTCTTAAACTGGAATTTACTATTTGTGTATTCAGTTGGGCTTACAGCAATTATAGTAATTTCATGGAGTGCAGCAGCAGTATCATAGAATTCAGATTGCGTTATTAGCGAATTGTTAATAGTAGTATGCATAGCAAATCAAGTCAAATTATTACTGTTGTTTACAGAAGCGGCAGCAGAAAATATGGTTGCATGAAATTTCAGTGATAACACATCTGGTAAGTAACTCTTTAAAATTGAAATAGGCTTTTATTACTTTGTTTATTTAACAGGGCTTACATAGATTTTGTGAACTCTTCAAAGCGAAATAGGCATTAGTTGTGTGCGTTGACATTTCAGTGATAATGCATGGATGGGCTTACAGCAATTCTGGTACTTTCATGGAGTGTAGCAGCAGTATCCATAGAATTTCAGATTGCGTTATTAGTGAATTATTAATAGCAGTATGCATAGCAAATCAAATTATGCTTTTAGTTGTGCCAGCTGTAGGTAGACCGTAGTTGCTGAAGTTTCAGTGACTAAAAATGGATGGTATGTGAACTCTTCAAGTGAATAGGCATAATTTGCATTTTGTTTATTTAAAAGGGGCTTATAGCAATTCTAAGTACCTTTGTGCAGCTGTAGCAGCAGTATGTATAGTTATTCAGATCGCATAGTGAATTTAATATCAGCAGCATGCATAGCAAATTCATATGCAGTGTTAGAAATAATATTAGCAGCATGAAGTCAAATTATTGTTGCTAATATAGCAGCAGCAGCAGAAAATACTTTAGTTGCTTGAAATTTCAGTGATAATGCATGGGGTAAGTAACTCTTCAAAGTGAAATAGGCATTTTATTGCTTTGCTTATTTAAGAGAGCTGTAGATTTTGTGAGCTCTTCAAAGCGAAATAGGCATTATTTGATTGTGTTTGCTTGTTAATAAAGACGCTTATAGCAATTCTAAGTACTTTTGTGCAGCTGTAGCAGCAGTATGCATAGTTATTCAGATCGCTAGTTTAGTGAATTTTAACAGCAGCAGCACACATAGTGTTACGATCACCAGCTGGAGTGCCCATGAACTCAATTAGAGGGCACTCCTCCCCGGACTCTTGGGCTGTATCCAAAATCGCCCCCTATACCCTCAAATGGTGCACTATTTGAGGGGACAGCCATTTTAAGTGGTGTTCGAAACCATAGTAGATGTTCTCGAGTGCACTCATTCAATCCCACAATGCACCGCAAAAAAGAGTGTACAACCGATGTACACTCAATGGCTAGAGAATCCCCATAATGCCCTGTGAGAGTCGCGCGCTGAATGAATTCCTGCATCTCGCCAGAAGACGGCGCCCGCAGCTGAATCATCCATTCATTTATTTTAGAAACGCTCGTCCACAGCGTAATACAGCATAATACAACACAGGTACAAATTAATTGTAAATTGACTATTAGGGTTTATACATAATTTCCGTGACAGAGTTCAAGATAAATCCTTCAATCTTACTACTGGAGCTGCCCGTTTCAAATGATTATTAAACAGCAAGCAAACTATGCAAAAGCGGCAGTCCTTCCGGTGCACTCAGTGTCTGAATTCACTCACTCGTTTTCATTCACTCCTTCAAGTGAACTGTATGAGTGGACTAATGTAGGGAATAGTGAATGAGGGTATAGGGGGCGATTTCGGACACAGCCATGGTATTGTTTCCTGGACTTCATTTCCCATGTTTCCCTTGCCCCTCATGTGTTCATGTCATGTGACGACTTGTCTGTGTGTTTTGTTCTGATTGGTTCCTAGTTTGCATGTGTCATGTTCTGATTGGTTCCCTGGTTGCATGTGTCTTGTTCTCATTGGTTGGTTTTGTCATGTGTTCCCCTTTGTCTAGTATATAAGCTGCTCACACCCACTCTTTGGGGCCGAGTTTTCGTTCCTTGTTTCCTTGTTTTCCCGTGTTTTGATCTTTGGACTGTTCCTAGTTTCTTGTTTGATTGCCGCCTGCCCTGACCCATCCTTTATTGGAATACTCTTTTGCCTCTGCCTGGATTGTACTGTTTGCTGGTGTTTGACCGTACCTGTTTTGAGCACGTCTGTGAATAAAGCTTTTGCATTTGGATCCCCAACTCCGTTGTCACGCTCCTCCACGTTACACATAGCAAATTCAGACACAATGTTAGAAATATTAGCACCAGTCTGCATGGCAATCCAATTATTATTGTTGCTAATATACAACCTGAATTCCGGAAATGTTAGGACGTTTTTTTAAATCTGAATAAAATGAAAACTAAAAGACTTTCAAATCATATGAGCCAATATTTTATTCACAATAGAACATAGATAACATAACAAATGTTTAAACTGAGAAATGTTACAATGTTATGCACAAAATGAGCTAATTTCAAATTTGATGCCTGCTACATGTCTCAAAATAGTTGGGACGGGGGTATGCTTACCATGGTGTATCATCTCCTCTTTTTTTCAAAACAGTTTGAAGGTGTCTGGGCATCGAGGTTATGAGTTTCTGGAGTTTTGGTGTTGGAATTTGGTCCCATTCTTGCCTGATATAGGTTTCCATCTGCTGAAGAGTTCGTGGTCGTCTTTGACGTATTTTTCGTTTAATGATGCGCCAAATGTTCTCTATAGGTGAAAGATCTGGACTCTTCTACTACGAAGCCATGCTGTTGTAATTGCTGTAGTATGTGGTTTTGCATTGTCCTACTGAAATACATATCATCTGGAGGGGAGCATATGTTGCTCTAAAACTTTTATATACATTTCAGCATTAATAATGCCTTCCAAAACATGCAAGCTGCCCATACCGTATGCACTTATGCACCCCCATACCATCAGAGATGCTGGCTTTTGAACTGAACGCTGCTGACACGCTGGAAGGTCTCCCTCCTCTTTAGCCAGGAGGACACGGCATCCGTGATTTCCAACAAGAATGTCAAATTTGGACTCGTCTGACCATAGAACACTTTTCCACTTTGAAATAGTCAATTTTAAATGAGCCTTGGTCCACAGGACACGACGGCGCTTCTGGACCATGTTCACATATGGCTTCCTTTTTACATGATAGAGCTTTAGTTGGCATCTGCAGATGACACGGCGGATTGTGTTTACCGACAGGGGTTTCTGGAAGTATTCCTGGGCCCATTTAGTAATGTCAATGACAGAATCATTCCAATGAGTGATGCAGTGTCGTCTGAGGGCCCGAAGACCACGGGCATCCAACAAAGGTCTTCGGCCTTATCCCTTACACACAGAGATTTCTCCAGTTTCTCTGAAACTTTTGATGATGTTATGCACTGTAGATGATGAGATTTGCAAAGCCTTTGCAATTTGACGTTGAGGAACGTTGTTTTTAAAGTATTCCACAATCTTTTTACGCACTCTTTCACAGACTGGAGAGCCTCTGCCCATCTTTACTTCTGAGAGACTCTGCCTCTTTAAGACAGCCCTTTTATATTACAGACCTGATGTCAATTAACTTAATTAGTTGCTAGATGTTCTTCCAGCTGAATCTTTTCAAAATGTCTTGCTTTTTCAGCCCTTTGTTGCCTCTGTGCAAACTTTTTTGAGAGCTTTAGCAGGCATCAAATTTGAAATGAGCTCATTTAGTAGATAAAAGTGTAAAATTTCTCCGCTTAAACATTTGTTATGTTATCTATGTTCTATTGTGAAAAAATATCGACTCATGTGATTTGAAAATCTTTCAGTTTTCATTTTTTTCAAATTTAAAAAACGTCCAAACATTTCCGGAATTCAGGTTGTAGCAGCAGCAGCAGAAAGTACATTTAGTTGCATGAAATTTCAGTGATAAGATAACGCTTGGATGGTAGTGAACTTTTTAGGTGAAATAGGGATTCTATTACTTTGCTATTCAATTAAGCAGGGTTTACAGAACTCTTCAAAGCGAAATAAGCATTAATTGGTTGTGTTTGTTTATTTAATAAAGGGACAGTAGCAATTCTAAGTACTTTTGTGCAGCAGTATGCATAGCTATTCAGATCGCAATGTTAGCAAATATTATAGCATGCATAGCAAATTCAGATGCAAGGTTAGAAATAATATTAGCAGCAGCATGCATAGCAAGTCAAATTGTTATTGTTGCTAATATAGCAGTGGCAGCAGAAAGTGCTTTAGTTGCATGACATTTTAGTGATAACTCATGGAGGGTAAATTACCTCTTTAAAGTGCAATAGGCAGTTATTACTTTGCTTATTCAACAGGGCTTACAGCAGGTTTCGTGCAGCAGCAGTAGATTATGCTTAGCAAATTCTGATTAAATATTATACTGCAACAGCTCGCGCAGTAAATTCCTACTACAACATTGTGAAAATCATTAACAGCAACAGCATGTATTTCAACTCAGTATTGAAAATGTTAGTGAATATTATCAATAGCAGCAGTAGCAGAGGTTTTGTTGCATTGGCCGTATTGCACTGCATACATTGCGGACAGCTTTACCTACCGTAATGGGTCTATTGATTTTGTCATGTTGTGCCGCTCGCGTCTGGCGTAGACACCGTGTTAGAGTAAAATAGGCATTCACCTAGCTACTTATATACCTAATTAATGGAGCTCACAGCAGTTCAGTCTCTTTGTGCAGTAGCAGGATCTTGCATAGGCATTCAGTCATCAAGATTTTTCTCAGCAGCAGCATGCACAGCATTTCTATGTTGCAAATTTTAATTTGGACACAATTAATTTACAAGCAGACAACTGCATTTAAATAAAGTCACTCTAGTCTTGCTCAAGACCATCTTGGAATGAGCCATGCGTTTAGCTAATGATGTGTCCATACAATGCAAACATTATTGTTCTTAATATGCAATATAAATATTTTAAATTATCAAAATAAGTGAGCAGCTACTTTTGAGGCAGAATTAGTCCTGGCCATATGACACCACAACTACAGGTTGTACTTTGTTTAGGTTGTATTTATTATTTCGCCAAATATTTTGTTAGATCATTAATAGGTTAAAGGCAAGTATTTCCATTGCAGTAATGTTGATGAACGTTAAAGGAAAACGCCACCGTTTTTCCATATTCCAATATGTTCTTCCCTCAATTTAGACGAGTTGATATGTATCTCTCCCATCTCAGTCCGTGCACTTAATCCCTCTAGCGCGCGGCACCACTATGCTAGCGTTTAGCTTAGCACCATTCATTTCTTAGGATCCAAACTGGGATAAATTTAGAAGCCACCAAACACTACCATGTTTTCCCTATTTAAAGACGTTTACATGAGTAGTTACACGAGTAAGTATGGCGACACAAAATAAAACGTGGCGATTTTCTAAGCGGATAAAAATGATAACTATAATGTGTGGCGGAAGAGCACTTTGCAGCACTTCGAACCTCGGCGCAGTAATATCATCACTCCTGAAAACTCCCCCTCTTGCTCTCGCTCTCCCTCCCACTGATAGTGATAGTGCAGGCCACGTTGGTTGTATTGACGGAAGAGGGAGAGGGAGAGTTTTCAGGAGTGATGATATTACTGAGCCGAGGTCGAAGTGCTGCGAAGTGCTCTTCCGCCACACATTATAGTTATAATTTTTATCCGCTTAGAAAATCGCCACGTTTTATTTTGTGTCACCATACTTACTCTTGTAACTACTCATGTAAACGTCTTTAAATAGGGAAAACATGGAAGTGTTTGGTGGCTTCTAAATTTATCCCAGTTTGGATCCTAAGAAATGAATGGCGCTAAGCTAAACGCTAGCATAGTGGTGCCGCGCGCTAGAGGGATTAAGTGCACGGACTGAGACGGGAGAGGTACATATCAACTCGTCGAAATTGAGGGAAGAACATATTGGAATATGGAAAAACGGTGGCGTTTTCCTTTAATAGAGAAAAAAATAAAAATAAATTACAACTCTTGAATGACAAATTTAAAACTATTTGCTCAGGCCGCCCGAGCCTGAGTCGGGTGGTTGCTGGGGGTTACGTCATCTATCAGCCTACAGTGAGATTCATGTTTGTTAATAAAACACGTTTCTACCTAGGTAAGTTTGAGCTATAGGCTCAGGCACACATAGTTATTTGGGTCATTGGGTAAATAAACCTAAGGGTACAGCACCCAGGTTCACATTGCTAAGCCACTAGTTAATTTATCTGGGCTTCATTAGCCCAGAAAAACATTTAACTCAGGTCACTAGTTTAAGCTATCTGGTCAACCGATCAGTTACACACATCAATAGTTCACTAGCGTTTAGCCATTCGGCAAAGCCAGCCCAGGCTCACATAGATAGCAAACACATGGTCTCATGGCTCTCCGGAGCAGCAGCAGTACATATGTTTTAGCAATTGATCTGCTTGTTCTGGGGGGTTTTATCTTTTATATTTCTTCTGCCTTATTGGGATGATTTTAAGCATATTATTGTCTCGCAGCAGCATACATATTAAGTTGTTTTGTTTTCTTCTTGCAGATTTGTTGGGGGGTTATTTTATATACTATTTGTGCAGCAGCAGTATGTCTTAAATACTCACAGCACCATATCACCATATGCATTGGCAGTAGCAAGTTCCTGTACTTGCTTGCAGCAGCAGCAGCAGCAGCAATAATCTACAACTACAGCAATAACCAACAGCAGCAGCAATTCAGCAGCAACGTAGCAGATCTGTTCCACCAAGACCAAATACATTAACATTGTCATATCCATCACCATGCTAAAATCTTGAGTGTTGTCATGAATCAGAAACCGTGGGTGGACAGAACAATCCGTGCTGCGGTTAACAAACGCACTGCCGCATACAACAAGGCTGTTTTGTCTGGGAATATGAGCGAGTACAAAGCATTGTGCTATTTTCTCAGACGTGCAGTAAGAGCCGCCAAACTCCGATACAGGGAGAGAATTGAGTCTCATTTTCAGCTCAATGACTCTCGACGCATGTGGCAGGGACTAAGGACCATCTGTGCCTTTGGAAACAAATCCTCCGCAGAGGTGAGAGCAGATCCGTTGCTGGCCGACGAGTTAAACACCTTCTACGGCCGCTTTGAATGCAATGGCGGCAGCGCGACTCTGCCGATCAGCGCGTCAGGAAGCAGCAGGCAGAGCAGCAATAATCATGTGATCACCTTGTCGGAGGACGAGGTTCGGAGGGCCCTAAAGAGAGTGAATGTTAGGAAAGCGGCCGGACCTGACGGGATTACTGGCCGTGTTCTGAGGTCCTGCGCTTGATCAGCTTGCTGGTCTGTTCAATTCTATCTTTAATGAGTCGCTTGCTACCTCTGTGGTTCCCACCTCCTTTAAAAAATCTGTCATCATCCCTGTGCCCAAGAACAATAAACCCTCTTGCCTGAATGACAATCGTCCAGATGTCCAGTTACATCAATAGTCATGAAGGTTTTTGAGAGACTTGTAAAGAGCCACATTTGCTCCTCCATCCCTGTTACTTTGGACCCTCTTCAGTTTGCCTATCGCCCCAATAGATCTACTGATGATGCCATCTCTCACATACTGCACTCCTCCCTCACACACATTGACAGCAGCAATGGGAACTATGCAAGGCTGCTATTCGTTGACTATAGCTCAGCTTTCAATACTATAGTCCCCATCAAGCTAGCTTCTAAACTCACAGACCTCGGCCTAAACTCTTCACTCTGCGACTGGATTCAAGACTTCCTCACCGGCAGACCTCAAGTGGTGAAAGTAGGCCAGTTCATCTCAAACTCCATCACCCTGAATGTAGGAGCCCCACAGGGTTGTGTCCTGAGTCCCCTGCTCTACTCTCTCTACACACATGACTGCGTGTCCTCTCACAGCTCCACATCTATTATCAAGTTCGCTGATGATACTGTGGTTCTGGGCCTCATTTCCAACAATGATGAGACCGCATACTTGGATGAGGTAGAGATAATTACATCATGGTGCCAGGACAACTGTCTCTCTCTGAATGTGAGCAAAACTAAAGAGCTGTTTGTGGACTTCAGAAAGAGTCAGCAGTGGCCCTACACTCCTCTTATGATCAGTGGGACCCCTGTGGAGCGGGTGAGCAGCTTCAAGTACCTCGGTGTAAACATCTCCGAGGACCGGACGGACTACACACATTCAAACACAGGTCAAGAAAGCCAGGCAAAACTGTACATCTCCTGAGGAAATTCAGGTTCTCACCAGCAATCCTGAAAACTTCTATTCAGGGACCATAGAAAGTGTATTGACTCAGTGTATTTCAGTGTGGTATGGGAACATCTCAAGTCAAGACTGCAAAGCCCTGCAGAGGGTTGTGCGCTTAGCTGAGTGTATCTCAGGGTCTGCTCTCCCCTCCCTGCAGGACATCTACCTCAAACGCTGCAAAAGCAGAGCTGTCAAAATAATCAAGGACTCGAACCACCCTAGTAACTGTCTTTTCACTCTGCTACCATCCGGTAAGCGCTTCCGTTGCCTGATGGCAAAAACTGAGAGTATTTTATTTTTATTTTTACATTTTTTGGTATTGCTGCTACATGACAACCATGTACAACCTGTTAGCACATTCCTTTCTTGTATATTCCTGCTTATCTTAATATTTAAGTCTACAGTATACTGTCATGCACATTTTTTATATTTTATATTTTGTTCTTTATATCTTATTCCTTACTTATTTCATTTTATGTATATTTCCTCTGTGTTTGTATTCTATAATATTTGCACTGTCCATGGAGCAGACCTGACTCACATTTCACTGCTGGTTATATACTCTCTATATAATCGTGTATGTGACAAATAAAAATAAAAATCTTGAATCTTGAATCTTGAATGATTGAAATGTATAGTTCAGTCATGAAACTCTAGATGGCGCAGGTATTCAGAGAGTTAAATGACTTGACACAAGCTGATTGGTTCATGTTGCATATGCCGCCAATGAGCTTACTGCCTTGCAGTTATATGGCTGGCTAGCATTCACTTGAGATTTTTGCAGCGTGCTTTTTTGTTTCTCTGAAACCCTCCACCTTCCCCAGCTCCACTTGTGTAGATCTGCTATGGGTTATTTTATATGCTATTTGTGCAGCAGCAGTATGTCTTAAATACTCACAGCACCGTAGCGCCATATGAATTGGCAGTAGCAAGTTCCTGTACTTGCTTGCAGCAGCAGCAATAATCTACAACTACAGCAATAACCAACAGCAGCAGCAGCAGTGTAGCAGATATATTCCGCCAAGACCAAATACATTAACATTATCATATCCATCTGTTATGGAGCGAATGAGATGAGAGGCATGTGGATCCATCTGCAAAGCTTTTATTAATAGACGTTGTCATAAAACAGGCAAGGGTCAGGCAATGTTACACAGGTGTATTGAGGGCAAGACAAAAAAATAGTCTGGTAAACAGGCGTGGATCAAACGACGGTGAACGTAATCCAGAGGGCGAGGCAAACAGGTAATCCACAAACAGTCAGTAATACAGGCAAGGAGCTAACAGAGTCCAAACAACAAGACGAGAGAGAAATTCAAGACAGGCAGGCGATCAGGAAACAGGCAATCAGACAAAAAACAAGACGTGACTAGACTTGACTAGAACTAGGAACTAGAAACTAGGACAGAGAACTGGCTCCGTAATGTAGCTATCGCTAAGAAGGGATAAACGCTAACAATACTCGGCCCTGTGCAATGGAACATGGGAAATGTAGTCCAGGGTGACGTGTAACAGTCTGTGTGGTGTGAGAATCAATATAATGCAAAGGCGATCTCTGGTGGCAAGCAGACGGAAGACCACGGACAGGATTCATGACACCGTCACCATGCTAAAATCTTCCAAGAGTTGTCATGATTTAAATTTTATAAATAACCCCATGCCATCTCCAGCCTAAACAGCTAACACAGGAATTATTACCTGTGTTCTGTAATTCATGCCTGTAATTCATTCTCCATTTTTAATTATTGCCTCTCTCAAGTACTATGTAAATACATATGCATATTTTCTATACAGCTGTATATATAGAGTAAATAATTCACAAATCTGTACATAAATCTTCTGTTCCAGATTCATACATATTATTATTTGTTAAGTCAAATCAAATCAAATCACTTTTTATTGTCACATCATCACAGCACATGTGCCTTGATGAGTGAAATTCTTGAGAGCGTGCTCCATACAGTGCAGAAACAATTAACATATAGACAGTACCATTACATACTTACAGACTTATACAGATGACAATGTGCAATACACACATACATATACTCAGTACACATAGTGTACTGTTAGACATACTTACAGTTATCAATACACATTATACACCGTATGTACACATTCTATATTATGTACACATATATACATACACAGTAATGTGCAACGGTGCAGTAGATTGTACATAAGCTGGATACGCAAATGTCATGTATGTGCATTGGATGGTATCCAGTGGTAGCAGATAGATTATTGTATTTGTGCAGTGTGTACGTGTAGTCCAGTTTGAACTGTGGAGTTAAAGTGCAGTGCGTGGCATATCGTAAAGTGGGAGTGTGCTGTAAGGTGTATTAGTTCTGGCTGTTCATTAGCCTGATAGCCTGAGGGAAAAAGCTATCCCTCAGTCGGCTAGTGCGGGATCGGATGCTGCGGAGACGTCTTCCTGAGGGCAGCAGAGAGAACAGTCTGTGGGACGGGTGGCTGGAGTCATTGGTGATCCTCCGGGCTTTCCTTATACACCGCCTGGTGTAGATGTCCTGGAGGGAGGGAAGCTCACCTCCAACAATGTGGCGGGCAGTTCGCACAACCCTTTGCAGAGCTTTGCGGTTGCCAGCGGTGCTGTTTCCAAACCAGGCGGTGATGCAGCCGGTCAGGATGCTCTCCACAGTGCAGGTGTAGAATGATCTGAGGATGCTGGGGCTCATTCCAAACTTCCTCAGCCGTCTCAGGAAGAAGAGGCGTTGATGTGACTTCTTCAGCACTGCATCTGTGTGAGTGGACCATGTGAGATCCTCTGTGATGTGAACACCGAGGAACTTAAAGCTGTTTACCCGCTCCACAGGTGTCTTGTCGATGGTGATGGGTGTGTGTTCTCTGCTCTGTCTCCTGAAATCCACCACCAGCTCCTTGGTCTTGTCGATGTTGAGTGAGAGGTGGTTCTCCTGACACCATTTAGTCAGGGTACTCACCTCCGCTCTGTAGGCCGTCTCATCGTTGTCAGTGATCAGGCCTATCACCGTTGTGTCGTCAGCGAATTTGACGATGACGTTGGAGCTGTGTGTGGCTGTACAGTCATGTGTGTACAGGGAGTACAGGAGTGGGCTGAGAATGCAGCCCTGCGGAGCACCAGTGTTGAGGGTCAGCGGAGATTAAGTGTTGTTGCCCATTCTGACCACCTGACTTCTGCCTGTCAAAAAGTCCAGGATCCATCTGCACAGAGATCTGTTTAGTCCTAGATTCTGGAGTTTCGCAACCAGTGTGGCAGGCACTATGGTATTGAATGCGGAGCTGTAGTCCACAAAAAGCATCCTCACATAGGCATTCTTGTTTTCCAGGTGGGAGAGAGCAGTATGCAGGGTGAAGGCAATAGCATCGTCTGTGGAACGGTTGCTGCGATATGCAAATTGCAGCGGATCCAGTGAGGCAGGCAGCACAGAGCAGATGTAGTCTCTGATGAGTTTCTCAAAACACTTGCTGAAGATGGGTGTCAGAGCAACGGGCCTCCAGTCATTCAAGCATAAGTCTTATTTAAATGTTTCTGTTCTCATGTCAGATATGTATGTATATATGTACAGTTCAGATGTAAAAGCCTCTAAGTGCTGTCTGAAATTTTCATCTAAACTGAGCATTTTTATCAGGCTCCTATGTTTAGGTTCAGTAATTTTACTCTAATGGCAATGTATAGGTCCTTTTCAATGCAATTAAAGTGAAATAACTGAACATGAACATAGGAGCCTGATAAAAATGCTCATTTTAGATGAAAATTTCAGACGGCACTTAGAGGCTTTTGCATCTGAACTCTTCATATGTATGTATGCATGTATGTACCAAGAGCTTCTTAAAAACCACAACAAATTCCTCGTGTATTTGCGCATACTTGGCGAATAAAGCTGATTCTGATTCTGATTCTGAACTGTTAAATTTAAATGGAAAGTAGCTGTAGCCTGTATGAAAAGTTGCTAAATGACGCTAGATTATGCAGCTTTTCGCCTACTTTCTGTGCTTACATACTGCATTTTAATACTGCTGAATTCCCCCAAAAGGTGTCATCATTTACTTATGTTTCTGTTTGGAATATGAAATAGTGACTGAAATGTGGCCCAATAAAGGAATAGTTCACCCAAAAGTTGAAATTTGCTGAAAATGTATGTACTCATGCCATTCAAAGTGTAGATTTGAGATGGTTATTTGCTTCTTTATCAGTACATACTTGGGGAAATGTAGCATTAGGTCACTTGCGCATTAATGGATAATTTGCAGTGAACGGGGGCCATCAGAATGAGAGTACAAACAGCTGATAAAAACATCACAATAATAACATTGTTTCTGGCTAATATACTAGCTGTCTATCAAGAATATTGCTTTTACCAGTGAGAAAGTCTTCTCTCTCTGAATCAAGAGAGAAATATGCATTGATCAGAACCATTTAAAATTGAAAGCAGTCCAAAACAGTTATAAACAAATAGGTTGGATTTTGATGTGAGAGGACAACAGGGGAGGGACTTTTTAACTAGAGGAAGTGTGGTTATGGATTATGAACTCATATTAAAGTTTAAAGGTTAAATAACTAATGATGAATTTGTTTCTTACAAACACCCAGCTTTTCACTTCACAAGATGTTAAGTGATGGAGTGGAGTCATATAGATTTCTTGTGGATTATTGTGATGTTTTTATCAACTGTTTAAACTCTCATTCTGATAGTACTCTCCAGTTAGGGACAAGACACAGTTTGGTGCCCACAAAAGGCACCCATTTTACAGCATGTTCAAAACAGCTGGCAGATACACTGCTAAAAATCACTGCTGGTTACCAGAACAATCATGTCTGTCATTTCTGGTAGTTGGTGCCTTTTGTGTCCCCAATAAAGATCATGATCTCACAAAATTTTAAGCTGCCTTAGTCATAATTAACACTATTTGAACTTTAAGCATATTGAAGTTGCTGAAAAAATTATTTGAAAATTCTTACAGAATTTTAAACCAACAAACAGGCTTGTGTTTCATATTCTCACAACAAATAGCTTGTTGCTATAAACATTTTTCTACTTTGCAGCTATGGTGTGCCAACTTTTTTCGGTAACACTTTATTGCAGGGTCTCTTAACTAGTTGCTTATTAGCAGTGGTGGACAAAGTACCCAGATCAAGTACTTGAGTAAAAGTACAGATAAGTATAATAAAATATTACTCCAGTAAAAGTAAAAGTACTGCTTTTTCAATTTTGAGTGAAAGTACAAAAGTACTCGATTTTTTATGTACTTAAGTAAAAAAGTACTGATAGATAGATTTATTTTGTAATTTTACATATACTACTTTATTTAATTTTATATTAGCACATATTTTTATAATCCTACTGCCCAAAATAACCACTATATGGAGTCAAGATATATATTTTGTTGTTGATATGGATTACGATGAGAGTGATGTAGTAATGTTCACTGTGAAGCTCACACTGCGATGTACCGGAGAGAAAACCGATTTGACCATCTAATTTTCACCAGTAAGAAAAAAGTGTTTTAAAACTTGTTGTTTTGCAGAACGTCTCAGTTATATATGACGTGAGAATTAAGCCTGAAGTTAGGAAGAACATTTTAAGGAAAATATAATTATATTTTCATAATGATTTTTTTCTTCTCAAACCTTGTCTGTGGTATAAAAACACCCCTGGCCAAATGGCCAAGGGCATCACTTCCCACTTTGATAATTACTGTAGTTACCATGTTCTGAACATCACATCCTTTCTTTTTACCTCAGATGGAATCTATCTAGGTGGCTGAATAAAAATATTTGGACTTTATATCTAAAAAATTCCTCAACTTAGTACCAGCAAGCCTGTTAGCTAGACAGTTAGCATCAGCTAACAATATTTACTTATTTTTAGTATGGTTATGAACAAACATTCATATCTGTCTAACGTTACTCGGCTAACTTAGATGATCTAAACAATATAAAAATGTATACTGTTGATAAACAATATAAAAACAGACGTCACATAGGGCAAAATGCGTAGCATTTTAATAAAACTGCTAACGTTACAGCAGCGGGGAATATGAACGTGCACGAGTTATTTGATTTAATCTGTGTTATTTTAATGTTTCGTTTTTTGACCTAAAACATAGAGACACTGACATCGATCTGTCTGCATTCAAGCATTTCAGAGGGCTTAAATAGATCACCCTTTACAGCAGATCTAGTTCACAAACAACTGACAGTTTTGACCTAAATATGATTTTAAGTTACAATAATTAATCCTAAAATTCGACATTAGTAACTTACTTTTCGCCGCATCAGTCGCGCGCGCTCACAAGATCTCCCGGTTCTTGTGAGTTCAGTTCACTGAAGACTCGCTCTAAACAGATCATTTGAATCAGTGAGTTGTCGACTCGAGAACAGCTGCAATCGGATCATTCCAATTCGTTAATGAATCGTTTGTTGCGATTTGCGAACCGACTTAACAGGTTCATTGAAAAGAATCAGTTTGTTCATGAATCAGACACCGCTTCTGCGTCTCGGAGCACGTGATGTATTATCAGGAGTAAGTAACGATAGGTTTTATGAAATGTAGTGAAGTAAAAAGTACGATCTTATGGTTTGGAATGTAGTGAAGTAAAAGTAAAAGTTACTCAAAATAAAACTACTCCAGTAAAGTACAGATACTTGAAAAATGTACTTAAGTACAGTAACGAAAATGTTTTACTTCGTTACTGACCACCCCTGCTTATTAGCATGCATATTACTAGAATATTAGCCATTTATTAGTAGAAATTAAGCACATATTAATGCCTTATTCTACATGACCTTATTCTACATCCCTAATCCTACCCAATACCTAAACTTAATAACTACCTTACTAACTATTTATAAGCAGCAAATTAGGAATTTATTGAGGGAAAAGTCGTAGTTAATAGTGAATAAGTGTTCCCTTTTCTAAAGTGTTACCCAATTAAATAGTAAAGCTGACATCACTTCCTCAAAAGGCAAAATAACTAGGTAATGTAAGTGAATCCTTGGCTATTTCAAATGACTGTTTTTATTAATGGTCACACTTTATTAATGGTCCAATTTTTTATGACCTTTGCCTCAATAAACTCCTAATTTGCTGCTTATTAATAATTAGTAAGGTAGTTATCAAGTTAGTATTGGGTTATCAATTTAGGTATTAGGTAGGATTAGGGATGTAGAATATGGTCGTGCAAAATATGCGTTTAGTAAGTAACAGTGTCACAACACTCGGGAGACA
This sequence comes from Schizothorax lantsangensis, assembly GCA_027422415.1. Taxonomy (NCBI): domain Eukaryota; kingdom Metazoa; phylum Chordata; class Actinopteri; order Cypriniformes; family Cyprinidae; genus Schizothorax; species Schizothorax lantsangensis. The sequence continues at coordinate 4,310,294 of CM049858.1, forward strand.
GGGAACGAGGAGACGAGGTGATACAATACAAACTTATTTTATTTACGTAATCCAGGGAATCAGACAAAGAGCGGGGTGAAGACAAACAATACCAGACGTGGGAGACAGGGAGACACAAGGCTTAAGAACACTAGGAAATTAATTAAGGAGAAACAGAAACAGGTGAGGAGTAATTAAACACAGACGGAGACTAATGAACTAATGATGAGGACAGGAACAGGAAGGACCAAATATGGGCACAAGAGGGATGGAAACACAGGACATGGGAATAGTGTTGCTTTCGTCAACGAAAATTATGACTAAATATCGTCGTCAACGAACCTTTATCACGTGACGAAAACGAGACGAGACGCAACGTAAATGCTGGTCATGTGACAATGACGATAATTAAATGTATAATGCAATATCGTTGACGAATAAAAACGAGACTAAATGTGGTTTACAAAATAAAAACTATGCTAAAATGTCTCTTCATTTTCATTGACCAAAACGAGACGAAACGAAATGTTATAATGTTATTTCATCTCGTTTAGTCGCGTTATTATTATTTTGCAGTATTTCTGTTTCATGTGACTTAACGTTACTTCAGGGGCTGTCAGGGTTGCCAGGTTTTCGCAACAAAACCCGCCCAATTGCTACTCAAAACTAGCCCTATTGCATTTCGAGGGGGGTTCCCCGGTAAAGTTCCAGGGTCTAAATATTCCATTTCAGCATTCCAGGGGCTAAATATCACGTTATTGGGGTCGCTTCAACCCGTGGACATGAAAAACAACCCACGGCAACAGTGTTAAAGTAGCCCAATTCTGCGGGAAAACCGCGGACTTGGCAACAGTCTGCACAGACGCAGGCGACGTCACTTCCTCAAGCTCCACTCGCGGCATTATTATAGGCGACAACAAACAAAGTTAAGTATGACACAGAGAAAGGGACCGATGGCCGGCTTCATCTGACTTCAGTTTACAAGCAATACAAGTAACAGACACACACATTTTATTTGCACTTTTTAGTATGTTATTGTAGTTCGAGCATTCAAGCACCTTGTTTCTCTTTGTTAAACTTGAATGTATATATTTTTTTCTGGCATTGTCATGTGATGCTATTTTATTTTATTTATTGTTTTTATTTATTTAAATGTATGTGTGTGTACTTCTAATATGTTTGGTTGGTAAAATAAATGTTGTAAATTCAAATCAGAGTGTCTTTGGATGTATTCTTGAGTCTATAAGGTAACAATAATATAATAAGATAACCTTGTTTGAAATGGGTTTGGCTAAAATAAAATTTTGGTTTTGTCTATACTGCTAGGTACTTATACTATATTGACTGGATTAAATAGAATTGCATTACTAAAAAGAGACTAAAATACAATTTTCATTGACTAAAACTAGACTAAATGTCATCAGTTTTCGTTGACTAAAACTAGACGAAAATAGTCATCAGTTTTCATCGACTAAAACTAGACGAAAATAGTCATGGATAATTCTGACTAAAATAAGACTAAAATGCTCAGACTTTTAGTTGACTAAAACTTGACTAGACTAAAAAAATTATGAACGTGACTAAAACTAATAAAAACTAAAATGACAGCTTCACACAAAGACTAGACTAAAACTAAAATTAAAATTAAAACAGGCCGCCAAAAACAACACTACATGGGAACACAGTTCTGACAAACAGCCATTATGTTAATAATGGTCATGCTAATAAGCAACTAGTTATTAGTCAGAACTGGTCCCTATACTAAAGCGTTACCTTATTAATTGTATCTAAGAAAAGTAAGTAGAAAATCATTTAAAAAATTTTTTTAAAACCATGTATTTCTTCATTGGATGACTTTAGGTAAAAAAAAATGTACACTCTGTCTATAATTCCTTGAAAAGAAGAACATAATTTAGTTCCTCCTTTGTAAGTCACTTAGGATAAAAACATCTGCTAAATGCATTAATGTAAATGTATAAACAGGACAGAGTTGCCACAGTTATGGTTAGTTTAGTTCAGTTCTTGACATGTCTGTTATGAGTCCTCATTAGTTGCCATGGTTTCTGATTAGTTAATCCTTGTCCAGCTGTTCCTGTTTAGTTCTCTCATTTACCATGTGTGTATTTATACTCCTTATTCTGTTCTCTCCATTGTCGGTGATTATTTTATGTTATGTGTTGTACCACCTCAGTATTCCCAGTAAAGTCTATTTGGAAGTATGCATCTTCGTTTGTTGTCCTCATTCCTCGACAACCTGTGACAGAATCACCGACTGCATAAAAACAAACAGCAAAGACTCACCAGCGTTACATCTCCTCCTCAGACCAGAAAGCCGAAGGTGGCTGGGGTATTTGGGCTGGATGCTCCAGAACGGTGGCCTCTCCCTCACAGTCAGCGAGCCCGAGACACCAACAGGGCTCATCCAGGAACCAGATACGGAGACCACCAAAGCCCCGGAGGCTAAGCACGCTGATCAGTCCACCCTAGGAGTGGACATGAAGCTCATAGATCTGTGGTCTGCGTATCCAGTTCCCACCCAAGTACCCACCCTCAAACCTTTGTCGTCTTCACCGGTCCCGTCAGGATTTTTAGGGGCTCCGGTCCCAATCAGGAGACTTTCCTCCTCCGATGTCCCTGTCAGATTTCCTGGTCCCATCTCCTCCGCTGGTTTCAGCCAGTCCCATGGATTTGTCGGCCCCACTGGTGTTGTGCAGCTACTCGGCTCTGCCTCCGCCGCTAGCTCTGTGCGACTCATCGGCCTCGCCTCAGGCTTCCTCTCCACCAGATTGGTATTGTGCCGAGTCCCCGGCTGCACTTCGGCCCTCCAGGCCCATGTCTCCACCTCGGCCTGTTAGCCCGCCGACTCCGCTGGGCTCCCTTGTACATCCGGACAAACCTCGGTCGGTTGTCGCTCAGCTTCCGCCACGGACTTCTGGGTCTCCAGCTGCGCCTCGACCCTCCACCCCTTTGGCTCCACCGGGCTCCTCCCTTTTTGTGGTTTCCCCATCGTCCTTGTTCGCTCCATTGTCGCCCCGGTCAGCTGAATCCCCGGCTCCGCCTCAGTCACGCGAGCCAGCTGCTCCACCTTGGGCCTCCAGACCTTCAATGTCGCCCTGGTACGTCAGCCTCTTTGCTCCGCCGGTTCCTCCACTCACCATGGTTCCGCCCCTGCTGATCGGCTTCTGGATGCCGCTCAGTCCTTTGACCAAAGCTTCACCCTGGTTCCTCCCACCGTCGGCTCCACCATGGTGTTGGTCTCCTGTGACTTGTCCAGGGTCTTGTCCTTCACCATCACCACGCCCTCCACCTAAGCCTCCACCCTCATTTCTCTTGTCTATCATCTACTGTTGTGGCGTGAGATCACTCCTTCCGAGAGGGGGAGCTAATGTCATGGTTATGTTCAGTTTAGTACAGTTCTTGTCATGTCTGTTATGAGTCCTCATTAGTTGTCATGGTTTCTGATTATTTAATCCTTGTCCAGCTGTTCCTGTTTAGTTCCCTCATTTACCTTGAGTGTATTTATACTCCTTATTCTGTTCTCTCCATTGTCTGTGATTATCTTATGTTATGTGTTGTACCACCTCAGTATTCCCAGTAAATTCTATTTGGATGTATGCATCTTTGTTTGTTGTCCTCATTCCTCGAAAACCCGTGACAAGAGTGAACAGTGAGAGTATACAGTAGTAAAAGTAATTTATCTTGAAGTTGAAGAAGTAGTGTCTTTAAGGGTCTAGGGCAGGGGTCTGCAACCTTCAACATCTAAAGAGCCATTTTGGCCCCTTTCCCACTGAATACAATTCATGTGGAGCCACAAAACCTATTTGATCCCTAAAAGGAAGATAACACTACAAATAGCTAAAGTTTTATATTTAGTTATGTTACAGGGCAGGGGCAATAATTTCAGAAGGGGGATATAAATGTCAAATGTAATATTAATAATATTTATTTATGTAAAAAAAAAAACTATTCTTATCTCTTACTTAATTGACTAAGAAATAAAATACACTGCTGGACAATGACCAATAATTTGTATTCTATAATATTTTGATATATATTTTCCTAATGACAATTTTATGACTATGATTGGTTTATAATAGTAAAAACACTTTTTATATTTGTATTACAGAATAAGGCAGAAAATATATTATATAGCTTCTGTACTGTAATAAATGCTATTTCAGTTAGCACTGTATGATTCATATACTTTATTTATTACCTGGAGGAGACTTGAAAAACAAACCATATATTGTTGCAATCGTTTATTGTCTTCACGTTTCAGGTTTATACTCTTTATTCAGCTTAGCTACAGCTTAGCGGGATGCCTTTGTCCATATTAGGGATTTCCTGGCATGTCAAATGTTATTATTATTTCTCATATGAGTCAGTTTTGGACATGCTGTGTGAGAGCGCCCTCCGGCTTCGAGTATGCATGAAACATACACTGCATTAGAGTGTTTAGCGCTCCGTAATGTTCACATCGTTTTGCATACGAATAAAACATATCCAAAAAGATGTGACTATCTTGTCTCTTTTAATTTGAATCTAGATTTATTCACACTGGCCCTTAAAAACCTCTATGTGAAAATACTTGCCCGAAAAAAGTGCAGGGGAAGAGTTAAGGTTTTATTAAATGTCGAGAGCATTTTCTACGACCACGCTGCAGGGAGCCACCGCAAAGGGATGAAAGAGCCGCATGCAGCTCTAGAGTCGTGGGATGCCGACCCCTGGTATAGGAAAATAATATTTAAAACTTACCAAAACGCTGTTCATATCAAAATAATTTTGTCCACCCTTTTATTATTGTGTCAATTTGTCCCTGTTGAGCATTTTTGTAATGACAATTTCACAATGTCAGAAAAACATGACTGATAACAGTGTCAATAAAAATGTGTTGTATGTATGAAAATGCTGTCATACATTATGTCCTTATATAAACCTTTTGCTGATGTAAAAGATTGGATTCAAAGTCCCACTTTCAAAGTCCTGGTAAAGCACAGCCGCTAATCCCAACTCTGAAGCATCAATTTGGAGCATGAATGGCCTGGAGAAATCTGGGGCATGGAGAATGGCTTCAGATGCAAGATCCCTCATGCTACTTCCATTGCAGGGGACCACTGTACTTTCTCAGGCTGTCCTTTCTGGGTCAGGTTTGTGAAAGGATAAGATAGAGAGGAGAAGTGAAACAGCAATAGTTTCCAGCCAACCACAAGAAAGTACATACTTAGGACTTGTAACCCAGATACTGCACTTCAATGAGACTAAGATGGCATTTCCTTGAATTGGCTGACTGTCCAGCCCAACGGAGCTCTGACAGCATCTTCCTGCGTTGGGCAAGGTCATCTTTCCAGCTCTCAGAGTGGATGACTACATCATCTAAGTAGGTCATGGCATAGGCATGATGGGGCCAGAGAAGCAGGTCCATTATCCTCTGGAAAATAGGGTTCAATCCAGGGCAAAGGTGGAGTGGAGGTGGAGGTGCTGAAGACTGTCTTTTCTCTGGGGTGAGGGGACGGTATCTACCAGTATCCTTTTGTGAGGTCCTGGGCATTGTTTATCTGCCAAACCAGGACATGTTCAACTTCCGGAAGTTGTTGCGGAATCTGAAGCCATTGGGCATTGGGTATATGAGGATTTGGTTGAAACAAGGGCTAGTGGATTCTTAAAATTAGGGATGTGCACAAATATTCGAATATTCAATCTGCAATAATTATTCGAATAATAAAAACACTATTTGAATTTCAGTAAAATTTTACTTTGCTGGCTGTAAATGCAGTGAAACCCAGATAAATCCTGAGCATGCAAACTAAAACTCAGTTATGAATAAATGCATTGGCTGGCACTGTTTAACTTGTAAACAAATTGATTGTATTTGATGACAGAGTTGTCTGCCTCTAGGTGCAGTTTGGAATTACCTACTTTGAGCAACATGTCATGTGCAAACTTTGTCAAGTGAAATGGAGTTATCACCACAATGAGCAATCATCTAAACACTGCAAATTCACTATTGACCAGTCGAATGAAGAAAGACATCTGCCCATCACTGCATTTACTACTGCAGGTAGGTGCAGATGTACCCCTGAGCCATCCAAGAAGACCACTTGTTTTCTCTGCAGCCCCCTTTATTGTTAGCAGACTCAAGCCAATGTGTCCACTAAAGCATTTTTTTCTTGAGGCTATAGTGTATTTTTTCAATTGTTTCCAGGAGCGCCGCATTTTATAAAATGCTAGCAGCATGATGAGGCATTGTGTGTCTATTTCATGCTGAGCACTCGAGAGGTCAAATTTGAGTAAAACTCAGCACTCATCACTGTCACCTTTTAGTCATCTGTAACCAATCACAGTGGAGGAGGGGTGGGACTAATACCACACCAACCAACCGTCATACCCTCCTTGTACTATGACTGAACAACAATGGAGAAGTTAAAATATTGCTCGTCTCTGAGTATTTATGTCTTTACCAGACGGAATTCCCAGACTACCACTGTCAGTCCTCTGTCGTGTGTGTCATGTGTTCCCGCCTCTTGTGTCCATATATGGTTTGTTTTCTGTCCTTGTTTCATGTCATTATGAGTTAAGTATGTTCCAGCTGTGTTTGTCTCGTTATGTGTTAATTACCCTGTGTATATTAGTCCTGTCTTTTGAGTTTGATTGCGTCTGGTCTACTCGTTACTTCCCCGGTGTATCTTGTCTCTCTGTCCTGCCTTGATGTCTTATTAAATATTATTATTTGAGTTTATATCCTCGTCTCCGTGTTCCTGTTCCTCCCTCGTGTGTGCACCGTGACAGAAGACCAGACCTAAACCGTAAACTGCGCCCATTCACCTCGTTTTGTTTTCGTTTTCAAAAGTCTTTTGTTTTGTTCTTGTGTTCTGTCTGTCTCGCGGCAAGGAAGTTGCCGCTCGTCATCCCGCTCTAGCCCGCGGATGATGCGTGGGAGTTCGGCGGGATAGTTGCGAGTGCCGCGAGTCCTCTGGTCGCGAGCTCTGTTCGGTCCGCCGGCTGGGGCTATCCCAAGCCCGCCGGCTGGTTGTCTGGTTCCCGGGTTGCCGCTCCCCCAGGCGCGCCGTTCACGGGAGATCACGCCACCGGATCGCCGCTGACTCAATGCCCGCCGGCCCGCCTCTGACTCAATGCCCGCCGGCCCGCCTCTGACTCAATGCCCGCCGGATCGCCGCTGACTCATGCCCGCCGGATCGCCGCTGACTCATGCCCGCCGGATCGCCGCTGACTCATGCCCACCGGATCGGCGCTGACTCATGCCCGCTGGCCGCCTCTAACCCTAGCCCCGTGGAGAGTCCACATGTCACGGCCAGGAGTGCCGTGTGTCTGTTTTGTTGTGCCCACAGGAACATTTTAAAGAACCATGTCATGTCTTGTCTTGTCCATGGAGACTCATCTGGGGCAGGCGGCTCCTCTTGTTGTGGCCATGGAGGCCATTCTAGCCGCCTGCCCCCTTGTCGCTGAAATGGAGGCGGTCGCTGAGGGACCCTGTGTGGGCCTCTGACTCCAGGTCATGCCCAGAAGAAGCCTCAGCCTCCAAGCCAGCCCAGGAGGGCTTCTGGTTCCTGTGGGCTGTCCTGTCCTGTCTGTCTGGCCCTGGAGTCTTGTCATGTACTGTTCTGTGTGTCTAGCCCCGGAGGGCTCCTGATACCCCCTGACTTCCCCAGGGAAATTTTTTTTTTGGGGGGGGGGGTAGAAAGGGTTCCGGCTGTAGGGGCCAGGCCGAGGGGACCGAGGCCACGGCCACAAGGACCACCTGCCATGGCCTCCTGAGCTCCCTGCACTGCCATGGCCTCCTGAGCCCCTCGCTACGCCATGGCCTCCTGAGCTCCCTGCACCGCCATGGCCTCCTGAGCTCCTAGCTCCGCCATGGCCTCCTGAGCTCCCTGCATCGCCATGGCCTCCAGAGCTGCCAGCTCCGCCATGGCCTCCGAATTGTCTGTTCCGCTCTGGAGGTCCCCGTCCTGTGTTCCTGTCTGTGTCTGTCTTGAGGGGCTTCCAGAGCGCCCACCCCCCCTCCCCGATGGAACTGTTAAGGCTCGGGACGAGCCTTTCGGGAGGGGGGAGTAATGTCAGTCCTCTGTCGTGTGTGTCATGTGTTCCCGCCTCTTGTGTCCATATATGGTTTGTTTCCTGTCCTTGTTTCATGTCATTATGAGTTAAGTATGTTCCAGCTGTGTTTGTCTCGTTATGTGTTAATTACCCTGTGTATATTAGTCCTGTCTTTTGAGTTTGATTGCGTCTAGTCTACTCGTTACTTCCCCGGTGTATCTTGTCTCTCTGTCCTGCCTTGTCTTGCCTTGATGTCTTATTAAATATTATTATTTGAGTTTATATCCTCGTCTCCGTGTTCCTGTTCCTCCCTCGTGTGTGCACCGTGACAACCACAATATTGTTATGAAAAATAATCCTTAGAGAAACATTTAATTCGTGATGCATCTGCCATTTTACTTCAGTGGATATTAGTTTTCATAGCAACCAAAGCATCTCAACTGAAAGAGAGCCTGGTGTTTTCAGCTGGCTAAAAATGCTTTGGTGGACACACAGCTTTTCACAGACTTTCACCCAATCATATTAATTAATGTTTTTTTTTTATGTTACGAATAAGTTTAATCTCTACTCAAAAAGAAAGACAATATCCATAACAATTAACAGGGATCCCTTTAAAATGATCCCTGGACTCCCCGCTCTCATTCCCAAGACTGTAAAAAATAACACATTTATTAAACAAGGACCAACATAAACTTCACGAGAGAGCAAGGCCAAAACAAATAACAAAATAAAGCTAACTAATTTTACAAAAACTAAACTAGAAATCAGATTACAAAATAAATACAAAACGCTTCCCTCCCTACTAACATTATCAGAAGAAATCGAATAATACAAAAATGCACCCACCTCCCTACCATGCTCTGATTCAACAATGGTCAGCAAGAGATAGGAGCCAAACTTAACAAAAGTAAATCACAATTTGAAAATAGTTCACTTAACAAATGACAGCAAATGTCTCATGTAACAGTTCTTTAACAATCAGTCATTATACAACAAACAATATACAACTAAGGGAGTGATGAGAGTGGGGCGGCGCATACCTATAGTTCCGGAGGCAAAAATATCTCAGCACTCACTCCCGTCACCAATCAACTTAATGCTCACAAACAGCTCCACCTGTGAGTACAGCTCAAGAGTCAAGTCAAGTCACCTTTATTTATATAGCGCTTTTAACAATACAGATTGTGTCAAAGCACTTAACAGTATCAAGTTGGAGGATAGAGTGTCAGTAATGTATAATAATAAGATTAAACACTCAATTTTCAGTCAAGGGCATTTCATTATTGAATTCGGAGATGCCATTTTCTAGCTCAGTATAGTTTAAATAGTATCTGTGAAATCCAATTGACGATAATCGCTAGAAATTAAGTGTCCCCAACTGAGCAAACCAGAGGCGACAGCGGCAAGGAACCAAAACTCCCTCTGTGACAGAGTGGAGAAAAAAAAACCTTGGGAGAAACCTGGCTCAGTCGGGGGGCCAGTTCTCCTCTGGCCAGGATATTATTGTTTATTTATTGTTTACTTATTGTTTTAATTAAAATTTTAAATGTATAAATGTATTCTATTTCTATTTTTATATTGTTGAAATTTCCAACAATAATAGTATTATGTAGTTAGGTATTTTATTATTATATTTTTAGTTATTTGTTTTATTTTTTAGTTTCATTGTATTTTAATCGAGGTCTTCACTGGGGATATGTCTCTGGGGCTCATCGGTGATGAGCCCCAGAGACACCAAGTCATCATCTACCGGCGCCGATCCACCATCTGATCCGGACACTGACTGAGAAACAGAATAAGAAAGAAACAAATATTAGCGTAGATGCCAATCTTCTTACGATGTAACGATTAAAATTATAAAAATTTTAATAATTTTAATAATTTTACAGCTTTCCTGTAGCTCAAATGGTAGAGCATGGCGCTAGCAACGCCAAGATCATGGGTTCGATTCCCAGGGAAAGCAAGAGCTGATCAAATGTAAAACTGTAACTTGAATGCAATGTAAGTCGCTTTGGATAAAAGCGTCTGCTAAATGCATAAATGTAAATGTAAATAAATGTAACGAGTACATCGTGTGTTATGGGGAGTGTTCCCGGTATACACTCGGTATAAGACTATAGGCAAGGAAAAAAGAGAGAGAAACACACCAAAGGGAAACTACACAATATACATTTTCCCAACAATACAAAATATATAACATTTATTCGTAACACCTCCCCACCATAAAGATTGCAAACAAGAAATTTGCATCTACCACATTGTTTAACATTACTTTACACTTCATCACCATAGACTCTAGACAGCGTATCTGCAACAACATTCTGAGAGCCTATTTTATGCTGAATATCCAAATGAAACTCTTAAAATATTAACAAGAGAATGAACCAGTGAATCAAACACTGATTTGAGCTACACATCTGAGCCAAGAAAACAAGTGGGTTGTGGCCAGTATATACAACATTTGGGAATGAACTTCCACCCATGTACATTTCAAAATGTTGCAATGCTAATAACAAAGCAAGAGTACAAGTCGGCACCCCGACAAGATGGTGGCAGGTAGAGCAGGTGTAGCAATAGCTCTCTTAACATACGGATTAGTTTTAACTTTCTTAAGATCGGTTAGTACCAATACATTTTTAAATCGTGTCAGATTTAATCCTCAACATCTTTATGTGAAATTACTCTTGAACAACATTGATAAATCAACCCAACAAATTAAGCAAGTTGTGGGAAACCTTGGATATGGTGAGGCACGTTTTAGCAGTGACTTTTATTTTTCCATCCTTATTCTACCGGGTGAAGGAACACTTCAAGCCACCAGCTCGGCTTCAACATAGTGATGCGATAATTATTATATTATGTCTGCTATTATCCGGAGATATTCATCCGTGTCCCGGTCCTTCTCACACCAAAATGGAGCAGGACGATTCTATCATGGTGGATACGATACACACTTCAATCTCACAGGTACGCACTTGTTGTAGCGAGTTATTGCGTGATTACGTCCGGGGGTGCTGTCGCCTGGGGATGCTTGTCCGTGTCCTGGTCCTAGTCGTGTTGGGGTGGAGCAGGAGGATTGTGTCTCAAAGGGTGCGATGTATGCTACGGCTAATCTACAGGTAAGAACTTTTTGAGGCGAGTTACCGTCTGATTACACTCAACCAACTAATCCTTGTTCTGGTTTGATGGGCGCTGCTGTGGATGTCGGGCCTGCCCGAGACGTCGCTGCTGGTGTGGGGTTCATGGAAGTCGAGCGACCTGTTGATAACCTTACCGGGTTTGGTGGCCCACGGCGTGTTCTTCGGGGGCTGTCCGGGACAGAGTTGAGCTCGGGTGCTGGCTTGGAGATCTTTGGCTCGGCGGGGTTGTCGGCCTGTTGGAGGAGTGGAGGAGATGCCGATCCACGGAGTACTTCTGATTTTATTGACTTGAACTTAACGTTAGATAATATACGTGGAGTCAGGACAAAGATGAAAGGTCTAAATAAGAGAGTGATTAATCCATCGATCTTAAAAAATAGAAAATGGAAGATATTCCAAACCCTTAATCAATCTAGAATAGTTTGGGATCCTAAAGCTAAAATGAAGGGTCTCTTATGTGGTCATCTAAACATAAGAAGTATTAAATTGAAAAGTGATCAAGTTCATCATATCTTACTAAACTCAAATTTAGATTTCCTTTGTTTATCAGACTTGGCTTCAAGAAAATGTTTCTACTGCAGTAATTCAGGTGCCTGGTTTTAATGTTTTTAGAAAGGATAGAGAAGGTTCCAATGGTGGTGGAGTAATGATATACAGTATATATATAAAGGATACTATTCAGTGTAATTAAATCCAGTGGGTGAATTGCCAGTAATTGGAATGCATTGGTTTAAACATTGTCTTATCTCCACAAATGTTGTTTACTCTCATTGTAATTTATCGTCCCCCTTCTTCTAATTGCAGTTTCTATGAAAAATGTGAGACTTTACTGAAAGAAAGTAATTTTAACAAGGTCATTATCATGGGTGATTTCAACATTAATTGGGAAGATAAATCTACTAGGAAAAATCTTAAGCAGATAACTAATAATTTTGATCTTAAACAATTAATTAGTGGACCTACTCGAATAACTAATTCTACTAAAAGTCAAATTGATCTAATATTTACTAATAGACCTGAGCGAATTTTGAAATCCTGTAATATGTTAACTGGTCTGTCTGACCATGATATGATTCTGGTAACTAGGAAACCAGCTAAGAAGAGGTTTAGCTCATTTGTTAATAAATGTGAATTATTTGGGATACCAAAGAATAAACAAGAGAACTTTAAAGGTTCTTTTCAGCAGATAGAATGGGACAATCTATTATTGGGTATTGACTATGAGGAAGATCAAATCGCGTTTAGTCTCGTACTGTATCGTGTATTTTGTCAGTGTCTGCGCTTGCTTGGCCATTTGGTGTGATAACAGGAAAGTGTGTCCAAGCGTCAGCAGATAGAATGGGACAATCTATTATTGGGTATTGACTATGAGGAAGATCAAATCGCTTTTAGTCTCGTACTGTATCGTGTATTTTGTCAGTGTCTGCGCTTGCTTGGCCATTTGGTGTGATAACAGGAAAGTGTGTCCAAGCGCCAGCAGAAGACAGTGTAAAGAAATACTTTTTGAGAGAAGCAGTCTTTCAGCGGAAGTTTAAAGCAGCTCGTAAGTGTATTTACTTGTCTCATTAGTGTTTAGTGCAGTTGCCGTTGCTAGGAAACGCTTGTTTTTGTTTACTGTGTAGAGACTTGCTCAAATCGCGTTTGGTCTCGTACGGTATCGCGTATCTTGTCAGTGTCTGCGCTTGCTTGGCCATTTGGTGTGATAACAGGAAAGTTTGTCCAGCTGAATTCAATTAGTGATTTGTTAGACGGGTATAAAAAAAGGTTATTATACCGCGGCAGCGGTCGCGGCAGTCGTCGTGTGAAGCCCTCCTCGTGTGAAGACCGAAGAGTGTAAAGACCATCGACTCTACCGTGCGACTCCACCAGGCAGGGACACCGGCAAGGGATATAAGTATCGATTTATCTTTATACTTTTGATTTATCCTCTTTTCTACACCTGGCTTCACTTCTGTTTAAGTTTTAGTTTTTATAACCAATTCTTACTATGTGTTTTCAGATCACTACTATCACTACCACTCGCAAACCACGCATCACACACTGTAGGCCGTGCAATCCTAACAACCTGCGCACTTTGCCTATGTCTGCTAATACACTACTTTATTTTTCTATTGGTCTCTGGAATTGTCAGTCTGCTGTCAACAAAGCTGATTTCATTACTTCCATTACTAGTCATTCAAGACTAAACCTCATGGCCCTGACAGAGACCTGGATCAAACCAGAGGACACCTGCTGCACTCTCCAATAACTACTCCTTTTCCCATACCCCCCGTTTGACTGGAAGAGGTGGAGGTACTGGTCTGCTCATCTCTAATAATTGGAAATTTGCTCCTTTACCATCTCTGAGTATCAACAGCTCCTTTGAATCACATTCGGTTACTATTACCTACCCTCTAAAAATTAATTTTGTAGTTGTTTATCGACCTCCAGGACCACTAGGTAACTTTGTGAAAGAATTAGATGTGTTGCTCTCAACCTTTCCTGAGGATGGTACTCCCTTAGTTATACTTGGAGACTTCAACATCCACCTAGATAAACCCCAGGCTGCACACTTCCACACTCTACTTGCCTCTTTTGATCTCAAGAGAGTGTTAACTACAGCTACTCACAAATCAGGCAACCAACTGGACCTTATTTACACACGACACTGCTCCACTGAACATGTGCTAGTTACTCCACTGCACACCTCGGATCACTTCCTCCTCACTCTTAACCTCAACATGATTCCTCAAACAAAACATACCCCTCCACATGTCACTTTTTGATGTAACTTACGCTCACTCTCACCCTCCCGGCTATCTGCTATGGTTTCATCTTCGCTTCCTCCCCCTAAACAGTTATCATCTCTTGATGCTAACAGTGCTACTGATACTTTCTGTTCCACTCTGATGTCTTGTTTAGATACTTTCTGCCCCTTATCTTCCAAGGCCAGCCCGTACCACCCCTTCTGCCCCTTGGCTATCTGACGTTCTCCGCGAACATCGTTCTAAGCTCAGGGCTGCTGAAAGGGTGTGGCGCAAAGCACAAAATCCTACTGACCTTAATTTATATCGATCACTCCTCTCTGACTTCTCTGATAATGTCTCCATTGCTAAAAGGACATACTATCACGACCAAATTTACAATTCGCCTAACTCTCGCATGCTCTTTAAAACATTTTCCTCCCTCCTTTGTCCTCCTCCTACCCCTCCTTCATCAACTCTAACTGCTGACGACTTTGCCACATTCTTCATTAATAAAATTACAAACCTCACTGCACAATTCTCCACACCACAAACTGTCAAACACATCTTACCAGCAAACATACACTCGTTCACATCCTTTTCTCCACTCTCTGAGGCAGAAGTCTCTAAAAGCATCCTTTCCAGTCATCCTACTACTTGTCCGCTTGATCCTATTCCATCTCATCTCCTTCAAGCCATTTCTCCTGCAGTTGTACCTGCACTCACTCACATCGTTAACACATCCCTTCACACTGGAGTTTTTCCCTCAGCATTTAAACAGGCTTGTATAACCCCACTTCTTAAGAAACCCACTCTTAACCCAACTCTTTTAGGGAACTATAGACCGGTTTCCCTTCTACCTTTCATTGCAAAAACACTTGAATGAGTTGTGTTCAACCAAGTCTCTGCCTTTCTAACACAGAACAACCTCCTTGACAGCAACCAGTCTGGCTTCAGAAGTGGACATTCGACCGAAACTGCCTTGCTCTCAGTTGTTGAAGCCCTAACACTTGCTAGAGCGGCTTCCAAGTCTTCATTACTTATTTTGCTGGATCTGTCCGCTGCTTTTGATACGGTCAACCACCAGATCCCCCTGTCTACCCTATTGAAAAAGGGCATCTCAGGAACCGCACTCCAGTGGTTTGAGTCTTACCTCTCAGATAGGTCCTTCAAGGTATCTTGGAGAGGTGAGGTATCGCGTCCCTTGTCAGTGTCGGGTGCTTGCTTGGCCATTTGTTGTGATGAATCAGGAAAGTGTGTTCAAGCGCCAGCAGAAGTCAGTGTAAAGTAATACTCATTGAGAGAAGCAGTTTATCAGCGGAAGTTCAAATCAGCTCGTAAGTGTATTTACTTGTCTCATTAGTGTTTAGGCAGTTGTCGTTGCTAGGCAACGCTTGTTTTTGTTTACTAAGTGGAGATGATCTGTCGCGTTCTGGGTAGTGTATCGCGTCCCTTGTCAGTGTCGGGCGGCTTGCTTGGCCATTTGTTGTGATGAATCAGGAAAGTGTGTGCAGCTGAATTGGAGTAGTATTTTGTTAGATGGGTATAAAAAGCTTAGTATACCGCGGCAGCGATCATGGCAGCCGTCGTGTGAAGACCGAAGAGTAAGTGTATCGCGTCCCTTGTCAGTGTCGGGCGCTTGCTTGGCCCAGGAAAGTGTGTGCAGCTGAATTGGAGTAGTATTTTGTTAGATGGGTATAAAAAGCTTAGTATACCGCGGCAGCGATCATGGCAGCCGTCGTGTGAAGACCGAAGAGTAAAGACCATCGACTCTACACCGGCAAAGGATATAAGTATCGCTTTTTATTTTTCCTCTTTCCTACTACTTGTTTCACTTCTATTTCAGTTTGTATAACCATTTCTTACTATGTGTAAGTAAGTTGTTGCTGTTGTTTTAAAACATGTGGGCTTGGCTCCGTGTTGATGTCTGTATAGGTTGTTTATTCAGTTTTAGTTTTATTTAATTTGAGTTATTTAGTACTTCATACTACATGAAAATGAAATAATATATATATTTAATGTATTTTTTGATGTATGTATATGTATAAGTGTATGGCTGTACACATGTAGTTGTTTTTTGGTGTTTGGCTTAGTGTTATGTTAAAAGCATTATTATACTCTTATCTTTTGTTGTTTTAATATTTTGAATTGTTTTTAGCTTTCATTTAAATGTTTAGTATTGAAATGTTGTTGTATGCATTTTTCAATTTTATTTAATTTCTTTATTTTCTTCAATGTGTGTATTTAGTATTTACAGAGTTTTCACTTTCAGTTTTGGTTACTTTTTCTTATTTGTAAGTCGCTTTGGATAAAAGCGTCTGCTAAATGACTAAAAGTAAAGTAAGAGTAAGAAAGATAGTGAAATTTTTACAAAAAGATTAGAAAATATTATTTCTGATTGTACCTGTAAATTTTATCATAGAAAGAAAAAGAATATGGTCCCATGAATAAATGTAGACATTCTGAATTTGATGAAAGAAAGGGATCATGCTTTTAAAACCTCACTTAAAACTAAATTGAGTAGTGATAGATATCGCTTTACTATGTTAAGGAACTCTGTGGTAAAGAAATTACGAAAAGCTAAAGCAGATTCCCTTTCGAGGGAACTTCAAACTGCGTCCTCTAGGGGGTCGCTATGGGGAACGCCGTCAGCGTGACCCGTGTCTGAAGCATACATACAAAAACACAACAACATATTGGCCGGCGACAGCCTATGACGTCACTACCGGCACGACATATAAAGGGGCGCCGGGAAAATACGTCATCCTCTTCTTCGTCTTCAGTGACTGTTTTGTTTGAAGCGTGCATTTTACTGGTAAGGGCGATTTTCTACTATTACCATGGCGAGCACTAGCAAGGCGTTTAAGAGATGTGTGGTTCCGTGTCCTTGGTATTTGACACCTGATGACACACACAATCTTTGCATCTTTTGTTTGGGCGAGGAGCGATGTCCTCGAGGGGGCAATCTGCGTGCACTGTGAGCTTTTTTCTATGAGAAAGCTCCGCTCTCGTTTGTCTCTCTTTTCGAGGAAGGAGGGGCAGCCGTCTGCTTCCCGCGGTTCAGGACACACTGTTGCCGAGGCACGGAGGAGAATGAGCTCGTGGGGCTCGCAGGCGGATCTGGCTGATGAGTTAGAGAGGGGGCTTTCCTTCTCGTGCTCATCGGCAGCGAACGAGGGTGAGCTGCTGGATGATGATGATGCGATCTCTCTGACATCATCTGATCCAGCAGCTAGTGCTCTGCTGGGTTATAGGGAAGGAAGAGCAGGAGATGTCTGAGGGCGAAGAAGTTGAGACTGAGCCCTCTCATTCCTCCTGCCCTGCGTATGACGAGTTGTTGGAGGTTATGGAATGCACCACAGCGAGGCTTGACTTGCCGAGCGGGCCAAGATGGTGGCACCACGGGGTCGTCTCGATGAGCATTATCTTTCTGGCCATAGCCCCCAGCTCGAGTGAGCCTTCCATTTCTTCCTGATCTCCATGCGGAGGTTGAGAAGGAATGGAAAAAGCCATTTTCCTCTCGCATTCATAGGTTTCAGCATACTAGTTATGCTAGCATTGAGGGGATGCTTGAAAACGGCTATGAGGGGATGCCCCCTGAGGAAGAGACGCTAGCCAGCTATCTCTCTGTGGGCGAGACATCCTCTTTCAAGGCTCCCTCCTTGCCATCTAAGCCCCTTCAGGATACATCTCGCTTAAATGGCAAGGCATAAGCAGCAGCAGGTCAGGCTGTCGCTTCTTTGCACACTATGGCGGTGCTTCAGGCATACCAGGCTGATCTGCTGAAAGACCTGGATAAGGGTCAGGGCTTGTCACCTGATGAAGTAGCTGAGCTGCGCTGCACCACGGATTTGGCTCTCCGTGCCACTAAGCAGGCCGCCACTGCTATGGGCAGGTCTATGGCGGCCATGGTGGTAACGGAGAGACATCTGTGGGTGAACCTGGCAGATATTGGGAAGAAAGAGAAGGGCTTTCTTCTCGATGCTCCAGTCTCGCCTTCCGAGCTTTTCGGTACCTCCGTCGAGACAGTGGTCGAGAAGTTTAGGGAGGCGAAGGCGCGCTCAGCAGCCTTCAAAATCTTTATTCCAAGAAGTTCCAGGTCTGAGCCCGAACAACGCATGGGTCCTGGCCCGTCTCGGTCTGAGGATCTGAGATGGGCACAGAAGGCTAGTCTCGCGGCTCATGCCCCTCCCCCGCCTGCGGGTGGGGCTAGAGGGAGGCACGGGTCAAAGAGAGGTAGATAAGACCTGAGGGAGGTGATCCAGACGAGGCGTTCTCAACGTTCTTGTCCGGACCAGAGTAAGACTTGAAAAAACATCTACTCCCTTCCCTCGGGGGGCCTGTCATCTAAAGCCCCCATCTTCCCCTCTCTAATTCCCCTGCAACCACCATCAACTCCACCTGACCGAGGTGAGGTGGGAACCTCCTGCGCTCACATTGCAGTCTCTCATGCTGAACCTATGATGTTTTGGTCAGGTTCTATGTTTCATAGAAACTACCTTACTGATGGTTCGGACCCGAGGCCTTTTCGGACTTCGCCTCCGGAACTGAGCTCATGCGTGGGAACCATGGTGGGTGAGTACGATCCATTTCTACTCTGATAGCCATTCTTTGCAGTATTTCTGGGACCTGTCTTTTGGTGTGACTTTACCTAGGTACTCGCACCCCTTGCTATCGACTCAGGGCAGTGATGACCTTACTCTTCGATACTGGATCCAGGCTAGGATGATAGCCCTGTTCTGGGCCTCATACCTTCTGGATCATGTGACCAAGTCATAGGTTTCTGCGGGAGCCTCCTTGGTCATCAGGTCCCCAGGTCAATACAGCAATTCCAGGACCTGCGGGTCCTTCTACTTCCAGTCTCTAACGACTGGGACACCTGCCCTGTGTCCCGCCCCGAGGGGCCTCCTGTTATTAGGCTACCCACTCAATCATCACGCATTCTCTGAGTGAAGCTCCTCTCACTGAGGCGTTGAGCGGCTTTACTCTTTAGATGCCACCCTGCAGTCCATACAGTTTGTATCACACTGCCCTCATGGTGAATCAGTGTGTCACCCCTCTGTGGAGTGGGCTTGATTACTAAGGCATGAGTGAGAAGTATTTTTTGCGGGTCCTAAGTGCTACTGGCTCTGAGGAGCAACATCTTTATGCGTGATCTGGGCCCTGTTACTTCTAAGGCCTGTGGGTCCCCTGTACTGCAGCACTGGTTTTTATCTAGCACCTCCTAAAGCTGGTGAAGCTAGGTATTGCTCTCCTCTCTGTGTAGGTGAGCCTTGAAACCTTTCGCCCTAGGGCTGGGGGCGCCGCTGCTCGCTATGCAGCCATACTGAGTTGTTAGACTCATCTCTATAGGAAAGTCGGATTCCCCTTTGAGCTGGATCCCATTTCCAAGGCCCCCCTTTCGGTCAGTCCATCCTCAGGGTGTGGCAGTGCTCCCCTCGCTGCAGGAGGGTCCGTTATGAGCTTGCCACGCCTGAGTAGATCAGGTCTTCCTCCTCTTTCAAAAGGAAATTTGGGAGTTAGTAACCTGCCACCTGGGCTATTGACCACCCACTTAACTGTAATTAAGTGTATTGAGAATGGGCTGGGCCTGGCAATACTACGGTGTAGGCTTAGTAGTGCTCCCCTCAACCAGAGGGTTTTCTATGAGCACTTCATGCTTAAGCTAAGCGTCCAAGGGTCCTCTCAGTTGGTCAACAGCCATAAGATTAAGATTAAGATTATTTTTATTTGTCACATACACAATTATATAGAGAGTATATAACCAGCAGTGAAATTGTATTCTCTGCATTTAACCCATCCTAAGTGAACACACACCCGGAGCAGTGGGCAGCCATGTTACAGTGCCCGGGGAGCAGTTGGGGGTTCAGTGCCTTGCTCAAGGACACCTCAGTCGTGGTGTTGAAGGAGGATACTTCAAGCCCACCAACAATCCCTGCTGGACCTGAGATTCGAACCCACAACCTTCCGGTTACAAGTCCTCCCCTCTGGTGGAATTGAATTCCCCGCTCCATGGTCATATACATTTAGGAGCCCGGAGGTGTCGCGCCCTTTGTAGAACCACTCCCCTAAAAGTGGGTTGTTCTCGTAGTGGGCTTTAGTAGTGCTCCCCTCATTCAGGAGGGTCACCTATGAGCATGCTATTCCCCTCGGAAGTTTCCGAGTTCTCCTCTCACATTGAGAGCTGAGTTCTTCACTTCTCAGAGCTCCTTCAATCAGCAACATCAGGGTTCTAGGCCCCTTCCTCTGCCTCCCTGATACGCTGCATTTTTGGTTTAAATTGCAGTATGCTTACCCTTCAGCACGCTGTAGGTCGAGAATCTGTCTCCCCCTCTCAGCTGAGAGCTGGTTGCTATACTCCCTCAGCTATGTAAGTTACTGTTATACAAACCAGGTCACATAGGGTCTCTAGGTCTGTCTAGTAACAGCCTCTATGACCCCCTAAGAACGGTATTTACAAATCCATGTTATGGTAAGTGCGCACGCTAAGTCTTTGTGCACTTTCTGAAATCCATGTTGTGGTAAGATCACATATCAAGTGTTTTGCATTCTTTCTTAAATCCTGTACGGTAAGGGTTACGTGCTGTGGCTTCGTGCCCTTTCTTTGAGGTGGTCAGGCCCCGGTTTCGCCTTGGGCCCCACTCTACCTATTTCTCCCAATGCTTCTGGGCTTGAACAATGTGTTGCTACCAAGGGTCTGTTGAGACAGCTCCCTCAGCTAGCTTGTGCAGAGCAAGCGGTAGCCCCTGGGTGACAGGCCAGGACCTAGCTACTATCCTAGGTGCTTGGCCGTATCCCCTTAAAGGAATCTTTTCTTATGATTCTAAGCCTTCAAGCTCTACCCTGGGTCCGGGAGTCCCGGCCCTTAACAGGTAAGTTTAGGGTATGCAGCTCGGGTCTTTGGCCGTAGGGAATAATGTCACCGACAGCCGTCAAACCGTCCCAGGGGCAACTCCCTTAGCCTGGTAGAGTTGGTACTTAGTGCTCGCCTTTGTGCTTGGCTTGCACTCCCCTCAGCGTGGTGGTGTGGTTATTCCTTTCCCCATAGCGACCCCTAGAGGACACCGTTCGAAGTTCCCTCGAAAGGGAACGTCTCAGGTTACGTATGTAACCATGGTTCCCTGAGTAGGAAACTCACATTTCACTGCTGGTTATACAATCTCTGTACAGTCGTGTATGTGACAAGTAAAACTTGAAACTTGAACTTGAAACTTGAGACACTGCGTCCTCTAGGCTTCGTGCCATGCTTCGGACGCAAGCTTCAGACAAAGAAGTGGATGACGTATTTTCCCGGCGCCCCTTTATACTGTGGTCGTGACGTCATAAGCTGTCGCCGGCTAACATGTTGTTGTGTTTTTGTATGTATGCTTCAGACACGGGTCACGCTGACAGCGTTCCCCATAGCGCCCCTAGAGGACGCAGTGTCTCGTTCCCTACTCAGGAACCATGGTTACATACGTAACCTGAGACGTTTTTTCCTCACTATGATAGAAAAAAGCAAGAAGCAATCCTAGAATCATTTGGAATCAGTTAAAAAAATTAACAGGATAACAAAATGAAGATAAGAAAATTCTAGAACTTAAAGTACAAGTGAAATCAATAAACAATCCAGCTGAGGTGGTAGAGATTTTTAATCATCATTTTGTTGATTCCGTAGAAACTATTACTCGTTGTTTTCCGCCTGCATATATTAATGTCTGTCCAGTTACAACAGTGGAGCCTGTTTTTAGAATAAGGCCTGTTAGTGATTCTGATGTTATGAGAACATTTAGATCTCTTAACTCATCTAGAGCAAAAGATAAATATGGCATGAATGTTGTTATGCTCAAAGAGTCTAGTTTGACCCTAATTAAATCTATTACTAAAGTTATTAATTTTCAATTTCCCAGGGAAAATTCCCAAGTGTTTGGAAGTCGGCGATTGTTGTTCCAACATTAAAAAGTGGAGATCCCCTTTCTATTGATAATTATAGGCCAATTAGTATTTTACCCACTGTTTCTAAGGTTATGGAGAAACTAGTTGCAGAACAGATTAGCAGTTACTTGAGTAGTAGTTCATTTTCATTGCATCCAATGCAGTTTGGTTTTAGAGCAAAATACTCAACGGAAACCGCAAATTGTTTTTTTATAGAAAATATTAAAACTTTCTTAGATAAAGGTGGTGTAGTTGGAGCAGTGTTCCTTGATTCAAAGAAAGCCTTTGACACTGTCAATCATAGAATCCTTATGTCTAAGTTATCTTGTTTTAATTTCTCATCACATACACTTAACTGGATAGAGTCATATCTATCAGATAGATTTCATTGTGTTAGAGTACAAAATCACCTATCCATTGATTTAGGAACATCAACTTGTTATGGGGCTGACGAGACGTGAGACGTACGGATCCATGTGCAAAGCTTTATTAAGAGACGTGATCATGAAACAGGCATGGATTCAATAATGGCAAACAGGTACAACACAGGCACGACAAAGAGAAATCCTAGGAATTAATCAGGAATTATAGTTTGGGAAAGTCTAACTAATAAAATGTGTACAAGTTACGTCACAATAACACAACACCTTAAAAACACCTTGTTTTTAACAGAGTCTCTTATGCTCATCAAGGATGTATTTATTTGATCAAAAATACAGAAAAAAAGCAGTAATATTGTGAAACATTATTGCAATTTCTAATATTGGTTTCCTATTTTAATATACTTTAAAATGTAATTTATTCCTGTGAAGCAAAGCTGAATTTTCAAGTCACCTTTATTTATATAGCGCTTTTAACAATACAAATTGTGACAAAGCAACTGCACAATATCAAAATGGGAAAATAGTGTCAATAATGTAAAATGACAAGATTAAACACTCAATTTTCAGTTAAAGGCATTTCATTATTGAATTCAGTGATGCATCGTCCAGCTCAGTTCAGTTCAAAAAGTTTCTGTTCAATCAAGTCGACGATATTGCTGGAAATTAAGTGTCCCCAACTAAGCAAGCCAGAGGCGACAGCGGCAAGGAACCAAAACTCCATTGGTGACAGAACGGAGAAAAAAACCTTGGGAGAAACCAGGCTCAGTCGGGGGGCCATTTCTCCTCTGGCCAGACGACACAGCAGTTCAATTCCAACTGCTGCAAAGTCAGATTGGAGGGCTCATCTGGTTCCCGAGATCTTGTCCTGATGGCTGTCTAGGTGACGGGGTCCTCACTGGGGGTCTGTCTCTGGGGCTCATCTAGGTGTCCTGGTCTCCGCTGACGTTCAGGGCTGTAGAGGTCGTCTCTAGGTGCTGATCCACCATCTGATCTGGTGAATGCAGTGACCTCGGAATAAGAAACAAACAGACTAATATTAGCGTAGATGTCAATCTTTTTACGATGTAACAAGTACATCATGTGTTATGGGAAGTGTTCCCGGTTCCGGTTGATCTAATTAATGCAGCCTAACAATCCTTTAACGGATTTGAATAATAGAAGTGTATTAGTGTGTTATGTGTACGCCAGGTTAAAGAGATGGGTCTTTAATCTAGATTTAAACTGACAGAGTGTGTCTGCCTCCCGAACAGTGTTTGGTAGATTGTTCCAGAGTTTGGGCGCTAAATAGGAAAAAGATCTGCCGCCCGCAGTTGATTTTGATATTCTAGGTATTATCAAAACCAGAGTTTTGAGAACGCAGCGGACGTGAAGGACTATAATGCGATAAGAGCTCGCTCAAGTACTGAGGAGCTAAACCATTTAGGGCTTTATAAGTAATTAACAAGATTTTAAAATCTATACGATGTTTAGTAGGGAGCCAGTGCAGTGTTGACAGAACCGGGCTAATGTGCTCATACGTCCTGGTTCTAGTAAGAACTCTAGCTGCTGCATTTTGAACCTTCTGTAATTTGTTTATTAAGCGTGCAGAACAACCACCCAATAAAGCATTACAATAATCTAACCTTGAGGTCATAAAGGCATGAATTAATGTTTCTGCATTTGACATTGAGAGCATAGGTCTCAGTTTAGATATATTTTTAAGATGAAAAAATGCAGTTTTACAAATGCTAGAAACGTGGCTGTCAAAGGAGAGATTACTATTAAATAGCACACCTAGGTTCCTGACTGATGACGAAGAATTTACAGAGCAGCCATCAAGTGTTAGACAGTGTTCTAGGTTATTACTTGTGGGGGTTTTAGGTCCGATAATTAACACCTCTGTTTTTTCAGAATTTAGCAGTAAGAAATTACTCGTCATCCAGTTTTTTATATCGACTATGCATTCCATAAGTTTCTCAATTTGGTGTGTTTCACCAGGCCGTGAAGAAATATAGAGCTGAGTATCATCAGCATAACAGTGAAAGCTAACCCCGTGTTTCCTAATGATATTTCCCAAGGGTAACATATAAAGCGTGAAAAGTAACGGCCCTAGTACTGAGCCTTGAGGAACTCCATACTGCACTTGTGAGTGATATGATACCTCGTCATTCACTGCTACGAATTGATGGCGGTCAGATAAGTACGATTTGAACCATGCTAATGCACTTCCACTAATGCCAACAAAGTTTTCTAGTCTATTCAAAAGAATGTTGTGATCGATAGTGTCGAACGCAGCGCTAAGATCCAGTAGAACTAATAGAGAGATACAACCACGATCAGATGATAAGAGCAGGTCATTTGTAACTCTAATGAGAGCAGTCTCAGTACTATGATACGGTCTAAATCCTGACTGGAAATCCTCACAGATATCATTTTTCTCTAAGAAGGAATGTAATTGTGAGGATACAACCTTTTCTAATATCTTTGACAAAAAAGGGAGATTCGAGATCTGTCTGTAATTAACTAGATCTTTGGGGTCAAGTTGTGGTTTTTTAATGAGAGGCTTAATAACAGCCAATTTAAAGTTTTTGGGGACATATCCTAATGACAATGACGAATTAATAATAGCCAAAAGAGGATCTATGACTTCTGGAAGCACCTCTTTTAGTAGTTTAGATGTTGGTTTAGATGATTTAACAAGTTTATACAATTCTTCCTCTCCTATAGTAGAGAATGAGTGGAATTGTTCCTCAGGGGATCTATAGTGCACTATTTGATGCGATACTGTAGCTGATGGCTGCATGGTTACAATTTGATCTCTAATAGTATCAATTTTGGAAGCAAAATAGTTCATAAAGTCATTACTGCTGTGCTGTTGGGAAATGTCAACACCTGTTGATGCTTTATTTTTTGTTAATTTTGCCACTGTATTGAATAAATACCTGGGGTTATGTTTGTTTTGTTCTAAAAGAGACGAAAAGTAATCAGATCTAGCAGTTTTTAAAGCTTTTCTGTAGGATAGAGTACTTTCCCGCCAAGCTAAACGCAATACCTCTAGTTTTGTTTTCCTCCAGCTGCGCTCCATTTTCCGGGCTGCTCTCTTTAGAGTGCGAGTGTGCTCATTATACCACGGTGTTGGACTCTTCAACATCATTAGTCTTCAGTGTCACATGATCCTTCAGAAATCATTCTAATACACTGATTTATTATCAGTGTTGAAACTGTTGTTCTGCTTAATATTTTTTCGAAACCTGTGATACTTTTTTCTTTGATTAATAAAAAGTTAAAAAGAGCATTTATTTAAAATATAAATATTTTCTAACAATATAAGTCTTTACTATCTATCACTTTTTATCCATTTAACACATCCTTGCTGAATAAAAGTATTAATTTCTTTAAAAAAAAACAAAGAAAAAAATTACTGACCCCAAACTTTTGAATAGTAGTGTATATTGTAACACAAAATTTCTATTTTGAATAAACACTGTTTTTTTTTTCCTACTTTTTATTTATCAAAGAATCCTGAAAGAATATCACACGTCCCAAAAAATATTAAGCAGCACAACTGTTTCCAACATATTACATTGATTGGGCGGACATTTCGGCCACATGAGCGAAAACATTCTTTATACCATACATATAGATTCATATAGCATTCTTATGTTCTGCTAATCTCAGCTTCAGTTTCCTTTTAGTCATCCCCATATAAAAACAACCACATGGACACTCCAACCGATACACCACAAATTAAGTATTGCAATTAAGGAACAAATTTACCTTAAACTCTCAGCCTGATGTTACATCAATGAATGTGTTTGTCTTAACCATATTCTCACAATGATTGCAATTACCACATCTGTAATTTCCTACATTTGGACATAACCATTTTTGTCTTTGTACTAATAACTCATCTCTACTGTTTTTAGCTCTATTGTATGCTTTATAAATCACACTATTTTTATACCCTTGCTCTTTAAATCTTTGAATCATATCTTGGGCCTTGATGTCAAAATCCTCCGTCTTATCACACATTCTTTTAACCTCTGAAATTGTCCAAAAGGGATGTTATCTGTCAACCATGGGGGTGAAAACTGTCTGCTCTTAAAATAGTATTTCTGTCAGTTTCTTTCCTAAAAAAAAGTTGTGTGCAGTTTTCCTCTATTATCCTTAAATATTTTTAAATCCAAAAAAATAATTTGAGTAAATGAAAAATCCAAACTAAGCTTTAAATGTACATTAGTGGTATTTAGATATGAATGAAAAGCCAACAGATCTACCTCTGAGCCTGACCATATCAAAATGACATCATCTATAAACCTTCCTTACCACACTATGTTCTCTAAATATGGATTGGAATCTGAAAATACAAATCTATTTTCCCAATGTCCCAGAAATAAATTTGCATAACTAGGGGCAAAATGAGCACCCATTGCTGTACCCCTGATTTGTTTATATAACTGATCTTGGAACAAAAAAAAACATTTTTCAATGTCCATTCCGCCAGTTGTAAAATAAAACAAGTTTCTCTAAAGGTGATCTCATTTCTAAATAATGTGATAATGCTTCAAGACCTTCTTCATGATCTATATTTGTATACAATGATGCATATCCACAGTCGCCAATATAGAGGTTTCTTTATTTTTAATTTCCTTAATAATATTCAATACATGAGTTGTAACTTGAATGCAAGAAGGAAGTTCACTAACCATTGGTTTTATAAAATAATCCACACATTTAGAAGCTGGTTCTGTAATAGGCCCATTCCCACTAATTATAGGTGTCCTTGGTGGATCCTAGGGTCTTTACAAAACAGAAAATCATACTCATTCTGTCTTAGCATGTGTCAATATACTGTATCAGTCAATTTGATTTTAATCCTTTCTATCCTGTATACTGATCTCTGCCCCATACCACAACGGCGCCTCCCTTGTTCACTTTGGATTTTGGTAGAGGACCAACAAACACAGTTCTCCCATCACTGGAATAGGCTGCAAGAGAGCGGGCAAAATTCACGGTGGCAGATCTCAAACCAGGTCAATAGAAATACTTTGCCACTCAAGTGAACGTTTTAGTACCGCCTAAATGACAAGATAGGGGATGATAATGAGCAAGTTTAAGAACTGTTGGTAGGTAACAAAATGTAATAGTCTGTACTTAATCCAATCTCTCCAGTATTCTGAGACAGCCACTTATGCATTAAGACACCTCAGTCCCAGAATTATTCTACCCCAGCAACATCCACTTTACCCTCCGCGGCTTCAACACAGTGCATCAGAGAAGGGCCAGAGTTGTCAAAGAAGGTTCTTGATCAGTGATCCCACTATCTGTTTTAGTCCCAATGGGATATCTCCACTCAGAGGAGGAATCTGTAGTAGCAAGAAAGGTGTTAGACAGATCAGTTAATCAAGTGACTGCACATGCTGAAAATGTTAAAGGCAACTGACTGCCAAACACCACATCACAAACCGGAGTCTTTGCTACATCTGGACCTTACCACCAGCCAGGACATTTCCCAAAATTAAACTCACGCTCTCTTCAGGCAGTCTCGAATGTACTCCCACTTTTACAGGACCTGAAACTAAATCAGATGTCAGAAACACAGTCTGAAGAGGAACTTTTACACTGCTAAACTCAATTCCACGGATGACTATGTGGGTTCCTTTATGCATTTCATGTAAAAAAGGTAATGTACTTTCAAGTATAAATGACTGAGCTGCACCTGTGTCTCTCAAAACAGAGATCAACTTAACAGTCGAATCAGGTGAAATTGACACATTACCCTTAAATACAAAGGGAGTAAATGCAGAGTTTTGAAGTTGTCGTAGTTGTCATAAGCCCTAT
The DNA here is from genome assembly GCA_027422415.1 of Schizothorax lantsangensis. Lineage (NCBI taxonomy): Eukaryota > Metazoa > Chordata > Actinopteri > Cypriniformes > Cyprinidae > Schizothorax > Schizothorax lantsangensis. Next base: position 4,338,305 of record CM049858.1, read on the forward strand.
TCGGACGGTAATTGTTTCTCAGGGGGACGAAAGTGATTTTCACCATTTACAGGGGGTAGTCTGTGATTTAATTGCCGTCCGAATCCAGGATGTCGGTGTTTTTCTCTCACCACCCCCGTAAAAATCCCTGGCCGAATTACCTACTGTTTTTTGACAAACACCACGGTCGTGTGGTAATTTAATTGCTGTCTGAATCTACATCTCTGAGTTTACGAGAAGAAATCGATTCAAAATTCAGTATTTAAACTCTTTTTGAGCACTCCCGAACACCGTAAGCTAACGTTGTACTGCGGTGTAATTTGCATACATATTTAGTTCTGAAATGCTGGAAAGTATTTAAAAGAACAATACTTCAAAACCGCTCCACCACAGTGACTAGGAACAGAATAAGAAGAAAAGCACGTAAACATTGGAAATGGGTCTTTATTATGGCAGCAGCAAGTATGAAATACAATTTTAAAATGTGTATTATAAACAGATATATATCGTGTATAATTATATAAAACTATAGCGGGTCTATTTTCCTATTTTTAAACAGGAGATTTAAATAATCAAATAATAGGATTATATATTATAAAATATGCTTTGAATAATAAGAATACATTTTACTTAATAATACATATTTTTAAATACATTTTACACAATAATAAGAATAAATTTAGACAATCATGTGACTGGCCATGTAGCGCGTTCCCAGGTTCGCAGGATCACAGAACTCGCTCCTCCACTGTGAATAAATCTCCATCCAAATGCATGAATTTTATCACTGAGGTGATATGTAAATTTATTTTTACAGACGTCCATATGAGAAACAATTACCGTCCGAATAGGGCTTTAGATGCAGTGCACTACTTTTCCAATAGACCTCTTTTGTCACATGCAAATTCCACAAAAGTTTGTTTAGCCGATTTAGTATAGTTGCGGAACTTTTAAATCCATAAGACTGCAGCTTTAACTAAATTATAATTAATAGACTCAATGGGCAGAGCATATTTCATGCACCTTACCTACTAAACTATATATCCTTATCCTTATATATCCATATCCTTTGGCCAGTTGAGTCTGGCAGCAATTCACTCAAATACAATGAAATAAGCATCTTTTGACTCTAAAACAGAGGCATGAGTTTAATGTTCTTGCTTGGATCAAATGAAAAAACAGCAGCAGGCATATGAGTTACTTTCTCTGCAGTCTGATTAGATGAAGGCAAATCTGCATGCACAGGAGTTACAACAGGTAGAACAGTAGTTTGCACACATTCTCTTTCTTTTTCTCTATGCACTATTTCTAGCTCACATAGATGTAACATACGATTTTCATGCTATTGTTGTTTTATTTGTAACTCTAGGGGCCAGTTTTACTAACAGCTTGGGCCAGCGCACACCGTCTTTTGGCATTAAAATAGCCCTCAACTAGGAGTCACGCAATATCAGGTCTATCAAAACTTCTAGCAAACCTTCATTTTTTAGCTTCCGGTTCTTTTCAACGTACTATGGCTTCTTTATTTCTTTATTGTTTAATCGAGACTACACTAATTTGCGCTGGGCTTGGTATATTGCATTGGTCGAGATGTTGCGTCTGTGTTCTTTAATTTGCGCATTGTTAGTAAATCACCTGCAGAAATTTCCACGCCCATCTGTGCTATTTTGGAATTGTGCTCTCGCGCTAATTTGCCCCGTTTAGTAAAACTGGCCCTTGTTCTTTCAACTTAAACTAAAGCAAAGGATCAGACTTGGATGATGCTAAATCAGTTGCTCCAGACATCTCTAAAACAGTCTTTTCCATTTTGCTATCCAAATCATTTTAGACAACAGACATAGACAACAGACCTTGCTCGACAAGTTTAGCATAAACTTCAGCTTTTACTACCTTCTTAGGTGCAGTACTTGATTACAGGAACATTCAAAACTTTAGTAATTTGTATTAAATCTATTAAATTAGTCAGTGCCGATAGCACTGTTGCACTTCGGGTGTCCCAAGTTCGAGTCCCGGCTCATGGACATTTTGCAATCCTTTCCCCCTCTCTCTCTTTCTCTCTCTCTCTCACTTCACTTTCTGTCAACTTACTGTGAGAAATAAAGGCATAAAATGCCACAAAAAAAAATCTTTCACAGAATGTAATAAATTGCTGTAAACTAGGTTTACAAAGAAATGCTTTAATGTCTGACTCCATAATTAGCTTTCATTATTACTACATTTTACTCACCAAAAAGACAGAAAGCAGTACCACTTATTGGACATTTGTTAACTGCAGCCCAAGACTCGTTGCCCACTGAAGCTAAGCAGGGTTGAGCCTGGTCAGTACCTGGATGGGAGACCTCCTGGGAAAACTAGGTTGCTAGTGTTAGTGAGGCCAGCAGGGGGTGCTCAACCTGTGGTCTGCGTGGGTCCTAATGTCCCAGCGACGGGGACACTATACTGTCAAAAAGCACCGTCTTTCAGATGAGACATTAAACCAAGGACATGACTTCTTGCTGCGTCCCAATTCGCATACTATCCGTCCTAAATAGTATTCGAAAATAGAATTAGTATGTCCCAAATCATAGTATGTTTAAAAAAGTGTGCCAAAGATTCCCGGATGGTCTACTACTTCCGGTTAGAATTCGAAGTGCAGATCGATGCACATTCTAACGGCTAATATTGCCCACAACATATTGAGCTGTGGACGAGGATTCGATTAGAACTACAAACACGCATAAAAAGTGTTAAAAACTACAAACTATGGTGGATATGCGCGACTGACGGACAGGTAGAGAAAGGGATTTGAGTGGTAAATAATCAATGTTCAACCTGATGAAAAAATATTTATTTAATGTTATCCACGTTACATTTCATCTGCAGCAACACTGTGAACTTTTATAATGATACGTTTGGTCATTAACTTTGAAAAAATTAATACTTTTATTCAAGAGTGATGTGTTAAATAAAAAGTCACAGTAAAAGATTTCTATTTTGAACAAATGCTGCTCTTTTTAACTTTGTATTCATCAAAGAATCAAAGAAAAAAGTATCACGTTAAAAAAACAATATGAAGCAGCACAACAGTTTCAACACTCATAATAAATCAGCATATTAGAATGATTTCTGAAGGATCATGTGACACTTAAGACTGGAGTAATGGCTGATGAAAATTCAGCGCTGCGTCACAGAAATAAATTATATTTTAAAGTATATTAAAATAGGAAACCCATATTAGAAATTGCAATAAGATTTCACAATATTACAGTTTTTTCTGTATTTTTGATCGAATAAATACAGCCTTGATGAGCAGAAGAGACTCCCTTAAAAAACATTAAAAATCTTACTGATCCAAAACTTTTGAGCGGCAGTGTATACTCTGTGTGTGTATTTATATATACATAATAAATATACACAGAACACACACATATATTATGCAAACAAAAACTTTTATTTTGTATGCGATTAATCACAATTAATCGTTTGACAGCACTAGCAGAAACATTACCATCTGTTCTTCTACTCTCCATTGCCCGTGATCTCCACCACTGTGGGAGAAGAGAGGAGATGCACAATCAGAAAGCAATGCCATTTACCCAGAAGGGGTCCACTTATTTAGCAAAGCTGAAGTTACTGTGCGGCCATTTGAGTGTGAGCCGGGTGGTAAGCTTGTACGATTGTTCTACCTCTCATACACTGGTGTGAGTTGAATTAGTGTTTGGTGAGTCGTGGTGTCTGTGGATGGTAAGAAGCTTGGTGTAGCTCCATGGTTGGGTTCAGTCAGTGTCTAGGAAAAAATAGAGACTTTTGTGTTAGTCTTTCTTTGGAGATAGTGGTCACCATCACTTGGGAAGAGATCAGTTTATATCTTCAGCCACTGGTGAGGTGGATTGCTTTCATCTGTGCCTGGTTATCTCACTGAGCTTCACGTCCTTGTTTGGGCTGGTTGCCAAGGATAGCACTGCTTTGCACTGGCTCCCCACGCATTATATTAAGGTAAAATTAAATTATTAAATTGATTTTCTGTATATTTTAATTTTTGGACTGATAGTTTTTAATAAATGCAATTAATATGGTAGCATGCCAGAGAGTCTGTAGTAGCATCATGTTTCCGTCAGGTCAGTGTTAAAGGAACTCTGGTTAAGCAGCAACTTGGGCTTAGCTTAACAATTAGCCTGCCCTGGCCCAGGTCAGTTTCCCAGCATAAGATTGAACTATGTTGGATTTGATTTATGGAACTGAATCAACTGACACTGAGTCAAAATATCTGAAATAAACCTTACTATTTTGGTAAACTTGATTCATGCAACAGGTCTCTGGTCACCTTAGTCTAATAATAATAATAATTTGTTACATTTATATAGCACTTTTCTGGGTACTCAAAGCGCTTTACATAGAAGGGGGGGGGGATCTCCTCAACCACCACTAATACACGTCTACACTGCATAGTGAATCAAAGTGCACCTCAGGAAGCATACAATTCATGATTGCTTTAAACAAAATTAATGTATATAATTACTGTGTTTTCCACCTGTTTTCTCCTTCATGTTCCCTAGACATGATTCCCCTTTTGTATTAAACATTTTGCATTCAAGTTCAATTCCATTGAAGAAGATTAGACTAACCAAAATAAACTAAGTTTTCAGCCCACTCCCCAATAATCTGCTACTCACAATATCACAAGCCCTCTGGAAGACTATGTAGAGAATTTCCTGAAGGTCTTCCACCTGGTATGCTGGGGAAGATGGCATGCTGAAGATAAATGTAGCTGCCCCCAATAGTACTTTAGTGGCGGAAGGCTAACCTGGGTTCTTTTAAGATCTGATATCTGCTCAAATGTCCTTTATTTTAACATGGGCAAAAGATTAATCGGGTTGCTGGTGTACTAACTGAAATAACTGCCCTGTTGTTGAAAAAAAAAAAAAAAAGTTAGGTATGATTTGAAGCATTGCAGCTGGTTTAAGCTGGTTTGTTCTAGTCATGTGCTGGTCCTAAGTAACTAGCTCCTGCTCAGGACCAGCTCATAGCCAGCTTATAACCAGCTCAGGACCAGCTTACACCAGCTCATGAACAACTAAGGACCAGCTTAAACTCCTAACAGAAGCTTAAACTCCTGATAAAAAAATTAAATTAAATGAATGAGCTCACCACATGTACAACCCGAATTCCGGAAATGTTGGGACTTTTTTTAAATTTGAATAAAATGAAAACTAAAAGACTTCCAACTCACATGAGACAATATTTTTTTCTCAATAGAACATAGAGAACATAACAAATGTTTAAACATAGAAATTTTTCACTTTTATCCACTAAATGAGCTAATTTCAAATTTGATGCCTGCTACAGGTCTCAAAAAAGTGTCCTGTGGGCCAAGGCTCATTTAAAATGGACTGTTTCAAAGTGGAAAAGTGTTCTATGGTCAGACGAGTCCAAATTTGACATTCTTGTTGGAAATCATGGACGCCGTGTCCTCCGGGCTAAAGAGGAGGGAGACCTTCCAGCGTGTCATCAGCATTTCTGATGGTATGGGGTGCATAAGTGCATACGGTATGGGCAGCTTGCATGTTTTGGAAGGCACTATGAATGCTGAAATGTATATAAAGGTTTAGAGCAACATATGCTCCCCTCCAGACAACGTGTATTTCAGCAGGACAATGCAAAACCACATACTGCAGCTATTACAACGGCATGGCTTCGTAGTAGAAGAGTCCAGGTGCTTAATTGGCCTGCCTGAAGTCCAGATCTTTCACCTATAGAGAACATTTGGCGCATCGTTAAATGAAAAATACATCAAAAGTCCTATTCGGACGGGATTAGTATTACCTGAGGTAATTTCTCTGGACCTTTTTACAGAAGGTAAAAGGCGCCGTAATCTTTACTGACATTGTCTGTAATGATTACTGAGATGGCGCATTCGGGCGGGACTAAAATAACTGAGAAGCTCTGGTAATAATTACTTTACCCTACCTCTCCATGTAAAACTAATCCCGTCCGAATAGGGCTAAAGATGACCATTAACTCTTCAGCAGCTGGAAACCTATATCAGGCAAGAATGGGACCAAATTCCAACACCAAAACTCCAGAAACTCATAACCTCGATGCCCAGGGGCTCATTCTTCGTACGTCGCTTATTATATCTGAGATCAAATGACACATCCAAGATGATATCATTGCGCCAATCAGGATCTGGCTAATTCGGTTCTTCGAACGCACCTGTTGTTGATGATTAGTATGGCTGGATTGAGTTATCTGAGATAATTGCTCTTTCATGGGTTGGTTTAAAAGGGGCTATGTATCGATACTTGAAACCAGGATCAGCAATGCAGCGATTGGCTGGCGGCAAGACAGCAACGTAATGACATCATATAATTAAAAAAGACACCTGATGAAAAACATTACAAATTTCTGGACTTTTATAAGGAAACCGAGTTTGGACAGCCCTGCTCTAATACAATTATAAAGTAATTATTTTATCATGAATAAATATTTCAATGAGTAAAACTGGCTGTGCCTATAGTATTATAGACTACACAACATTATTATATTATTTTTCAATTAAGTTTTCAATTATTATTATTTAAAAAATCTGTCCCTGGAACAGTAGGGTACTCTTCTAATAAAGTAGCAGTGGCTGGGACAGATTTTAAGTATCAATTCCACTTAAAATCTAATCCTGTTTACAATCTAATCCTGTTTACATGAAATAAGCCTGCTCCTGAGCAGGTTTAAGCTTATGGACCTGTTGATATGACAGCAACTCCTGGATGAGCTATGAAGAACCAACCAATCCAAGATCAGGTGAAATCATCAACAATCAAATCCAGCTAACTGAGTTAGCAACGTACGAAAAGTGGACCCCAGATGTCTTCAAACTGTTTTGAAAAGAAGAGGAGATGCTACACCATGGTAAACATGCCCCCGTCCCAACTATTTTGAGACCTGTAGCAGGGATCAAATTTGAAATGAGCTCATTTTGTGCATAAAATGTAAAAATTTCTCAGTTTAAACATTTGTTATGTTATCTATGTTATATTGTGAATAAACATTAGCTCATGTGATTTGGCTCATGTGATCTGAAAGTCTTTTAGTTTTCATTTTATTCAAATTTAAAAAACATCCCAACATTTCCGGAATTCGGGTTGTAGTAGGAGAAAAGAGTATGTGAAGAGAGTAGTATGTCCGAAACCTCAGTATTCATGAAAGAGTAAGCGAGAAATCCCCGGATGTCTTACTGCTTGAGCCCAGATTCTGAAGTGTTCACCCGATGGATACTTTTCGTGATGGAGAACAGCGACAAAGGTGTTTAAAAACACGGTTCCTTGTGTCAAAATCACTTTTGTTGATTATTATTTGTTGATTACAAATGATGATTACAAATCTATTGAATTTCTGAAGGTGTAAAGATGCTAACCAGTATAGTTTATTTGTGATTTTGCAGTAAAAAACACATTTTATTATGTATAGCTAACAGGGGAACTCCAGTAAGCTGATGAATGTAAAGATGATGAATAAATGTCTATTTAACATCTGACAGGAAAATATTTGATAAGAATTGCAGATGAGCACATCTAATTGACATAAAATAGACACTGGAGTAATGCATGTGTGCTATCATAATATAATATAATTTAAATTAAAATCCACTTAAGTGTACTTAAAAAGAGTGCACTTTAATAACTATAGGTCTTAACATACTTAAGTGCATTTTTTTTTAAAAATGCACTTTATAATAATGTCTAATTAAGTATTACTTAAACATGCATTTTACATAATTATGATTTTATTGTGTTTTAAATAAGTACACATGTTTTGATATATTTATCAATATACTAAAGCACATGTAAAATAATTGATTTTAATTTCAACTTAAGTGTGTTCTCCAAAATTACATTTGTTAATGTATTTTAAAGGGGTCATCGGATGCAAAATTTACTTTACATATTGTTTGAACATAAATGTGTGTTGGAAGTGTGTGTACACATCCATCCTATAATGATAAAAATCCATGCAGTGTTTTTTTTTAAATCCATATTTTAAAATCCCCTTTCTCAAATCAGACTGTTCTGAGATTCCTGTCAGAATGATGTAGCACAGGCCACTCCCACAATAGTTGATTGACAAGGCCGTCTTACCTTAGACCCGCCCTGAGTGAGCTGTCATCAGTCTGCCATTGTGTCGACTCCGGTGCAGGGGAAGACAAGATGTCTCCGATCAAGCGATTGGGGTGTTTTGTTGTTGGATGTAATAATGAATATAGCAATTGTCATTTACTCAGGACATCTGAGACGCTGAAGATGCAGAGGATTAATGTTACTTTAGTTTTTGAAGGGAATGCACCCCCCGATCTGCCTAAATGCATCTATGTTCGCACAAATCATTCGTGATCCAGCTTCATCTACAGAAGAAGTGAGTATAAGGGTTTTTTATGAATCGTTGCAAATCGCCTTTCTTAATAATGTGCTAGTTAGCCAGTTTCGCGGTTGAAGTTTACAGTCTGCTCCTCACCCTATGGAATAGAGGGATGGGGTCAGCAGAGCTCATTAGAATTTAAAGCGACATCGACTAAAAAACAGCTTGCTGAAAACAGAGCTGATTTTGACAGGGGAAAAAAGGTGTTTTTTACACTACCATTGAGAAATTTTAACCAAAGTATGTTATAGACTTTTCATTAGGACCCTAAAGAATGATATCAACTTGTGGAAAATGGGCATCCGATGACCCTTTTAAATGTATTTAATCTATATACTATGTGTCAGGCTCTCGGGGGAGCAAGGAGCGAGGAGACACGGATAATCTTCAAACATAGACTTTAATAAAACATGGAAGACATATAACAGCGAACACAGGACACAGGAGACACTGGGCTTTTAAACACAAGGATTCAGGGGACTCGGGAGGCCATGGCGGATCCGGGGACTCGGGAGGCCATGGTGGGTCAGGGAGCTCGGGAGGCCATGGCGGAGCAGGGAGCTCGGGAGGCCATGGCGGATCCAGGGACTCGGGAGGCCATGGTGGGTCAGGGAGCTCGGGAGGCCATGGCGGAGCAGGGAGCTCGGGAGGCCATGGCGGATCCAGGGACTCGGGAGGCCATGGTGGGTCAGGGAGCTCGGGAGGCCATGGCGGAGCAGGGAGCTCGGGAGGCCATGGCGGATCCAGGGACTCGGGAGGCCATGGTGGGTCAGGGGACTCAGGAGGCCATGGCGGGTCAGGGGACTCAGGAGGCCATGGCGGGTCAGGGGGCTTGGGAGGCCATGGTGAGACCGCCTCCGAGACTGCGGCCCCAGCCCCCACCTCGGTCTCTTCGGCCGGAGCCCTACTACCCCCCCCCAAAATTTCCTTGGGGAAAATAGGGGCTCCATCGGGCACTTGGGGGCGCACTGGAGGCATGGACTCTTGGGTGCGCTCGGGAAGCACGGACTCTTGGGGGCGCTCGGCAGGCGCGGGCACTTGAGGGCGCTCGGCAGGCGCGGGCACTTGAGGGCGCTCGGCAGGCGCGGGCATTTGAGGGCGCTCGGCAGGCGCGGGCACTAGAGGGCGCTGGCGAGGAGCGGGCTCTGGGGTGCCCACTGGAGGGCACTTGCGAGGAGCGGGCACTGGAGGGCACTTGCGAGGAGCGGGCACTGGAGGGCACTTGCGAGGAGCAGGCACCGGAGGGCACTTGCGAGGATCAGGCACCGGAGGGCACTTGCGAGGAGCAGGCACCGGAGGGCACTTGCGAGGAGCAGGCACTGGAGGGCACTTGCGAGGAGCGGGCACTGGAGGGCACTGTCGAGGAGCGGGCACTGGAGAGCTCTTGCGAGGATTAATGATTATTGAGCTTGCCATATTCTCTAACGGCAGGCTGGTTCTGGCTCGGGCCCGGACACTCTCCAGACACCGGAGGATCCCTTCCCTCCATTTTAGTCCAGTGGTGTCTGGGAGGCATTGGCCCCGTGCCAGAACAGAGAGAGGATGGTGGCGTCATCTAATGCCGTCGCCGCGGCAAGCCCGCAGAACTCCCGCGAATACTCGGGGAAAGGGAGATCTCGGTGGGCAAGGGCGATGAAGCGGGCAGCGATTTCCATCGCCGCGGGAGCCCAAAAAAGATGGAAACAAAAAACTTTTCAAAAACGGGAAAACAAAAACGAGGGAGGAGAAACGCCGCTTCTTTCAGCTTCGGTTCGCTGTTCTGTCAGGCTCTCGGGGGAGCAAGGAGTGAGGAGACACGGATAATCTTCAAACATAGACTTTAATAAAACATGGAAGACATATAACAGCGAACACAGGACACAGGAGACACTGGGCTTTTAAACACAAGGAAATCAAACGAGGAAGAACTGAAACAGGTGGGGAGCAATCAAACACAGACGGAGACTAATGAAGACAAACGAGGACAGGAACAGGAAGACCAAATATGGGCACGAGAGGAGGGGAAACATGTGACATGGGGAACACAGGTCTGACACTATGTGCATTAATGCACTTGAAATGTATTTTTCTTGTAAACTTCATTCCAATTTCTTATACAGTATGCTCCAATAAAACGTATTGTTGAAATTTTCATCACCAGTTCCTTCGCTATGAACTCAATGAAGTTGAATTTTCTACATAATATTTGACATACAGTGTCATTTATGAGCGTACTGTATTTGTATGTAATAGTACTGTACTTTACATCTGTGTACAGAATACTGTCAATATCTTTATGTTGTTCTAAGTCACTTAAACACATTTAATTGCATTAATTGCAAGCAAAAGTTTAACTAAACAAAATTAATTTGCATTCAAATACATTTGATTTTAATTAGACTAGGTTACACTGCACTGTAAAAAAATTACTTTTAGTTAGGTGAATGAGTCATGAATGAGTCTATATATCTCCAGACGTCACGTGACCCATTCTGTTTACACCACCATGCTGTCAGTCAAGAACAGCCGGGAGCGAATGTATATACATATATACGCAATTGTCCCATAAAGCAAAGGGGAAATCATTTTATCATATTCTTCTAATGATCCTGGTAGACGACTAAAATGGTTCACTGCAATAAAACGTGCCAGCCAATACAAAATGTGGGATTAAACCGGTAAGATTTCATGACATTTATGATGTCTACTGTACTCACAGTGATTATAGCTATGCTGGCTATCTACAAGGACAGCTATAGGGTCGATTACGTTAGCTAACAACACAGTTAACTTACCCTTCTAATGACGACATAACAGGTTTTAGTCGGCAGACTCCAAAGTTGAATATTCATAAAAAAATTAGATTGCATCCATTTGTACCCCTCCAGGCTTTTGTAGGCTTTTAAAGAGTCTCCGGAGTAACGTTAGGAGGGAAAGTTGATGAGGTAGTTGTAGATATCAGGATACTGCAGGTCAGGAAAGCTGTCTGTTCCTTTATTGATACACGTAAAAAAGCACCCCGGGGACATTATAGGGATCTGTTATGTTTAATCTATTAAGTTTTGCTACAGGTCTAAGTCTTTTAAATTAAAGTGCGCAGTGAACTCTGTTGCCTTGAAACTCATGCTGGCGCCATTCATATTCGCTCCCGGCTGCCCTGCCTGCCAGCATGGTGGTGTAAACAGGTCACGTGACATCTGGAGGTCTATACATCATACATGGGTAACACTTTATAATAACGTTCAGTTGTAAGTCATTTATAAGTGATTAGTTAATGATGAACTAATCATTTACAAAACATTCATAAGAAATTAATAAGTGATATGCTAATAATTTGTGTATGTTTTGTTAATTAATTTACAAGTAATTTACAAGTAATTAGTTAATGATGAACTAATCATTTACAAAACATGACTATGCGTTCATAGATGATTAATAAGTGATAATAAGTTAATATTGTTTATCTATGTTTTGTAGATTAAGTTCTAAATCATTTACAAGTGATTAGATGATGATGAACTAATCATTTACAAAACATGACTATACATTCACAAATGATCAAGTAATATGCTAACGATTTACAAATCTGTCATAAGTTATCTTTAAAAAATAGCATCATGAAATAATCAAACAGATCCTTAATGGTTAATAGTTACTAGTTAATATATTATTAATCACTTATAAATCATTGAAATGTCAACATTGTACTATTATCTCAATAAACATTATAAATCATTTACAACACTTTCTGCATCCCCTAATCTAAAGTGTAAACTTTGGCTAATAACCCAGCTAATACGGGACGGTTGGCAACCCTAGCTTTCCCCTGCCTGTTCTGGCATCCTGGCACGCATCAGCTGTCCACCATGTTGAAATGGTGTAAGGTTTGTTAGGTCTAAATAGTCTGGGTTTAAATTATTGTTCAACAACTGTCGATATCAATGCTACGGCCGCTCTAGCACTCTCCTGATGGCCTGCCAAAAAAGTGGAGTTTAGATTGCGTGACGTTAACCTCCGGAGCTCTATAGTCTTTGGTCTAACTACACAATGAATTAGAACAACTTGAACTTGAACAGAAATGGAAAGCTTGAAATTACATGTAACCACGCACAAGTATCTCTTTTGTTTAATGTGCATGCGCCAAAAATACTACGTCATGATGGCGCACTACTTCAGCAGAGTCTGAAAAATGTGCATGTTTCTGTTTTCCATGTTTCTGTAATCACGATGCGTGAGGGAACAAACAAGAAGAGAACAAAGGAGTGCCCCATTTGGATGATTACAGATGAGACTTAATGTACTGCAGATAATGAATCAAGTAAGTATATATTGATATAAGCTTTCTTTATTCTTAATTTAGTAGTGTCATTCGTGCGGCTTTCACCGTAACCCGGCAGTTCTTGCTATATGGACTCAGGAGGTGAATTAATCGTGTCCTACAATTTATCTATGACGGCATTCTGATATCGGAATGTGATCGCGTGTGTGGACCAAGAAATGTGGCTGCTGAAAATACAATATTTTATTTACATTACATTACATTATGTTTTTTTTTTGTTTTTCTTTTTGCATTTGAAGAGCGAGATGTTCCGTTACTGCTTGTGTTTGTAATACGTAATATTTTTGTACTTTTGTACTAATTGTTACTGGAGATACAGTGTGGAAACACAGACCAGTACTGAAGAGGTGAAGTTAGAAGTTTTTTAATGAATTGATGCCCAGTCAGCTCACCCTGATTACACATTACCAGCTAAAAGTGCAATTAAGTCACTATACCTATGGATTTTAAATGCTTTGAATCTTTTCCACTTGCAACTAAAATATTCCCACCTGTGCATTCACAGATCCCCCTCTAATCATCATATATTTTACAGGTAACAAACCCAAGGAAGGGGGCTTCAGCTTTGCTGTGTCAGTCGTGGTAAATACAGGAACATTCTTCATGAAGACGTGCAAGAGAAGCTTGCAAAGCAAGATGAGAAAAAAAACGAATGTATCTTACTACATTTTCATGGTTTTTGGGATATTTATCTATATTTTAGTAATTGATAAAGTTATGTTTTATTCCCTGTAAAGTAGGAATAAAAAATGTTTGTAAAAATGTTATCTATTTTTGTCAGTGAAGGTGGTGTGGTCAGGAATTCTGGTGTTTGTAGGAAATCAGAAGGAACATCACCCAGCACTACAATGTTGCCCTGATGATTGAGGTAATTCACCTCTTAGGTGATGCAGATGTGGTCAAAAGTTTACATACACCTTGCAGAATAAACTGCTTCATCAGAGCAGAAATTGCATTTTTTTTATGATTCTACCCCTCTACCCTTTTATTGCTTAAATTATTAACATTAACATAACTTTGGACTGTAACTGTGCCTATTGCTTTCACTCAACTGAACCATTTATAATGACTGGATATGTTTTATAACAATTGTTCTTCTTCTGTTTTTTTTTCTGACTTTCCTGCCTGGAGTAAGATTTTAGAAGAAAACTTTCAGTCCTGTTTAATGTTGGTGCTAGTAAAGGTTTGAGAACTTATGGCCTGGTTTCACAGACAGGGCTTAGACTAAGCCAGGATTAGGCCATAGTTCAATAAGGAAATTTAAGTAATTTTCATTATCATGCCTTAGAAAAAACATTACTGGTGTGCATCTTGAGACTAAACAAAGGCACTGATATTTTTAAACATCAGTCAGTGCAAGTTCCTTTCAGTTGAAACAGCTCAGAATTAGGTTTTAGTCTGGGACTAGGCTTAAGCATTGTCTGTGAAACCGGGGATACAAGTAACACAGTTTGGTAATTTTTTACTATAAGTTCTCATTTGTTGTACATGGAATGATAATTTTCTTGATTTTTTTGTATTAAGTGTGTGTGTGTTTGTGTGTTAGTAATCCTATACGTTATGGGGACCAAATGACTCCACAAGGATAGTAATACCAGTAAATTTTGACCTTGTGAACATTTTTAGGTCCCCAATGAGGAAACAGGCTTATAAATCATTCAGAATGATGTTTTCTATGATGGCGAGATTAGGTACTTTTGTATGTAATTATGTAAGTGATTTTGCATTGTTCTCCAGACTCTTACTAATAAGTGAGTTAAAGTGTTGTAACTGTGTAGTGTTGGGTTTTTCTTGTGCATCAGCAAAAAGCGTTTTTGTGTATTTGTTTTAGAGATTGTTTTGTCTATAAATGTGGAGGGTTTTCCATTTTGTGTTTGTGTTGATTGTAACTAGGTAATTGAGAGATTTTTTTTTAATAAAATTACTATTAAAATTAAATTAAAATACTAAATTTCAACTTCATTGCCAGAGATATATGACATTGAAAAACATTGAAATGACATTTAAGTATATTTTAGTTCACATTAATTGCTTATTCAGAAGTACATATTTACCATATTTCAAAGTACATATAAAATATACTAAAGTCCCACTTAAGTGGTTCAGAAATTTCACTCAAAAGTTCAACTAATTGCAATTAATGTAATTTTAAACTGTAATACATTTGAAATCAATTACAAATAATATGCATTTAGGTGGTTAAAAACATTACGTTTAATTCACACTTAAGTGTATTGTTAACTGACATTAAAGTATGTTTTAGTTGACATTAATTGCTTGTCAGTACATTAGTAGTACACTTTAACCATATTTTAAAGACACTAGAAGCAATTATGAAAGTACATATAAAGATGTACTAAAAAGTCCCACTTAAGTGGTTTAAAAAAAATCACTAAA